>OZ005654.1:102476065-103676065 GCA_963930645.1 Salticus scenicus | reverse complement strand
CAATCAATCAATCAACGAATTAATACCCAAAAATGTATGCGCTACATTGATAAACTATAATAACGTAAAATCGAGAAGAAAATTAAAAAACTATGTTTCATGGAATATTTTTAAAATTAAAAAAAAAATGAAAAAGGATAGATAAAATAAAATAAATAAATAAAATTTTGAATTGTATAAATTTTAATTTAAATAGTTTTCGTGAAATTTTAATGTACTTAATAATGTTACATTTCAGTGTATATGTATGCAAACTTTTATAACTCTAGATGAGTGTTTTTATTAACGATTTTGAACGTCCACTATCTCCTTAATACTCAATTGAACACAGTGCTCCATCTAGAACTCCTTCCTATATATGAGTCTTACGCTTATCCCAATCAAATTCGGTCGCGCTCATCGACCTAGCCATTCGGAGTTTTCTGTGGTTTTCTCCAAATCTCGCGTAAATGCAGGTAAGAATCCCCTAGAAAGGTTCCTACGTAGGTCCCTAGTGTTGACAATCGGCCTTAACCCAAACACACACCCAATCAAATTCACAAATTGACAGTCGTTTTCAAACTTCTGAATTCGAGGTGCATTTAAAATCTTGTAAATAAATGTAGGCATACTTTATACGAATTCCTCAAAAATACAATATTAAGAATAAGCTAAGTATTTGAAAAGCAAATTCTCATTTCTTTGTCAGTATACAACTTGTAACTACAGAAAAAAAGTCCCCCCTCCCCCCTCTTTATATTTAAGGGGGACAAGAGACGACGAAAATTGTCATTATCGATGGAATTAAAAAAATATTCAGACAGTTATTATGAAATGTAGGAGCTATAGAACATTTTAAAAGTAATATATTTCTAAAATTCATCAATCATTATTTAATAACTGTTACAAAATTTGAAACTTTTAATGTACTTTACTTGGGTTGTAAATTTCGGGAATAAACAGTTACCTGAGCGGATTTGTTTTCATCCATGTTTCATCCTGAGCGGATTTGTTTTTCCTTTAAAAAAAAAAAAAAAAAAAAAAAACATGTATGAATGTTAACCAGTGTATTTGTCACAAAACTGGTCGTTCATTCTGAAATCAAGAAATTATTATCTTTATTATGTATTCTCAATTTCCGTCGCAAGACCAATTTCATGATTTTTTTTTAATTGTACGCTTTTTTGTTTGTAACTGATTCTATAATTGAGATATAAAAAATTAAATACACACACTCCTTCTCATATTTATATGGACACTTTATGTTTTGAAATAACTAATGTAAAAATAATTGTGAACAAGATTATACTAAGTGCACTTAATATATCTAGTATTCTAAAAGCCAAAACTGCTATAATTTTTTTAATATGAAACAAAATTAATAAAAAATAGTGCAAAATATTTTTTCCTCCACGTTTTTAGATGTTCATAATTATAGGGACAATCAAGATTTTTTCGTTTTATTTAACTTACTAGCGAATAAATTACAGATGACTTGCGAATTTGTTAACTACTGGGCCAGATTAATTCATGTATAAGCCTTCAATTTTTCTTGGACAGACATTACTGATAATTCCTCGAAAAAAGGATTTTTCATGTAGTGAAGTATGATAAATGTGTTTTTTAAGTGGAAGGATAATTTCAATCCGCCGAATTTCTAATGAAATTCGAAGATCTAAAATTGCTGAAGGAAATGTGATCAAACGTTGAACTGCTTGTTCGATAGGAGAGAGATCTGATGCCAAATCAGAGTTGTTTTACAGAGATCGAAGACTCATACTTCCTCTTACTGTTCTACTCATAATGACTGCTGCTGAATTTGCTCGTAATTTTTAACGAAAGGTTGGGGTCCACATTTATGCATGTTTAAAATAATTAATAATATGTTAAAATGAATAAAAAACCTGTAATAATCAATAAGCATTTAACGGGGGAAAGAACGTCTGTGTTAAAGTTGAATAAAGACAATATTAAATGGTAAAATGTTGCATTTTCGGATGAAAAACATTTTATTTTTGACTAACCAAATGGTTTTAAAAGTTACTGGCACGATCTGAAAACAGCGAAAGACAGAGCAGATTTTTTAAAGGCAGATATCAATCGGGCATTTTAAAGGTGGATCTATGGTGCTCTGGCGAACTGTTTCTACTGAAGGCAGAATGAATTTAGTAATTTTTTCCATTATTATGAACATCAAGAGAATATCCGCAAATTTTAAACGTGAAATTCTCAGATTTTTGTTAAATTTTGGGGGTTAATAATGTTTTTTTCAACAATACTTGCATTTTTGCTCTACTTCTAGAGCAATAGGAAATAGTTTGAAGAAAGAAACTTCTGTATTATTGCCTTCCCCGTGGCCTAAAAGTTGAAAAAACCTTAACTTATCATATTAGAAAATTGCATGCAAGTGGAAAGCAATTTTAAATAGTTTAAATGTATTCAGAATATCATCTATGCTGTATGAAATGGTATTGAAACTGAATATTAAAACAATATATATATATATACCAGAGAGAATGTCTGACTGTTTCACCCTAAAAAGAGACCCCATAAAGTATTAACTTAAAGAATAACTGAAAAAAAAAAAATTACTAAGATTCGAGCTGTCCTTATAATTGTAAACACCTGAAAAATCATCTTTAAGACCGTATTTAAAGTTTTTTAAGATAGAAAAACGATTAAAAATTTTAAATATAGTCTATTAATCAAATTCAAATTAATGAAAAATATATTTCTTTAAATAATAGTGTTCAGTGTTTAGTTAATATAGAAAAACGGGTGTCCTTATAATTATGAGAATCAGTGTATACATATATATGGCGATTTAAAATAATTTAGAATTCGCCCGGAGCATTTTGAAATTGAGCATTATTTAGCATTATTTTCCCAATTAAAGAATCCTTTCAAATCTCTAAAATTACTTTTTATCCTTTAACCATTAACGCTCCGCACATTTTTGTACCACTGCCTACCAGCACATTTTCGCAGCGGAACGAGTGAAACGGGGTGTTATTTTAAGTGAGAAGAATTATACGTGCTTGTGAATGTTTTTAATTTTATTTATTTTATACATATGCACTTTCTTCTTGCAAATGAAAGATAAATTTTAAATTTTGTACTTCACCATGTTGTGATATCTTTGGAAACAATCTCCCATGTGCATCCTGGGTTTACTTGGGTAAGTGTCACAGTAATCACTTGTTTGACGTCTGCCATCCTTTTGTTTCCTTGTAGAGCACAGCCCACCAGCGGCCGAGCGGTTCTGCGCTCAAAGCTGGTAGATGGGAGGTGCCGGGTTCGATCCCAGGTCGCGCTCATCGACCTAGCCGTTCGGAGTTTTCCGTGGTTTCCTCCGAAACTCGCGTAAATACGGGCTAGGACCCCTTAGAAAGACCCCCACGGAGGGCATTCCCCCTCTAGGCCTAGGACACATCAGGAGTCAATCGGCCTTAAATCCTACAACCAACCTTGTAGAGCACACAACGCAGTCCCTCTTTGGACCTTTCCTCATTATATGAAGTTTTCCGTTTAGTCTGATTTCAGAAATTGATATAGAAACTCTTGTTCTCTCCTGACGAAAATCTCCTACGAGTTGATCGACTAAAATTTTTCGATACTGTAAATGCGCGAGTGCTTTCTCATTTTTATTGTGCTGTACAGTTTTATACAGAATGTATGAATTGATTATTGATGTCTACATTTCCCCCAAAACAGTTTCCGCCGCCACTTAAGTGATTTCCTCAAAAAGCAATAATTGGAGGCATATTGATCAGCCCGATCAACACCACCCATCGATTTTGTGTACCCGACTACTACTAACTACACTTGGCTTTTCGATTATTTAGTTTGTACCATCTCGTATAAACCTATTAGTGGTTATCATTCCAGCAATATGGCAAAATGGGAGTCCTATTCGGATTGAGGAGGTCATTTTACATAAGAATCAGCAAGAATGGTATCAGAGCTCAAAAAAAGATTTCTTTTTGCAGCGCAGTGTACTTAATTTCAACGACTTTTGGCCCTGAACTCTATGAAGGGAGGTGATGCCAATACAGCGTCACCTAATTTAAATTCCAAACTGTAAAAACTCACCCCTGAAAATTTTTATAAAACTTTACTTTTATAAATTAGAGAAAATGCTTCTATCTTCTCTTCTAACATTTTACTTAAATTCTGGTGTCTTTTAATTTTAAATGAGCAAAATTATTCTGCCCTTCAAGGAGTTAAAAGCCTGTCTTTACTTATCCATTATTGATTATCATCATCCTTTTAAATGTGGTAGAAGTATGATAGAAAGTCCATATTCCCACAAATGTAATGTTGAAAATAATTTTTATCATATTCCCAAGTAGAATGGGATTTTTGTTAACTTACTGGCACTTAATTTTAAATTCATTTCTAGAACAAGATTTTGAGCATAATGCTTTGAGAACTCAATCAACTTTTAGAGAAATCTATGCATTTTCTAATACAAAAAAAATTTTGAAAAATCATTACTATATTTAAATCACTTTATAAATAAAAACTAAAAACAATTCAATTGAAATCGCTTAAAACCTTGCTTCGGATACCCGTTGCCTTCGGCAGCATCTTCCTCACCTACGCTGCATAGGTTCCGAGTCACTACTGCTTGTATTTGCACCTTCACAGGACTTTTCAGTTTAGATGCTAACTGGGCAATAAGTGACGCTGTTATTATTCAAGAATTACGACAGACATTTCCCGAACGCACTATCATCTTCACTCTATGACAAAAAATTTCAGCACCAGCAATCATCTAAGCTATAAAACATTTAATTAAAAATAAATAAATAAATAAAAATTTCGAAATACATGCTTCAAGGCGCCTCATGGAGAGGCCCAAACGGACCCCCATGCGAAATGTTGTAGCTCTGCGATCAGCTATTTGCCTAAAAAGCGACCTACACACTTCTAAGTTTATTTATTTATTTTTCACTTTCTCGTCATCTAAATAGTTTAGGATCCTGTAGTGAAGACACTAAAATATTTTCTTTTATTAATTGACACCCTTTCTATCTGCAAAAAATAACACATTGGTCTTTGGACGATCGAACCCACGACCTTCGCATTATTAGCATAATATTCTAACCAACTGAGCTAACGGGCCACGAAATGACTTTTTACAGTTACATTTCTATCTCCAGAATAGATAATTTAAAAAATGTATACATTTTAAATTAATCAAAATAAATAATCAAAAAATTTGGAAATCGGGATTCGAATTGCATCAAGATAGGCTGAAACG
Source organism: Salticus scenicus (assembly GCA_963930645.1). NCBI lineage: Eukaryota > Metazoa > Arthropoda > Arachnida > Araneae > Salticidae > Salticus > Salticus scenicus. The sequence goes on along the minus strand of OZ005654.1, from coordinate 103,670,820 downwards.
GACCTCCATGAAAAATTCCGTAGCTCTGCGATCAACCGTTTGTCTAGCTTACAAAGCGACGGACATACACACACGTACACACACACACATATACACACGTACACACACACACACACACACATGCATTTTCTTTTATTAAATGTATATCTGTACTGATTTTTCATGGATTTAAGTCCAAAAATGTCGATTTTGAGTTAAGTACAAAGTCAGACTCAGAAAAAAATTCTCTATCGATTGGTACAAAGGATATAAATCCATGTCATTTAGTTTTTGAGAAAATTCATTGGTAAAAAAAGATTCAAGTAAGAAATTTAGCATTAATATTTGGTATAAAATATTTAATTCAATTTTTTCCCTTTATTAAATGAAGATTTACAATCACTGAATTAGTATAAAACGTATAAACCAACATAATCCCTTTTTCCTAATCGATTGTGCTGATTAGTTTTTAGTTAGTTGAACTTTATTTTTTGTCTCCTGAAAAATCAAGAATATGGACATAAATCCTTTATACTTATCAGTACAGATATATTCATATGTAAAAAGCAAGTGATAAGAAAACATGCACATTTATTATTTTAAAAGATCTAAATCTTAAAAGAAGTTGAAATGTTTTCTTGTAAAAATGTTCTAAGTTATTTACGAAAGCTAAATATTTTGAAAGAATTCTTTTTTAGTTTATAAAAGTTGCAAGTTACAAGTTTCTTTGCAAATGTTAAAATGAAATCTGTCTGGTAAGAATTTCATGTAATTCTACTCTTTCAAAATGTGATTCAGTAAATGCTAGTCGATCCGGTTTTTCTAACGTAAAGATAAGAATAAGAGTGATAGTATAGCATTAAGAGACTAAGTTAAAGAAATTTACTTTAAAGCTTTTAGTTATACACTGTGTAAAAAAAGTAGAAAGACACTAAATATTTTTAGAAATAACGGGTATCTTTTATTTTTAATGAAATTATTTTTATTTGTAATATTTTGCAGATCATTTAACAAGAAAATATCAGTATCATTACCATGATTTTTAAAAATAAATTATTAATGACAATAAAAAAAGATTCTACTTCTTTTAACTCTGTAAAAAAAGTAGAAGGACAGTAATACAAAATATAAAATACAAGCAATATTAAAGAGGAATACTCTTCCCACTGACTTTCATGACTTCGAATATTCTATTTGGTTGTGAATCACACAAAGATTGGATTCCTGTTTGGCAAAAATTAGCCTATGAGCTGTTCAAATCTACTCAAAGCTCTGTAAGGAATTTAAACATTTTCCCACTAGCTTATACTTGACGAGCAACCATTAGTCAGATGTTTAAGCGGACTTAGCTCAATGGACTAATTAGAAAAAATGACGACATTTGTCTAATGAAATTATTTTACGAAAAAAAAAAAAAAAAAAAAGGTATTTTTAACAGTTGTTTCTTCAAAATCTTTGCAAGCGTTATTTAAAATCTAGCAATATTTTAAAGATATATACAGAATATCTATATAATATTTCTCTAACGGGGACCAGTTTCAATCATTTTTTGTCGAAACGCTACGATACGCGAGGATAAAAAAATAATAATTATACATGAACAATATTTAAGCACGCGGACTTAGCTCAATGGACTAATTAGAAAAAATGACGACATTTGTCTAATGAAATTATTTTACGAAAAAAAAAAAAAAAAAAAAAAAAAAAAAAAAGGTATTTTTAACAGTTGTTTCTTCAAAATCTTTGCAAGCGTTATTTAAAATCTACCAATATTTTAAAGATATATACAGAATATCTATAAATATTTCTCTAACGGGGACCAGTTTCAATCATTTTTTGTCGAAACGCTACGATACGCGAGGATAAAAAAATAATAATTATACATGAACAATATTTAAGCACGCGGACTTAGCTCAATGGACTAATAAGAAAAAATGACGACATTTGTCTGATGAGATTATTTTAGGAAAAAGAATGTGTATTTAACAGTTGTTTCTTCAGAATCTTTGCAAGTGTCATTTTAAACCTAGCAATATTTTAAAGATATATACAGAATATGAACTTTTGTGTCATAAATTGACTGAAAAACACAATCATAAAAAAATATAATCAAAATAGGAATTATTTTATTTTATTTTATATATATGTTACCGCTAAAGTGCAGAAATCCGTTAATCTGCAGATTAGCTAGGTAATCTGCACATTAACTAGGGTGATCCGTTAAAGTGAGGAAAATTGTTTTATTTCTCAAACTACCTAGGTAATTTGCGGATTACCTAGATAATCTGCACATTACCTACTAGGCACTAGTTAAAGTGAAAATAAGATATCTGGTGCTGTAATTTTATAGCACGCTGTGTTGTATTTGTTTTTTCATTCGGAAAAAAAAATAGTTTTCTTTTCTTTTTTATTTATTTCTTTACTTATTTTAATCTGTATGTGTTTTAATTTTTATATCTTTTAAAGTTATATTTGTTTTATTTTTTATTTATTTCATCTTTTTTATTCTGTCAATATAAGTTTGAAGATGTTATGCATTTTTAATATGAAATATAATAGCTTTAATAGCTTTCAATAAATTCTATTTTATAAATGAATGTTAGAATTGTAATACAGTAACGATTTCTTTTGAAAATAAAAATGTTTAACAATAAAAAAAAAAAAAGTTTTATTAACAACTTATATTGCTATTACTATTTAAATACTAGAAATATTAAATTATATAAAATATTACTAGAAATATCAAATTAGACAAATCAAAGCATTATTTAAGAAGTACTTCAAATAATTAAAACTGCTTTAACATTTTTTAGAATGCATGAAAATTAAAATGACACTTTTCAATGCTTTATTAAACTATATTTTGTAGCATACATATATCTGCACAAGTTTAGCAAATATATTAATTTTACAAAAAAAAAAAAAAAAAAAAAAAAAACCTTTATTAACACTTTTTATGTGATAAACTACAACGAAATTATCTGAAAAAGCGAACAAAATTTAAAATAAATAAAAATATAATCATGATATATAAAATATGTACAGGAAACTTGAAAAAATGTAATGAAATGCTAAAAATGTACAGAAATTTCATATTAAGTATTTATTAAATGCCATAATATTTTTCAAAGTTAATAATTAATATATCTTTTTTTTTTTTTTTTTCAGCAAGTAATATCAATTTAAATCGATTTTAAAATAAATTAGTTTTAAAAAGTTATGGTTTAATAGTTTTAGTTCGGAAGGAAATAATTACTGTAATGTAAATCTAATATTCATAATTCAAAATGGAGTTTCACGAGAGACAGCTTTTAATAAAGATTACATTTCATTAATAAAATGCAGACCCTTATCAAACTTATATTGACAGAATTAAAAAAGATAGAAATAAAATCAAAATTAAAACAATTATAACTTACTTGTTACTTTAAATGTTGTGTTAGTAATAATAATAAACCTAATCATGGCTTCCATTCTCTACATTTTGCGTTTGCCGTTTATCGGTTTATCATCATAGCATAGCGGAAGTGCGGAAGGGAAGGTTGGTTGGTTGTTGGTTGTAGGATTTAAGGCCGATTGACTCCTGATGTGTCCTAGGCCTAGAGGGGGAATGCCCTCCGTGGGGGTCTTTCTAAGGGGTCCTAGCCCGTATTTACGCGAGTTTCGGAGGAAACCACGGAAAACTCCGAACGGCTAGGTCGATAAGCGCGACCTGGGATCGAACCCGGCACCTCCCATCTACCAGCTTTGAGCGCAGAACCGCTCGGCCGGCGGAAGGGAAGGGAAAAAAGTTTTAGTTATGTTTGAAGGTCATTCGCGTATCTGTATCACATGGCTATTTGACGTCATAGTGAATGTAAAAAAAACTAAGGCTCGAAACAAACATTTGAACTTTAACGATACTGAAACCGTTAATCTGCAGATTACCTAGTTAAAATGCGGAAAACTCTTTATTCCGCTATTTAACGGGTTATATTAGTTAATCTGCAGATTAGCTAGGTAATCTGCAGATTAACTGATTTCGCGTTTTAACGGTAACATATATACCAAAATTAGTAAAAAGACATTTCCAACATGACGACAAAAATTTAAAAGGCGTCGTGGGAGTCCTATATTAAAATTGCACTGGCTGTGGAAATATGAAAATTGGGTCTTGCACCATGAATTTTATTTGGAAACCTTTCTTTGAATGATTTTGTTTTCACTATTGTACAATATTAATTTCGTTTTATTAATAACTAGATAGCACTGTGGCATTTTAAAAATATTCAATTTTTTTTTTTTTTTTTCAATTTAATACTAAATTTTGAGAAATATTAGTATGGCCTTATTATTGATACATTTGAATGAATGCGCATGCAAATTCTAAGACAGTAGTTTTAAAGAATGATTTTTAACGTCCACCCACCGTCCTTTTCAGTTGAACAGTTAAGTCACAATATAGCTAGAAGATGGCAGCACTGAATATTCATTTTAAACAGATCATGAAAATGGAACGTTTTTTAAATCATCATACTCTCCTTATAATTTTACAATACAATAATATAATGTATATTCTAGACGTTATAATGCAATGTTAATTTTTCCACACGACAGAATTGTAAATTTATAAATTCTCAAGGAAGAATCGATACAAATAGCAAGAAGTAAAAAAGTTTTTTTTTTTTTTTTTTTTTTTTCTTTTAAGTCAAGGACGTAGCAGTTCAAAAATCATGGAAGGGGCTTAAAAAATTTCATTTTAAAAATGACTCAAAATTAATCTTAACAAAATCAATTAATAATTAAATTTTAATTAATATTCACTAATTATTAGTATTAATTATAAAATATTACCACTTACGCGCATTCGTAGCACATTAATTTTGGTTTTTTTATTTGGCACTAGCTGTTACCCGCGACTTCGTTCACGTGGAAATTTTGATGTGTATGTGTGGGAACTGACGGTTTGATCATAATATGTAATGAAATGAAACCTTATCATTGTGGTGCTGTGCAAAACAGAGTCACTCAAAAAAATTTGTAACTCATTAAAAGCCAAAATAAAATGCCAAAATAAATAAATAAAAAGTTATCGCCAACATGGCGATAAAAATTTAAAATTCGTCCATAGGGATTCTGTACTAAAACAGTACTGCGTTGTGGAAGTATAAAAACTGGGTCGTCAATTATGAATTTTATTTCGAAACCTTTCTTTGTATGATTTTAGTTCACTATTGCACAATATTAATCTGGTTCTAATAATAATTTGGTGACTGGTTAATTAAAATTTTAACTATGTGGTGAAATTCATATAATATTTATAAAATTCAATTTTTTTTTTTTTTTTTTTTTTTTTTTACAAATAAATGATTTTTTTTTTTTTTTTTTCATTTCCCGGCGAATTGTTGAACAATATTTTAGTTCTTAAACAATTTTGGACGGCTTTGCCCGCTTCGCTGGCAAACTCTTTTCTATATGCTTTATGAAAAAAAAAAAAAAAAAAAAAAACTGAAATCGGTCAAAAGCTTGCTTTGGGTTTCCGCTGCCTTAGGCAGCGTCTTGTTCGTCCTTGCAATCTCCGGTGCCTGTCCCTATTGCCTGCGACAATGGCTTACCCGTGGGCTTCCATTTGGTTGCTTATCATACATAACAGTTTCGATACGGACAGTATCGAAAAATTTGAAGTATCTCTTTTATATCTCAATCCCAGTTACATATGAACAACATTATATGTGATGTACATAATATTTGCTCTCAAGTTATTTCCTATATTTTTTTGATTTAATCAATCAACCATAGAATGACAGCAATTTCAAGCCACATATAATATTACAATATGATATGATCGGCAACTTCTATCGCATGAGACAATTATTATTTTGTGGTTATATATACTTCATGCTTAGTTAATAGTAGTTGGTATATAGAAAAATAAATAAATTAGTATGTAAACTTGATCATGGTACAGCCTTAATGCCCTTGGCGACTTTTAAATTTTTGTTGCCGTTTTAGATCAAAATATAATTTATGCGATTATTGTTCCTATACGCAAGCGAAGTGTGACGTCACTGACCGTCCGTGGATGCAAGAAAATGATTTCCTATATCAATCGCCCATTGGATTTTTTGTAAAAAATGATTAAAAAGCGAAGAAAATTATTTCCCGATTTTAATCCCCATATTTGGGTACACATATGTATTAGTTATCATGTGCATGTGTTAGATTGAGTTATTTTGCTGTCAAATTGACAAAATTTTTATTTTAAATTTCAAAACTCTGTCGTTCTTGGCGCTTATTGTATTTGGTGATCAAAAACGTAATACGAAAATATACATGCCAGATGTATATTTTCGTAATATGCATTGTACGAAATATTGTTTCATATTATTCATTACTGTCTTAAAATAAGTTGTTAAAATAACCATGATTTTTGAAAGGAATTAAATTATGTTCGCCAAATAATTTGGCGATATTTTATTTTTCTACCAAGGATGACCGATATCAAATCTATTCCGCTACATCATATTAGTATCTTATATCAGATACTTTATTTAGACATTTGAAAACAAATTTGACTTCAAATTATGATAGAATATTTATCATTTCCCTTTTAATCAGTATATAAGTTGGATATTTATTGTGTTAATATCATCCTTTGAAATTAAATTTTTGTGTTTTCAATCGAATATGGAAGTTTGCCATTTTTATTTTCTTCTAGAGTTTTGAAATTAAAAATTCAAATTTTGTCAATTTTACAACAAAAATAACTTAATCTAATGCATGGACATGATAACTAATACATATCTATACCTAAATATGCGGATTAAAATCGGGAAATATTTTTCCTCGATTTTTAATAATTTTTTACAAAAAATCCAATGGGCATTTAACATAGGAAATATTTTTCTTGCATCCACGAACGGCCAGTGACGTCATCACTTCACTTGCGTATTTCTTTCTATCTTTTCCTTGGCGAAAAATGTCCGATCTACTTCAGCATCAAAATTATAAAAAATTGTCAAGAATTATCAATAAGAAAATACCTTTACCATAATGCTGAATTAACTTTTATGCCAAGCGTGTTTCATCCGCCATACTAAAAAAAAAAAAAAAAAAAAAAAAAAAAAAATCTGAAGTTGAGGTATATAAAAAAAATGCTGTGAAATAAAATTCAGAAGAAATATGTTAGATTTGTAATATTACTATTTTATTTTAAAATTATAATGTGTCATTTTCTCATCGACCAATTTAACATTTAGTAATTTCTTATTTTTCGCATGAACGCATATTTCATTTTATGCTGAAAACAATAAATAAATATATCTCGTAAACTTTTTTTGGCAACAATTAAAAATTTAAATGGCTTATATTAAGTCAATATAAGTCAATAAGTTTATTATTTTCATATTTTAATTAATTTTAAAGATTTTTTAAATTTTTTTTTCCCTAAACCATCCCTGACCTATAAGGAAAAAAACAAAAAAAGAATGATCGAAATCGGTCAAGCCGTTTACGATTTTATAAATAACATACAGACAAACATTCATTTTTATATATATAGAAGATTTAGCTTATGATAAATTAAAATTTTAATTAGGTGGTGAAATTGGTATAACATTTATGAGTTTCAAATTTTAAAGGTAAATAAGAAAAGACATGAAATGCGAATATTTCGCACGGGTTTGCTAGTATTATATATATTCTTAACCATTTATTTAGAGTGAAAAAATTATGTTCATCAAAATTTAAAAATAAAAATAACAACAAAGTTATTTACGATACAATATATTCTGGCTTTTACAATGATTTTGTTTATTCACATTTATCCGCAAGATTACGGTCTTTCTTAAAAAAGAATTATAGAAAATAATATAAAAATAATAAAAATTAAATTAAAGAAAATAGAAAAAGTGGAGGATTGGTTGGCAGATGTTTGATTTAGGAGGAGGGTGATGTTGTTTGGCTTGGTTGGCTGAGAACTAAATTCGACTAAGCGAACTAAATTCGTTTGAATTAAAGCACATTATAACAATTTTAATATAAATTATTAACAATACTGTGTAACATTTATGGGTTTAATAAATTATTTAAGCTTTTAAATGGGGTTAATGCGATTGATATATAACATAAATTTAAATTACCATCAGAGTTATTTTTTAATAAAGTGTTTTTAATGTAGGTGTTTAAGATAATAGTTAAATTATCGTCCGCAATTGAAATAAGATAATAGTTAAATTGTCGTATTTATTTGAAATAAGATAATAGTTAAATTATAGTATTTAATTGAAAGAAGATAATAGTTAAATTAATACATTTAATTTAAATTGATTTTAATGAGTGTCTTTAAATAATAGGAAATGTTGCCTAACACAATTGTTTATATCCTTAACATTATTCAACTCGTAAATTGCCTTAAATCTCATTACAAACTAAATATTAATTTCTCTTAACTATAGTCATATAAATACTATGTTAATTAATTAAATCTTTATTGGTTTTCTCGTTAAGTTAAATCTTTTCTTTTTGCGCGAGCGCACAGTAATTATTATCTTCATTTTAACTTTTTATTTTGTTACCACATGGTCTTGCCGAGGACTTTGGGAAATTTAGGCGCCCTTGAAACACGCATCCAAGCTTTTGAAGCCTTGATTTAATACGTTCCACCCATATTAAGTCGTTGTGGCCTCTGCTCCACCTTCTTCTTATAGCTATTATTATTATTATTTTCTGTTATTCTTTGATCATATTTGCTATGGTCTCATTAACCAATGTTTTAGAAACAATTTATATTAACTTTTTGAGTACCTTTTGACTTGTATAAGACTTCATTTCTGTATATGGTTCCTTGTTCATTCATTCACATCTTCATTTTTGGCATTTGATTATACATATGTAGTAAATACATTTTTCTAAAACGCAGTAAAAGCCGAGTAACAGAAGATTTAAGGACATTGAATACCACATAGACCAATAAGAATTAAATTTCACCAAATTAGATTTTCTTGTGATGACTTTTAGGTACAATTATTGAAGCAAAATATTTTACTGTCTAACATTTTGATTTTTAATTAATTTAATTTAACTTCAAACTTACCGTTACTTTATTTCTAGAAAGTTAGCTGCATTTTAAAATTTGATGTCTTTACGATAAATCGATATTAAACCAAAATAAATGAAGCAAACAAGCAATCAGAGAATAAACAATAAACTCATGATAACTAATTATTTTTTTTTTAACTTTTTTTTTATGAAATAAGAAAAGCTCATAACGATAAAAAAAAAAAAAAAAAACTTATCAAGGGAAATCTTTGTTACCATTGAGCACTAGTGTAAGATTTCGTTCACTGGGGGCTATTACAGCAAATTTTCAGCGGGTTTCCAAATCATACATTCAAATAATTTAATGTGAATAAGAGGAAGAATGTAGGTTTAAAAAAAAAAACAAGAAAGAAAAATCATGCAGTACGCATTGATTAGAAACACTTTCAAACTGTACGCAATGGTTGTATCGAATAACTTTTAATATTTTTTGCCTACGTTATCGCACAACACACAGAAGGACTGAAAAACATACAGATAGACTAATTGGTTTTAAAATTACTCTTAGGCTATTTGGAAAGTGTTAAAAAGACTTAACGCAAAAGGAAATGCAGCCGTTAGATTATAATTACAGCTTTTAAACTCTCTGAATATTTTACTGTAGCTCTGTAAATCTGAAAGTTAATAACATCATATTCTATACAAAACAATATTTTAGAATATTAATAATACATGTCAATGTTTTTATGATTTTTATAGTAGAAAGTTTTTAAATATAACTTTTAAAAAATTCTGTCCTAAAACGTAATACATTGGCTTTTTTTTTATTGTTGTTGTTGTTGTTGTCTCTGTAAACAAACTAGTTCTACAGGACCTATTAATGACATTTTCAATAGGGAACATTCCATAGGGAACTTGAGTGTATCATTTTTTAAAAATTCTCAAAATATTCACGGATGATAGGAGCCGGAGACAAACAGATAGAAAGGTAGACAATTGGACAGACAGATGCACAAATTGAAATCATATTCCCACTAAAATTAAAAGAAAGTGTTAAAACGCTCATGTAAACAAAAGTGCAATTCCAGCAAATTTTTATGAATAGCTCTTAATGTAACTGATTATTTTTGTGGGGCCCTGTAAATCTAATGCTAACCATACTATATTACATAGAAGGCACACTATTTTGTGCATACATATAATATATTTCAATTGCATTAAGCTTTGTGGAAAATAAAATTATTTAAATTTGGTTTATAAAAATAACTCTCATAGAACACAATGCTTTGGAGAACTTTCAAGTGGCCCTGTACACAAACCAGATAGAAATGTACTCTATATTACATAGGAAACATCCGATAGGGAATTGAATAACATATTAAAAATTCATTAAAAATTCTATACATTAAAGGTATTAAAATATGGTTTAAAGAAACTCCTCTAATGGAAAACAATGCTTTCGAATAATTTTGGGTGTCCCTGTACACAAACCAGAAAAAGGTAGTCATTCCATTTTCAATAGGGAACATCCGAGAGTGAACTTGAATAAAATATATCGGTTTAAAGAAATTCCATAAATATTTACGGGAATTAGAGCGCAGAAAAACAGACAGAGAGACAGATAGACGGACAGAAGAACAGCCAGACATATACACAAACTGAAATTATATTCACAATAAAAAATTATAGAAAGTATCAGAAACGCTTAATGTAAACAAAAGTACAATTCTAGCAATTTTTTATTAATAGCTCTTAATATAACTGAATATTTTTGTGTCACCCTGTAATTTTTTTGTGCATATAAATAACATATTTCAATTTCCTAAAACTTCGTGGAAAGTAAAGTTATTACAATTTGATTTATAGAAATATCTCAGAAAGAACGCAAAGCTTTGCTGTGCTTTTGAGTGTCCCTGTACATAAACAAGTGGTTGTATGTAATCTATTTTATATAGGAAACATCCAATAGTGAACTTGAATAACATATTTCAATTTCATGAGATATTGTATACAGTAAAGGTATGAAAATATGGTTTATAGAAATACCTCTCATAGAACACAATTCTTTGAAATACTTTCGTGTGTCCCTGTACACAAACCAGTAGCGGTATAAACTCCATTTTCAACAGGGAACATTCGATAGTGAAATGGAATAACGTATTTCAATTTCATTACGATATGCGTACAGTAAAAGTATGAAAATATGATTTATAGAAATACCTCTCATAGAACACAATGCTTTGAAATACTTTCGGGTGTCCCTGTATACAAACCAGTAACATCCGATAGTGAACTTGAATAACATATATCAAGTTTCAAAAAATTCCATAAATATTTACGGGAGTTAGAGCGCGGGCAGACAGACAGACGGACAGACACACAAATTGATATCATATTCACACTTAAAAAAATGTTAGAAAGTGTTAAAAACGTTTAATGTAAACGAAAGTAGAATTCTAGCAAATTTTTAATAACAGCTCTTAATATAACAGAATATTTTTGTGTCACCCTGTAAATCTCAATGTTAATCATGCTATATTCTATGTAAAGCATTCTTTTGTGCATATAAATAACATATTTTGATTTCCTAAAACTTCGTGGAAAGTAAAGTTATGAAAATTAGATTTATAGAAGTATCTCTCATAGAATGCAATGCCTTAGAATACTTTTGAGCGTCTTTGTATATAAAACAGTATTGGTATTTAATCCATTTTATACAGGAAACATCCAATAGTGAACTTGAATAACATATTTCAATTTCATTAAGATATGTGTACAGTAAAGGTATGAAAATATGATTTATAGAAATGCCTCTCATAGAACACAATGCTTTGAAATACTTTCGGGTGTCCCTGTATACAAACCAGTAAAGGTATAAACTCCATTTTCAAAAGGAAACATTCTATAGTGAACTTGAATAACATATATCAGTTTCAAGAAATTCCACAAATATTTACGGGAATTAGAGCGCGGAGAAACAGACAGACGAACAGACAGACAGACAAACCGAAGTCATTAACACTTTTCAACCTTGTTGGGAAGTGTTAAAAAAGTTAGAAAGTGTTAAAAACGCTTAATGTAAACGAAAGTACATTTTTAGCAAATGTTTATTAATAGCTCTTTATATAACTGAATATTTTTTAGTCACCCTGTAAATCTAATGCTAATCATGCTATATTCTACGCAAAGCATTTTCTTTTGTGCTTATAAATAACACATTTCAATTTCATAAATCTTCCTGCAAAGTAAAGTTATTAAAATTCAGTTTATAGAAATATCTCTCATAAAACGCAATGCTTTGAAATACTTTTGTGTGTCCCTGTACACAAATTAGTGATGGTATTTACTCCATTTTATACAGGAAACATTCGATAGTGAACTTGCATAACATATTTCAATTTCATTAAGATTTTTGTACAGTAAGGGTATGAAAATATGGTTTATAGAAATGCCTCTCATAGAACACAATGCTTTGTAATATTTTAGGGGGTCCCTGTACACAAACCAGTAGAGGTATAAACTCCATTTTCAACAGGGAGCATCCGATAGGGAACTTGTACAACATATTTCAATTTCATTAAGATTTTTGTGCAGTAAGGGTATGAAAATATGGTTTATAGAAATGCTTCTCATAGAGCACAATGCTTTGAAATACTTTTGTGTGTCTCTGTACACAAATCAGCGGTGGTATTTACTCCATTTTATACAGGAAACATCCGATAGTGAAGTTGAATAACATATTTCAATTTCATTAAGATTTGTGTACAGTATGGGTATGGAAATATGGTTTATAGAAATGCCTCTCATAGAACACAATGCTTTGAAATATTTTAGGGGGTCCCACACAAACCAGTAGAGGTATAAACTTCATTTTTAACAGGGAACATTCGATAGTGAACTTGTATAACATATTTCAATTTCATTAAGATTTTTGTACAGTAAGGGTATGAAAATATGGTTTATAGAAATGCCTCCTATAGAACACAATGCTTTGAAATATTTTTGGGGGTCCCTGTACATAAACCACTAGAGGTATAAACTCCATTTTCAATAGGGAACATCCGATAGTGAACTTGAATAACATATATCAGTTTCAAAACATTCCATAAATATTTACGAGAGTTAGAGCGCGGACAGACAGACAGACAGACAAACCGAAGTCATAAACACTTTTCAACCTTGTTGGAAAGTGTTAAAAAGAGAGATCGAAAAATAAAATAATCAAACCCAAATACAAAGAAGATAGCTCAAACAATTTTCAATTTATAAAGTCCATAATGTCCAGTTTACATGATTACAGCAGTTAATCGAGTCTAACCATACACTAGACCTTAAAAAGCTATTTTAATTTGCTTAACTATTGTTTTAGTTTAACTTTTAGTTGAATTAATTTAATTTATATTATTTTTCTGAAATAATGACTTAAATTTACTTTTAAGTTAATTTTTAGTAATACTGCAAAAAAAAAATTGGTTTAAATTGTTATTCAGTTTCATTTTTTTACCGTCATCTGGTGGTAATATTTATCACTAGAGATTGTAGTTAATTAGAATTAGATAATTTAAAAGGGGATTTTTATTTTAAAGTTATTATTTATCTTATGACCTTTTTTTTTTCTTTTTTTTTTCACCTTTCTCTTACCCATAAGGTAAAAAAGTATTGTTTTTGGGTCAAATTTTCGAAAGTGAGTTTTTGTTATATTTACACGTTTTGAGGTTCCCTGAATTTAAAAATAATGTTTTTAGCGGTTGGTCTGTGTGTCTGTCTGTGTGTCTATCTGTTATTGACATATCTCAAAAACAAATTATAGCAGAAAATTCAAACTTGGTATTCTAAATATGTATTATATAGGGATGCAACACTAAACATTTCGTTGAGATCAACCAATTGGTTCGTGTACAGGGACACCCAAGAGAATTCAAATACATTACAACTATGGGGGAAATTGCAGGTAAGTAGAGTTTAACATCTATAGACTGCACTAAACCAAATGAAACGAATATATATTTTTTATTTGCGTAAAAACATGTTTCATGTAGAATATGGTATAGAAATCATTCACTGTTCGTTTACAGGGCTACACAAAAGAACGAGACTTATAATATGACAATACTTATAAATTGATGAAAGTGTTCTTTAGGTTGTGCCGTGTGTTATTAATATAGGATTATATGTACGTGCACCGTGTGATGTGTAGATAGCTTTCAGAAGATATGCATGGCTGCCAATATTTAAGCCGTAATTTTTTTTTTTAATTTGTAATTGGATGTGCTTTACTATAATATTTTACCATGTCTAGGAAAGCAGGAATTGAGATTAAGTTTTCGTGTAGCCATAAGATAAATAATGTATTTTTTAAGCTAAATATTCATCACTTTTCTTGTTTTGTATATTTACACGTTTTGAGGCTTCCTGAATATCGAAGTCAAGTTTTATAGTTTGATCTTTGACTGTGTCTGTTAGAGTAAATTAAAAACAAATAATTTCAGGTGATCCAAAACATATATTTTGAAGTGAATACGTTTGTTACTAGAAAAGTTTGTTCAATTTTGATAAGTTTCAAGGAATGATGCGTGTGAAAGTTGACTGAATAATTTTAAATAAACTTTTAAACTTAATATATAAGATTTGAAATCGATATAAATGTAGATACAATAATGAAACGGGGGGTTGAGGGGGCAGTAGCCCCCCTCACACAGAATTAATTATCATATAAAACTCTTCCGAACCCTAATTTGAATTGTTTAACATAGGTTTACATAACATCGTTATCTTACCACTTAATTTCCAACCTGTATTTATAGTATTCAATTTCAGGGTAAGAGAAAGTCGTGTGAGTGACACACCAGATTATTTTAATTCATTACAATCATGCATAATTTACTTCCCTTATTCTGAAATATCAAATGATTCATTCTTATTATTCTTTTAGTTTTATTTATTTATTTTTTTAATTTTCATTATTATTAATTTTCCTGATAATTAATTTATAAGAATTATAAGTACAGTTAACAACTTAATAATGAAGAAAATTAATATTTTATATATTCATAATTGATGTTACGGCGATTAATTTTTAAACTAACAATCATACCCTAACAGCACACTTATCCCTAGTACATCCGGAGGATGTCCCTTGGATGTACTTTCACCAATAGGATATCCTGAGGATGTCTTGTGGATGAGATGTACTGTTAGGGTAGAAACATACTTTCAATTATGAAATTAGTTAAAATCGAGAGTGGATTTCAGATAGGGTATTTTTTGTACAAGATGCTGTATACATATTAAGATATGAAAGTTAATTTTTAGACCGTCCCTACTTTCCTATGACTTAGAAAAATAATTGAATAAATCATTTAGAAAAATATTGTCCTCTGTATAAGAAGAAGAAAAAAAATCTGTCTTTCTAAATGAAAAATTCACTGAGTTATTGTAATATGAAAATTTTAGCACTTTTTGCCAAGTCTTACGAGGTTGTTTCCAAATTGAACAGTGGTAATTACATCACACAGTTATATCGACAGCTATGATTCGACATTTTAAGATTTCTTTTAGAAATAATTGTATTTATAATGCATTTTTATTAGTGCATAATAAAAATAATTATAAGATAAAAAACTTTTTATAAACCATGTTTTTAAATTTTCTGTTGAATCATAGCTATAGAACTAACTACATTAGCACTTTATCTATGTTGTATATCAGTATTGCTACGAAATTGTAAATAATTGTATTTATTTTTATATAAATGCTTTCAAAGAGGCTTAGTTTCAAAGTTGATAAAATGTCAATTTTCTGCATTTCCAGCTCTTTTTCGCGTTAAAATAGTGTTACGAAATTGTAAATAATTGTGTTTATTTTTGTATAAATTCTTTCAAAGAGGCTTAGTAAGTTGATAAAGTACTAATTTTGTGCATTTCTAGTCGTTTTAGCGTTGAAATAGCCTTATTTTCCCTTAAAAACGCATTAAAAAGCCCCAGTAATGCAGGTAATGGATTTGGCGCGAAATTTGGCGACTTTTCCCACCTTGGCGATTTTTTTGGCGACCTTGGCGAGAAAATCTTTATATGGGATATACCAAATATGGAAGCTGCAAGTTGATTGGTTGACCACTTTCTAGAGTTTTCTCGAAAAATCTGGGTTCCATGGAACAGCATATAAGGAGCGCTTCCTCGCCAAGGCAGTCAGTTCAGTTCAGATCTCAGCCAGCTTCGCTAGTGCTTGCATTGCTCTTGAGCCTCTTTGAGAGAGACTTGCTTCAAGTGTTATTGCTATACAGTTTGTACTGTGGATTTGCTATTGACAGCTGTTGTTTAAGCTGTGGGTTACTGCTTGAATTGAAGCTGATAATTGGTTTATTGACCTGTATTTTTCTGGAACTTTCTGTGAATAAATTACTGAATTTTTGTACGTTTGGCCTTTCATTCCAGGACAACTCACGAACCCTCAAGTACGCAACGTTTCTGGTGTCAGAAGCGGGATTGTCTGTGAATGGTTATAACTAGAGCTATGGAGGAACAGATGAAGAAACTTCTAGAAAGCTTAGCTACCCAGATGAATGAAATAAAAGAAAGGCAAAGAGAAATGAAGGAAGGACAAAGAGAGGTGAAAGAAAGTATGGAAGCATCGCAAAGAGAGATGAAAGATAGCCTGAGTCAACAGATGAAAGAAATGAAGGCAGCACAAGAGAAAATAGAAACCGGACAGGAAAAGATGGAAACCGGATTGATAGAGAAAATAGAAACAGGACAAAAGGAAATGAAAGCTATTCAGGAAAAGATGGAAGCCAGTTTGACCGAAGAAATTAAATCTAATCAAGATGAGATGAAGAGAG
The DNA here is from genome assembly GCA_963930645.1 of Salticus scenicus. NCBI lineage: Eukaryota > Metazoa > Arthropoda > Arachnida > Araneae > Salticidae > Salticus > Salticus scenicus. The sequence continues at coordinate 103,653,986 of OZ005654.1, read as the reverse complement.
AGCTTTCAACGGTGAAAGAATCAATCGAGGGTAAATTAACGGTGATGGAAAATAGAAGAAAATTTTGAAGAGAAAGTTATAAAGATAGAAGAAAATGTTATGAAGGTTGAAGAGAGTGTTACGAGGATAGAACGGAGTGTCGAGGAGAAAGTTAAAGAAAACTTTGATCAAGAGCTGAAAGGAAAGTTTTCAGAAATAGAAAGCAAGTTTAAGAGAATGGAGGAAGATCTTGAGAGAAAAATGAAGGAAGAGTGGAACGGAGATGTAATAGGGAATGAACTGCAGAGCAAGATTCGGAATCTCGAAGAAAAGTTAGAATGCATGCCCAAGGAAACTGAAAAGAAAAAGAGAAGAATCCAGAATCGAGAATTTATTAAGTTTTCAAAGATTTCAAAGACGGAAGGAGGCCGCTCACCACTATTCAGCGGTTTTGAGCGATTTCAACCTCCAAAGAGGGGCTCTGACGACAAATGTCACATAACAATGTGAAATTCTGAAAGAGCCCGTTTCTAGAGGTTAAGTCTCCCCCGTTGTTTATTGCACAAAAAAAAAAAAAAAAAGAAAAAAAAAAAAAAAAATTACAATTGCTGCCAGATATAAAATCCCACGCGACAGAGGGCAGCAGTTATTTAAAAAGACAAAATTTAGGCTTTTAATGAGGAGGGCAACAGAGATTAAAAACAGAGATGATTGTTGATGAGGAATGTCTAATTTGAGAGTCTTATATAACGAGGAGTCCATGGTTATAGTCCGAAGTTGCGCCGGGGATTAGCCCTTCGCGTCAAGGGGCGCTGTAGTGACTAGAAATGATTGAACTTGGAGAAGGACACCGCACAAATTGAGAGTCACGCCGGAATTAAACCATACCGACAATGGACGTTAATTGATAAATAACAGAGGTTGAAAACAGAAATGATAGTTGGTGAGAACTGTCCTATTTGAAAGTCCTGAATTACTTATTAGTCCATATGTTTTGTCTGAACTTGCGCCGGGAATTAACCCTTCGCGACAAGGAGCGCTTTTAAGTAATGAATTTACGCAGAAACGCATTCATACTTTTATTGTTGCAGTGAAGTGATGACTTAAAACTGGGCTGATTGCAGCACCGAGGGGGAGAGTACAGAAATTCACATTCTCGCACACATGCTTTTAGAGGACAGACAAAACATTCACATACTCAGACCATATACAGTAAAAAACTTAACTAAAAAAATAATAATAAAAATTATATAAATTAAAAATTAAATTTTAACTCCATTAATTTGTTCTATTTGAGATGTCTATCAAAAGATAGTATATTCTTTTCAATTTATTTAGGAGGGAAGGACGCGTAACAATGTTTTCCAGCCAGCCCTCGGGTCTTGGCAAGGGATTTCTAATATGGTATATACTTGTAAGAGGGCAACTGTAGTAGTAATGTTCAGGTGTGCCCTCCTCTCCGCAAGAGCATAGGGGCGTGCGTCGGCAGTGGAATCTGTGTAGGTACTTTGGAAATGGCCCGTGACCGGATAGGAAGGCAGCAGACTCAGGAGAGAGTGACCAATCATTTGCGGTCGCATGCGGGATCAAGGAAAAGGTATATCTTCCGTTTTCTGAGTCCTCCCACCAGGCCTGCCATTCCCGAAGCATTGATAGTTTCAGTGTACTTTTAATGTACGAAGGAGGTGCAGGAAGAGAATAATCTATACTATTATTCTCCGTTGCACCCTTTGCTAAGGAGTCTGCCAGTTCATTACCAAACACGCCCCTATGGGCAGAAACGTGTGCCAGGGATATTAGGAAATTTAAATCTTTTAAGAGTTGCTTTATTTTAATAACTTGAGGGTGTCTGGCCCTATGACGGACTATGGCCTGCAGACCCGATAGACTATCGCTAAAGATATGGAATTTTTGATTGATATCATGTTGGGCTATGATCCATTCCAGGGCCTTTTCTATTGCGAAAAGTTCCGCTTGGAAGACTGAATTATAATCTTCGAGTCTGCATGCCCACCGATGGATGCATTCATTGTTTTTTAGAACACAGAAGGCAGCCGCGACCCCGTGTTCCGTTTTAGAACCATCAGTATAGGCCGCCATAGGAACCGAAGGAGAAAAACTATTTTTGGAACAAGAAGTGAGTAAGGAGGCAATGTCTTGAGCTGGGTGGATTTGCCAGTTGGGAAGGAGATGTTGCACTCTAACGCCAGGAAGAAGTAAATTTGAAAGATCTGAGTTTTGAAGTTGTAAGATATTCGTTTTATTGTGAACATATTTAAGTTGGAGATGTACATGGGGGATCCCGGTGATGACTGTGAGGGCGTCTGTTGAAATGGTTTTATAGCCACGCGAAATTTGGAGTAAAAACATTCTTTGAACAGAGTTAATTTTCGTTTTTGCTGTTTGTGTGAGATGCCCTCCCCAGATACCAGCCCCATATGTTAGAATTTTATCAATGATTGAGTTATACCAGATTTTAAGAAGAGTTGTTGATGTACCCCACCTCTTGCCAACCATTTTCGCAAACGGCAGTTCCTCCTGGCATGTATATAAGACGCAGTTTTCCATCGTAGCTGAAGCTAACGGCTGGGACTCTACCGCCAAGTCAGTCCACTTAGCAGCAGCATTACGGAGAGATGCAGCTGAGATACTGAGAAATGTTTCTAAAGAAGAAAGGAACGAATTCGAGGCCTTGACTAGAGCACTGGAGCTACGGTTCGGAGAGAAGTGTTCTAAGGACTATAGTCGCCTCCAGCTAAAGTCCCGTTACCAGAAAACGGGCGAAAGTTTGCAAGAGCTGGCAGCGGACATTCAGAGATTGTCACACCTAGCATTCTCAGACTGCCAAGCTGACACTCGAAACGACTTAGCTCTTCAGTACTTTATCGATGCTGTTCGGGATCCAGAAATTCAAAAAGCGCTGAGACTCTCCAACATCAGAGACGTAGAATCAGCTTTAGGCTATGCACTTAGGATAGAGGCAGCCCAACAAGCCTCCCGTAAAGACCGCCATACCATAAGAGCAGTCTCATTAAATGATACGCCTGCTGATGAGAATGAAATGAAGAGAAGTTTCGCAGAGATCTTAAAGAGATTGCGCAACCTGGAAAATAACATATAAATAAAGGATCGGAAGATAAAGTGCTGGGGCTGTGGAGGGGATGATCATGTGAAGAGGAACTGCCCCGTACGACCACCTATAGGAAATCACCCGGCTTCACCATCACTGCAGGGAAACTAAGAGGAGGCCATCTCGCGGGGCGGAGGTTGCCTAAAATTAAAGAGCCCCAATTTACAGTATTTCATGTTTCATCGATGAGTGGCGGCGATAATGGACTTCACGTCTATGGCCAAGTCAACAATGCCACCTGCCGGATGATTCTGGACACGGGAGCCAACGTGACCATCATTAGAACGGATTTGGCTCAAGAACTAAAAGAGAAGATCATCTGGACTCCGCCCTGCGTTAAACTCCAGACTGTGACCGGAGACGAAATCAAAATATATGGAAAAATGAACTTGGCCAACACTTTTGGGAATGCCAGTTACCATCATATGGCATATGTGGCTGATATAAGAGATCCTTTAATCATTGGAATTGATTTCCTGAGAAAATTTAACTTTCAATTGGACTTCAAGAATAATGAACTGCATTCGAGTTCGGAAGACATCGCTGTGTTCAACACTGAAAATCAAGACATTCAGACAATTTACCAGATAACAGCCAAGTCTGAAATTTCCATCCCTCCACACACAGAGACAATAGTTTCAGGAACACCACCTACAAAGCAATACTTCCGCTATGGACTGATTGAATACCCGAATACAGACAATAGCCCAAGAGGAGTTCTGGTAGCTTCATCTCTAGTTGATCTCTCAAAGAGTACTATTCCTGTGAGAGTCGCAAACATCAGCGATAAGGTCCGAACAGTGAAGAAGGATGAGGTGTTAGCAGCCTGCACTCCTGTAACATGCATCAACCGCCCCACGCAATCAACTGAATCCAAGTCTTCTGAACAATTAATAACGGAATTACTCAAGAATGCAGAGTTAGGAAAGGAACAGAGATGTGTTGCGGAGAAGCTACTCCAAGAATTTAAAGACCTTTTTTCTCGAACACCTGAAGACGTCGGGAGAACGAACATCACCCAGCACAGAATTGATACAGGAAATCATCCTCCAATCAAACAACATCCAAGAAGACTTCCCTTTGCTAAACAGGAAGAGGTCACTGAACTTCTAAGTGAAATGCAGCACAATGATGTCATCGAGCCATCAACGAGTCCTTGGGCCTCTCCCATAGTACTGGTGCGGAAAAAGGATGGTTCAACAAGATTTTGTGTGGATTATCGTCGTTTGAATGACATCACGAAGAAAGACAGTTACCCTCTTCCCAGAATTGACGACACATTAGACACACTTGCTGGCAATAAATGGTTCTCGACGTTGGATTTGAAGAGCGGTTACTGGCAAGTAGAATTACATCCTGATGATCGTGAGAAGACTGCATTCACCACGGGACAAGGACTGTGGCAATTTAAAGTTATGCCGTTCGGATTATGTAATGCTCCTGCCACCTTTGAACGCCTGATGGAGACAGTGCTAAAAGGACTTTCCTATGAAGCCTGTCTGGTGTATTTGGATGATATTATCATTGTGGGGCGCACCTTTGAAGACCATCTACGAAACATCCGAAAGGTGCTGGAGAAACTCAGAATGGCTAACCTCAAATTGAATCCAGGCAAGTGTAACTTGTTCCGTCATGAAGTGAGCTACCTCGGCCATATCATCTCTGCCGAAGGTGTGAGAACTGATCCTGAGAAGATCTCTGCAGTCGAGAACTGGAGTCGCCCTGAAAATGTACACCAACTACGAAGTTTCCTGGGGTTATGCACTTACTACAGGAAGTTTGTCAAGGGTTTCTCAAATATTGCCAGACCACTGCACAAGCTGACGGAAGCCAAACAGAAGTTGCTGTGGACAGATGAATGTGAAAAAGCGTTCAAGCGACTTAAAGAGGCCTTAACATCATCGCCTATCTTGAGATATCCACAGCCCGACAGACAGTTCATACTTGATACAGATGCCAGCCATGAGAGTGTCGGTGCTGTTCTGTCGCAGGAAATTGATGGTCAAGAACATGTCATTGCCTATTGGAGTAAATGCCTGTCTAAACCGGAGCGAAATTACTGTACCACCAGGAAAGAGCTACTCGCCATCGTAAAAGCAATAGAACATTTCCATCATTACCTCTATGGCAGAAGATTCCTGCTCCGGACTGACCATGCATCTTTAACGTGGTTGCTCCAGTTCAAGAACCCAGAAGGACAGATTGCCAGGTGGATACTGAATGGCAGGAATAGGACTTCGAGATACGTCATCGTAAAGGGACTCTACATGGTAATGCAGATGCCTTGTCACGGAAGCCCTGCTCGGAAAGCTGCAAGTACTGCTCTAGAGCCGAACAGAAATACCTGCCGATAAATCCGGTTGCCTGCCAAGTTACTGTCTCAACACAATCAGATCAAGATCCCGATCCATGGAGTGACGAAGAACTTAGAAAATCCCAGTTGGAAGATCCTGACATAAAGCCAATATTACAGCTGAAGAAGACGACCAGCAACAGACCTATCTGGCAGGACATTTCCAGATTTAGTCCCATTACGAAAAGTTATTGGGCACTTTGGGACTCTCTTCATATCAGAAACGACGTATTATACAGAAAGTGGGAATCTGATGATGGGAAAAGCTTCAGATGGCAGATTTTATTACCAAGATAAAAAATTCCAGCTGTTTTAGAACAACTGCATAGTAGCCCTACCGGAGGCCATTTTGGGGTAATGAAGACTCTGCAGAAAGTTCGGGAACGCTTCTACTGGTGCAAGGCAAAGGAGGATGTAGAGAAATGGTGTAAATTCTGTGATGCTTGTGCGGCACGTAAAGGCCCGCAGAAACGAAGTCGAGGAAACTGCAACGGTATAACGTGGGAGCACCATTTGAACGGATTGCAATCGACATCTTGGGTCCTTTGCCACGGACCTCCAGTGGAAATAAATACATCCTCGTCGTGATGGACTATTTCACCAAGTGGCCTGAGGCATATCCCATTCCCAATCAAGAGGCATGCACAGTCGCAGAGGTCCTAGTGCAGCAATGGGTGTCAAGGTACGGCACGCCCCTACAACTTCATACCGACCAAGGTAGGAACTTTACCTCTGATGTTTTCAAAGGACTGTGTCAACTTCTCGGCATAGACAAAACCCGGACAACACCCTTACATCCCCAGTCGGACGGCATGGTCGAGAGGTTCAATCGTACCATCCTGAATAACCTCTCACTCCTAGTATCAAGGAACCAGCAAGATTGGGACTTGAAGTTGCCATTGTTCCTGCTGGCTTATCGAACTGCTGTCCATGAAACCACCGGCTATACTCCAGACCAGATGCTGTTCGGACGTGAACTCCGTCTCCCTTGTGATCTCCTGTTTGGTTGTCCACCCGATGCGCCTTCATCGCCCGAGGAGTACATCCAAGATCTCCAGGCACGATTTGAGGACGTACACAAATTTGCTCGGGAGCGGATTAACATGGCAACGGAGAAAATGAAGACAAGGTACGATCTAAAGGCTACACAACATGAGTTCCAGGAAGGAGACAAAGTCTGGTTGTGGAATCCTGTTCGCCAGAAAGGACTCTCTCCCAAGTTACAGTGCAACTGGGACGGACCATACACAGTCTTAAAAAGGCTGAATGATGTAGTGGTGCGGATCACTAAAACACCTTCATCAAAACCGAAGGTGGTGCACTATAACAGGCTAGCCAAGTACCACAATTAATGGTAATATTAAAATTTTAAAAGTAAATACTGGTAAAATTTGCGCATGCGTAATGTAAATATTTGTATATAGATACTTGTACATATTTGTGAATTTTGTAAATATTTCTCACCTGATTTTTGTTTCTATTTTGTCGTTATATGCAACTTAGTTTTGTATTTGAGATTGTGTAAATTTGGTTAGTTTCGCCTCTTAACCAAGGGTTGCACTGCCCGGTACGTGCAGTCCTTGGGAGGGGGGCAGTGTTACGAAATTGTAAATAATTGTGTTTATTTTTGTATAAATTCTTTCAAAGAGGCTTAGTAAGTTGATAAAGTACTAATTTTGTGCATTTCTAGTCGTTTTAGCGTTGAAATAGCCTTATTTTCCCTTAAAAACGCATTAAAAAGCCCCAGTAATGCAGGTAATGGATTTGGCGCCAAATTTGGCGACTTTTTCCCACCTTGGCGATTTTTTTTGGCGACCTTGGCGAGAAAATCCTTATATGGGATATACCAAATATGGAAGCTGTAAGTTGATTGGTTGACCACTTTCTAGAGTTTTCTCGAAAAATCTGGGTTCCATGGAACAGCATATAAGGAGCGCTTCCTCGCCAAGGCAGTCAGTTCAGTTCAGATCTCAGCCAGCTTCGCTAGTGCTTGCATTGCTCTTGAGCCTCTTTGAGAGAGACTTGCTTCAAGTGTTATTGCTATACAGTTTGTACTGTGGATTTGCTATTGACAGCTGTTGTTTAAGCTGTGGTTACTGCTTGAATTGAAGCTGATAATTGGTTTATTGACCTGTATTTTTCTGGAACTTTCTGTGAATAAATTACTGAATTTTTGTACGTTTGGCCTTTCATTCCCGGACAACTCACGAACCCTCAAGTACGCAACAATAGCTTAATTTTCCCTTTAAAACGGATTAAAAAGCTCCAATAGGCTGGTAATGGATTTGGTACCAAATTTGGTGACATTTTGCCCTTGGGGACATTTTTGGCGAGAAAATCCTTATTATCGATATTCCAAAGATGGACGTTCTAATGTGATTGGTTAAAGAGTTACGGGAAATTTGAGTAAAAAAAAAAAAAAAAGGTTTTAAAAATAAAATATTAATCCTTTCAGAACAACATATATTTGCATCATGAACTACATTAGCACTTTATCAATGTGTAGAAAATCTTTAAAGTGATAATGACGTCCATTTTTGTGAGATGCATAATTTAACGTTTTATAATTTTTTAACGCTCACGTTTAATTAAATGTATTTATTTTTATGTCGAAAGAAAATGAGCTCGTAAATTTTTTTTGGCAACAATTAAATTATAGCTAATATTTTAATGACTATTTTTATTGCTATTAGGAGCTAATTATTTTCATATTTTAATTAATTAAAAGAAAACTATTCGAAAATTCGAAAACCTGACTTCGAAGTATTGTGTTGTCACCGGGTCTGAGCTACTGTGAAAATTTCAAATGTTTAGCTAGTAGAAAAGTTAGTTAAAAATAGATTGCAAGATTTGTACCGGACAAACAAACAAACAAGCATACAAACAAACACACAAACAAACAAGAATAGAAGTTAATAAAAACATGGTAATAATGACAATATTTTATTCTGAATCATGCTGAGTAAGTGAGTGAGTTTTTTGTCGCATAAGTATTACTCTACTGAATCATATTGAACGTCGTAATTGATTGGTTGTTGTTGATCGAGACTAGGGTAGGGTCCTAGGCCTGGGTAAAATGCCCTCCGTGGGTATTTTTTCTAAGGGGTCCTATCCCGTATAAAAATTAGCATGAATAATTTTAAAAATTCAATAAATAAATAAATAATATATATATTATTTATATAGTTCTTGAGAAAATTTATCCTCCTTAATTTCATTATATTTCAAGCATATGCATACAAAATTTTCATAGTTCTAAAATAGTAATTATTTTATTTTATTTTATTTATTTTTTAATTGTCTACTATTCTCTTGAATAATTCCAGGAGATCGATCTTTTTTTTTTTTTTAATAGAAGTAAATTTCACAGTTAATTTTTTACATAAATGATATATTTCTCACTTTTTTAAACTTTTCTCTGATGCAAAGCATAGAATTTTGACTGTATCTATGACTGGATTTTTTTTATAATGTAAAAGATGTTATTTCATAATAGACCATCATGCACTAAACACTACAAGTGGGAAGAAACGTGAATAATTTTGCAAATATTTCTTCGAATGGTTCCCATTTTATTCCCGTTTGTTGATCTTTTTTTTTTTTTTACTCAATATGCAGCAGTTAACTTGAAAGTGTGACTGACGTCTTTGTACACATAAAGCTCGACTTTATTGATTTTTTTTTCTTTATAAAGGCTGAACTTTATCATCAAAAATAGAAATAAAATGCATTTTTTCTGATAGCCGCGAATATTTTTTAAATCTTTACTTGAATTTTGATTTTCAGAAAGTGAACTGTGTAAAAGATTTAAAAATTTTAGCAACTAAAAGAAAATAGAAATGTGTTACGTTTCCAGAATTTTCCAGATTTTCTGGCTATTTCGTGAAATATCCGATTTAGAGTTTCGGTAGTCGATACATCTATAATGAGGATTTTTTCGCCAAACTCGTCAAAGCAAAATCGCCAAGAGGCAATAAACGCGCCAGTTTGAAGCCAAATTTGCCGCCAAGGGCATTTCCGCCTTTGTGAAGGTTTCTAACGGCTTTTTAATGGCATATAAGAGCTATTTTAATGCCATACCAAGGCAGAAGTGCGAAAAATTAACATTTTAAAACCTAATTAAGCCTCTTTAAATAAATAATAATAAAACAAAATACAAATTCGTAACAAATGCATTATGAAATGGAAGATAAAATTCTCTAATGGTTTTGCAATATATCAATTGCGATTATATGTTATACAGTGGCTTAATACTAAATTATAATACTAATATGCTGAAGTTCCCACGAAACTTTCTTCTGATATATTGCGATTCTAATACATAAAAGAACAAGGTACGATGAAAATTGTCAAAATCGGTGAATTTAAAAATATCGAATAGTTATTATAAAATGTATGAAGCTGTAAAATACTTGTAAATATTATCCTTCTATACAGTTCCCCAAGCCTCATTTAAAAGTTTTTATAAAAAAATTTAAAATTTAAATTTATTTTTCTTGGGTTCCAGATCTTCTGAATAACCAGTCAGCTCTACGTGAATTTATTTTTATCCAATCCTTTTAAAAATTTGCGAGAATGTTAATCAGGGTAATTGTCACAAAACTGAGTACTCACTTTGAAATAAAGGAATTATTACCTTTATTAATAATTTTCAAATTCAATCGCAAGACAAAAATTCACGAACAATTCAAATTTTACACATATTTTTGTCCGTAACAGATTCCGTAATTGAGATATATAAAATTAAATATGCAGATGTTCGGTTATATACAAAACTAGTATGTTGTGGCCACCACAAGACTTTCTTCTATATTTTCCTATACATATTCAATCAGTAACAATATTTAAAAAAAAAAAAAAAAAAAAAAAAAAAACGATTTTTTTTTTCTAAGTTTTTTTTTTTTGTTAAAAGTAAAAAAAATCGATAACTTTGTTTTAAATTATCACAGATTTATGGTTCAACCGTTCGTTTTAAAGGTATTGACGAGATCTTTCGAATGATACCCATCTTCAAAATTTAACCCTCCCGGGGGGGTACTTCCCCCCCAGGGGGGAACCGATGCCCCCCCATGCACAATTTTTTTTTCCTAGTTAACTACTACTATTATCAATAATTCATATTAATTTTACAATCACAAGTTTAAAATAACTCTCATTATGCCCATTTATACGGAATTTTGTCCTATAAAATGCGATCACAGCGCCACCTGTTGAGCAATTGATCCCCAAATCTAATGGGCACCAGTTCATGTCAGGGTGCAACTAAATACCAAGTTTGGTTAAATTTCATTCATTGGTTCGTGAGATACAGCGTCCACAAAAAAATGATACAGACAGACAGACACACAGACAGACAGACAGACAGACACACAGACAGACATTTTTTAAAAACTATCAATTCGTGTTCAGGACATCCCAAAACGTGTAGATCCGTCAAAAAACGGAGGTCGAAAATTTTCGCGAATCCAATACTTTCTCTATATTACATATAGAAGAAAGTAAAAATGCATAGTAAAAAAAAAAAAAAAAAAAGGATATTTAAAATAATTTAGAATCTGCACGGAGTATTTTGAAATCAGGCTTTATTACTTTCTTCTATATTCAATAGAAGAAAGTACTGGATTCGTAAAAATTTTCTACCTCGGGTTTTTGATGGATTTACACGTTTTGAGAAATATAGAACACGATTTGACCATTTTTAGAAAATGTCTGTCTCTGTGTGTGTGTGTGTGTGTGAGAGACAAAATTTTGTGGCGACTGTATCTCAGGTACTACTGCACAGAATTTCATACAAATTGGTATATAGTTACACATTGACATAAATTTGTGCCTATCAACTTTTGGTAAAAATTGTCCAGCAGCTTGCGTTGCATCCCGCTTTTTCTAAATTTTTAACATGGAGGTATAGGACACAATTTTGTATATATGTGCATAAAGAGAATTATTTTTTAATAATAGTTATGAAATTTACAGGAATTATTTATAATAGAGATAGTCAACTGAGAAAACAAATTGCGTTTGTAGGAGCATCACCGTCCCCCTCATTCTCATGATGGGTATCTTTCAAAAGAGCTCGCCAATACCTTTAAAACGAATGGTTGAACCATCAAACTGCGAATTTAAAATAAAGTTATCAATTTTTTTTTTCATAAAAAAAAAAAAAAAAAAAAAGTGTAATATCGAGAACAAAATGAACTTTTTTTGAGATATTTAGTGTTATACTATTTTTCTAACATGGAAATCGTACTGCATTATCATGCAAGAAAATTATATTAAATAATGATTTTAATAAATTATTTTTACTGAGTGAATTTGCATAGAATAAAATATAGAAGAAAGTCATGTGGTGGCCACAACATTCTAGTTTTATATTATTTTCCTCATAAAACAGGCCTTTCCATCTCCAAAATTACTTTCTATTCTTTCAAATGTTCTATTAGGATGACAGATTTCATGACAGCACATTATTTAAGAAGCGAGAGAATGTAAATAATTTCAACGTTTCTTGACCCTTTGAATAGAATAGAATTGTGGCTGTGTGGGCATTGCACTTAAATTTCGTGAATTTTCTGTACAACAGAAATAAGATACAGCTATAAAGTTTACCGTTAAAACTATTGCCTAGCTGCGTTCCCAGAAGGAAAAGAAAGAAAGAAAAAAAAAAAAAAAACAGAGTAATTAAAAGTGACATATTTAACTGTTTCTTTTTCATTTTTTAGGACTGAGGGCCTATTAGTCTCAATCTGGGATTTTTGCGTTGTCGATTTCGATAGTTGAAAATTTGTCGAAATCTAAAATTTATTATAATTCAATAATTTGAAAGCGATGTTATAATTTGAAAAAAGGAAAAAAAAAAAAAAAAAAAAAAAAAAAAACTTAATAGTCCTCCGTCCTAAACTAAATTCTGCTTTTGCCAGAATTTCATCAAAATCTTTTTTTTTTTTTATTATTATTATTGAAAGAAAAAGAAAAGAAAATTAATAATAATCAGTATCGTTACAAGCGATATCGAAAATTTTTTTTTAATAATTTTGAATTAGGAAATAAAAAGTGCGCGTGAAATAATATGAAATAAAAATAAGTAAAAAAATGAATTTAATGATTTAATGTTTTTGTTTTTCGGGGGCTGCTCATGCATATAAAAAATGCTTATTAAAACGAGTCGAAGAAGGAAGCGAAATAAGTATTGAGTTATATTACGATAAATACGATAGATAATATGATACGCTATATTAGACCTATCGTCCAGGGTTAGTAGGCATTTTCGTTGAAAGAAATAGTTTGTTCGTTCGGTGCAACTTGCACATTAGTCCCGTGAGGTACAACTTTCACATTAGTCCCTTGATTTACAACTTTCACTTTAGTCCCGTCAGGTACAACTTGCACATTAGTCCCCCCCCCCCTTTTTTTTTATCATCAAATCATAAAAGGCACATTTGGATAATTCAGGCCCCCATTAAGTCAGGCTCTGCTCTGATCTCATACATTAATCAAACAAACCAATGTGAGAGGTACAGTTCTTCGGAACAGATTTTGAAGTATCAACATAATGCATACAACGAAATTAACCCGTTAGTAGTCACTATAGACAGCGCCACCAATTACAGATTGTGCACTTTTTTTTTTTTTTTTTTTTCAAAATGTTTTAAATAAAAATTGAAACGATTTTTTCTTCTTTCTTCTCTTTTCCTTTGTCTGTCATTGTACATGTACACTCTGAAAAAAAGAGAGAAAAAAAAAAGAAAAGAAAGAAAGAAAAAAAAGCCACCTCCCAACTAATTTTGTTACAAATCGTCCTATAAATATGCGACTGGTGCCAATCGGTTAGTAATAACGTCTAATTTATAATGGTTATGCACAGGCAGATTACTGGCAGACAGCCATTTTCTAAATATAGTCAAATTATATTTTGCACCTCTCAAAACGTGTAAATTCGTCGAAAATCAGAAGTCGAAATTTTTCAAGAATCCAATAGTTTCTAATATTGAATAGTATAGAAAAAAATAAAAATAAAATTGTGCTTCTTATAAGTTTGCATTTCCCTCCTCTCATTTCTTAGATATAAATAAAGAAGTAAATAAATAAATAAACAGAAAAAGAAAATATCCTTGAAAATATCCGTTATATACAAATAAATGTACTGATTATCCAAACTGTATCAAAATTTATTTAAACATTTTGACTTACAAAGCAGAGACCAAATTTAGATATGAGACCTCGCCTATAGTTTATTGATATACTTAATTCTCATACTCGAATTAAATAGGGCACGAGGACAGTATCATTCCTTTCTTTTTTGTGAAATTTGTTTTGTTTTTGAGAAAAGAAAAAAAAAAAAAAAAAAAAAGAAAAAAGATGAGAATAACACAAAAAAATTAAAATGAGAATAATACAAAGTAAGGAAAGAGACAAATTTTGCAGTCTCTCGGAAGATTTTTCAGTTTGCACAGCTTTTGAATAGACTTCTTATAGCGGAATCCTCTATCAAAACTATTTCTATATTTACGTTATTCTTGTCAGTTTTATACCAAAAAATGATGCAAAAAGAAATTCCATTTCAAAACAGAAATTATATTCAATGACATTTTTCTTTCTCATCTTATAAATGTTATGAAAAAATCTTTCATATTAATATCTTATTATTATTATTATTTTTCCCTCTGCTTTTTGTTTATTTGAAAACAAATTTGTTTTCTTGAGATTAATATTTTAATATCCACGAGGTATACCTCAAAACAGAAATTATATTCAATATGACATTTTTATTTCGCAACTTATAAATATTATGAAAAAAAGTCTTTCTTATTAATATATATATATATATATATATATATATATATTTTTTTTTTCTGTTTGTTATTTATTCGAAAACAGGTTTGTTTTCTTCAGATTAATATTTTAATGTCTACAAAGTATTAATCCTGTATTGAAATCTTTAACCCGTTAACGCCCGAATTAATTTTGCAAAATATTATTAGCTGATTATTTCACTTCTAAATTAATATAGACAACTGACAGTAAAATATATTAACTTAAAACATTCTTCTGACAGTTTAAAATTTAAAGCCTATCTCATTTATTGACGTTTAGTGTTCTAGAAAGAAAACTTCGAGATTGAAAAACTTTGAGATAACAGATTAATTTCCTATTATAATTCCTATATATATTCCTATCCCGTCAAAAAAATGTATACACTTTTGAACCATCATCGAAACTGTATTTCCCGTTCTACAAGGTTCAGTTTCTGAGAGAAAGTAATGTTTATTTCTTCGACAGGTGGCAGCAGATTTGTCGCTCTAGATACTCTAGCCAGTTAGTGGCAAGGAAGTAACTCCAAGATGGTGGAAGTATGTTTGAAATTTGAAGCGCGGAAGCAGGTAATTAAGTGGTACTGGATTTCTTCTCGATCATTTAACAGGGAGCAGCCCCCGCTCATCACTCTTGGAGCGATGTAGAGCGCTTTTAAGGGGACTACTCGCAGTTTATTGAAAACTCAAAAGAAAAAAAAGAAAAAAAAAAAAAAAAAAAAAAAGAAAAAAAAAAAAAAAAAATACAAAATACAAAATACAAAATTCGCCAGGCCTAATCCGGTCTAAGCCGACAGTGGGCGATTATTCAGGAGCTAAAATTGCCCCACGCGACAAGATTTCTTCTCGATCGTGCGGGTTAGACATCCATGACATCCACTTACATTTTTGCATCTGGAACAGTCGTATGTAATAAAATCAGGAAATGAACGATCGAGCTAATTAGCAGAAAGTGTAAATTACAATTTTCAATCAACAAATGTCGGTTATAGTCAAAATCATTCTTTCAGTTTGCAAAAACAGAAGAATGTAATAGTTTAAGGGGGGGGGGGGGATGTTTCGGGTCGGAAAGGGTTATTTTGAGATGAGCAAAAGAATTTCGGATCAAAGCAATAGTTAGAAAAGATTGCATTTTAGCTGAAAAGCTCAAAATGCTATAAGATGTTTTCAAGTGTTATCCCCATAGCATTGAGCAAAGGAATGCAGATTTTCTGTATTTCATAAGCATTTTAGCAAAATATCAAATGATAGCACGAACCTACAAGAAAAAATTACCTTGGAATGAAATAAAGGAAATAAAGACAGACTTTATCCTGAAATTTTTAAATATTTTCTAGATATCTGTATATATATAAAAAAATACGTGTCACGATGTTTGTCAGCGGTAAACTCCTAAACTTATGATCCGATTTTAACAAAATTTTGCACACTGTGTGCAGTTTGGTCCATTTTGAGAGATAGGATAGTTTTTACTTCAATTTATAGTCAGAATATTTTTTTATTGCAATTATTTGTTAATTATAGCCCTTTGTTACAGTTGCTCCAAAATATCTGCGAGTTCCATAAGTTTAATTGTTGCCCCCCCCCCCCCCCCCAAAAAAAAAAAAAAAAAAAAAAAAAAAGAGTTCATTTTTTTATTTCGACATAAAAATAAATACATTTAATCAAACGCAAACTTCAAAAAGTTATAAAAAGTTAAATTATGCATCTCACGAAAATTGACATCATAATCACTTTAAAGATTTTATACACATTGATAAAGTACTAATGTAGTTATACGCAAGCGAAGTGTGACGTCACTGACCGTCTGTGAAGTCAAGAAAAAGATTTCTTATGTTAATCGCCCATTGGATTTTTTGTAAAAAATTATTAAAAATCGAGGAAAATTATTTCCCGATTTTAATCCCCATATTTTTGTATAGATATGTATTAGTTATCATGTGCGTACGCTAGATTGAGTCATTTTGCTGTCAAATTGACAAAAATTTATTTGTAAATTTCAAAACTCTGTCGTCCTTGGAGTTTTTTTTTTTTTTTTTTTTTTTGTATTTGGCGATCAAAAACGTAACACTAAAATATACAAGCCAGATGTATATTTTCGTAATATGTATTGTGCGAAATATTATTTCAAATTATTCATTACTCTCTCAATATAAGTTGTTAAAATAACCATGATTTTTGAAAGGAATTAAATATGTTCGCCAGATAATTTGGCGATATATTTTTTTTTCCGCCAAGGATGGTAGATATGAAATTTATTCCGCTGCAACATGTTAATATCTAATATCAGATACATTATGTATATGCTACAATTTATTTCACGTGACACGTGTGTTAAAAATTTACTTACGACATAACATTGCTTTTTCAACTTTTGTTGCGTTATTGTAATCTGTATCACTTCGTTTTCTTTAAGAAATTCGTGATCTAAACATATAATGCTCTAAATAAAAAGTAACCATTTCAGTATTTTAAAATTTATTTGAAAATCTGTTTTACTATCATTGAATTTTAAAACTTAATTTAAAACTTATTTAAAAGTCTGGAAGATTTTAAGTCTGTTTATTTGTTTTGTAACGCTAACCTATATGATCGATGTTCGAAAGTTTAAATAATTATTTCTCTTATTTTTCTTTTATTTTTCTTTAATAACTTATCAATTTACCATTTCTGATTATATTTGTGTTTATACATGTATTTTACATTAAATTTTGACTCATATTTATTGCTAAAAAAAGATCTTAAAATCTTGCAATTTTCTTATCTTAATCCTCAATGCTTTCCCTCTTGATTAACTTGAATTGACTATTAAAATTTTAACATACTCAAAACCTTCTCATCACTTCATTAAAAAATATTAATCTTTTCCAAAATATTTTTCTATTTAAAGTGATACCTTTGTTTAGTTTAAATGCCCAATATTTCATGAGATATATCCTATTTTAAAGTTTTGAAATATTTATCAAAGGAACAACTATAGTATTTCCCCACAACTGGATTTGGCAATTATGGATAAATCATAAATCTAAAAATCATAACTGATAAAATCATAAATCTAAAATAAAAGCATGCAGGTTGCTATATTTTATTGCAAAGAATCCAGAACTACATCGTTATCGTACAAAACGGCGAAAAAAAAAAAAAAAAAAAAAAAAAAACGCCAAATCCAGTTGTGGGGAAATACTATATATACCGTATCAAATTATCAACATATAACTTTGAAACAGCAACGCGTGGCCGGGTCTGCTAGTAAATATATATAATAGGGCAATTTCTTTTTTCTTTTCTTTCTTTTTTTTTTTCTAAAAGACGAACGTGTTGTCTTCGTCTAAAATAGCGCTTACAAACTTGTATAAAAATAAGTGCAAGAAGTTTTCAGTCACATGTTTTTTGACTACATTATTTATTAGAATATACTTCGTAAATTAGGAATGCTTAAAGTTTGTTTTTTGTCTGAGAGATGTCAATCGCTTTTGCGTATTTATCTCTAATGCAAAAAAAAAAAAAAAAAAAAAATGTATAATTTCTAAGAGTGAAATTAAAAATAGTATTTGTTATACATAAGATTAAATTATTAAACTCTATTATACAAATCACAAAAATTAACAATTGAAGGAATAATACCATTTGCATTAATAAATTGTTCTTTAGTTTTTTGTCATAAAGAAAAACCATTATAATTATGTTTAGCAAAACTTTTATAACCACACAATATCACCAGGTGAATAGCTGTATGACCAACCCAGGTAGCACATAACGTTGTTATAGCGTTGCAAATAAGTCTGAACAGTGAAAAATTGGTTACGTTATTTTATGCCCGTTGAAAAATAGTTTTTATTTCGCAATATTCTCACTGAACAATTTCGAATATTTATTCAGTAATAAAGAAAACCTATAACAAACGTTGTTTTATGGTTGTACTTTTTCTGTTATTGTTTCGACGTTTTAAAGTAGGTGTTTTGTTAGTTTTTGTTTTCCCTTTTGATTCTAATAAAAAATATGTTTTTTCAACGAATTAATAGGTACTTTTTATAAGTCATTATTTCCGTCAAATGACGTTGAATCTCTTCAACTTGATATAGATACACGATTGTGAATTGGCGGGATGTGCGTGTTATAATTTTCTTTAGAGTTTTAGAAGAAGGTGTGCTGCGAAAGATCTTGTAACATGATAAAGCTTTCAGAAAATTATATTAACAAGTATAGTAGATGTTCTTCGGCTTTCGGAAACCGTAACTAACGAAGGAGTTCATATTGTACGCTTTCTCCCGTTCTACACGCGAAATCGCCAAGTATATTGTAGCAAACCTTAAAAGCGTCTTACGATACGACGCGTGCCATTTTGAAAGTGAATGTGATATGAATGAAGATGAAGTTATCGCTTTCCTGTTAAAATGGTACGAAAGTTTTCTGTAAAACAACAATTAATTAAGCGCAACTTAAAACTTTTTCATCGAAAGTGTAGTGAAAGGTAAATGACATTTTACGTAATTTCCAAAAAACTTGCTAGCTGGTAATTTCCTTAAAAGCTCAACGTTATAATACTCTTTGGTTTTGGGTTTGTTTACCAGCTAGCATAATATTAAAAATTAATGAGTTCTCGTCTGATTGTGGATGCTGTATATTTATTTAAACAAGATTTTTCAAGGAATGAAGTGAGTGTTTCTTTTTCCCTTCTTTAAAAGAATGTTCCAAAACTTTTTTCACATGTGATTTTTTTCTTTTTTAAATTATTAGCAATATTTTAGAAACGAAAATTCAATGGATATATAGAGCTAGTAATTTTTCTTGTATTTCAACGTTTATAAGACATAAGAAAAACCGTTGAAAACTGATATAAAAAGCACGACAGTATTGCGATTCTGAACAATCATTTTACAACTGCTTTTTTTTAAGTTATAAAAAAAACGACAGTATTGCGATTTCGTACAACCCTTTTACAACGGTTTTTTTTACGTTGTAAAATGTATTAAAACAACCGTTGAAAGATGCGGAAATCAACGAGACATATTTTCAGATTATTAACGTTACGGAAAAACGATCATTCAACGGAATGCATTGCCGTTTGTTCAACGTTGAAAATACCATACTGTGCTACCTGGGAAGGAAGCCATTTTAAAATAGTATTTTGTTTGGAGAAACTAGCATAGATTATTGAAAATTTTGATTCTCTGCTCTTGGTAATTATTGCTTTCCAAACACTATAGTGAGGAAAGTATTGTAATCATGTCATAAATCCGAATTTGATATTTTGATGTTTCTATACGTTTCGAGGTCCCCTGAGTCCGTTTCCACTATTTTTAGGATGATATATGTATGTATGTATGTGTGTGTGTGTGCATGTCTGTAAGTGAACACGCTAGCGTCTAAACGCTTTGTTCGAATAAGCTGAACGTCGAATCGTATATTGTAAGTCACCGTAGCAGGAACCCTACAGATTTTGGTGAATCTAGCACTTATAGTTTTTTTACAGGGACACCAGGAAAAATTCTTTATCATTATGGCCTATGGGGTCAAATTTTTAAAAGTGCGATAGCGTCTAAACGCTTCATTAATCTGAGCAAAAAATTTGCACACATGTTATAGGTCACAGTTGCACGAACTGTATAGATTTTGGCGAATTTAGCACTTACAGTTTTTTTTACAGGGGCACAAAGAAAAATTCTTTATCATTATGGCCTATGGGACCAAATTTTTAAAAGTGCGATAACATCTAAATGCCTTATTCAATTGAGCTGAAAATTTATATAAATATTATAAATCACTGTTGCACAAGATATAAGCATTTTGGTGAATCTAGCATTTATAGGTTTTCACAGGGACACAACGAAAAATTCTTTATCATTATGATCTATGGGCTCAAAGTTCAGTAGCGTTAAATAAAACATGGTGTAATATATGGAGAAAATACTCAAACACTCTGTTATATTTTTCTCTCTTTTGTTTGTTTAACAACTCCTCTTTCTTTACTTTATCTACAAAACTGTTAATTACTCAATGTTCGGAAAGCCGAGTGGAGTCACTCCAGATTTTTTTTTATTTACTGTCATTACCTAGATTTTGTTTTCTTTCTTTCTTTTTTTTTTAATATTGTAATAAAATTACAAATTCAAGATTAATTTATTGATAAATTGAGTTTTTCACGCTAATTTAAAAAAAATAAATAATAATTGGTGCATGTGATTACACTGCAAAAAAAAAAAAAAAAAGGCCACTGTCTAGAAAAATTTGTACAATGTTATACCTATAATTTCTATTTCTGTTTACTAGAGAGTTCTTGAACTAGTTTATGAATCAATTCTAGAAATCAAGCGATATTTTCTCGCAATTCACAAGATTCAAAATATAATGTATCGTTTCACCTTCTAGGAAAGTATAGACTACGAATTCTCCATCATTTCTTCTGTTCAATTTATCTGTTTTCCTTAATCGCAAAAATCGGAAATCCATATTTCCAGTTCAGAAATTCATAAAATGACTATTTATTCGTTCTAGATCAAGGACGTATATATATGTATATATATAGTATATGATAGTAGAAAAGCTAATTGCAGCAATCAAGTTTCAGCATTGCACTAACAGCGCAATCTTTTGTATTGTACATTCTCAATCAACATCGTAAATATAATACTATACATTCTGGATGTTTTTCATGTGTCCTATCTCTCAATAACCCCTTGAACTGAAATGATGAGTCCAGCTCGTGATGAATTTCCCGACACTAATTATGTTCTTATAAGTATATATAACAATAATCATTCATATAAATGTGTGAAACAAATATTATTTTCAATAATAACAAATTATTTGAGCAACAAAACCGTAAGTTTCTATACCAATCCCTCCTCTTAAAACTAAGAAAATTAAATTGTCTGCATGAGCAGTGCTGACTGAAAATAAATTGCAGTTCAAGGGATTAAGGTTTGTACCTGTATTTATGGGAACATTTGCTATTTTCTCGTTGTTATACTAAGAAATTCTAAAGAAGAAGAAAAAAATACTTTTGATATACATTCCAAAAATTCTTCATCATAACGACACGCCGTAAAATCATTTTCTGCCCAATAAAGAAGATTTTATTGAAAGCTGAAAAAAAATGATTTTAAAAATATTTTATTGAATAAATATTTGACAATTAAGGTAGACCATGTATCAGGTACAGCAGTAGACGTGGACACTTTTAAATTTAAACTCTGAAATCAATTTCTTTTTCTAATTCTTGCTTAGGTTCGAGTAACTTTCAGGGTTGCTGCTACAATCCTCTACTATTTTAATATTATTGCATTTTCCGTCATTTTGATGATTTTTCTAGCAGTTTTGTACAAGGAAATAAAATTTCGTTTGTTTTGTCTCTACTTTTTTTTTCCTTACCCATTTATATGGTAGAGATAATAGTGTGTTTGGATCGTATTTTCAAAATGGAGTTTTTGTTATACTTCCACATTTTAAGATGCACTGAATCCGAAAATCATGTTTTTAGCGGTTGGTCTCATTCTCTCTCTCTCTGTGTGTTGTGTTTGTGTGTGCCTGTTATCAGTATATTTCAAAAATAAATAGTAGCAGATAGTCAAACTCGGTATAATAAATTTCTATCATATAGGTATTCTGCACCAGACCACTCGCTTGATCCAGTGAAAAGTTTAGTATAGCATCCCTGTATGATACAGATTTAGTATACCGAATTTGAACTTCCTTCTACAATTAGTTCTTGCGATATAATGATAACTGAACACACAGAGAGACACACACACACAAACCAACGGCTAAAAATATGATTTTTGGATTTACGAGACTTCAAAACGTGTAAATATAACAAGCACTCACACCGAGAAAAAAAATATAACGCCTTCCTCTAGAATGAATATGTGGCCATTTTCTAAATCCCTTAACTAGAAATATAGATTTCCGAGGTATGTGCGTAAGGCACGGAAATAAACTGAATAGACGAAATAATAGAGAATTTCTAGTGTACACATTTCTAGATGATGAAATAATATTCTGAATACTCTAAATATTCTGAATTCTTTGTATTGCGAGAAATTCTCGCTTGATTTTCTAGAATTTGGTAATAAACTAAGATTATAGTTCCTGAAACCCGCCTCTTGTAGTCTCATTTATTTGAAGAGATTTTTAAATAACTTTGTCCTCGAGAATATAGGCAAACGCTCTGGAATTCTAATAGGGGCTTCTAGAACTCGCTTTCCAAGGGGACTGGAATTTATAAGGATGAAATGGAATTATTTTTTCTAGAGCCACAACTTAGATTCTAGATGTCAGTTACAGAATTTTTTCTAAGTGCAATTTCGGAAATTTGATCCCCCAAAAATGCTTTCTCTACCATGTATAGGGGTGGGAGAAGTAAAAAAAAAAATTGCATAAATCCATTTTTCTTAGTCTATAAGTGTATGAGCTAGTCACAAGCAATAGTTATAAATTCACTAGGAATGCATTTTACGGGTCGTTGAAGAAAATAGAGGTAATATTAAATAAATATTGTTGAGAAAATTGAATTTATTAATAATATTGACTTGTATTTTAAAAATTCAAAATATACTTCTATATCACAGAAACAATTATAGATCTGTAAAGATTTAAAATTCTCCGTTTTATCTTGGTAAGTATTTTTATTTACTGTCATTAACCTATACCTTTTTTTTTTTTTTTTTTTCTTTAATATTTTAATAAAATCATTAAATCGTGGTTAAATATTTTTAAAATTTAGTTTTTCAAGATAAATTTAAAAATAACAATTTTCATAGATATTGTAGTACATGAAGTAACCATATTATTTTGTCACTTCTCTGTCGACAGTCTGTTATCTCATGAAAACGACGTTTTTTACATTAAAACCATGTTTTTGCTTTGTGCCGAAAGAAGACACGATCCTTCGTCAACCAAACAAAGAGGTTGTGAGTTTTTGTATTTTATGGTGTTTATTCAATGTTTTGTATAAATTACTTTTAAACGCCAGTTCTGTAGTGCTTTTTTATAACTCTAAAACTGTGTACGGAAATGTGAGCACGGGCACATAGATAGGCGAATGAGGCTGAAAAACGTTTTTCAACTTTGTTATAAAGTATTACAGAGAAACGTACTTTAGTGTTTCTTTCAATATATTCCCCTTTAAATACTTTAAATTACGCTGTATGTTAGAAATACTGCACAAACTTGTATTCCTCAGTTACAATCTCTTGACAATTAAACAGTGATTAATGATTTAAAGATAATTTCTTTTCAAATCATTTTGAATATTAATAACATTATTGTTTCAGAAACACAAAATGTACTCGAAGCTTTTTCCATATTTCTATCTTTTGATTTCTACAGACATTATTCTTTCAGTTTTTTGTTTACCCTGGAGAATGTTTGAATATTTCAGGCTAATACTCTGCAGTCTTCACAGAGGAAGCAAGCCGAGTTCTTTGATAGCATTAAGATATTAAAGTAGAATAAAGAGATTATAAGTTATATTTGTTTAGTAATGAATTTTCATGTCTCAGAATGGTACAGACCCTCATTGTTTCCTTTTAAACTAATATATATATATATATATATATAAGGATAAAAGTTCTATTCAGCATTGATGTAATAGATAAAGAATAACATTGTATAAATTAGTCATTAAATTCACAAACACGCCTTAAAAGAAATATATTTCAAACATAAACTATGCATGATATTTTAATCTTAATTTTCTTTTTTAATCTCATTTTGTATATCAATTTAATTTAATCTAATGTTAATTATTACTTTAGAATTGCAATTTGAACTAAAGAATTTTTAATTTTACATTTGTTTATTTTTTTAATTAATTTAATGTTAATATTTATAATTTTAAAATAGTAATTTAAGCTGAAAAGTCACTTATTTTTTAATCTTAATTTGTATATTAATTAATTTAATTTAATCTAAAGTTAATTATTTTAATATAAATTCTTTATTGATATTTAAAAAAATTATAGTATTTTAATAAATTTTAATGTAGGCAGAACCATAATTATTCATTTGCTTAAATCTTTATTTATTTATTTATTTAAAAGAGAGAAAATAATTTTATTATACTAAATAAAATTAAATACACAGTCTATTATTTTTTTTTTTAAAGTTCTATCATACTTTTAAAATTTAAAGTATATCCAGATTAAAACATGAAAAATAAATTCATGCTTTTTTCTATGTCTTTATTATCTAACAAGTTTAGGTTTGTATGCTAACTGCTAACTATATTAATTTCTAAATGTGCGTTCATATAATCTCTGCATTTTGCTGCTATGTAAGAATTATATTGATTTTTTAATTTATTTACTTCTTTACATCTTTTTACTTTTGTCATTGTGGTTTGGGCATGAAATCATTATCAATTTGCTATCATCGTTTCACTTCATTTCACAGAAAACCACAATTTGCATGAACAATTTCTATAATAATAAGAAAGCACCACAGAACTGACGTTTTAAAGTAATAAGTACAAAACTTTGAATAAACAACATAAAATGCAATAAACTCGCAACAATTGTTTCGGGTTGACCCACGACCCTTCTTCAGGCGAACAAATTAGGCACGAGTGCTGCAATCATTCTTGGTACGTTACTTGGAGCTTGAATGCTTGGTGCGTTGCCGCTTTGATTGCAGCACTCGTGCCTACTTCGTTCACCTGACGAAGGGTCTTGTGTTTTTTTACCCGAAACAATTGTTGTGAGTTTGTTGCATTTTATGGTGTTTATTCAAAGTCTTGTACATATTCATTCCTATAACGCTCATGATGACGTTAGAAATTTGGCATGCCTACATTCATTTGATTTCGTCTAATTTTGATCTTTTCAGTCTGCTTAAATTAATTAGTTTAATCTATTTTGATTCTTGTTATATTTGCTATATTTTGGTAATTTTCTATTAGCTTTTAGGCAGATCTAGTTCAATTATTCTTGTTGACCTTTATCTGTATTATGAACGAAATTTAAAAATCTTCAATTTTTTAGATATTTCTATGATATAATAATTATTTCATATGTTTGAACGTAGCTTTTGGTTTCGTTTCGCCAGCCCCCCGACTCGTAGTTGGCTCTTTGCCAAATGAGAGGTGATTTTTCTCTTTTTGAGAATGTTACTTTTTTTCTAGTTTAGTTTCTCGGCCTGTCTAAAACAGGAAGTATAATTTTTTTCTCTTGAACATGAAAGTTATGATTTAAATATTATGATCTTGGCTTTTTTATGGAGAAACAATATTACCACCCGAATAATTAATGAATAATTATAAATTGTGAATCAGTCTTTAGTATTATGCAAATAATTTCTCTTTTGTGTTTAATCGCTAAATAAAGTTAATAAGCTCTCCCAACTGGTGTAAATTTTATGACTGAAATTGAACACGTGAATTACAGAACTATAGATTAAGAAGTTGTTTATGATTATATATTTCTGCATATTTTCATGGTACGAATTTTTTCATGGCGCAGTATATATAATAAAATTTTTTCATGGTGAACGAAACTCGGGATAAGTGAAATCCCTTGAAAGTAAAATTACCTTTAGATATTAATTTATCTGGATTTGGATTTGAAAGCTTGGATAATTTATTGTGAAAACGAAACTGAAAAATAATAATGACTGGAATTCCGGATTCGTTATTGGATAGCTGCCTGGATATGGAACCAGGTAAGCAAAATTTAACTACTATTTAAATAATTGATTAAATGAAATTAGAAATTTGAATTATTTGAATTATTTTGTTTGATTATTTGCTCGCTATGAATATTGAAAAGTTAAAAGCTAAGCGTTCTACGGAACGCTCAAATGTAACTAAATTAATAAATAAATTAGAGAATTTATTATTGGATGATCTAGAAAATACAAAATCAGACGAAATCATCGAAATCCAGGAAATGATAGGTGAAAGAGAAATTGCATTAAAAAATTTAAATAATGAAATTGAAAATTTAATAGTAGATATTAAAGAGTATGAAAAAGATATCGCGACCAGCGATAAATACGGCGAGCAAATAATTTCTGCCAAATGCAAAATCAAACTAAGATTAAAAAGATTATGTAATAATAAAGATGAAAGTAGTTCAAACTGTTCTGTCAGTGAAACCCAAACAAAAACTGGTTCGGCAGTGAGATTGCCGAAAATGTCCTTACCAAAATTTGGTGGACAAATAGAAAAATGGAACGAATTTTTCGATTGTTTCGAAAATTCAATCCATTTAAATGAAAATCTTACAAAGATTGAAAAATTCACTTACTTGAAAACGCTTTTAACTGACAAAGCGTACAATGTTATTGAAGGGTTTTCACTTACGGAACAAAATTATGATAATTGCATAGAAATGTTGAAGTCACGTTTTGGGCAAAAGGATATTATCATTAATGCTCACATGAATAAATTGATAAACTTAGAAGGCGTAAAAAGTTCATCAAATATAACTGCTTTGCGAAAGTTTTATGACGCTTGTGAAGTAAATATTCGCAGTTTATCTAATTTAGGGGTGACAAAAGGCCAATATGGTCATTTACTGAATCCAATTTTATTAAAATTATTGCCAAACGATCTAGTAGTTGAATATTACAGGCAAAGTGATAAAAGGAAGGATGAGGCTGATGTGACAGACTTAATTAATTTTCTTAAAATAGAACTTGAATCACGTGAAAAATCACTTAGTATGATTAATTATAAAAATGCTTCGGTAATTGTAAATAAAAATAAAGCCGAAATTAATGAAAGAAAATTTTCAAATAAAATGAATTCATTGAATGTAGGTGTAAAAAATATATGCATATTTTGCAGGAATTATGATCATCATTCTCTTGAATGTACTAATTTAACTGATGTTGAGAAAAGGTTAAAATTAAAGAAGGATGGCAGGTGTTATAAATGTTTTCTAAAATCTCATCTGTCATCACAGTGCAGGGTGAAATCGCAGCCTTGCGAAAAATGTAAAGCAACAGATCATAACAAATTATTTTGTTTTTCAAAAAACTTGAAACCAGAAGTAGTAGAGAACACTATAGTATCGAATTCACATTTGAAAAACAGTAATCAGGCAGCGTTATTGCAAACATGTTGCGTCATAGCACAATCTAATTCTAGATCAAAAACTGTCAGACTCTTATTGGATTCCGGAAGTGAAAAAAGTTT
Source organism: Salticus scenicus (assembly GCA_963930645.1). Classification (NCBI taxonomy): domain Eukaryota; kingdom Metazoa; phylum Arthropoda; class Arachnida; order Araneae; family Salticidae; genus Salticus; species Salticus scenicus. Next base: position 103,626,582 of record OZ005654.1, on the reverse strand, counting down.
TATTACTAAAGAATTGGCCCACGAATTAAAATTAACCCGTGTAAGAACAGAAAAGCTAACTGTTTTTGCCTTTGGTATAAATAAAGGTAAAGATGAGGAATTCGAGGTTTTTAATATTGAACTGCGTAGCAAAATAAATCCTCGTCGGCTCATCCATGTTGAAGTATTAGCTACAGACTTAATAACCGCGACTCCCTTGAAAAGCCCAAGGGGCGAACCAGAAATTGAAAGTTATATTAAAAATAAAAACTGGAAATTGGCAGACAATTCATTAAGTGATTCCAAAATTAATATTTTGCTAGGAGCTGATTATTTTTGGAAAATACAGAGAGGTATCATTGAAGAAATCGGTGATAATTTATATGTTGCTAATACTATTTTCGGATATACTGTAGTGGGGAAATTGAATAATAATAGTACAGAAGTAATTAATTCGCATTTTGTATCTGTAAATAAATTTGACAGTTTTGATTTGCAGCGTTTTTGGGATTTAGAATCACTTGGAATATGTGACAGTAAGAATGATTCTATGTCACAGAGAGATATAGAAATTATTAATTCTTTTAATGAAAATTTAAATTTTGTTAAGGGAAGATATGAAATTCAATTTTTGTGGAAGGAAAATAAAAATGAATTAAAATCGAATATAGAAATAGCCAAAAATAGACTTTGGGGTTTGAGAACAAAACTGTCTAAAAATGAATGGCTTAAAAATGAATATGAAAAAATTCTTGAGGAACAAAAGAAAATGGGTATAATAGAGGAGTGTAAAATAAACAAAAATGAAACTGGTGTATATTATATGCCCCACAGACCGGTGATAAGAACAGATAAGTCCACTACAAAGGTCAGAATAGTGTTTGATGCTTCTTCCAAAGAAAAGGAAGCAAAATCTTTAAATGAATGTTTATTTGCAGGCCCCAATTTAAATCCTAATATTTTGGATATTATTTTAAAATTCCGCCTTCATAAAATTGCCTTTGTTTGTGACATTGAAAAAGCTTTTCTGCAAATACAGGTTGCAGAAAATGATAGAAACTTTTTGAGATTTCTATGGTTTGAGGATATAAATAGTAAAAATCCTCTATTAAAGGTTTTCCGCATGACTCGTGTAACTTTTGGTGTTACAACATCACCCTTTTTGCTCTCAGCTACCATTAAACATCACATAAAGGGCTATAAGAACTTGTTTGAGAAAGTAGTTAATATGCTTGATACTTCCTTATATGTTGATGATCTCTTTCATGGCGCTAATTCTGTAAATGAAGCATTTATTTTATCGTCTGGTGCTGTGAAAATACTTAAAGATGCCAATATGACATTAAGAAAATGTAAAAGTAATTCTTACGAATTAAGCAAATTGTGGGAAAAACATGGAATAAACGTTGATGAAGAAATAAATGAGGGAAATATCTCTAAAGTATTGGGAATAATGTGGTCAACTAATAATGACACGTTAAGAATAGACATTCAATCTCTGTTAGAAGGGTTTGATAATGAAATTATCACTAAGAGAATTGTTTTACAAACTGTAGCAAAGGTGTATGACCCTGTAGGGTTTATTTCCCCTTTTATAATAAGAGTTAAATTTCTAATGCAAGAACTATGGGAGCAGGGTGTTGATTGGGATTCTGCTTTACCTGATGCTTTAACACAAAAATTTAAGAAATGGCATAGTGAAATACAGGATTTAGAAAGTTTTGAAGTGCCTAGAAAATATTTTACGAATTTTGAAAAATTAACTCCTGAAACTATACAAATTTGTGTTTTCTGCGATGCCAGTTTGAAGGGATATGGTACAGTAGCTTATTTTCGTGATCCTTGTTCCCGTGAAATTTCATTTATTATGTCAAAGACAAGAGTAGCTCCTCTCAAAAAACTTACTTTGCCTCGACTTGAATTGATGGGAGCCTTAACAGCTGCTCGATTAGCTCATTATCTTGGGCAGCTATTCTCAATTCCTGTCAAAAACATACTATGCTTCTGTGATTCCCAAATTACCCTTTATTGGGTCAAAGGAAGTGCTAGTAACTGGAAGCCCTTTGTAGAGAACAGAGTGCGTGAAATTCAACGATTAGTAGCCCCATCTCAGTGGAGATTTTTTCCAGGGGTTAAAAATCCCGCTGATGTGCTATCTCGTGGTTGCACAGCAACTGAATTGTTGAAGAATGAAGAATGGTTAAAGGGACCAATCTAGTTGAAAGAAGAGCACTTACCGACACCACTACCGGAAAATGAAGTCAAAATACCTGAAGAAGAGATTTTGAGAGAACAACGGAAAACTACTGTTTGCTCTTTAACTCATGGCAATAATGAATTTGAATTATTATATAAGTTTTCATCTTGGTCTAAATTAAGACGTGTTACAACCTGGTGTCTTAGATTTATAAAAAATACTAAATGTCGATCTGAGCGAAATACTGGCTTTTTAACTATACAAGAACTTGATGAGGCAACTAAAATTATTGTGAAGTTGGTTCAAAGACATGAATTTGGAGAGGAAATAAAGACTTTAAAATCTGGAAGAAACCTGAATGCTAGTAACAAACTCCTTTCTTTAAACCCTTTTCTAGACAAAAATGAAATTCTTCGTGTTGGTGGAAGATTAAGACACGCAAACCTACCTGAGAGTCAAAAACACCAAATGATACTTCCTAAAACGCATCACATTACAGATTTAATTATAAAGTACTTTCATGAAAAACATCTTCACAGTGGAACTCAGTTAACAATTTCAGTCCTGCGACAACAATATTGGATAATTAATGCAAGAGACGCCGTGAAAAGGAATCTGCGGAACTGTATGAAGTGTTTTAGAACCACATCGAACTTAGCCTCTCAACTGATGGGTGATCTTCCAGCTGCTCGTGTGGTGCCATCGCGAGTGTTTTCGAAAGTCGGGGTTGATCTTGCAGGCCCCTTTCTCATCAAACCTCGTAAGGGCCGAGGTGTTAGATCTTATAAAAGTTATATTTGTTTATATATCTGTTTTTCCACAAAAGCAATTCATTTGGAATTACTCAGTGATCTCACCTCTGAAACATTCCTCGCATCCTTGAAGAGGTTTGTTGCTCGACGAGGAAAACCTGAAGAATTGTTTTCAGACAGAGGAACGAACTTTGTAGGTGCCGACAACGAAATGAAAAAAATGATGTCCTTGATCTCTTCTGACGAAAAGATCCACAGATATTTGTCCGAAGAAACAATCAAATGGAATTTCAATCCCCCATCGGCCCCCCATTTTGGAGGACTTTGGGAGGCTGGAATAAAACAGATGAAGGGTCATTTAAAAAGAACTATTGGCGAACAAATATTAACTTATGAACAGTTCCTTACTTTAATTACTCAAATTGAATCGTGCTTGAACTCCAGACCTCTTGTTGCGCTCTCGAATGATCCAAGTGACTTAAATGCTCTAACTCCAGGACATTTTATCATAGGCACTGCCTTGACTTCAATACCAGAACCTGACTATTCATCAGTTAACCTAACCCCGCTAGAAAGATGGAAACTTCTACAAAAAATTTTTCAAAGTTTTTGGAACAGATGGTCTTCAGATTACCTATCAGACTTGCAAAGGCGATCAAAATGGTTAATAAATAAACCAAATTTCAAGAAAGACGATTTGGTTTTAATAAAAGATGATAATCAGCCCCCTTTGAAGTGGAAACTGGGACGCATAATCAAATTATTTCCTGGAGCAGATGGCAAGATTCGTGTTGTTCTACTGAAAACTATTTATGGAGAGTTGAAGCGTCCGATCGCCAAACTTTCTCCTCTGCCATTTTAAACTTTGAACTTTTTATTTTATTTTTATTTTATTTTATTTTATTTATTATTATTATTATTATTTTTTTATGTTCCTGTTTTTAATCCATTTATGTTAATCATCTAGTTACAATGTTTCATATGTATATTAATCTTTTTTTTTTTTTTTCTTATCTATTTGCAGTTGAAGACCAAGAAAATGAAAACCTGTAACAACACTAATGTTGTTATTGTACTTGTAGAATATTTTTATGAACCTTCGTTCATGGGGGCGGAGCATGTTTGAACGTAGCTTTTGGTTTCGTTTCGCCAGCCCCCCGACTCGTAGTTGGCTCTTTGCCAAATGAGAGGTGATTTTTCTCTTTTTGAGAATGTTACTTTTTTTCTAGTTTAGTTTCTCGGCCTGTCTAAAACAGGAAGTATAATTTTTTTCTCTTGAACATGAAAGTTATGATTTAAATATTATGATCTTGGCTCCTTTATGGAGAAACAATATTACCACCCGAATAATTAATGAATAATTATAAATTGTGAATCAGTCTTTAGTATTATGCAAATAATTTCTCTTTTGTGTTTAATCGCTAAATAAAGTTAATAAGCTCTCCCAACTGGTGTAAATTTTATGACTGAAATTGAACACGTGAATTACAGAACTATAGATTAAGAAGTTGTTTATGATTATATATTTCTGCATATTTTCATGGTACGAATTTTTTCATGGCGCAGTATATATAATAATATTTTTTTCATCATATGCTAATGGCAATTTTGATGACTTTATTTTTAGTTATCCCAATAAATTAAAATTTACTAAAAACTGTCGACTTAATAATTGCATTAACTTCTTTCACTTGATAATTAAATTACATAATAATAACATTCTTGCTGAACATTTATGATGAAAGCAGTAATTTTTGCTTTAAGGTTAATATATTTATTCATTTCAAATCATGCTTATACATTTCGGTGTTCAGAAACATTATGCTCAACTTGCTTGTTAGAATTAATAGTTTATGTTGAATGAAGTTCAGAAGCAAAATATTAATAAACTTATATATGATTATTAGTATTGTTACGATTAATATGATTATTAGTATTATTACGATTAATATGATTATTAATCCCAATAAATTTACTTATTTCCACATCTATCCTTAATTTTCTATGGTATGTTCACATTAATATATATACATTAAAAAAAGGTATATTTTTTGTGTGTATGTGTATGCTTATAAATACATAAATAAATGAATATATATATTTATATGTGTATGTGTGTGATAAAAAATGAAATAAAAATGAAATGGTAAAAATGAAGGATGGGTAGGCAATTGAACTATTGCGGAGGATGGGTGGAGTTGTTTGGCTTGGTTGGTTAGGTTGCTGAAATTATTAAAAAAAGTAGAAGAAAACTTGCATGTGCTATGTGTATCTTTAAATTTTTCCACTCTATTATCACGCTGCTTGGTTACAAACAATTCTATATATTTTTAAAAATATCTTTGTAGTATTTTATAATTATATTTCATCATTAAGTATAGTTATATAGAGTGGATAATATTTTAAAATATACTATACACGATTGATTTAGCTTACATAAAATTATAGTTACAGTTACAGTTTGCATACATATATCGATTTAGTTTACATAAAATTGATTTATAACTATCAGTAATTATAAAATAACAATTTATATTTTACTTAATAATAAAAAAAATCTTCATTTTAAGTTTTTTCTTTCTTATCATATGGACTTGCAAAGAATTCTGGGAAATTTGGCGCCCGAAAAACCTGTTTAACCCGTTCTACCAGTCTTGAGCCATAGTGGCCCCTGTCCTTCTTATTGTATTAATAATTTAATTATAGAGATTTACCTTACTAAACATCCTTTATTAAATGAGCATGTATATTTCGTATTCCGATCGGGTCCATCTTCAGTGCTCAGATGACGACTTCTGTTTGTGTAGTATTTATTCATTATTCAGGTTTTTCATCCTCTTCGCTTCGTTTCGTCGTCTGTAGATTTTGTTGTCCCTCTATTGGTATTAAACTATGTTCTCTGTCATTCACGGAGTTGTTAGTGGTTAATATTTCGATAGCTTCCCTTTTTAAAGAGTAATGGTGTGAGTTGAATTGGGCTACTTTTTAAAAATTAATGGTATTGGTGTTAATGGGTTTAGTATTGTTAATTCTGGAAAAGGCAGTGGATTATTTATTATATTTAATATCGGCAAGGTGTTCGGAGATACGATCTTTTGTATTACGTTTTGTCATTCCAATATAACTACCTTCTCCTAAAGTTTGTTGCTGTAATTTTGGGACACTCTGTATACTGATATTGGAGTTTTATAAACGTTATTCAGATTGAAGACCAAATATACAAATATTTAGGAAAATACTCTTGAAAAAATCAAATAATCTTAAAAAAATTTCTTTTGATATAGTTTCTGTATATTTTATGCTCTAATATTATTCTGCATATTTTAAATACTTAATGTAGAGAATGCAGAAATATGTAAATAAATGGCGAAAGACATTATTAAAAATTGAACACATGCATCTAAATTCACAATTTGAAACAGAATTTGTTTAGTTACTGATGTGATAACTTTACGCGCAGAGTGAATTCATCCTTTAGCGTGAATTAATTCAGTATTACATCCTTCAGGTTGAATTCATCTCATCCTTTGCCAAAATAATTTTAAGTGTAGCGCCGCGTTTTTCTGCGCAACAAAACCTGCAAACTAGCACTTTTATTTTAACATAAAAATAATTATATTTATTTACTTATTAATAACGAAAGTAAAATAAAAGTATGTCAAATTTAAATTGGCACATGCGAAAAAAGTCTTCTGAAATTCATGTTTTTAAAATATACTTTTTCTAATAAAGTTTTAATAGTAAACGAAATTATAAGAGGGATTTACTCATATTTTATTTTGAATCAATTAATGGCAATATTGTATGTGTTAATTCAAAATAAAAATAGAGATAAAATAATTTATAATTTTGTATTCTCTATCAGAATACTTGAAATTAAACTAATTTTCATTACGGTAAATTTTTTAATATACACGATATTTGCTTTTTTTTTTTTTCCCAGAGTAATTTTTTAGAGTAAATTATGCAAAATATATTATGTTAATGTGTGCTAGGCATACGCAGTTAAAGATTATTTACTAAAAATCATCATATTTCATCATATATTTAACATTTAACATTTTGATTGCAGTATTTTGTATCTACTGTAATATATCAAGTTTTCTAAAAACCCTGCATGTTATAAACAAAAAACTTAATTTTGTTGTTGTTGCTAATATATATATATATATATATATATATATATATATATATATATATATATATATAGTGAATATACGTATGCATGCATACATGAATATACGTGCATACGTACAGTCGGTAACAAAAGTATCCGCACACTAGCAAAAATTCCTATGTAAAAAAAGTAGAGTTAATACTGTTTTGTTAAATAAATCCTTGTCAAATTATGTTCTTAGACTGACTAAGATACCGATTATATTTCGTATTTAATTTGTTATTGGTTTCCTTCTTGCTTTTGTGATAAACCTTTCGCAGAAATGTATTAGGTGTATAACATGTTCTTTCAAACGTCCTTCAAACGACAAACAGAATTGTTTACTATTTCTTGCATTTTCTTTCAGTTTACTTCAGCTTTTGAATATAAATGTTATACAAAAATGATTTTCATATTTGCGTTTTTCTTAGCAGTTGATATTGAGAGATGAAGTGTAAAAAAAGATTTTCATTTCAAAACAGAAATCATCCTCTTTCATTCAGAAACATGAAACACTCCTGGAAGTCTTTCATATTCATTTTTATTTATTTATGTTTACATAAGATTCAGTTTAGTTATTGCAGAAGCATATTGTTCAAAAATCAATCAAAAGTCCTCAAAAAGTAACCTATTGAATCCTTTGATAGCATTAGAATGACTGAATGGAATAAGGCGATTTTTTATGTTCCTTGTTTCGTAATGCGATTTTACGATTGAATAAAATACAATACTTTTTTTTTAAGTGTTAAATGAAAGGGTTTCAAATTATCAATTTATTTTACTTTTAGTAACCTTTTAGAATTATTTCCCTTTTACGAAGGTCTGAAAGAAAATCACATTACAAATTGTTTTTCTTATTGTTATGATTATTATTATTACTGTTATTATAGCATGAATAAAGTAAGTGAATTTCTTTTGAAATAATCGGTCATAAATAGTAAAAATTGCGCAACTTTAGATTTCATTTTCAAAGCAATAAGAATGTAACTTTTAAAGGGCAAATACATATATATATATATATATATATATATATTTTTTTTTTTTTTTGTTTATTTACTTATTTAATTTTATTGAAATACAATAATCAGACATTTTATAAGTATTAAAATAAAATGTCAGTATTTTTACATTTTACAGAATTTTTTGACAACAAAAATGCTATAAAATAAATTTTGAATTTAATATTTCAGGGAAATATTTTGTTTCTATTAAATATTTGGAAGTTGTTAGATCCAATTGAAACTAAAAGTAGAAATTTTTGCCATATTGACAAAGAGTAAATAAATTTAATATAAAATTTTGCAAAAATACATTTTTTATTTGTGTTTTTTACTTTCTTCTATATGTAATATAGAGAAAGTATTGGATTCGCGAAAATTTTCGACCTCCGTTTTTTGACGGATCTACACGTTTTGGGATGTCCTGAACACGAATTGATAGTTTTTAAAAAATGTCTGTCTGTGTGTCTGTCTGTGTGTCTGTGGTTTAGTGTTTTCATCGTATCTCACGAACCAATGAATAAAATTCAACCAAACTTGGTATATAGTTGGACCCTGGCGGGGCATTGTGCTGATTAGATTTGGGGATCAATAGCCCATCAGGTGGCGCTGTGATCGCATTTTATGTAAATTTTTAACATGGCAGTATAGAACAAATTTTCGTATTTTTCACCGTATCTCACGAACCAATGAATGAAATTCAACCAAACTTGGTATATAGTTGAAACCTGACGGGGCATGGATCTGATTAGATTTGGGGATCAATCGTCCAGCAGGTGGCGCTGTGATCGCAAAATTTCGTACGTTTCACCGTATCTCACGAACCGATGAATGAAATTGAACCAAACTTGGTGTATAGTTGGACCCTGACATGGAAAGGGTCTGATTAGATTTTGGGATCAATCGCCCAGCAGATGGCGCTGTGATCGCATTTTATGTAAACTTTTAACATGGCAGCATAGGACAAAATTTCGTATAAATGTATATAATGAGCGTTATTTTAAACTTGTGATTGTAAAATTAATATGAATTATTGATAATAGTAGTAGTTAACTACGAAAAAAATTTTGTGCATGTGGGGGCACCGGTTCCCCCCCTGGGGGGGAAGTACCCCCGGGGGGGGGGTAAATTTTCAAGATGGGTATCTTTCGAAAGATCTCGTCAATACCTTTAAAACGAATGGTTGAACTATAAATCTGTGACAATTTGAAACAAAGTTATCGATTTTTTTACTTTTAACGAAAAAAAACTTAGAAAAAAATTCGTAATTTTTTTTTTTTTTTTAACGAAACTTAACCAAACTTGGTATTTAGTTGGTCCCCGACATAAACTGGTGCTGATTACATTTGGGGATCAATAGCTCAACAGGTGACGCTGTGATCGCATTTTTTCTAAATTTTTAACATGGCAGTATAGGACAAAATTTTGTATAAATGTACATAATGAGAGTTATTTTTAACTTGTGACTGTAAAATTAATATGAGTATTGATAATAGTAATAGTTAACTAGGAAAAAATTTCTGTGCATGTGGGGGCATCGCTTCCCCCCCTGGGGGGGGGAAGTAAATTTTCAAGATGGGTATCTTTCGAAAGATCTCGTCAATACCTTTAAAACGAATGGTTGAACTATAAATCTGTGATAATTTAAAACAAAGTTATCGATTTTTTTTACTTTTAACAAAAAAAAAAAAAAAAAAATTATTTTATTTATTTATTTATTTTTTAATATTGTTACTGGTTGAATATGTATTACTTTTAACCAAAAAAAAAAAAAAAAAACCTTAGAAAAAATCGTATTTTTTTTTTTTTTTTAAATATTGTTACTGATTGAATATGTATATAGGAAAATATAGAAGAAAGTCTTGTGGTGGCCACAACATACTAGTTTATTTATTTTTTAGTGCACTTTATGAGGTTACGTTATTTGAAGTAACATCCTGAATTGTTATCTTATTGCTGGAAAAAGCTTAAGTTAATGCAGAAGAGATGAGACTCAATATAGATTTATTTAACTTAGATTCATAGAAAAAGGCTACTTGTTACAATTTAAATGTGCATATTGTGAACTAAATAAAGTGTAATTATCATAATAAGCGGCAGTATAGGGGCGTGGAAAAACTATAATACCTTAACCCCTTAACGACCTCATAATTTTCAAAAAGAAAACGGTAAAAAAAAAAAAAAAAAAGGCCTGTTTTTTTGTTTAAGAAAATTCTATAAAATAAAGTGTATAAACAATATATGCATTCATTTTTAATTTTTGGAAATCTTTTTAGTTTGAAATCGAGAAAATTTAATTTTGCAGAAAAAACAACAATCGGGGTTATTATGACTAAATGTCAGTTTTCCAGTAAGTGGAAAAAAAAAAAAAATCTGGAGTGACTCCACTCGACTTTCCGAACATTGAGTAATTAACAGTTTTGTAGATAAAGTAAAGAAAAAGGAGTTGTTAAACAAACAAAAGAGAGAAAACCATAATAGAGTGTTTGAGTATTTTTCTCCATCTATTACACGATGTTTTATTTAACGCTACTGAACTTTGAGCCCATAGATCATAATGATAAAGAATTTTTCGTTGTGTCCCTGTAAAAACCTATAAATGCTAAATTCACCAAAATGCTTATAGTTAGTGCAACAGTGATTTATAATACTCATATAAATTTTCAGCTCAATTCAATAAGGCGTTTAGATGCTATCGTACTTTTAAAAATTTAGTCCCATAGGCCATAATGATAAAGAAATTTTCTTTGTGTCCCTGTAAAAAAACTGTAAGTGCTAGATTCCCCAAAGTCTATACAGTTAGTTCAACTGTTATCTATAACATGTGTACAAATTTTTTGTCAGATTAATAAGGCGTTTTGACGCTATCACACTTTTAAAAATTTGGCCCCATAGGCATAATGATAAAGAATTTTTCTTTGTGTCCCTGTAAAAAAACTATAAGTGCTAGATTCTCCAAAATCTATACAGATTGAGTATTTGTGACCTATAATATGTGTATAAATTTTTTGCTCAATTGAATAAGGCGTTTAGATGCTATCGCACTTTTAAGATTTTGCTCCCATAGGCCATAATGATAAAGAATTTTTCTTTGTGTCCCTGTAAAAAAACTATAAGTGCTAGATTCACCAAAATCTATAGGGTTCGTACTATGGTGACTTACAATATGCGTACCAACTTTCAGGTTAATTGAACAAAGCATTTAGACGCTAGCGTGTTCACTCACAGACATACACACATACACACATACACACACTCATACATACATCATCGTAAAAATAGTGAAAACGGACTCAGGGGACCTCAAAACGTATAGAAACATCAAAATCTCGAATTCGGATTTTTGACATGATTACAATACTTTCCTCACTATAGTGTTCGGAAAGTAAAAAATGAAAGATATGTGTTTTAAATATTAAAACAGAATTTTATGAAAAGAATTTTACGTATCATACAACACTTTAAGTGTAACTAGTATCGCCCAGTGGTCGAAATTCGACCACAAATTTATTCAAATCTCAGAATTCTTTTAAGTTAGCACTAAACAAATAAATTTAGAAATTTAAAATTTCTCTGTAAACAATGCCCTTTGTAAATAATAGTCATTTGGATTTAAATGAGCATTTAATAGACAATTTTTTGTCAGTCAAACGATAAAAGAACCAAATATTTAAATAAATAAATAAAGTCACTTTTTGTTGCCAAAAGACAAATAACAAAGAACATTTGAAGTTTCAAAAATTAAATAATATATATTATTTACATATTAAAACACAAACATGAAATTTATCATACGGCTAATATCTCTTTAAATTACAGCTGACATAAATCATAAAACAAAAAAGAGAGAAATTAGATCATAAATAAATTAGAAAATAAAAAAATGATTTCTCATAAATCAAATCCTTAGGAAATATTTTTTGTGGTTCCACGGACGGCCAGTGACGTCATCACTTCGCTTGCGTATAAAGATGCTATACAAATTACTGTGTCTATGGTTTTATTTGAGTTTTATGAAATTGCCAGATTTAACAACTTTCCACTTTTAGGTATTTTTTAATGTAAAGGAATATGTGTATGAAAGGGAAAAATGGGGGAAAATGCATAAAAAATAAAAGTATTTTTAAATACCTTCTTGACATCGTAAGAAAATAATATTTGTATTCGCACCTTCCGGCTAACCATACCTTTCGAATGATACCATTTTTAACCCTCTACTCCCATAATTAATATGTTAAAAAGGGACTACAAATTTTATGCTTGCCTATTAATATATAGATACACTGTTTTCAGATTCGCTATCCGAACTTTCATAAATATCACTCACAAGCAAACATTCAAAAGGTGTCGTCTTCAAAAAATATTGAAAAAAATATATGCGATTCTACTCTACATAAAACACCAGGAAGGGAAAAAATTATCGGCTGAAATGAATCACAGCGACCACAAAAAATTATCAAAATGAAGCATATTTGGCGATTTACCGCTGTAAGGCGTTCAGTTCGCTAGCACCGAGATTGCCATATACGAACAAAACCGCGTTTTGTTTCTCCGCCAAGTACTCAAAATCAATCGCCTAACAATGTGAAATTGCCAATCATGCTTAATTTTGATAATTTTTTGTGGTTGCTGTAATTCATTTCAGCAGATAATTTTTTTTACTTTCTGGTGTTTTAGGAAGAGTGTAATCACATATATATTTTTTTCAATATTTTTTGAAGACAAACCTTTTGAATGTTTCCTTGTCAGATGCATTTATACTAAAATTAGAATCCGAGTCACTTCGTGATTCTGACTACATAATGTACAAAATATTAAAAAATATATATTTTATCCCAGAGCCCAAAATCGCATTCAAAAGCCTAACTGAGCTAAGATTACAAAATAAGTATTACAAATATTTAAAATTGGACAGTGCTGACAGTTTAAAATAAACCTACTATCTCTAATTACATTTTAAATACTCTGCTACTTCCATCTAGAATGTAAAATAAGAAATAAAAATTTTTCCAGTTATCAGAAATGGTTCGTTTTAAATCTTTCTAGTGAGTTACTTTTGAACACTCCAGCCCGGATATATCACGGGCACGAGAAATAGAGAGCGATACCTCACCCCGTCCGGAGCAAGAAGGAAGCTTTAGTGGATCAGCACTTACAAGGAAAATTTCAAAAGGTGTAATCTTAAAAAAAAAAAAAAAAGAAAAGAAAAGAAAAGAAAAAATATATGTGATTCTACTCTTCATGAAACACCAGAAAGTGAAAAAAAATATCGGCTGAAATGAATTACATCGACCACAAAAAAATTATCAAAATTAAGAAATTTTGGCGATTTAGCGCTGTTAGGCGATAAGTTCGCTAGCACCGAGATTGCCGTGTACGAACAAAACTGTGTTTTGCTTCTCCGCCAAGTACTCAAAACCAATCGCCTAACAGTGTGAAATCGCCAAATATGCTTAATTTTGATAGCTTTTTGTGGTCGCTGTAATTCATTTCAGCCGATAATTTTTTCACTTTCTGGTGTTTTAGGTAGAGTAGAATCACATATATTTTTTTCAATATTTTTTGAAGACGACACCTTTTGAATGTTAGCTTTAGTGGAGAAAGCCACCTCTCAGCCAGCAACATCTACCTCAAGTTGACCTCGTTTTGAAATTCGCCCGTGCTTATAAACTATCATTGAAGAATCCGTTTGCACATATCTTCAAAAAGTCAAAATTTGTCTAAAAATTTGATATTTTAATTTTATTAAAATAGGAAGCTACCTAACAATAATAGTAATGCGTGGCAAAAAGAATTTTGTTTAGTTCCTATCAGTTTTATGCTGAGTTATAAGAGTTTATATTATTTTTAAACAAATATTGAATATGTTGTAAAATGAAAACTTTAAACGTTATTTTCTTTAAACTAATTTTTACAAAATTGCATCAAGTTAAAAAAGTTACAGGCGTCTTATTTTTTGATGAATCATCAGAAAACTTTATTTAATGATTTTATATATATATATATATATATATCTTTGCACAAAACATAGTATCAATTTTTGTCTTTCAAAATTTTAAAGTTTAATAAATAAATAAATAAAAATCAATAATCCGGTGTGTCACTCACACGACTTTCTCTTACCCTGAAATTTAATACTATAAATACAGGTTGGAGATTAGGACGTAAGATAACGAGTACTGTTATGTAAACCTATGTTAAAAAATTCAAATTAGGCTTCGGAAGAGTTTTATACCCCCCGTTTCATTAATGCACCTACATTTATATAGAATTTAATTCGGTTATTAAAAATAATTCTGTTTCTAAAAAATAATTTATTAAAATTATTATTTAAACAAATTATCTTTTATGATAATGCAGGCGATTTAAATATTAGAGAAGTAGTATAACACTAATTATAAAAAAAGAAAGAAAAATGTTGAATTTATTCTCAATATTACATAATTTTTTTTTTTTTTTTTTGTTAAAAATGAAAAAAAATCGATAATTTTGTTTTAAATTATCGCAGATTGATGGTTTAACCATTCGTTTTAAAGGTATTGGCGAGCTCTTTTGAAAGATACCCATCATGAAAATTTACTCCCCCATGGGGGGGGGGAGGCTCCTACATACACAATTTTTTTTCCTAGTTGGCTATCTCTATTACACAAAATATATATTCGTTTCATTTGGTTTAGTGTAGTCTATGGATGTTAAACTCTACTTACCTGTAATTTCCCCCATAGACGTAATGTGTTTGAATACCTTTGAGTGCCCCTGTACACGAACCATTTGCTTCACCTCAACGAAAAGCTTAGTGTAGCATCCCTATATGATACACATTTAGAATACCGAGTTTGGAATTTCTGCTAGTATTTGTTCTAGAGATATGCTGATAACAGACACACAGACCATTCGCTAAGAGCATGATTTTCTTATTCAGGGGACCTCAGAACATGTAAATATATCAAAAACTCACGTTCGAAAATTTGACCCTAAAACAATACTTTTTCGACCCTATGGGTAAGAGAAAGTAAAAAGGAAGAAAAAGTCAACTAACTTTACTTAGAATCCTCTAAAGCTACCGGTATTTTTTTTTTTTTTTTTTTTTTTTAAGTCTAACTCAAAAAATAATTATCTAGGAGATTTTTGAAATTTAACGATTAATTAATACCTTAATTAATTATAATGTTAATGTTAATTGTAATATAGTAGTTTTCCTCTACAAATCTAATACTATGTAACTGTAACTCTTGCAATAATAGAATTATACTTGTAGTTTTTTTTTTTTTTTTCCCCACTGTCTCCTTAACACTCTAATCTTCACGAAATCCGATCCGAGACGACAATTTCTAGAAATCTCACAAACCAGAAAATTCTCAAATAAATTTTCAAAACAAGACTATTCTTTCAATAAACTAGATTCCCATTCCCCACTTTTATAGAAATTTCCAGAATTCTTCCTAATATACTAGATCCAACCATGAAATCGACCTTAAACATCAAATTTTCGACAACTTCCATAAGTCCTTTGCAATAATTCCTAAGGAAATAATAAGGCAAATTACAATTTATGTAATTATATATTTTAATATGATTGATATTAATTCAAATTTTTAACATTTGAAATGCATATAAAAGGCCAAACATTCCAGATTTTTTGTGTATTTTTATTTATGTATTTGTTTATTTTTAATATAAATTGAAATAGCAAATAAATCAAAATCTTTAAAAATCTTTCTTATTCGTGATTTTAAAGATTTAACTGGAAATCTAGTGAGTCAACTAAATCTGCAGTTAGGTTTTTAAAGTTTTTAACTGGCAAAAAGAAAAAAATAAATAAAAAAAATAAATAAAAATAAAAATAAAAATTAATTAATTATTTAAAAAAATTAAAATAAATAAATAAAAAAATAAAAAAATAAATAAAATAAAAAAATAAAAAATAAATAAATAAATAAATAATCTAAAACAAAATTAAATTTTGAACTGTTCATAAGCTACCTGGAACTTAAATGAGCAAATATTTAATATTGTTCGCGTAAAAATGCTTTTTCCTTGCATGAAATGATGAAATATGCAGTATTCTATTGTTGAAAATATATTAAAGTACGTTATTTGTTATAGATTTCTTAAATTTTCTATTAATCTAAAAATGACTGTCATAACAAAATCGTTAGAAAAAATTTTTTTGCTGTAGCCATCATAATACCTTTATGTATATCATCATATATATTAATTAATCAATAAACTACATAAAACATGAAAAATATTACATGAAAGCGCCACCTGTTGGCCCAAGTGAACCCAATCAAACCAACTTAGTTCTTCAAAAAAAGCCATTTCACATATGAAATTGGTGCTAGTATAACACAACAGAATCTGAAATATAGCCTTTCTGTGAACGGGAGAAAATTACAGAATTGCAGCGCTCCTTATCGACGGATATACACTCAACTAATTGAGCGTAGCTTTTAATGATAAGCATCTTATATATCAAGTTTAGTGCGTTCATACACGAAAAAGATGAAATATAGTCTTCCAGTAAACGTGAAAAAATTACACCTTATCAAATATGCACCTATCAGGCGATAATCACACAAATTAAATTAGCTCAATATGTCAAAAGATTCATCTGATATGTAAAGTTTGCGTACTAATACACTATAGAAGCTGAGATATAGCTTTCTCATAAATGGGAGGGGAGGTATATTAGCGTATAGCAGCACCACTTTTGTGTGATATGTGTCAAAATCTAATTAGCATCAATTTATAATACGATCCAACTGAATATAAAGTTTTGTGGAATTCCCCATTCCTTCGTAAGATACAGCGACCACAAAATTCTACCAAAAACAATCGCAGACAGACAAAAAGTGGTCTAGACATCTCAAAGCTTGCAAATTCATGGAAAACTGTAAGTCAAAAAATCTCGAGAATCCAATACTTTTTCTTGTACATATAGAATAAAATTAAAATCAATTAAGTTTTGGATTATATTTTACAATTTATATAAATTATCTTGAAATTAAATCAAACGCTTTTATAATATAATTATTTCCAGGTAACAGTTGCTAAAAAATAAATAAATAAAATTTCCATACCAATAAATACAAACTTTCTTTATTTCGGTTCGAATTTGATTCATTTCTAAAATCAATATTGAAATATTTCGTTTTATTTATATAAATCTTTATTCGTCTCAAAGTAAAATTCTGGAAATGCAAAAAAAAAAAAAAAAAAAATTAAATTTCACCTTTCAAGCCCACACACTAAAGGGCAATATTCTTAGAATTTATATGTCAAATTAAACTGAAAAGTTTTTGCGTGAAATAATTTTTTAAATTGCACTCAAAATGTATCGAAAATTTTCGAATAAAATTTTCGAATAATTTTTCCCCCCAGAAAATTCTTTTATTGATTATTTATTATATAAGTGCGTGCTTAACAGTTTTATATTTTGCTATTGTTTGCAATTTCAATTTAATTTTAGAATTCCTTTATGTTCTTCGCTACAATACATAAAAATAAAATATTGAATTAACGAAAATTTTGAACTTCCAATTTTCGATGGATTTATGTATACGTTTTGAGATGTTTTGCACACGATTTGGAAATTTTTAGAAAATGTCTGTCTGTGTGTGTTACCAAAATTTAGTGGGTAGAATAATTTGGTGGCTTCAAATTTACAAAAATTTTATCTCACAAAACAACGGCCGAAATTCTATAAAAAAAAAAAAAAAAAAAAACGTTGTACCTTAACATAAATTGGTGCTGATTAAATTTTGGCATATATCGCTCCACGACTTGGTTTTGCTACGCAGTATTTTCGTTATTCACGGGAATGTTATATTTCAGTTTCTATAGAATATAAGTGAACGAAATTTGATATGTGAGGAGGTTAATATGAAAAATGATGCTGATCAATTTGAGAGCATATCTGCCGACAGGTGGCGGTGATATGCTGCAATTTTTTCATTTACGCTATATCTTAAGTTTTATAGCGTAAAAGTACACTAAATTTGCTATGAGATGGATATCATGACAAATACCTTTATTCAATCTAAGTGTATATCGCGTCCGAGAGTTGGCGTTGCGGTTACTCATTTTCTGTGATTCTCTAGATGGAGGCGACTCACTTTCTATTGGATGCAACTTCTATTAGTGACTCATTCCCTATTGGTTGCCGAAACTGCATATGTAAAATATCTATCATAAGAAGCTATATTAATTGAATTCTAATGGTTATTAACCGGTGGGGTGGTGCTTTTTGCATAAATTGAAATAAAAGAAAGTTTTGTGATAGCCACAGCATGCCAGTTATAACTAACTTCATAGAAACTTGGTTATAAACTGTGTATTATTTTCCTATATTGATGTGCAATAATTTATAGCACATTTGTTTATCTTTATGAACATACATTTCATCACACAAAATTGTTTCTTTATGATCTTAAATTGTATTTACGTTGTATGTCTAACTGCTTGTTTCTTTGTCTATTTTTACCATGCTTTTATTAGCTTCACCTGTATGTATGTTTGTAACCGCTCTGGGAGCAAACAAAAAATCTATATTGTAAAAAAGGCTTTCCCTACGTGAACGCCGTGGCTGTGAGGTAAAGCTCCGCGCTACGAATCTAAAGGTCTAGCGTTCGAGCCCAGTCAGGGGAGATTTTTTTAAAATGGTTTTTGTTTTATTCTAAATTATTTTAATTAAATATTTAGATGTATGTAAATATTATGGTGTGTCGCTCACACGATTTTCTCTTACCCTGCATTTTAATACAAAGATAGATATTTTGTGCTTTTTAGTTCACATTTCTATAAAAGCGTGTTCTTTAATTTTTTAAAACTATAATATTATTTATAAAAATAGGCCGATGGTTTTGAAATTCAGAAAAAGAAAATTCAATGGTTGGCATACTTGGCATGCTTATCAAATGGTTTCAAGTTCGATTCCTGGTATGGAAATTTTTTGCTCATCGTAAAAGTCATTAAATTTCCTTTCCGAATTTTTTTTCATTAATGTGGTTGAGGATAATAAGTCAAATGACTTTATTTTATTCCTGAATTTAAGTATGACATTTGTTTTGTTTTTTACTTTAAAAGACCCCGAATAGTGGATAAAAGATTCTGATCTCAAAGGTGAAATAAACGGAAAGTGTTCACGGTTCGAACCCAGTTTGTGCTCCTCTTCCTACCCGTTTGGAGTTTTCTGCGGTTATCTTGCTTGAATATAGGGTAGGATTTAAAAAAAAAGATTCAAGCGGAGGGACTTTCACTTAGTCCTTGGATCCTCGTGCAATCAACAGGTCTTAAATCCACACTACACAATTCCGCCATCACCTTTCTTTTAATATGTCGGTTCTTAACCAAAACCCACCCCCTCCCCAATAAATAAATAAATAAGATCATCAAAAAATTACATTAACACAATAACAAGATTTTCGGCGGATTTTAAGTAAAATAAAAAGTTAATACAATTTACAGATCATACATATTTTTCATATTAAGAAAAAGAAAAACGTAAATAATAATCTAGAACTTAGAGCTAAATGTTATCTTTCGTGAATTGGAGCTAAGAGAAAAAATTCCTTCCTTTTACAGCCCGTCGCCAATAGCCACGCCACGTAAAATCGACTCAACGCCAAATTCAGACTCAACTCTTCCTTTTGCAATTATGAATGAATAGAGTAATTTACAGTATGATACATAAATCAATACAAAATCGAATGTAAAGTCTGTTAATCGAAATAATATTTTTTTTCCAAAAGGAATTATTATGTTTATTTTGAAAGAAGTCATTTATTTTCTTTCTCTTTAAGAGTCGTTGCTCTCCCAAATAATTATCCTCATTCTTTGACAGAGCATCTCATCAATTAACTCTCACAAACAAAGAATGAAAAGAAGAAACTTTTAACAACATTATCCCATTATCAGAACTTCGCCATTACTTTTTCTTTCGTTTCCAATATTCACTTATATATTGACAATTAAAGGTAAATGTCGCTCTTTTTAAAGCAATATATTGTATCACGAATTGTGAATTATTTATAAATACACTTAGTTCTTAATTATTGCTTTTATCACTTAAGGAAAATAAAATTAAAATAGGATGCGCTACCATAATCTGGATCAGTATCAAGAATAAAAAAAGTCACTTCTTTTTTTCTTGCGTGCAAATAAATTCTGCTTTATAACTGTTATCCATTCTTTTTTGATGATGTAGTATATTTAAGTTTAAACTTATTGTAATTTTAAATTTATTTCCATTTTATATACAGGGTTGTCCACAAAGTCTCTTTACAAATACAGATGTTTTTTTAAATAAAATACTGAAAAGATACAAACTTGAAAATTATTTTATTTTAAGATGCAATTATTATTATTATTATTATTATTTACAGCAATTAATAAACTTGTATATGTACACCGTAAGTTGCGCGATGCATATCAAGGAGATACTCGATTTCCTGCCAGGTGCTATGAAACAAAGTGTTATCAACGTTGCCGATGGCGTCTATGACCCTTTGCTTTAGGTCAGTAATATCTCACACCTTTATTCAATACACAGAATTTTTAACATACACCCACAGTAAGAAATCCAGGGGCGTGATATCAGGTGAACGAGGGGGGTCAGGGAAATGGACCATCTCGCCCAATCCACCGACCAATGTGGCGGTGCACCATCATGCTGGACTTTTGGTTGGAGATTATCTAACTGTGGTGTCACAAATTCAGTTGAAAGGTGTTAAACATCTGCAGTTATTGATTTCTCTACGAAGAAAAATGGTCCCATGACTCCGCAGCATGTCAAGCCATACCACATATTCACTTTCGGACTATCTCTCCTGAATTCCTTACTTACATAGGGGGTGTTTGAGCACCAGACTCTTGCATTATGTGTAATGATTTTCCCTCAAACATGAAACATTGCTCCATTACTAAAACATACTTGACTTTAGGCATTTTCTTAAGGCATAGCTATTTTGATATCTTGAGCCATATTGATGTCTTGAGCTATTTTGATGTCTTTTGATTACGTTCTTGAGCCTCTAATTCTTTATATGTCCATTTATTTTACATTTAATTAATTATTATTTTTTTGCTGACGGACAGAAAAATTTTGGGCAGTTTTCCATTCATTTTTAAAGGGGGTGTCTGAGATCAGATGAGTTGAGTGGTTTGACTTTGCACTATAGAGGTAGGCAGTGAGCAATTCCTCTCACATATAGAACTGGTAGTGTAGGTGTTAAGTCCGATCGATTATGTGGGGATCTAGGCCTGGATGGAGTGCTTTCTGTGTGAGCCTTCCTAAGTGGTCCTAGCAGGAGTTTACGCGAATAAATTACGGAAATCGCCAAATGACTAGGCGGAAAACGCAAACAGAATTCGAACCCGTACTTCTCGTGTACCCGTTTTAACAGTAGAACTTATAGACCACTGGTAGGACTTCACTTTTAGAAAATGATATATCTTTTTTTAATTTTAATTCCATTTCTGTGAACTGGAAAGCAGAATTAGTATTTTAAACCGTTCATGATATATATTCATTATTATATTCTTTTAAGGTGATTTTGTATGTACTATAGAATTTCGTAGATATTTCAACGTCTTCATATTTTTGTGATTCTTCTTATGATTACAGACACTACAACATATTTAGCCTTTAAAACCCCTTCATATACCATAAAACACCATAATATGTTACTTTTGCCGCCAAGGTAGTAAGCCCGTGTTTTTGCACCTGAAGAAGAAAGGCCCCATTCTTTCGAAACCAACATTGCAAGTTTTTATTTTACTGCGTGTAAAGAATTTTTAAAGTTTAAATATTTGCTGTACGCTAATTGTTTAATTTGTATACTACAGCTGCTATTTATTGATCTATTTCACATATATTTTATTATTTCAATTTCAATGGAGATTATTTCTTTTTTTTTTTTTCTATATACATAATAAGAAAGTATTAGATTCGTAAAAATTTTCAACTTCGAGTTTTCGATGGATTTGCGCGTTTTGCGATGTTTTGAATACTTTGACTATTTTTAGAAAATTACTCTGTGAGTGTATAAAAAAAAAATTGTGGATGCTGTATCTCACGAACCAACGAACGAAATTTAACCAAACTTGGTATTTAGTTGTATTTTGAACTAAACTGGTGCTAATTACATTTAGGGATCAATTGCTCAACAGGTGGCGCTATCATTTCAATTTTTTCCTAATTTTTAACAGGGCAGCGTAGGATAAAATTTCGTATAAATGTACTTACTGAGAATTATTTTTATCTTTTCAAAATAAGATTTAAAAAAATGTATATTTATAATAACTAGTATCGCCCAGTGGTCGAAACTCGACCATTTTTTTTGCAAAGCGAGGCAAAGCAAAGTTATTGCCTTGTCCTAAACGGAATGCAATTGCAACACAGCTGCGGCAATTGTTTTCCGATATTCACTCTAACAGAATCAGCAGAGTTTTACTTAATATAACTATTTCTCTCAGTAGATGTTAGCCTTTCCTGAAATGAGAGAAAATCGGAACGTGAAAACGCCCCTTGTTGTGTGATACAGCCCAGAAGCTAATAGGTACCATGTCAAACCAAGGCCCAATCAAGTATCAAATTCTGTTAAATTAATTCGATTGGTTCATAAAGCACAGTGTTTGAACAACAACAACAAAAAAAAGATATTTTTAAAAAATGGTCGAATTGAGTTCGGGAAATTTCAAAACATGTAACTTTATCGAAAACCGAAAATCTAAAACTTTTCTGAATCTTATATTTTCTACTTATATATGCAGAGGAAAGAAAAATAAATCCACTTTTTAAAAAATAAAAATAAGTAGTCAATTTCACTTAATTAAAATGCAAGGAAATCTCAAAATGTGTAAATTCATCGAAAACCAGAAATCAAAAGTTTTTATGTATCTTCTACTTGCTTCTTCTACCCACAAAAGCTAGTAATAAAGACACTTTTTTAAAAAATAAGTAGCCAATTTCAGTTAATTGAAACGTAAAGAAAGCTCAAAACATGTAAATTCAGCAAAAAACGGAAATCGGAATTTTTTCCGTATCGTCTACTTATACATGCAGCAATTAGTAACAGATCAATTTTCCTTTTATTTAGTATATTAGTTGAATATTTATTGTTTAAATATCACCCTTTGAAATGAAATGTTTATGTTTACATTCGAAACTGGAAGTTTGCCATTTTTTTTTCTTGAGTTTTGTGATTTTAAATTAAAATTTTATCAATTTTACAGAAAAAATAACTCAATCAAACACATGTAGACAGTAACTTATATATAACTATCGGCGATTGTAATGAAATGCTCGCCCTCTGGTGGGCTAAGGTGAAATTATCACACCACTGCATATCCTCATATTATGCAATCGACTTTCCATGATGAAATGGCGGAGAAAGAATAATAATTACATGTGGCTGTTATATTTACTAACAACTGCAGTGTTCAGAGAGCGCCATCTATCGATCATTACAAACGCGGATACCCAAATATCGGAATTAAAATTGGCAGATAATTTCCGTTATTTTTTAATAATTTTTTACAAAAAATCCTTTTTCTTGGCTCCATGGACAGACAGTGACGTCATCACTTCGCTTGCGTATAGTGATGCTACATTATACAAATTACTGTGTCTATGGTTTTATTTGAGCTTTATGAAATTGCCAGATTTAACAACTTTCTACTTTTAAGTATTTTTTAATGTAAAGGAATACGTGTATAAAAGGGAAAAATGGGGGAAAATACATAAAAAATAAATGTATTTTTAAATACCTTCTTGACATCGTAAAAAAATAATATTTGTATTCGCACCTTCCGGCTAACCATACCTTTCGAGTGATACTATTTTCAACCCTCTACTCCCATAATTAATATGTTAAAAAGGGACTACAAATTTTATGCTTGCCTATTAATATATAGATAATAACATGGCTCAACAATGCTTTTTGAAGACCTGGGACACTGATGCTATTTGGAGGCCCTCCCCCTGTTCTACAGAGCTCAACAAACTGAACCCATTCTGAAAAATTGACTATTTAAGTTTTTTCATTCATATGAAGCAAATGTTGTGCAGTGAATTTTTTTTATTTCTCCTTTGGTTATACTTTTTATTTTCTCCATTTTTATCAACCTGTAATACAATGATTAGTTTTAAGTCCCAAAAGAAAATAAAAGGAAACTGAAACACATTGATCAGCCAATATGAAATATGAATGTTATCTTATTTTAGGAAATTAGTGACAAAATTTAGCAATTAATTAATGTAATATAAAAAGAGAGTTTTAATCAGTTTTTGTTTTTACTAAACATGTCGCGGGAAAATCTGTAACTATTACTTTGCAGCTTTCGGAGGTGAAGCGCCCTGAATTTGGAGGTCCTGGTTCAGTGTCCGTGTGCCCGTGCCATAATCTAACCCTGTGTCAAAAAAAAAAAAAAAAAAAAAACATTATAAGGCATTGCCTCCTTTCTTTGGGATGAAAATAATTTTCAATATGGTTAGTTTACAAAGAACTCGTCAATACCTTTAAAACGAATGGTTGGACCATAGATATGTGATAACTTTAAACAAAAATATCAAAATTTTCTCTATATATTAAAAAAAAGTAACTGTCGCTGGCGTCAATATTTTTTGTCTGCGACAGCAACTTCTCGTGGAGGGCAGGGTTCTCCGCGTCATGAGATATATCAGTGTATTCCGACTGCTACAAGGAAGGCATTTCAGCTGCTTACAAATTTCTATCATTTTAATTAACGAAGTTATTAAGTAAAAACGCGGATTTATAAAGGTATTCTATTTGCCACCGGAGGGAAAAGTTTCTCTTATGACGTTTTTTTTTCTGTGTCTCTGACGTCACTTTCCTCAGGAAAATTAAAATGTGATCAATGGTGTAAATAAGAAAAATTGAATAATTGGCATCTTTGAGATGCTCGAGAGAAGAAAAAAATATTTAGAATAGCAAAACATTTAAAAATAACCGATATTTAAAAAATATTATGCAAAATTTAATAAAGATGAAACGAAAATTAGTTTATATTATGGTATAACTTCAGTATATCCCCACAGCTGAATTTGGCGATTTTTCTTTGGCGCCGTTTTGAACGATAACGATGTCGTTCTGGACTGTTTGCGATATAATATGGCAGCCTATATGTTGTTTATTTTGGATTTATGATTTTATGTTTTATGATTTAGATTATGATTTTATTATTTATGATTTAATGATTTAGATTATGATTTTATGATTTAGATTATGATTTTATTATTTAGATTATGATTTTATGATTTATGATTTTTAGATTTATGATTTAACCATAATCGCCAACAAAAAATCGCCAAATATCGTTGTGGGGATATACTGAAGTTGTTTCTTTATTTTAACGTTAGGCGAAAAAGATTTAGTAATGAATACCATGATTATGTTAAACAATTATTGATATAGAGTTAGAGATTAAGCGCAGACATTTTTAAAATGGAATTTATGAGATAAAAATTTATATTAGTTAAAATAAAGATTTAGTTTTTTAACTCAAAACATATTTAATAGGATAGATCTTTACTATGACCAATTTAGCGATTTTTAAAATTCAGAAATGAAGCTCGTACGTTTTTCGCCGTAGTAACTGCATTGCTAAAATATTGTAGTTACAGCTAATACAGGACCTCATTGGCTGATTTTAAATTTTTCATTTATCTTGACGATGACTTAAATTATCTATAGCAATTATGCATGTCAAGATTTTCGCGAGAAACGTCTAAGCTACTTCGGTGCCAAATTTAAAATTTCGCCAAGAGGTTAAACTGTACCATTGTTTTAGAACGACTTTTTTCAATTTTATTTTAAATATTTTTCAACTTAATTCACGAGGGAAAAAAAAAAGAAATTTTTTTATTTGGTCTAAATATACAAAATATCTCCAGGTAAAATATCAGTTTTTCGTTCTGTTCATTATTAGAAAGAAAATGGCTGAAGTAGTTTTTCCTGTACCATTGATGTCTTTATAAATTAAATAAAATTTAATTTAATTATCCAATATCATTAAATTTCCTTCTCCACGCTCATTTTTTATTTTCTAAATTTAATATTACATAATATATATAAAAAAAATCAAGGTGTAATCAGTACATATATACAGAAGAAGTAGCCAACAAATATTCAGACCAAAATCAACACAAGTTCAGGAGATATTCCCAACAACTATTAAGATGTCATGATCAATATATATCCAGTAGATATCGCCTACAATAATAATTATTCAGCAGATATCGCCAACAAGTATTCAGGAGCCATCATGAATATTTATTCAGAAAATATTGTCAACAAATATTCAAAAGCCATCCAATTTATGAATGGTGATGGTATATCTCGAATACTTCAAACTGGCAATTCGTTTTTACAATACAATCAAGGATGAATTTTTCACTTATCAGTAGATTTCGAAAAATGTGATTTTTTTTTTTTTTTTTCGATTTAACTTAGTATTGATATAACTTTAGTATATCCCTACAGCTGAATTTGGTGATTTTTCTTTGGCATCGTTTTGAATGATAACGATGTCGTTCTGGACTGTTTGCGATATGGCAGCCTATATGTTGTTTATTTTGGATTTATGATTTTATGTTTTATGATTGAGATTATGATTGTATCATTTATGATTTAGCCATAATCGCCAACAAAAATTCACCAAATATCGTTGTGGCTATATACTAAAGTTGTTCATTAGTACTTAAAACAGTTTAAGAAATTAAATGGTAAAATCAGATATTGACAGGCATCTTGGCAAATTCATGGTGTAATACAATAAGTGGCGACAATGCAAAATCGCTATCTGAAAGAAATTGTCCTGTCGTACTACTACTACTAATGAAATTTTTAAAATAATTGCAATAATCGCATAAGATATTTATCTTCAACCAGACTAAATCATATTCTAGAAAAAATGCACTTTAAAAAGTCGCATCTTTAGTGTTGGAAGCACCATTTTAAACCTTGCTGTACGCTGGAAATAAATGCAGAGTATTACATATTGTCCTAAATTAACTAAAAAAAAATTCAATAGTAAAAAAAATATAGGCATTAGAAAAAATAAGTTCATAATATCTTTAATCAAGCAATAAATAACAACCAAAAAATTTATCGTCAAACAGTGACAAAAATTTAACAAGTCGATCATATACTAAAGTTGTAACGCTAAATGATTTAGATGTCAAGAATTTCTCTCTGTTCTAAATAATTAGTGCTATGGTTGTTTATTTTATGTTCTCTCTCAAAATAATGGCAAATTGTTATTAAATTGTCGAACATTATAACAGACTTTTGACATATTATAAACGATATAATATTAAATATTGTGTATTTCAATGCGATACCAAATATGGTGGATTTCTATAATATTGTTCATTTTTTCCCTTGTGTT
This sequence comes from Salticus scenicus, assembly GCA_963930645.1. NCBI lineage: Eukaryota > Metazoa > Arthropoda > Arachnida > Araneae > Salticidae > Salticus > Salticus scenicus. The sequence goes on along the minus strand of OZ005654.1, from coordinate 103,599,087 downwards.
ATGTATTATTAATATTCCAATTCAATGAAAGGCAAAGTTGCGAATAGTCGGGTAGAATCCCGCAGGGATTAATGAGCGAAGCGAGTCGGGGGGAGGCGAAGCCTTCCTCGGGGGTTGGTGAGCGGAGCGAGCAGGGGGCAGAGCCCCTAGTCCTTAAAAAAAAAAAAAATAATAATAATAAATAAATAAATAAATAAATAAATAAATAAAATACAAAGCTCTCTTTACATATATTTTAACTTTTGTATAGTGTAAAATTGGATTTCTTTGAACATTTAGTTTTGTACTTGTCTGTGAGGAAATTCATCTGTATTCATCATGAAAAGTAAATTGATAAATTATAACTTTAATAAATAATATATATTGCTTGAATTTGTATAGGAAAATATAGAAGTTTCGTAATGGCTACAAAATACTAATTTAGTACTGACGTATATTATTTCAAGTGGTAGTGTCTTTTCCTGTAATTATAAATTTCTTTATTCTATTGATATTAATTAAGAAAAATGTATATATATTCAAATTTTATTTTCCATTTTGGTTTGAGGATTATTTCTGAATGTAATGCTTGAACGGGTGTTTATAATGTATTCCTTAAGCTGAAATATGAATAAAATACTACAGCATTTCAGTGTGGAATTTTTAACCTGGCAGTGGCCATTTATCGTTACTTTCTTCTACATACAAAGAAAGTATTAGATTCCTGAAAAATTTCGACCTCTGATTTTAGAGTTTTAGATGGATTTACATCATGAACTTGGATGTCCTAAACGGGATTTGTATCATTTTAGAAAGTGTCTGTCTGTGTGAATGTTAGCAAAATATTGCGGACGCTGTAGTTCATTAACCAATAGACGGAATTCAATATAATTTTATATTTGATTATACCTTGATTTATGTAGTTTTTCATTAGCTTTTGGGATATATCGCCAATAAGTAGCACAGGTAGGCTGCAATTTTTCCCATTTAATGAAATGCTATGTCTCAGTTTCTATAACGTATAAATGTTCCAAACTTTATATGTGACAGCGATATTATAAAAAATTATGTTGATTCAATTTGGATGCATAACAGACGACAACTGGCGCTGGTATGCAGAAATTTTACTCCATTTACATGAAGATGACACCTTTGATTCTATAATATACAAATGCACCAAATTTGGTGTAAGAGATACATATTATCAAAAATTACACATTGATTCAACTTGAGTGTATATCAAGCAACAGATGAAGCTTTGTTATTCACTTTCTGTGATTTTTCAGATAGTTATATCTCAGCGCTAGAGGTTAAAAATGCCCTAAAGTGCATATGTAAAACATTTATTGTAAAAAACTACCTTGATTAAATATTTGTGCACGTAAACCAATAGGCGAAACTGCTATATAGAATGATATAGAAGAAAATTTTTGTGATGGCCACAGCATAATAGTTAGTATTTGCTCCAGATATCTTGCATATGTAATATATGGTTCAAAAGTTATTAATTTTGCGCATACACACAAACTTATTTATACAAATAAATCAGATTAATCAATAAATAAAATAGCTTCAAACGCCACGCAGATTTAATAGAAAACGAACTTTTTAACTACGTGATTGAGATTATAATATTGATATGCTGGGGTACGCACACTCAGCGTGCAAAAGTTTCCGTCTCAAGAAGGGACTTTTACACCACTAATTTTTATTTAGAATTTCGACGATATTTGCATAGTATTTTTTTTTTTTTTTTTAAGATTGTATAAAATAGAAATTATTGATAAAAAATAGTGGTATAAGTTTTCATTAGTAAATATTTTGAGACATAAATTCTTACACATTTAACACACATACATATACAGATAAAAAAATATATATAATTTTCGTAAATCTTATTTGAGTCAACTTCATACATACTGAAGTAAAATTTTACGAGTCTGTTTGTTAAATCCCAAGTCGTTATTTCACCAAGTTTAAACCTGTGATATTTCTCTTTTGTCTAGTTCTAAGAAAATGTAAAGAGCATATAGTTAAGAATCTGAACATGGACTTTTAAGTGAAAAGTAAGTTGTGTTAAATAATGTCAACCAGTGCCACAAGAGTAATTAAGAAATATAACCAAGATTTTCCTGCTACTTGTATTTGCTTGCTCTTATGTCTTAGTCTCCCCAGAGTTTGTGGGATTTGGCAGAACACAAAAGAGCGTTTCCTTCGAAAGAGTTAAATTAAACTGCACGTTAAGTTGAAACACTGTATGAAAATAAGCACTGTTCTATATATTTTAATTTATCTATAGTAAAGTTAATCTTATTTCAACATAAACTTTCATCAAAGTGTATATTTTATTTTTACTTATATATATATTACTGAGCCCTTTCTTTACAGTTTACTTTTCCATTTATTTTTATTTATTATTATAATTAATTTATTCGTGTTATTTATTATATTTTGCTAAAAAGTCGCTGATTTTAACACACCGGCTCTGATATGAGGCTGATTGATTTGCTTTCCTTGCCAACTACTAAGAAGAACTAGACTTACAGTTGTACTAAAATGATTTAAGTAATTTTGAAATTTTTTTTTTTTTATTTTTCTTTTTTCATTTTCTATTTTTTTTATTTTGTTTGTATGTTTATATGTTTGTTTTATTATTTTTCTTAATGCATGCAATAGTTCAAGAAAAAAAGTTTCACATGTTAATATCATGTATATTTAGTTCTTTAAGATTCGTTTGGAGGATATTTTTTAGCATTTTTTAACAAAGTTTACACTGAAAAAAAATTGTGTCTCTAATGAAAATAGTTCCCTGTCATCCTTATAAGTTCTAATTCCCTTTGCTAGCGAACTCTAAAGCGCTTATCAGACACGGCAACTCTTGAAACAACCAATTTTTGAGCCGACTTTAGCGCCGATTTTCCTTCGATGAAAACACCGTAGAGGTTATAACAGACGGATGAAAAGTTGGATGAAAGAAGGCTACTTTTGACGCTTATCACTTTTCTTGGCGAGAATAAAATACGCAATGAAATAGCGTTAAAATTTGCTTTCATTTGTGTTAAATATCGCACTATTATTTCTACTTTAATCTTTGTTACAACTATTGTCACATCGCCATACGAAAATCAAAACAAACAGTTCAAAGTTCTTATCATTAAACGGTGAAATAAGTGTGCTTAACGATAATATTTCTTTTTCAAATGTTCCCTTTAAACAATTTCCTTTTTCCGCCATCCTGGAAATATGACGTACCAAAATAGCGCATTCTGACTGGATGAATCTGAGGAAGAATTGAGTATCAAGCAGACAATTTTATCAAGACAGCTCTGAAAAAGTTGGGCAACTCCGGTGTGCGCTATCACACTGGGAGTAGAGACGATTTTTTCGGAAAAATCGGCGCTAATCAGTGGTTGGCTCTAAAATCGCCTGTAAAGTCGTTATGTCTGATACAACCATAAAAACCCTTATTAGAATTCTGGATCGTTTCCCTATATTATCGTCGTCAAACTTATTTAAAAATATCTGCAAATAAATGCGAACTCAAGAGGCGAGTTTTAGTAACTATAATCTTGTGGTTTGTGACACCATTCTAGAAAATCAACCGAGAATTTTTCACAATACAAAGGATTCATAACATTCAGAGTATTGTTTCCACATCTAGAAAAGTACAGACTAAAAATTCTCGATCATTTTGTCTATCCAGGTTATTTGTTTGCCTTATATGTATAGCTCGTAAAACTATATTTCTAGTTTAGGGAATCAGAATATGACTACTTATTCATTCTAGATGGAGGTTTTTTTTTTTTTTTTTTTCGTCAATGTAAAAATGTTTATGACTTCGGTTCGTCTGTGAGTCTATCTGCGTTTTTATTTTATCTGTTTTGCATGCGGAAAACTTGGTACCAAAGCAGGCTTGAGAAGCGTTAAGTAACAACACAAATTTTGTTTTCGTGGCTGAGAGGTTACATTGTTGCTTATAATGCGATGGACTTTTTTTTTTCGATCCTCGGTGGTAAAAAATGACAAAATATGTTAAATGTGAGATTTTTTTATTGAGTATTACGGAAACAATCTGTTGTATACAAATATTCTCTGTATCGTTCTCTGATAGAAAATTTTCCTCAATGTGATTTTTGCATAGCAAACTGATAAATTCTGGCAAATTTGCTGCCAGGAATTTTCTATAATATAACAGTTTTTTTTTTTTTTTTTTTTTTTTTTTACAGTGTAAGTGAAACTCAACTTTCGAATTTAGTATCGTATACATGTTTCGATTTAGGTTTGTCAAAAGAATGTAATCATCTTTTGTTTCGTTTATTGTTTGTATAATTGTAGAGAAGATCATCATCGACAGAAACAGCTTTTGTCAAGGTTTTAAATTTTTATTGGGTGAGTGCAAAGGTTCTACCCGTTTTTATTACCCATAAAGAAGAGCAAATAAACGCAAAATGAACAATACCTATTATTGTGCATAATCCCCATTGCTATCTATGACCTTTTGCCATCTTTCTGGTAGGAGATGAATCCCATGGCAGTAAAATTCCGGCGGTTTCGAGACAAAAAAGTCTTGAATGGCAGTTTTCACAGCATCAAGATCATCAAAGATTTTCTGACTGAAAAAATTGTTCAACGCACGAAATAGGTGATAGTCAGTTGGTGCCAAGTCAGGAGAATAGGAAGGGTTGGGTAAAACCTCCCAACCAAAGCCCAGTAACTTTTGGCGAGTGATGACAGCAGCATGTGGTCTGGCGTTATCGTGAGGAAAGATAACACCGCGACGATTGATGAGACCTGGCCGCTTTGCTACCAAATTTGAATGCAGCCTGTCTAACTGTAGACAGTAGAAGGCAGCATTGATGGTTTGGTTGAGTGGCAGGACCTCCCAGTGAATTATTCTCTGCACATCCCACCACCCACTCAATAACACCTTCTTGGGATGAAGTTCAGCTTTCGAAGTCGATGCAGGCGGATCAGGAGGGCGACACACAGACCTACGATGCATTACGTTACGGTACATAACCCACTTCTCATCTCCTGTCACAATTCGTGTCAAGAATGGGTCATTTTTTTACCGGTAAAGCAGGAAACACAGGTGGCGATTCGATCATTCTGTTGATTAGCTGTCAGGTTATGTGGAACCCAACGATCCAACTTTCTCGTAAAACCCAACTTAACCAGCCGTCTCTTGACCGTTGTCTGGTCTCCGCTAATTCTTGCACAGTTGGGTTCGGGTTGTTCCTTATGGCTTGGTCAATATCGTCGTCTCCAACGTGTGATAGCCGTCCACTCCTAACCTGATCTTGGCAGCTTCTGTCTCCTTCTCTAAATTTACGAAACCATCGACGACATGTGCTTTCGTCTATTGCATCCTCCCCATAAACTTGACAAACATTGCGACATGGCTGCCGTACTCCTTTTATCGAACTCGTATAAGAAGCAATGTTTTATATGCTCCTTCTCGCTTTCCATGTTACACCCTCTGATATTTCTTTTTGTTTTTTGAGATGATTAACTTTGTGAAACACGATGCATTTATATGCGAGGCATCCACATGTTTGATTGGCCGACGATATGCGTCATTATAATGTCCCGTGTGACGTCAATTCCATTGCAAATTTGCATATCTAAAAACGGGTAGAACTTTCGCACTCAACCAATATATATATACGTTAGGGTCCCTTAAATTGGGGAAAAATTTTTCCTTGGTTTTTTCTTTTCCTTCTTTTTTTTTAAATCCGATATGCATACCCTCTCATTTTTTTTTTCTATTTGACCCTAAACAATTTTTAGCAAAATATCAGCTCTTTGGGGTAATGTGCCGAATTGACGATTTCCCGTCAATTTGGCACGTGTTAACATTATTCCAAAGAGCTGATATTTTGCTAAAAATTGTTTAGGGTCAAACAAACAACAACAACAAAAAAAAAAAAAAAAAAAAGAGAGGGTATGCGTGCCGGATTTCATTAAAAAAAAAAAAAAAAAAAATCCCATTTAAGGGACACCCTAATATACACACACATATACAAATCATCAACTAATCTTGCACCTCAGAGTTTAACATGCGGTAAGTAGCAAGCACACAAATACAGGAGACTAAAATAAAGAATTAATAATGATAAGGCAAGAATAGAAACAGATACACAGGCCACAGAAGGACAGAAGAAACATAAAAATAAACTTGCACAAGGCCGTAAAAGCCAGCTTGTTCTACACAAACACATAAAGATGGAAAGAAATATTAATACTTAGAGAGTTCAACCAATTAATAAGTTCTTTTATTTCATCGGTATGTTTAGTACAATCAAACAGCAAATGTTCAACATTTCGCACACAGCACGCAGCACTCATCAAGAAATCTCAAAAGCTTGTGCTGCAGATCCAAATCATTTTAAAAGATGGCAAACTTAAGTCTAATATGAAAGGGTGAATTTTTTTGCTGTCGGTATAACACGCAATTTTAAAATTACACTACACTGCCGGAAAAAAAAAAAAAAAAAAAAAAAAAAAAAAAAAATTCGAGCCCTGATATTATTCCTGCTGATTCTTATATAAAAGGACCTCCTGAATCCGAATATGACCCCCTTTTGCCCCGTCACCCACCGTTTTCTCGAGACGACACCTCTTCACCCAATTTTTATCACTCTTTAATTTTATGGCCATGAATTTGATAATTATCTTAACTCTTAAAAATAAAAAATATATAATGTATAATAAGTGATAATAATAATTGAATAATAAAATATAATAAATATAACTTATAATTTCAGTGGCAAATCCCCCCTAAATCTTCCCCTTGCTGCAAATGTTCATGTTATAGAATTTTTCACCTCTTTAGGCCTTCAGAACATATTTAACAGTTAAAATATTTCTTTTCTCTGCTATAAATCAAATTTATAAGCCATATAAAATCACCGAAAAGGGGTAAAAATAGGGGGCGTCCCCCCAAAACGGTAGGTGATAGGGAAAAATTTCCGTCATATTCGGATTCAGAAGGTCATTTTACATAAGAATTTGCAAAAATGGTGTTGGGGCAATTTTCATGCCGAACAGTGTTACTTTTGGCAGAAGGGTCCTAATCCTAAAGCAGTAAATTTATTGGAAAGCGTTAAGCTAGATGAGAAAAATCAGCAAACGATACAGTGTTATGAATAAAATATTACTGATTTAGTTATTAAATACTTTATCATTTCAAGCATAGATAAAATCCCGTTATTACAAAACAAATTTCGTAATTGATTGTTCTGCATCCACACACAGTCCCAAGGAAAAAAAAAAAAAAAAAAAAAAAAAAAGCCTTGTGAAAAATAAGTAATTTTGTTTTCCAAAACATTACACCAAATTCTGGAGGTATATAGAACACAAAAGAGACGAATCCCTGTTTATAAATCATCCTAATAATATTTGACTTTTAACCAAAGATGAAAAGAGACACAGTCAAAGCCACGTAGAATATTTTCAATTTTTTTTCTGATAAATACCTATGATTTTTCCAGCAAAATTTGTTATTAACCGGCCTCTTGGCTAAGACCAAAGTGTAGCATCAATAATAATTCTCGGATTACTATTAACTTCCGTTAATTATTTCAAACTGAGTGTTATCTACATGTTAATAGCAGTTACTATAGGATAATATAATTAAACTAATGGTACTCAGCGTCCGATAGCTTTGGTACTATTAGTCGAATCCGAATGAAACTTCAAGTGTATATTATACAGATTACGATACCGAAGATTAAATGGAAAAAATAATTTTATATTTGGCCAACAGATAGTGCTTTCCGGTCAAAAGCAGATGCAATTAATTAAGATGCAAATTATTTTTACTATAAAAGATATTCTTGACGTTGGAACAAATAATTTGCTCATAATGATCAGTCTGCTGGATACGAAAGAAGGCTTATTAGTTTTTATTATAGTGAAACTCATTTGTATCTGCATTAAACCACAAAGCAACCATCTGTTATGGCAAAAACGCGCAACACGCATCAACATTGCAAGCTGTAGGCGAAATTAAATACCTCTTTTGACGTTAACCACGACCTCATGATCTACATAATATATATTTGATGTTGCATTTGGTTCCGATCACCAGAACGGGATCTACTTGTCGCTGAGTTCCGTGTCTTTAATCTTAACCATTCTGTATAATTGCTCATTATTTTATTATTATTGGTATTATTAAAAATCACATTTTTAATCTTAGAATTAAACTCTAGCTTCTATTCTTTAGTCCAATTCAAAATATCATTTAAAGTATTTTATCCTGAACGAAAAAATAGTATGGACAATTTCCCAAAAAGCCAACAAGACGATACTTGATCAGAAATGCGATTGTGTTACAGCACAATACATTTTATAGTATATTAACAATATCCTTCATAATTAAGTTCCATAAATGAAGCATAGAAACAGAATCACGAGTACGCCTCTTTCCAAGCAATCTGAGACAGAAATATGATTAAAAAAAAAAAAAAAAAAAAAAAAAAACGGATCTTTCATTTAAAAAGTCTGAAAAATATTGAAAAAAAAAAAACACTAGTGTTTCAAAGAAAGACAATAGAAAAAGCCCTCCAATCATAGTCGAAAGCTTCTTTAGTGAGTAAATCTTAAGAACCTTTTCTGTTTCATACACTTTCCCTGTCTTTGGCAGTCAGTAGTTTTAAGAAAAAGTATGTTTATAGAATGACTTACATAATGATTTTTGTAAATTCCGTTTTCACATTCAGAAAAATTTCAACCGTACTTTATTTATTTATTTATTTATTTATTTCCAATTTTTAATATTTCATTTTAACGCTATAAATTATGAAAAATGCATTTAGTTAATTTTTTGTATTTTTTATATCCAAAATAAAATACTAAGAACGAATTTTTGAAGAGCAAGAACAAATTTAAATGTTTGAGCGCTAAGCTGTGCGACGTTAAAAGTTTACTGCAGGCTGGTCACTTTTTATACGACAATGCGCGTGCTGGGCTGGCGAACTCTGAAAATTCATGGTAAAATATGCCGATTGTAATTGGAATATTTGTCTGTCTTTATATATTTTTTTTTATAAAAAAAGTACTGTCACTGGTGTCATTTTTTTTTTTTTTTTTTTTTTTGTCAGCGATTGCATCTCTTCGTGGAGGGCAGGGTTCTCCACATCACGAGGGGTATCAGTGTGTGCTGAATCCTCCAAGGAAAACATTTCTGTCAGTTAGAAATATCTATCATTTTAATTAACAAAGTTATTAATTAAAAACGGCGGATTTATAAATGTACTCTATTTACCACTTTGAAAAAAGTTTCTCTCATGATGCTATTTTTCTATCATTACGCAAAAGGATTTCATCGCAGTAAATGCGATAGAAATATGTTAAATAATAACAATTGCAACTTCTGCAATATTCGTTTTATGTAATTAGTATAATAGTACAATGCGTTTTGTTATTTGTGCATAACTAACATCATATACAACTGTAATTGTTGCCATTTATTATATATCAACTACATTTGTTGCCTTTTTACTGTTATCTTACAACCAAATGTATATTTCTGGTAATCTCTTTTTCGTGTTCTTTCTATTTTTGTATAGCTACTACTACTTTCTTATGACATTTACGTTCATAAGTTTCCATGCAATTTTCAGTTCTACTGATGTTGATGTGCCTTATCTCTGTTTCACATTTATACCCTTATTTATGGGATGCAGAATATTTTGCCCCTTTATGTCATTGGTGTAACATATATACGTTAACTTCAGTTTGAGACAATTTAATTCAATTTGAATACGCATCAAAGAATTACTCATCCTCCTCAAACAATAATTTAATTAATTTCTTATATATTATTTAAAAATAAATATAAATGCAATGAGCACTATTTTCAGCAGAAAACATATAATAACAACTCTATACATACTTAATATCAATTTTGTAATAATATAAGCTTATTTATGTAATTTAGAGTGAAAACAGAGGGAAAGAATGGGAAGTCACGAGTGCTTTTCAATTTTTCGATAACTGTTAAAACGTACTTTTTAATTTTCACTATTCTAGTAAATAAATAAAGTTTAACACAAACGGATGAACTATTAATCCTGAGGAACCAATTTTCACATTGATCTTAAAGGAAAGTGAACAATTCAATTATTTTTTAAAGATAAATTATCTTAAATTAATTATCTAAAATACAATGCTTCAAAAGTATATCGTTTGTCGAGAACAACTTTTAAAAAATGGCTTCATTAAAACACAAAGCAGAGAGTGTTAATTACTTCTGGTTTTATATTAAATTTCACCATTGTTTGCCAAAGTCTAAAAGAGGTGCTTGTTTGCATTTTATTAACATAAAATAGGTTTGCTGTGATTCACAAAAAGAAAGCCAATTAGCCTTTTATTAAACTGGTATTCAGGTGCTGTTATCTAATTAGAAACAGACAGTTTAACAGGGTATTATCGTTTCTTTTTCTGTTATTCATTAACTTTCACGTATGAGCGTAGAATAAATTTTAGAAACTTAAAAGACTAACTATTTTAATTTATTATTTTCCTTTGGTTTATTTTTTAAACCAAATTATAGCATATTTATAGAGAAATGATGTTTATTCACACATACACAAAAGTTTTAGATAATATAGTTAGGGTTCTACACAAATGATTTGTATTTAATTTTTACTTACAAAAGAAGTGCCTCAATATTTCACGCATACAAATATAACTTAACTTATTATATGAAAAGGTTGCATACATTTTTTTCCTATGATGGAAAAACGTAATTGTTAACTAAAATCAAGAATATTTCCACTTTGCGGCACCAATCATTACTTTTATGCTTAGCAAAATAATAATAATAATAATAATGTAATTGTGTTGTGTTTTGAATTAAGACCGATTGAGAAATCTAAGCCTGGGTGAAGTGCTCTTCGCGTGTGTGTGTAGGGGGGGGGGGGGATTCCGAATGGCTAGACAGAGGAAAACAACATGAGTTCGAAGCCGGCACTTCCCGTCTTCCAGTTTTGAAACCAGATCTTCTCGGACACTACTGGGACTATAATGAAGTATAAAAACTTTGTAAATAAATTCCATAAATTCCGAGAAACATGCAATAGTGATTTTCGAGTCCAGTTACCTGATAAGAAATCGATGAATAATTATTTTGACCCTAAACACTTGTTGCAAGTTTTTGTATTTCATAGGGTTTGTTTATAAAAGTTTACAAAGTTTTTACTCTTCGATATTCTCACTATATGCATATGTTTTCAAAAACATAATATGTTTCTGAAAATGTTATTAGTTAATTACTTTTATCAACCTTTTCACATGCCATTCTTGATGAGTTCCTTTTGAGTATGGAATAAGTTGAAAATAATTTAACATAAAACAAGTCTTCCGGCTCAGTCGAAAGAGTACTTTTATTTCTTTGTCATTTTTCAAGATTTTTTGACCAAAGATGCTGATTTAACCCGTTGGCGCCCAGTGTCCTCATTTGAGGACAGCTAATAAAGTGGCACATATACATATATTTTGTGGTTTCTTGGAAAGATTTCTGCTTTTTAGTGACAGTTTATAGCGTTACTCTAAATGATCCCTGAAAGTTTTATGTGCCCACTACTAATTATTATTTCATAATTTGAATAGTCATTTTATAATTTTTCATTCGTAGTATATATATTTAATTTTTTGCGCAGGCATACTAACTTAAATCAAGTTGAATAATAATATATATTATAATACCTATCTCGAAGTTTTCTCGCTAGAACACTAAACGTCAATAAATGAGGATACACTTTAAATTTAAAACTATCAGAAGAATTGTTTAAGTTAATATATTTTACTGTCAGTTGTCTATATTAATTTAGAAGTGAAATACATCAGCTAATAATATTTTGGAAAATTAATTCGGGCGTTAACGGGTTAAGTTAATTACTTAAGTTGAAACTTGATTGAGGCATTGAGGAGGGCTACATAGGCTATGTACCTATATACCGAATACCATGCAAATCAGTTCATAAATCTCTCTCTCTCTCTTTTTACTTCCTTATACAAAGTATAAGGAAGTATAGTAATCCCGATTTGCGAAATGGATTTTGTATTTCACATTGCTCGAAAACGAATGATCGCTGAATGTTGCCAATTTATACGTGTGACTGTCATGATGTCTAGTTGTACAGCTGAAAGTATCGTCTTAATACGAGCTCTCGTTTTAGAGATATAAGGGACTTTATACGATTTTTCGTGACGTCTCACAGTGTTCGGAATTTCAAAAAAGCTGGCCAAAAGTCGAAAAATTTAGGCGCGTTTTTAGACGTAAGTACCGCGGAAATACCTTCAGAGGGAGCCACTGAATGAAACTGTGAGGTGGAAAATTTATTCTATCTACATATTTCTAAGTGTAGGCTGGCGGAAAACGTGACAATTTTTTCTTTTAATGCATTTTAACAGTTAAACAAATAGAGTTTCTCGGAAAATTTCACAACAACAACATTCAACAAAATATGGCCGACAATTGTGGAGGTTAGTAGATAATATTTATGCTGTATTTTTTTTCATCAAGTGATCTCCTGAGCGGCTTTTTGAAGTTAACCTGAATTATAACATAACCAAAAGTTTCAAAGTATGGAAACTTTTTTATCTCGCAAGATCCCGCATTGATTCAAAGTGGAGAGTGTTAAGGGATGTCCATTTTATTCAGCCGTTAAAGAATTGGGTGCCCCCGCCTGCCCCTGTATGTGTAAAAGCGTTTTAACTTTTTAATTTAATTTTTTAATTTTTTGGACTTTGGTCTGCCATATTGGATCCGCCATCTTGTTTTTGAGTGCAAGATCACTTTTTTTATAAAAACTGATATCAAATTTGAATTTAGCGCCCTCAAAAACCCTTAAATTTGAAAATTATCCTTCATCTATCAATTTTTTGATTTTTGATCCGCCATATTGGATCCGCCATCTTGTTTTTGAGTGTAATATCACTTTTTTTATGAAAACTAACGTCAAATTTGAATTCAGTGCCCTCAAAAACCCCTTAATGTAAGAATTATCCATCTTATATTAATTTTTTAATTTTTTGTCTGCCATATTGGATCCGCCATCTTGTTTTTGAGTTTGCCTTTGAAGTTTTCAAGAAACCAATGTCAGATTCGGATTCAGCGACCTTGAAAACATATATATACATCACAATTTCACTTGTTTTCTTTAATTTCTACTTTTGGCCAGCTTTTTTGAAATTCCGAACACTGTGCGTCTGTATGTATGTGTCTGTGTGTCTGTATGTCGCATAACTCAAAAACAGTTGGACGTAGAAAGTTGCGAATTGGTACATAGGTTTGTTATAACATCTAGTTGTGTACCTCTCTTTTCGGAGTTTGTATGATTTCCCGTTTTGGAGATATTTAGGAAAATTAGGTTCATAATGACCAAAAATACATAGGTTTTGGTCATAATGTATCAAAAAACGGTAATAGCTCAAAAACGGTTTGGACAAATCTTGCAATTTAACTTACTTCCCGACTAGCTAGACATTTGAAACTTTCAGAAAAGCTCAGAACACGTTGAAAATGCATTTTTTAAATATTTTTAGCCAACTGTTTCCGATACCTGCTGCCTTCAGCAGCGTTTATGTGATTAAACAGAAAATTTATTTAACTAACTTCCCGGCTAGCTAGACATTTGCAACTTTCAGACTAGATCAGAACACGGTGAAAATGCATTTTTTAAATACTTTTAGCCAACTATTTAGTGTCCCTGCTGCCTTCGGCAGCGTTACCAGTGCAAATCTTGCAATCGATTTTTAACTAACTTCTCGACTAGCTAGAAATTTAAAACTTCCGGAAAAGCTCAGAACACGGTGACAATGCATTTTTAAAATATTTTTAGCCAATTGTTTTGGGTCACTGCTGCCTTCGGCAGCGTTTATATGGTTCAACAGAAAATTTATTTAACTAACTTCCCGACTAGCTACACATTTGAAACTTTCAGAATAGTTGAGAACACGGTGAAAATGCATTTTTTAAATACATTTAGCCAATTTTTTCGGGTCACTGCTGCTTTCGTAAGCGTTACCAGTACAAATCTTGCAATCGGTTTTTAACTAACTTTCAGAAAAGCTCAGAACACTGTGATAATTCACTTTAAAAAATATTTTTAGCAAACTGTTTCGGGTCCAATGTCAATTTTTTTTAACATTATGTGTATTTCGAAAAGTGTATAAGGAAGTCATGTGGTACCCACATCAGATTTTTTTAAACCTGTGTTTTAAAATTTCAAGTGGTCATTGTTTTGAAACAAGACAGCAGACCAAGTTGATTAATAGGCTTGATTAAGACTTTGATATGGGCTATGTATGCATAGAGCTCTAAGTAAATAGGTTCATAAATTTGCTTTTCATACGAGTTTGAAATTTCCAAATGGCTGTCATATTGAAACAAGATGGTGATCTAGCTCATTCAAGATGTTTGTAAGATAAGTCCACTGCCCAGTTATGGTTCGCATTGGTTCAGTATTTCGAAGTATGAGTAAGTGGATTTTTACGTCACAATAGTGGCACGCTATGGGCAATTGATTATCGTTTGCGAGTCACCACCAAGTGTGGTCCAGAGACATGCCAACACAATTTTGATCCTGCAAGGTGAGGATGGCTACGTCGCTTCAGCGACGCCAAAGAAGTATTATTTTGGGTGGGAACATGGAGGACCAGTATTTCGGAGATCATCGTAATAACAAACTTTCCATTACGTGTATACTGTGAGCAAAAAATGTATTTGTACACCAAGTAAATTTGGTGTATCATACATATAAATAAATACAAAAGCAACTAAAATTTAAAATTACAAAACCTTTTGGAACACAAATAAACATATTTAATATCTGACTTAATAATTATATTTAAAATATGAAAATATAAAAAATCAACATTTGTACTGCCAAAAAACATTTGCCCACTAGCAATAAGAATAGAAGCATAAGAATAATTTATAAGTTAAAAACAGTGCTAATATTTAGTATGCATGCCCTTTCCTACAATTACAGCTTGTAATCGTCTGGGCATTGATTCAATTAATTTGTGACAAGTTTTGCTGCTGATTTGTAGACATTATTCCCTAAGAGCTCGCTTAAGCTCTTATTTGTTAGAAATTTTCTTTTTCCGTATTTTCCTATGCAAAATATGCCATAAATATTCCATCGGATAAAGGTCAGCAAATGATTTTTTACATTATAAAGTAACCATAACCTCGTAATGTATGCAGTGTGCTCTGGATCGTTATCATGTTGGAAATAATATTAATTAGAAATTCTTAATTTCAGAGCACTATTACAGAAATTGTCTCGCAATATATCAATATACTGTTTGGCATGCATATTCTCTTCAGTAAAGGCCATTTCACCAACTCCATTGAGAGACATGTATCTCCAAATCATTATTTGACCACCACCGCGTTTTACAGTTGGTTTCAAATTTTACCATGTTTTTATTAACTTCTATTTTTGTTTCTTTGTTTGTATGTTTGTTTGTTTGTATGTATGTATGTTTGTTTGTTTGTTTGTCCGGTACAAATTTTGCAATCAAATTTTAACTAACTTCCCTACTAGCTAGACATTTGAAACTTTCACAGTAGCTCAGAACCCGGTGACAGCACAATACTTCGAAGTCCGATTTTCGAATTTTTGATTAGTTTTCTTATAATTAATTAAAATAGGAAAACAATAACATCCTAATAGCGTTAAAATAGTCATTAAAATAATAGCTATAATTTAATTGTTGTCAAAAAAAATTTACGAGTTCATTTTCTTTCGACATAAAAATAAATACATTTAATTAAACATGAACGTTAAAAAATTATAAAAAGTTAAATTATGCATCTCAGAAAAATTGACGTTATTATCATTTAAAAATTTTATGCACATTGATAAGAGCTCTATGATTCATCAGAAAATTTAAAACATGGTATATAAAAAGTTTTTTTTTTTTTTTTTATCTTATAAGGATTTAATTTGAAGAGCAGTATTCGCTTTTGCCACACAGTTTTCTTACAATCTGAGCCAAAATACTGAACTTGCTTTCATCAGAAAAAATAACATTTTTCCCTCAAGTGGTTTGCTAATATAAGCTTTTGCAAATTCAAGTCTTTTCACCCTATTTATTTCACTAATATATATATATATATATATATATATATATATATATATATTGTAATTGTTTGTTGTGTAACTACTGTCCCCGACGTTGAAGCGCCATCAACAGCCAATTCTGGAGCACTTAGAAAAGGGTTTTTGAAGATTCTTTAAAGATGGTATCTAGCTTTCTTGGACGCCCAGTTCGCGGCATATTTATTGTCGAACCAGTCTCTCTTTTTTTCCCCTCCTAATTACATAACGATTGCTAGAAAAGTTTAAATTTAATTTTTTTCGGTAGCTTAATCCAGAATTCTTAAGAAATATAATTTTCTTACGGGTAGCTACAGAGAGTTCTCACGTTTTAGGCGCCACAACAGCAAAAACTCCTGAGAATCCCCGTTCCAGTTAATATATTATGTGACTTTGACGTGCAGGGCTAATGTACTGTGGGACTGGTATGCTAAATATTCGCATAATGTTCACATTTAATGCTTTTTTTAAGCGTCAATGTTACGTGTGCAAATACTTTTTTGGCATGAGAAAAATGTTGTTTTATTTTTTAAATGTGTAATATTTATGTTTAAAGTAAAAGGGTGATCATTTCTATTTGTTTCTTATTTAAATAAATTATAGTTAAAACAATAGTATCAAAATTGCTTTCATTGGTTACATATGCAAAAAATTGTGTGTGTGTAAATACTTTTTTTGCTAATTGTGTATATATATACATACGGGGAGGAAGAGAGAGAGAGAGTGATTTTAATAGGCCTATTTTTAGAATAAATCAATATAAAATCAAAAACTAAATAGCTATGATGCAATTTAGGTGTTTCAAATACATTATTACCAATAGGTTTTCTGCCTTTTAAAGTTTTTTAACTACAAAGTACATGTGTGTATGTACATTACTTGTTGATGAAAAATATGTTGAAAAATAAAAACTTTCAGATTAAAATATTCAAGTCAAAATGTATTTCATTATAACGGTAGCAAAATTCGTTAATATATAATATTTAACAAAAATAGTATATGCTCTAAATATATAAAATAAGGAAATATGTGTCTATAATGTGATTAAAAATGGAATGCATATGCAAATAAATAAAAACACGGTTTGACATTCATACTTTAATAAATTAAAAAACGCACAAAAACAACATCAATTTCAGTGAAAATTTCATATTATTTACAAATCCGTATCATGAAGAAATTTACAAATAATGACAAAACACACAGGAAAAATGCATGCGAAATAAATAAATAATAAATACACATTGTATAAATAGAGTTGATATAAACATATATTGCAAATTTATTCCATCACAGACACAATTCAACAATTTTGAATTATAGAGGAAAATATAAATAAAAGGAATTATAAATGTTTTTAACTGTTCATAAACAAAACAGAAAACAATTTTATCAGTGATTAATAATTTTTCGTTGAATCATGTATAGGTAATCATGTAAAATAAAACTAATAACGTGGAAAAATTTATTAAAAATGATCAACGATATTTTGCGAAAGTGCCTTTTTTATGAATTTCAATTCTGTAAAAGGGCAAAAAAAGGACCCAATTTTTCTTTGGATTAGCCACTGGTTATTGATTTTAAAGAAATTGTTATAATTTTCGAATTATGAATGTAGAATGAAAATATGCGTCTGAAAGACATTTGAATTAAACATTAATTTATATGAAACATTAATTTATATTAACATTAATTTATATGATATTACTAATTTATATGAATTAGTATAAAATTAATTATTTGACTATTTACACACGAAAATATTTCGCATAGAAGTAACCAAATATCTTTATACCCACTATTTCTTAAAAAAAAAAAAAAAAAAAACTATTTTTTCATGTTTTTCAAAATTGGAAAATACTTTTACAAGTGGTTCATGTATTACGCACTCAGCGAGAAGTTTTTTTAATCCAGCAAAAAATTTTGTTTGAATTAAAAAAAAAAAAAAAAAAAAAAAAAAAAAAAAAAGTAAAAAAAATAATTTAAGAACTTTTCTCATTTCTATAATAATGCTTTTTTTAATATTAAATAAAGGTTTTTTTTCATTGCAAGTATATTAAAGAGATATAAAATTTAGTTAGCAAGTTTTGTTCATATAAGCAAATCCAAAGAAATTTTCTTAAAATTTTGTAAATTTGTAATTTTTTTTTTCCTTGCAACCGAATTGATTTTTTACTTTGTGCGAAAATTTGTTTTAAAATAACTAAAATGACCGTAACTAAACCCACTTTAGAGTTTCAATCAACGAGATAAATAAAGTAGAGTGCTTATTCAATGGATAAAGGTTTAGCTTTCCGTGATTCAACTGCTATATTTGGCCCTTTATCACTATTTTGGCATTTAAAATTTCAGTTTGGCAAAGTATCATTATTATTAGGTAACATGACAGTCCTATGACCGAAAAAAAATTGTTTTTAAAATAATTTTCCACATATTTCACATTATAATAAATAATAAAATACCTTATTTTCATCATTTCCCAACAAAGTTTAAAAGTGTTTATAAAGAAAATGTATCCTTTTAAAAGAGCTAAAGTTAACAACAAATAGTAATTTATCAACTACTTTTAAATATTTTGTCCGTTAAATTTCGGCTACACGAAATAAAGAAGAAGTAAAAGAAAAACTAAAATGATTTAGAACAAAAAAATATTAAACTACATAAGTAAACCAAAACATTGGCAGTTATGATTTTCACCAAGTGCAATCTTCAAACCGTTGCCATAAAAATTTATTGAAAACAAGCTGTTACCAAGGGAAACAACACATAGATGGTTCATATCACATGACTCATATTGGACCATGTCAGGGTTACCATTTATCACTCTACTTTATTTATCTCGTTGTTTAAATCAATTCCTTTTTCTCAGTATGTAAATTGAAACAAAATTGTAGTCTCTTGCGCATTTTTAGGAATAAATATGCGATATGTTTCATATTAATGTAATGAATAATAAAAAAAATATGTATGCATATATCTTATAGAAAAAAACATTTAAGGTATATTAAAATGCATTTAACTTGACATAATTTATACCTTTAAATTAATTTTACAAAAGAATTACTACTTTGAAATACGTTCTGAAACATTCACATTCAAATACTTTCAAAAAAAAAAAAAAAAAACTTCCAAAGTAGTAATATTAATAATAATAGTAATAATAATGATAAATGAACACCAACATTAAATAAATTACCAATACAATAAATTTGTTAATATACTAAAAAAAATCATAGAAAAGAAAATCAATATCAAGAAAAACTTCATTTGCATATAAAAAATTATTTCGGATTACGACAGCTAAATATTAGTTTTACACGCATGTCAGTCAGAGTCAGATTCCCTTTTTCCCCTTCTTCATATAGCGGTTCTGCGCATAAAGCTGCTAGATTGAAAGTGACGGGTTCGATCCCAGGTTGTGCCTGTCGACTTAGTCGTTCGGAGTTCTCCATGGTTTTCTCCGAAACTCGCGTAAATATGGGCTAGGATCCCTTAGAAAGACGCCCCATGGAGGGCATACCACTTATAATCCTATGATCCTAGTGTAGCCAATCGGCCTTAACCCATACAACCCCAACCCTCTTCCCCATGTAATAATCTTGTGAGATTTTTTTTTCCTTCCTGTTATAAAGATATGTCGTTCAAAAATGCAGTTTTTCAGTTTTTATTATTACTATTATTATTATTATTATTATTATTTATTTATTTCACTTTTGAACTGTTCAATTGTTAATTTTCTGCAAATATTGAATAATTTGAATTGCACTCTCTACCAACATGCCCCCTTTTAGCTTTAATGAACAATTTTTTGAAAAAATAAATTTTAAATTTCTTTCAGAGGTTGTTAAATTGGAGTCCTAAGTTTACATCATAAAATAAAATTTTTAAATTTATTTTTTCAAAAAATTACCCACTAAGATAAAAGGCAACAAGAGTGTAATTGAAAAAACTGAATTGGAAAATCTTTATTTTTGAATGAGATATTTTATAAAACGAAGCAACAAAAATCCATGTGAATTATATGAAGAAGAAAGAGGAAATTTGACTGATGTGTAAACCTTATTTTACAGTTTTCAGTTATTTAAAACTTACATAAAAATGCGCAAATTAAATACGCTAATAAGTTACAGAATATAGTTTTACAATAGCAAAATTATTATGTTTAATTAAAGAGAAGAGATGTCTGCTTATCTTTTTATGTTTACGTTTACGCAATATAAATTTATAATGAAATTTTTCTGCAAAATTAAATTGCTAATATTAATAAATGATACATAATTATAATTTAGATAAAATACTGTTATTAATGTTAGTTGTATTAATTAATAATTAAAAACTTTTAAAACTTCGCAAAAAATATATATCAATAAAATACCTTTATTAAATTAATCAAAATATCTTTATTAGTATTTCTAATTAATGAAAACATTTTTTTTTTAAGTCTTTCAAACATAACAAAGAGAAAAAATTAAAAAACTTCTATAAACATTTGTAATAAAATAACTTTATTTTTATTTCTGAAGAAAATTACTTTGTGCCTTCAATTAAATAAAATATTGAAAAATATGCACTACATAAAAATTTTTAATAAAATTTTTTATTATATTGTATAGCTACGAAAGATTTAATTTTTATTAGCTTTAATTAAAAAGTTGGTATTTCTTAGGAATATTTTGCGGTATTTCTTCAAAATGTAAATGAAAAGATCTTTTTAATAATGTGTTACATCATTTTTATGTAACGATAACCTAAAAATAAAATAAAATAAAATAAAATAAAATGCAGCACTGGCTTTAAATGACGAGAAATAACGACTTTTATAAATAAACACTATAAATTCCAAAAACATGCAAAACATTTTTTGGACTGAAATAATTATGAAAGGTTTTAACACTGAGAAAAAATTCTGTTACTGACTGCTCTAGATTGTGGCTCTAGTAAAAATAAATCCATGTCATCCTTATAAATTCTAGTCCCCTTCGAAAGCGAGTTCTAGAAACCCCTATTAGAATTCTAGAGCGTTTGCCTATATTATCACAATCAAACTTATTTGAAAATCTCTGCAAATAAATATGAGGCCAAGAGGCAGCTATAATCTTGGTTTATGACCCAATTCTAGAAAATCAAGCGCGAATTTCTCGAAATACAAAGGATTCAGTATATTCCAAATATTCAGAATATTGTTTCACCATCTACAAATGTACAGACTAGAAATTCTTGATCATTTCGTCTATTCAGCTTATTGGCGTGCCTTATACGCATAGCTTAGAAATCTATATTTTTAGTTTAGAGATTCAGAAACTGACCACTTATTCATTCAAGATGAAAGCAGTATATTTTATTTTTTCTCTCAGTGAAATACGCATGAAATAAGCAAGAGAAAAATTCAAATTGAAAGTTGTTTTTACGCTTCATTCGTACGTATAGGTTTTTCGTCTTATGAAGTGTCGTGCTTAGCTATTTCAAACAGAAACAATTGTTGTGTGTTTTTAAATTTATGGTGTTTGTTTACAAAGTTGTTATTTTTCTTCAGAAAAAAAGTCAATTCTATAATAACCATAATCTAACAAAACAGGAAAATTATATACATAAAGGAGTAAATTTCTTTAAAAAATAAATTTTAACTGCATTGCCTAATTATTCCGAGTTAACTTAATAGTCTAAAATTTCTCAAAAAAAAAAAAAAATCACAAATTAAATCGTAATTCACGTCATTTTGAGATCTTTATTCATAAACATTCTAGTCATATTGTATTTCTAGATTTTAAAATAGTAATAATGATAATAATAAATAGATTTTTTGAGATTTTCATAGCCATGCAACTCCTTAAAATTACATAGTAAAAAATTGATAATTTTTGCACGGGAACAACAACAACAACAACAACAACAACAACAACAACAACAAAAAAAAAAAAAAAGGATTAATTAAGGGGTTAATACTTCTGGAAAGTTTATTTTCCTTTCGGGTATATTACAAAAGAAAAATATTACATTAACCCTGCAATTACTGTGTAACTTAATATAAAAAATAGAAAATTTTTCTCATATAAAAAATGTTTTAAAAAAAAAAAGAAAAAGAAAAGAAAAAAAAGAAAGAAAGAAAGAAAGAAAAAAAAAGAAAAAATTCTTTAATTTCGATATTGTTTTTACGATTCTGCATAAATTTCTCTCATTATCAGTAACTAACATGAAGACATCTTCAAAATTATAATTAAAGTCCCTAATATTTAAGAAACAATTTCTAAGCAGGAAAATGTCTTTTTTATTTTAACAACATTTATTAACCACAAAACATTTGTGAAAAAAAATGTAAGAAAATATTTCCATTTTTTGTCATTTTTAAAATGTTAAATCTTCTGATACGCTTACTATCGATTTACATCATTTCTGTCTTCTTTGAATAGAAATTGATTCTCAAAAACAAACAAACAACAAATTATAATAACAGTAATAACCATTTGTTCGACATTTTTGAATAAAAATTTCTCAAAACTTCGCTTGAAAACAATGAAATAAAATTTTATTTTGATGAACCGCAAAACTTAATGTTCTGTATCGTACGTCATTATTGTCTTTTCTTTCAAGTGCTTAAATAAAAAAAGAAAATATTTTCAATTTTAAAGAGCATTTGAAAGTACGCATCAAGAAACGAGAATTATATTTCTTTTTTTCATTCAAAGAAAGATATATTTCAAAGAATAATCCTTAATTTTGAATAGTCATTAATCAAAACGGTGACAAAGTTAATTATTTTTGTGTGTTTTTGCGATTAAAATTTTATTTTCCAAACAAATGGCGAGTAACAATGGAATGCTTGTTTGATAAATGATCATATGAAACAAGCTTATGATATAAATTTCTAAAAATATGAAGCAGAATAAACTTTAATTAAAATTTATTTCTCTTGTATGGTTCATTAATATTTCAGCTATTATTAAAAAATTATTTTTTTAATTTCATGGGAATTTTTAATCGTTATTTATCGTCATATAATTATTCACTGACATACTATTAATTTAGTGGTTGTAAGTCTTTTCGTTGATCAAATAAACAGAGGAATTTAAAACATTTATTTTTTTCCTTTAAAATTAACAACTAAGATTTATGCCTTGAAATTTTTTTTATAAATATAGTCGAACCTCGTTAACGTGGACACTGTTAACGTGAATTACTTTTAACATGAACCGTTTCCACAATCCCCGTCAAAATGAAGATTAGTTTAGCTATATGAAGATTAGTTACTGACAGCATAAACTACTGATAACATGAAGAATTTTTTTTATCCCCCTTGAGATTCACGTTAACGAGATTCGACTGTACTGTCTAAATTTTACAAAAATGTTAGTTACATAAATTAAATCATCTACTACACAAATTTTACATTAATATAATTTTAAAAAAAAAATGTATTAAAAAAAATCAATTATGAAATGAGACAGAAAGTGCTTAAAAAGTTTAAAATCATGATTTAAAATCTTATTACGAATAATGACTCAAATTCTATTACCTCTTATACTGCCTAGGTATCACGATGGCTTATATCGAAGTTACACTATTATTTAAAAGTAACAATCGCATCCTTCGAGTTGCAAAATTGATTATGCCATCGATGGGTTATGACGTCACAATGTTGTATGATTTATTCAGGAAATTTACGCCAATCTATGTTTTCATAAGCTAGAAATTACCACTTCATTCTCTCCTAGCAATTTTTACAAATACTTAAACAAGTACGAATGACTAAATAAATAAATAAACAATTCTTTTTCAAAATTCTTTTATTCTTCAGAAATGTCACGTAAAGACATTTTTTGTTACGTCAAATATTATGCAAAACTCGTTATCTAAATGTTTTTGTAGGAATAACAATACTCTCAAAAATGAACCCAAATTTTTTATGTTATTCCAAAAATATTTATTTTTTTTAATATCATTTCGGTTGAAGCAATAATAATTTTTATAAGATGTTTGATAATTATATTTTATATGCTTCTAAAATTCACATGGAAGGGTCGAATTACAGTAGATAAAAAAAATTAATAAAAATGAAAAAAATGTTGCAATTCTTTCTCAACTTGCAACTCTAGATGTCCCTTTTATAAATATCACTGCAAACGCAACTTAAAAAATGAATAAATTGAATTGCTAGAACGATAGAAAACAAAATATGTAATATATGTGAAATTAATAATAAATGGAAACATTGAAAAAAGTAAAACACTCCCATTTGCTTATTTCTGAAAAACATTATAACAATCTATCGGTACTAATTACCAAAGAAGACAAAATAATAAAAGAATTTATGCAATATTTAATAAATATTCCACTATTTTTATTTAGATTGCTTTTCTAAAAAAAAGTTTATTTAGTCAAATTATTTCAGCATAAAGACGTAAAATTAATATAGAATGTCATTCGTTCTTTATGAAAACGATTTGGCATTCATTGTTTCTCGTTTTATCATTTTGAGATAAAAATGTCGGTCTTTTAAGCAATAATCTTCTGTTTTTTTTTTTTTTTTTTTTTTCTTTACCTGTAATATAGAAAACAAAATGCGTAAATGACAAAGCGGTGCAAATACGATGTTATTGCATTTCAAAGAAAGATATCTTCAACATAAAATTCAAAGAAATATTGCATAACTCTAAAAGTGAAAATGAAACTATGGCCTTAAAATCGTATACGATTTCTCGAACTCGGGTAAATATCAAGAGAGTGAAAGTCTTTGACATTAAAAAAAAATCCTCCCACACAAAACTCTATTCCACCGAATCTGACAATATATTTCGGCAGTGCAAATAACATCCTTCACAAAAATGAAAAGTTAAAAATATCTGTTTAAACCTAAATTTCATGTGTTTTTGCCAGAGCATATTTCGGAAATATTAGTCAGTTGTAGAAAATTACATGGAAGACACATTTCTTTTAAATATTGTAAATTTTTGATAATATTCGATAACGCATGATTGTATTTAAGAGACCGTAATAAAAAAAAAGTGCATTTTTTAAATTTTTAACTGACTAAAATAACGTGGCAAAACGGCTTTGTTAATGCAAAGAGAAATTTTATAAGAGATTCATGGTAATTGCAGAATTATCTTTTAATGATAAATTATAAACGTAAAAAAATAGAAATAG
This sequence comes from Salticus scenicus, assembly GCA_963930645.1. Classification (NCBI taxonomy): domain Eukaryota; kingdom Metazoa; phylum Arthropoda; class Arachnida; order Araneae; family Salticidae; genus Salticus; species Salticus scenicus. Next base: position 103,573,846 of record OZ005654.1, on the reverse strand, counting down.
AACAAATTTGGAACAAAATTTGTTCCATATCAAGAAATTCCTGTAAAATTATCTGACGGTTCTTCTATGAACTTTTACGCTTGAGATAACTTTTAGGATAGTAGCATTAACTGACTAAAATAACGTGGCAAAACGGCTTTGTTAATGCAAAGAGAAATTTTATAAGAGATTCATGGTAATTGCAGAATTATCTTTTAATGATAAATCATAAACGTAAAAAAATAGAAATAGAACAAACGTGGAAGAAAATTTGTTCCATATCATGAAATACCTGTAAAATGTAAAATTATCTGACGGTTCTTCTACGAACTTTTTCGCTTGAGATAAGTCTTAGGGTAACAGCATAACCCTAGAATACTTAAGACCTTGGAAAACCATAGAAATATAATAAGGAAACGAAATTGCCATGATGGTTAGTAAGTTGGCTGAGTGGATTAGCCAGCGCCCGATCAACACAATGTGAAGTTTAGATCCTGAATCATTTGGCTCATCCCTTTCTCCATGCTTTATAGCCCACTTGCAAACTCACAAAAATTATTTGCATAAATGCAAATCTACAGAAGTTTTTATATAGAAAATTATTAATGTGACAATATATATGTCGTTTTGTAATTTTGAAATTCTTGCTTAGAAGTTCATTATATAAAATCTGAATAAATAAATATAATCCAATGATCATGGATGAAATTTCGCTGCTCTAAAATTCTAGTGCATAGACTCTGAACCTTGAGAAATGATATAATATTAAGGTCTACAGGCGCGACAGACATATTTTCTCAACAATTTTGCAGAATGTTTGCATACAAATGCAATTGAACTATTTTGCTTATTAAATTGAGCATTTAAACCAGGTACCAAATATAATAAATATCAAAGGATACGCTTAAAAACTTAATTCAGCAATATATAAATCATCATAATAAACCATCAATATTGTAAGCACTGGCAAATTGTAGAATATTATAAAATTATTTAATAAAACAAATAATACCTGTTCAAATAAATCAAATAAAATAATATAAACTACATGAGATTGAAGAAAAGAAAAAAAGAAATAACGCTTGAAATCATCTAAGTTGTAATACGATTGTTAAATTTTCATTTAATTGATTAATTAAATACTACATATGTATATATATATAAATGTTTAAAACTTAAAAGCTTGTCTTTTACAAAAAAAAAAAAAAAAAAAAAAAAAAGTTTTTTTTTAAATTGTCAAGTTATCAATTTTGAAACTTTTTCAGAAAGATTTACAAGTTTATACGCAGCAGATAGGGGAGTTGCGGCACATTGTACCAAGCTTAATGATTTTAATACAATTTATATTTTTCATCTTCATTTTCCAACCATTTCCCTTATAATAAAAAAACATTTTAGAATGGTAATAAACCATTTTTGTTTTCAGTAAGTTGTGTTTCAGATCTGCTCTGTACTTTTTAAAATTTGCTATTTTATTTTTTTTAATTGCTTAATTAAGATTACAGCAGTGAATTGAATTTACGTCATAAATCAAAGCATATCAACGGGCTCCAACTCCCCCTACAATGTAAGGATAAGTCATTAATTAAAAAAAGGAAAAGAAGAAATTTCTAATTGTATAATAAAAATGCCAATAAAAGTTTAATCTAATCTCGTAAATAGGACTATAGACATCAACTTTGAAAACCAATAAAAGAATAAATCAGAAACCTCGAAGAGTTTTCAAAGTTTACACTGAATTTCATAAATTTTATGAATATTTGCAAAATTTTTAAATGATGGTAGATCTCTAATTGGTTTTTATATTTGAAGAATCTAGAATTATAATAATTACTATACATGATTATGAATTATGTACTTATAGTAATTATAGCAATAGATTGAATTTCCATATGTATATATATTGTTTTGAATCTCTTTTATGTTGTATTAATTTAATATTTAATCAATATTTATTAATTTTATTAAAATAATTTGTATTGTGATGTTAACTTTATGGAAATATTTTGAGTTTTAGATATAATAAATTTTCTAGTGAAGAAATTAATCTTGGGAAATATGTTTTTGGTAAAACTCATATTAAAATTTGTTTAACTTTATCTGATAACCTAATTAATTTAATACAATATTTGGTGATTTTATTAGTAATTTAAAGCCCAGAAAATAGCGAATTTTTATTAAATACAAATAAACCTAATATTTTATTTAAAAAGAAAAAATATATATATACAGAATTAGCCGTCAGCTATTGCTAAAAAAATGTCTGTTTCAACACCTCAGAACTAACAAAATTTAAACAAAAATATACAACATTAGTTTTAATCATAATGTGAAAATTAATATTTCTTAAATACTATTCATATGGATCATAAATATCAGTAGAAATAAGATGTTATAAATCATTTAAGATTAAAATTAATTTTTTCCAGAGATTAAAATTAATTTTCAACTAAAAGCAACATTTTTCAGTTTCAAAAACCCATCTTTAAGAAATAATTTGAAGCTGAAATTATCGGTGTTGTAACTCATTTGCAAACTGTAATTTGTGGTGTTAACGAACACCTAGAATAGGATTTATATGACTGCAAACATTTGCATGGAAATATATGTAGTTTTTCATGAAAATTGGTGATTTGTTTACGCGCCCTCTATAGACGAGAAATTTCACTATATATATATATATATATATTTTTTTTTTTTTTTTCTTCACCAAAACAAATCTCCCTTTATGCGAATAACTTTTTCTCAAACCGCGTTCACAATATCAGCTACTTTAATTTTTATGAATTTTTAAAATGTCTACAGACTTATGTGGGGCAACCGGTACTTAAATTAATACAACATTTTCTGTTATTTTTCCAGATTTATATATATACATATATATTTAACAGGCAAGTGTTTTCCTGTCTCAAACAAGCAAATAATCGCAGCCACAAGAAACAACAAATTGCAAATTTCTTCATGATAAAAGGAATACAGCACCTATAAATCATCATGAGTGCAGTGAGCAAATTTTGAGTTAATAAATATAAAATGCACACACAGAAATGAACTCTCGAAACCAATGTACAATATACAGTTACACATGATGACACAGAATGAAAGATTAAAAACGTGACGAGGAATTGAATGAAAAGATCTCTCCACAAAGTATAATTTGTTTAACGGCTTATGCCGAAGCGGAGGCCTTTGCCGGCTATGCGGATTTGCCTTTGTCTCCTGGCTTTGGCCAAGGCTTTCAGCATATTGACCAGTTGAACAGCTGTGTAATCCCGCTTTTTCACACTGCCTGCAAAAGAAAAAAAAAAGAAAATATTAGAATGAATTACCATATAGAATAAGTAATATGATTAGAAGTTGAAACATTTTTCGAGATTTGATTTACCGTAATTTCTGGTAGATACTGGCAGGTTATTTAATCTGCCAGGATTTCTGGCAGGTTATATAATCCTGTTTTGCACCAGAAATTTCAATTGATAAATAAATTTATATTTGTACGAGCTCTTCCTTCGAAAAAGTACAGATTTCTCTATTAAATAAAATTTCTGCTGGAGAAATGACACATCCTACCTGCGGGTTATCTACCAGAAAATACGGTACTTTATTTAGCTTATAAATATTAGGTAATTATTTGAACTTTTTTGGCATAATAATATATGTTTGGTAGCATTATGTTTAAATAATTCTTAACTGGTTTCCGTCATCAAAATCGTAATGCATAGTTTTATTTATTTTATTTTATTTTTCTATTTTTCTATTTATTTATTTTAAAGAATACTTTTAGCAGTTTATTTATCCTGTATAAGCTCTTCTGAAAATGTTTTCTTATTACGGGCGAAAACAAGCTAAAAAAAAAAAAAAAAAAAAAAAAAAGGAATAAGAGTGTACCTAAAACAATAATGTCTTAGAAATTTTACTCATGCATTCTAAATGAATCAGTGGAATTCACGGTCTCATCCTTAGAAGTTAAAATATTAGTAGAAAAAAAAAAGAGTGAATCTCTTTTTCGGAAACTCATTCCGGAAATGAATCCCCAACACTCCAAGAATTTTCTCTTGTTTAAGAAGGTAAAAACAAATTTTCTAAAGAAGGACAACAATAATAATAATAAGGTTAAGTCATATTATTTTGCGATTTCGCTATATAATTATGTATGTGGCAACCTCTTTTTTTAGTAAAAAAAAAATTATTTGCTTTTTTCAATAAGGTTACACAGTTACACATACTGTTACACACAAATTTTCATTTTGTTTATTATTGTAAGTTTTTTTTTTTTTTTTTTTTTTTTTTTATAATAATTTAAAACTTAAAATTGGGATTTTACCCAAAAGGTGTTTGGAAATCACATACATTTTCTTTTGACGTATTTGATGTTTAGAATTACTTCTAAAATTCTGCAATGTTTAACTAATTCCATTTACATAAGATTTATTTTTAAGCCCCTTCTTTAAGTTTAAGAGCCCCCTAGTATCTTTGGCTGGTTGCAGCCCTGGTCTCATATTAAAGCGTTTTTCCTATTTGCAATGGCTCACCTGGAATAAAGTAAGCTGAAGCAATTTCCCGTACTACGCGATATAGTTATAGTTGTAATTCATGGAAAGTGAAAATGAAGTATTTAATATAGTGTATAAGTATGTGCAAGTGTATAAATCAAATCCGTATTAGTTAAAATAAATAAATAAATAAATCATGCATTGCTTATATATTATGAAATATTTTCAGATACTTTAATGGAAATAAATAGCTAATAAGGACTAAACTACCATAATCTGTAATAGATTTCTATTTTTTCTTCTTTTTTTAATTAATATTTCAATTTAAATATACTTAACGTACACAGTCAAATTCACAAATCAAATCAAAATGATATAGTGACAATAAGATATATAAATCAAACATCACTGATTTATTTTTTAAATTCTGAAAATTTAAATAATCACTAGAGCAACAACAACAACAACAACAAAGTTAAATCTACCGGTAGGCAGAAAGCAAACGAGCATTTTTCTACTTTTCGAAAAACACAATGAAAATGCATCAGGCTGTTCCGATATAAAATATTTCATATTTATTATAAGACCATTTATATGTAGAATATGAAATGGAAGAAATATTTTCAATGGAAAAGTCAGGAAAAGAATATTTGATCCGTTAAAGGTTTTGAATTTCTAGAGAGCTACTTATTTTCATACTGAAGAATTTGGAGATGAAACTATTCAAGGAATGACAAAAGTATGCGAGTCTTGAATACACACGGACTGTTCTTCCATTCTTCCTTGTAAAATGCCCTATGAAAATATGCTGACATGAAAAATATAAGCCGAACGGTGCAGAATTTTTTTTTAACCGAGATGAATTGACGTTAGTACGAAAAACGAAAAAATTTATCGAATAGAGGAAGGGGAGGCGAGAGGAGGGAGTTCATAAAACGATGGGAAAATGCCCATGGTATTTTAAATGGAATACAAAATAGAAGTTATTGTATAAATAAAATGCATTTATAATATTTATTTAGAGTTTTGTTTGCAAAACAACTTTTTTTTTTTTTTTTTTTTTTTTTACTGTTGTTCAAAAATTTATTCGAATTTGAAAAAGAAAATAGTACGAAATATTCTCAGTATCCTAAACCGAAATTCTCATCATATCTCTTCACACTTCCTGTTTTGACTTGGATTTTCAATAAAATTTTTAAAACTTCAAAACCTACAAAAATACCATTATGACCTTTCCTTCAACATTTCCATGTCTAGAAATGATTTACGCAAATTTTTCGCATCACGCATTGCTGTTATATACATTTATTGCATTTTTTTCTTTTTATCATTTTTTTATAGGTGTTATTTTATTTTTCAATTTATTACATTTGTCTATTTTGCCTTTCATTACACTTTCTCTTACTTTTTTTGTTATTTAATATCTTAGTTTGTTTTATTAAAACTGCGATTACCCGGTCAGTACAGAGCTGAATTCGTAATTGGAAGATTGCGGGTTCGATACTCGAACCGGCCAAAGACCATCGTATGCACTAATTGTGGCTGGTGCACGTAAAATTTGTCGTGACCGTAAGGTCCTCCATATTCCCATCCAAATTATACCTCTAGGGGTCATCGAAGCATGGGAGCCATCCCCTCCATGGAGGACCAAAATTGTGATGGCATGTCTCTGGACAATCCTTATGGGTGCGTCTGAGATCGTCGCCAATTACCCATAGCGCAGTACTAGTGCGACGTTGAATCGTACCAACCAACCAACTTTATTAAAAAATAATAATAATCTGGTGTGGCACTCACATGACTCTCTCGTATCCCGCATTTGAATTTTAATAAATTCAAATGCAGGTAATTAAATAATTTAAGTAATTTTTTTAAAGGTAAATTACACATTAAGGTGTAAGATAACACGCACTGCACGGGAACGTATTAAAAAAAAAAAAACAGTTAGAAGTATAGTTTTAGAAATTTTCTTAATTCACATATATTTCTGCTGAGGGGGCTCGACTCTACTTTTGAACATAGTACCTATATTCATTTAAAAAAAAAAAAAAAGTCAAGGCTATTATTAAATCTACAAGTTTATTCCAAATTATTCAGACAACTTTCAAACCCACCAAACCTCGAAGCTTACCAATCTTGATCAAACTTTTCAAGTGGTAACCTCATATGATGTTTTGAGTATTGTATGAAGTGTTTGATGTTTGACGGATGTTTCGAGTATTGCATCATATTTAAATTTCCTACAATTATTTGTTTTTAAGTTATACTATTAACAGACGTAAACACTAATCAGTCGCTAAAAAATGCATTTTTGTATTCAAGGGACTACATAATTCGTAATATTGGGGGGGGGGGGGAATCGAAAATTGGAATTCAGATGAATATCTTGTCTATCATAAGAATACGAGAAGTAATTATCATTTCTAAGCGGTTTTCTTGCACTTGGTAAAGATTAATAAAACACTTCAATCAATTAAAAAATAATACTTTCGCTTAATTTTAAGTAACCCTTAATATTGTCTATAAATTATATACATAACACACATTATGAAAAACTCGTAACCCAACTTGTACTCAGAGCCCTATCAAGCCAAAAGTGGGTCTAGTGATAAATGTGCTGTGAACGCCGCACCTCTGATTTCGAGAGTATTCCAAACCAAGAACTGAAAAGTTTGGTACGAAAATGTGGCAACACGTGTGCGTATGTGAATCAAGATGGACTAACGTTCCATTCTATATGTTGTTTACTTGATGTTAATTTATGTGTTCGTTATGTATTTTATGTTTGTGCCGTAAGTAAATATACGTTTAAAAGTAAACAAAGCGTGATCAGTGTCTTCATGTGTCTCAAGATGATTTTACAGGAAGAAAAGAACCAGGTGCGAAAAAGAAGTCGCCATAATTGGCGCAGTCGACAGGATATGTGAAATAGCTAGTGCATGTATGGATTATTTCATGATAGTGATGAAAAAAAAAAAAAAAAGGTATGTTTTTTTTTAATGTTCCATCAAGAGTCATATTTTGTATAAGTTTTATGTTAAATAATTAGGATTAAGCATTTAGATATTTTGTTCCGATTTTGTATTCCAACAAGGTAAAGAATAGGTAAATGGAAATTGAATATTTCGTAATGTTGAAATAATAATAATTCTAGTGTTTGAAAAATGAAATATAGAAATATATTTGTTTATTTGTATTTAAAAAGCCGGAAAATAGTAAAAAGAATGGTGAAAAGAATATATTTTTATGCTATTGAAGATCATTGTTATTAATTTCTGTGTGTTCTTTTTATTCATCACGTGATTTAGAATAAATAAATGTTTCATTAAAGCAGATTGTGAAAAAAAAAAAAAAAAAAAAAAGAGTTCTGGCTTGATTTATTTGTTCTGTTTTATTGAATGATTGTTTATTTGTTAGACGTTGATAATGATTTATCTTTATTATTTTCCGCGATTGTAATGAAATGCTCGCCCTCTGGTGGGCTAAGGTGAAATTACAATAAACTTGCTTTAATTCGGCTTTCATAAGCCGCCATTGCTGGCCGATGTTTAGTTTCACATATATTTATTGAATAAAAATGAATAAATCCGGTAAAAAAGATAACACATACTGTTGTGTGCTATAGTGTAACTCCAAAAGGCCAAGAAATCCAGAATTAAGCTTCCATTTATTTCCAAATGACAAATTTAAAATTTCAGTTGCTTCGTCTAATGGAAGTAAAGAATTAATCAGATGATTTGAAACTAATATTTGTTCAACTTCAGTTAAAAATCTACTTCCGATCGAACTTTGAATAAACTGAAATATTTTTTTCCAAAAGCAATCAATTTTTCTTGATGTAATGATGGAGAAATTATAGTACGAATATTAAGTAGAATAACAAAAAGAACACGTGGAATACACGTGGCTATTATATTTACTAACAACTGCAGTTCAGAAAGCGCCGTCTATCGATCATTACAAACGCGGATTGGAATATTAATGAAATATCTCAGTAAAAAACTAGTGAATTATTCTTGTGAACGTCCGGTTTTGTTTATTTTTTTTACTTTGAGGAATGAATCGGAAATTGTTTTTTTTTTTTTTTTTTTTTTTTTTTTTGTTTAAAAGTAAGTTTGATTAAAGGTTGCTATAGCAACATTATTTCTAATTTATTGAAAGCTGGTTATGTAATAAAGTATATTCTGATTTATTTAATGAAAGAGTTGATTGTGTAAACATTTTTTTTTTAATTTGTTATTTCGATACATATTTTTTCTTTCTCCTTTTATGTATGCATTCCGACTTAATGATTATTTTATTTAATTTGGGGGAAAATGTTGTTTAAGATAAAAACTAAGATGTCAAATCTGGCGTTCTTAGGGGGAAAACAATAGGGTTTGTGATTATAAATATAAGAAAATTTATTTTATTCACGGAAAATTTGAACTTGATTTGATTTCATCCATCCGAAGATGGCATTTTTGGGTAAAGGGAATAAAAAAGATTTGCAAGAAGTTGCTACTGAGCTTGGAGTGGAAGGAGCTCAACATTTAAAGTTATATGAGTTAAGAGATGCTATTTTGGCTTCAAAGAATTACGATGAAGAATTTGTTAAAGAAACATTAGCGAACGTACTTGAAGCACGGAACAGGAAAGAAGAGATGGAGGAACGCATAAGAAGAGAAGAAATAGAATTGGAAAAAATGCGTTTGGAAAATGCAAGAATAGAACTTCAGAAGAAAGGAATTACAAATGAAACTTCTGAGAAAACGCGCGTAAAATTACATAACATCTTACAAAAATTTGATCCTAAGACATGCGAAATTAGTCTGTATTTAGTTCTTTTTGAGCGGCAGGCAAAACGTGCCGAAATTAAAAGAGATGATTGGGTTTCTCATCTTATTGGGCTACTGCCATACGAAATCGCGGAAGTTATAGCTCGGGAAGACAAAGAAATCACGAATGATTACGGAAAAGTAAAAGAGTTATTGTTAAAGAGATATAAACTTACTCCTGAAAGATTTCGACAACTTTTCATTAAGCATACTAAAAAAGCTGATATCACATGGAGAGATTTTGCTTACGAGTTGAAAAGCTATTTTACTGAATGGATTCGGGGATTAGAAGTTAACACATTTGAAGAATTATATGATTTGATTATTACAGATCAAATTAAAAGGAAAGTACCTCCAGAAATTAAAGAACATTTCATCGATGAATGGTCATTGTTTAAGTCATCTGATATTATTTCCAGTAAATTAGATGATTATGAAAATGTCAAAATGACTTTCAATAAAAAACCGAAAGAAATTTCTCATAAAGAAAATTGGAATCTTCCATCCAAAGGGGCGAATTTCGGAAATAACAATAGAGATGAGAAAAGAGTTTTTACTAAGCCACAGCAAGAACAAAGAGACATTCGTCCGAAATTCTCCTGCTATTTGTGTGGAAAGGAAGGCCATATGAAAAAATCCTGCCCCAAATTGAATTCAGCAAGTACATCTAACGTGAAAACAAACAAAAAGAGTCAAGAAAGTAAGGGCCTTAATAAGGTCAGTGTTAATCTGAATAGCGCTTGTTTCGAGTGGGAATTTCCAGTCAACGAGAAAGATGGCGAGCTTCTGAAAGTGGATTTAGGAATCGGAGGCCAAAAATTTCAAGGCATCGTGGACAGTGGTGCAGAAATCACCGTACTACGAAAATCAGTTGTACCTGAGGAACGCTTACAGTCAAGTGGGAAAATTCTTTTGAGACCTGCTATAGGTAATCCAGTGGAAGCACAACTTGTGTCAGTTCCGCTAAGTCTTCATACAGATGAAGAAATCATTCCATATGTTCAAGTGCATGCTGCAGTAGTAGAAGGGCTGCATGAGGAAGCTTTAATCACGCCCAGGGTATATGAATGGTTGAAGGAACAAAAGCGTTCTTATTTGGGAGATGATACAGGAATCACTTCAGTAAAAGAAGCTAATGAACAATCCTTGTTCAGTGTGGAGGGAAGGTCTCCCGAAAACATTTCTTTAGGGGATAAAGTGAATATCCCGAAGAAAGAAGTCGATGAACAATCCTTGTTCTATGTGAAAGGAAGAAATCCAGGAAATTCAGGGGTTGAGGTTAATATCACCCCAGTGGAAGAAAACAATGAACCGTCCTTGTTTAAAGTGGAGGGAAGGTCTCCCGGAAACTATTCTTCAGAAGAAGAGGTTGAAGTAATCACAATAAATGAAGTCGGTGAACAATCCTTGTTCAGTGTACCTGAGAATAATTCAAACGACAATTATCTTGGGGATGAGGCAATTAGTACCCCACTCACAGAAGATAATGAAAGGTGTATGTTCTGGATGGAGGGAGAAAGTCACGAGACTATTCGAAAGGCAAAGCTAAACAACAGCGAGTCGCATCATCCAGAAACCAAAGTCTTTAATAACTCAGTAGTTAAACAGACATTGACCGAAACCGATAGTAAGGATGAAAGAAATGAAAATATCCCTGTTCCACAAGCACAAGTGTTTAGGGATGAGCAGTTAGCCTGTCCTACATTGAAAAGGTGCTTCGAAGAAGCTAGGCAACATAAAAATGGTTACTGGATTGAAAGAGGTTTATTATATCATATGGGTAAAGTAGGCGGACAGAAATATATTCAATTGGTCGTACCGGCAAGCAGAAGAAAGGACATTTTGAAATTAGCTCATGAAACTCCTACTGGTGGACATCTGGCAGCTAAGAAGACCAGAGACAGAATTGCAATGTCTTTCTGGTGGGAAGGAATGCCAAAAGAAGTCAAACAATTATGTGCTTCGTGTCATGATTGTCAAATGCGCAGGAAAGGAAAAGTAAACGATAGAACACCTATCGAAGCTGTTGGAAGACCAGAACTCCCATTTCAAGTGGTTAATGCCGATATTTTAGGCCCAATAGAGCCAAAGTCATCACGTGGCCATCAGTATGTACTGTGCGTTATGGACCAGCATAGTCGTTGGCCGGAAGCAATACCTCTGAAGTCTTTAACAGCAAAGGCAGCCTGTGATGCATTTATAGAAATATTTGTACGAACTGGAATTCCTCGAGTAATTGCAATGGATAACGGAAGAAATTTTGCCGCACAGCTGACAAAAGAGTTTTTAAAACGATTAGGATGTGTTCCTAAATTTTCCACTCCAGGTTATCCACAATCGAATGGTTTGGTTGAAAGATGGATAGGAACTATGAAATCCATGCTACATCATGCAATTAATTCACAAGGTCGAGGCTGGGATAAACAGTTGCCATTCTTTTTATGGGCATACAGAGAAGTGCCTAACGCTACAACGGGTGTTGCTCCATTCCTACTAGTTCATGGGCGACCACCTGTAGGACCTCTAGCCATCCTCCAATCAAGTTGGGAAGATGAAGTCGTACTTCCTCAAGGGATTGAAGAATCTGTAGCTGACTACCTGTTGAAACTCCGGAAACGTTTAGAAGACGCGGCACAGTATGCGAATAGCATAGCTCAAGAACAGCAGCAGAAATATGTACATTATCATAATTTACGGTCAAAAGATACCGAATTTTCCGTTGGGGATGAAGTTGTAGTGTTAATCCCTGATTCAACAAATCGTCTTTGTTCAAAATGGAAAGGACCAGGAGAAATAGTAGAAAAGAAGTCTCCACATTCTTTTTATGTCAAACTACCTGATGGAAGTGTTCGACATCTTCATCAAAATAAATTGCGTAAATATATTCAACCTGTCAGAGCTGTAGGAATTATTTACGAAACAGATGAAGAGTTTGGAGATATACAACACGCGCCCGTAGAATCACGGCAAGTAACAGATGAAGAACTAAAAGCTGATATAAAATCAAATTCGATATCAGCAAAGCAACATAAACAGCTGTTGAATCTGATTAAAGAATATCTAACAATATTTGATGGGGAATTAAAGAAAGCCAAAGTTCCTCCACATGTTATCCAGTTAAAGTCTGGAGTAGAGAGGAAACAACCTCATCTTTATAAAGTTCCAGAAACATTAAGATCTAATATAGAAAAACAGATAGCGGAATTATTGGAAAAAGACCTGATAGAACCCTCTTCAGCAGAAATAGCATATCCATTGGTATGTGTAGCCAAGAAAGATGGAACTGTCCGACTTTGCGTGGACTACAGAGAGCTGAACTCAGTTAGTAAAATTCCACCTTTTCCTATGCAGAATTCAGAAAATCTTAGATTTAAAGCTGGTGGAGCTCGTTACTTGACAACTTTAGATCTCCTTAAGGGATATTGGGAAATACCCTTAGCAGAGCAAAGCCGAGAATTAACCAGTTTTGTATCTCCAAAGGGTCAGTATCAGTGGAAGGTGATGCCATTTGGGTTATCTGGAGCACCAGCAACATTCCAAAGAATAATGAATCAAGTATTACGACCTCATAGTGACTACGCCGAAAGTTTTCTTGATGATATTATCATATTTTCTTCAACCTGGGAAGATCATCTTAATCATATTAAATCCATTTTAGAAACTTTGAAAAAATTGAATTTTTCGGCAAATTTAAAGAAATGCTCGTTTGCGATGTCGAAAGTAAAATATTTAGGACATGTCGTAGGTTCAGGAGAGCATGGCCCAGATCCGGACAAGATATCAGTTATTAAAGATTTGAAAGCCCCTAAAACTAAGAAAACATTGAAGTCACTCCTAGGATTATTTAACTATTACAGAGACTATGTGCCTCGGTATGCCAATATAGCAAAACCTTTAACGGACTTAACTCGAAAAACTGTGCCAAACGACCTTCCATGGTCAGAAGAAGCCGAAAGCGCATTTAATTCGTTAAAGAATTGTTTGTGCTCTATAACATCTCTGTATACACCTGATATGTCGAAACCTTTTGAAATCGATACTGATGCTTCAGTGACCGGAATTGGAGCTTGTCTAATGCAGAGAGATGAGCAGAATAAACTGAAACCTATAACTTTCGCAAGCCAAAAACTGACCCCTGCTCAATCAAAGTGGAGCACTATTGAAAGGGAAGCTTATGCTGTAATATGGGCATTAGGTAAATTCGAAATGTGGACTTATGGAGCCACTATTATCTTACACACGGACCATAACCCTTTAAAATATTTGACAGAAACAGTTCCTAAGAACGCCAGATTACAAAGATGGGCATTGGCTCTATCTCGCTATCAAGTGACTATTGCTCATAAGCCAGGAAGCAGTAATACTATTGCAGATGCTTTATCACGCATTCATGAATAAAGTCATAAGTTAGTTTAATATTGTATTTGTTAGTACATGTATATATATATGTGTGTGTTTATTTTGTTTCTTATATTCAAGTATATTAATTCATTAAGATTATTTAAAGTGCATAAGAAAATCCATGTCAGGATAAATATTTATTCATATATATATTATATATATATTTTATTTCTATTATGTGTTTAAATGTTACTTATTTTATACCATAGAAAATATTTAAATTTTAAGTGAAATATAAATGTTATTGCTCTTGATGGAACATTGCATATTAGGTCAAAGATGAGACAATAATTAAGAATTTAAAAGGACAATTAGACTTTCATGAACATTTATTTAAAGATGAAACAATAATTAAGAATTTAAAAGGACCTTTAGACTTTCATGAACAGTTATATAAATTATCCACAAATTTTGTTAGTAGTTTCACTGTGAAGGCCATTGTCCCTCAAGTGAAACTGGAGGAAGGTGTAAACGCCGCACCTCTGATTTCGAGAGTATTCCAAACCAAGAACTGAAAAGTTTGGTACGAAAATGTGGCAACACGTGTGCGTATGTGAATCAAGATGGACTAACGTTCCATTCTATATGTTGTTTTTAAAATACTTTACTTGATGTTAATTTATGTGTTCGTTATGTATTTTATGTTTGTGCCGTAAGTAAATATACGTTTAAAAGTAAACAAAGCGTGATCAGTGTCTTCATGTGTCTCAAGATGATTTTACAGAAAGAAAAGAACCAGGTGCGAAAAAGAAGTCGCCACATGTGCATTCAAGCCTCCTATACCCATTATTTTCCACATGATTTTTTTTAACCACCTGTTTGTAAAAAGGTCTTAAATCCCACTATTTTACCCTTAAACACATTATTACTTTTTTAAGACTTTTTTATTTTGCTTTTAGAAATAAAATTTTGATAAAGTGTTGTTTTCAAGAGCATTTTTACATACTTTTTATATTGAAAGTGAAATTTCAGCCTCCTCCCCCTCCTCTAAGTCAAAAGCTTCTGGACCACGACCCAGTCGGCCTGTGTGTTAAGCAGACGCTGAATTTACTTTCAGCAATTTTAAAGTATAGCCTCATATATTAACACTTTTATGTGTGGCTCTGTAAACTAGGGCGACCATATTTTTACTTTCTTCCATATGTAATATAGAGAAAGTATTGGATTCGCGAAAATTTTCGACCTCCGTTTTTTGACGGATCTACACGTTTTGGGATGTCCTGAACACGAATTGATAGTTTTTAAAAAATGTCTGTCTGTGTGTCTGTGGTTTAGTGTTTTCACCGTATCTCACGAACCAATGAATGAAATTCAACCAAACTTGGTATATAGTTGGACCCTGGCGGGGCATTGTGCTGATTAGATTTGGGGATCAATAGCCCATCAGGTGGCGCTGTGATCGCATTTTATGTAAATTTTTAACATGGCAGTATAGGACAAATTTTCGTATTTTTCACCGTATCTCACGAACCAATGAATGAAATTCAACCAAACTTGGTATATAGTTGGAACCTGACGGGGCATGGTGCTGATTAGATTTGGGGATCAATCGTCCAGCAGGTGGCGCTGTGATCGCAAAATTTCGTATGTTTCACCGTATCTCACGAACCGATGAATGAAATTGAACCAAACTTGGTGTATAGTTGGACCCTGACATGGAAAGGGTCTGATTAGATTTTGGGATCAATCGCCCAGCAGATGGCGCTGTGATCGCATTTTATGTAAACTTTTAACATGGCAGCATAGGACAAAATTTCGTATAAATGTACATAATGAGCGTTATTTTAAACTTGTGATTGTAAAATTAATATGAATTATTGATAATAGTAGTAGTTAACTACGAAAAAAATTTTGTGCATGTGGGGGCACCGGTTCCCCCCCTGGGGGGAAGTACCCCCCGGAGGGGGTAAATTTTCAAGATGGGTATCTTTCGAAAGATCTCGTCAATACCTTTAAAACGAATGGTTGAACTATAAATCTGTGATAATTTAAAACAAAGTTATCGATTTTTTTTACTTTTAACAAAAAAAAAAAAACAAAAAAAATCGTATTTTTTTTTTTTTTTTTTAATATTGTTACTGGTTGAATATGTATTACTTTTAACAAAAAAAAAAAAAAAAAAAAAAAAGAAAAAGAAAAAGAAAAAAATCGTATTTTTTTTTTTTTTTTTTTTTTTTTTAAATATTGTTACTGATTGAATATGTATATAGGAAAATATAGAAGAAAGTCTTGTGGTGGCCACAACATACTAGTTTAAATTGAATTTCGAGGACAAAATAGAAAAATCAGCTTTAATTATAAAATTTTAGTAATTTTTATGTATGATGTACCTTAAAGAACTTATTTCAACTTATTTATTATACATATCATAAATTATTATAATAAAACATTAATTACTTTATAACCGGCATCCCCAAATGTGTTCTAATTTTTTGGGGACGAGGATAGTTTTCGAGGACGACTGGTCACCTTACTGTTAACGAATGATAAATGGTTACCATATCTTATACGAATCATGCTTTTATGCAATGAAAACATATGCTAATTTTATTCTATTTTACCCATAGACGTAATGTATCAGACATTTTTCGTTTTTCATTTAAATAAGAAAAATGTTTTGGTTTGGAAAAATTTCGACTTCCTGTTTCCAATAGAGCAGGACATAATATGTTCAGGACACTTCGAGATGTCCTGAACACGATGTGCTCGTTTCTGGAAAAGGTCTGTTTTTACGTGCATTGCGAAAATTTTGTGGACTCTGCTTTCAAAGAAATACTACACGAAACTCTAAATTTAATTTGATCTTCTTGACATAAATTAGTGTTGATTAAGTTTTCCTCGCATATCGCCAAGCAAATAACACTGCTATGCTACAGTTTTTTTTTTTTTTTTTTTCTTTACGAGAAGATAATGTCTTAGCTTATATACTGGATAAGTGCATGTTAATTATTTCGAAAAACTATGAATTTCAGTGTATATCGGTCGATAGGTGTGCTGCACAGCCAAATTTGACCTGCTTGGTAGGTATATCTCAGCTTATGTGTATTAGAATCACACCAAAACTGATAAGTAAGATTCTTATTTAAAAAATAAATAAATAAATAGTGCATTTTACCTGACAGACTATCATTCTCGTTGCTTATGTTATTCAGAAATTTTCGCTATTTTTCAACTACTGTTTTCCATGAACGACATGTAGTGAATGTAATTGCACGAAAGTTGCTATATAACATGCATATTACTCAAAATAGTAATATTTTTGTTTAATTTGGTGAATATCACGCGAGACGTGGTGCTATTACTCATTTTCTACGATTTACCAGACAGACGTATTTCGATATCTATAGGTTAAAATTTCACAAAATGCTTATTAAAGAAAAAAAAAATGAAAAGTTATGTCTAATAACTATTTGTGCATGTTAAATGACAGACAGTGTTGTTATTCGTTCTTTACGAAACTTTTGCACCAAAATGTATGAAAAATTATGCACCATCTAGGACACACAGAGAAAGTATAGCTGCTTACGAAAAACATAAACTTTAGTACTTTTACCATCTCTGCAAAGGAATTTTCAGAACAATTAATGTATTAAAATGATACAGTTTTGTAATAGTCATGGTAAAATAGTTTTTAATAACATAATAATCCACTATCGAAAATTTTCATTTAATAAAAGCATTCTAATAGCGACATCATGATTACTATGCATAGAACCTTGACGATTGCTTTAGTGCCTTCTAAATCAATCATTATTTGTAATGATATTTTTCATATTATTTAGCCTAACTTTTATACATTTAAAAATGAAAATGTACAAAACTAGCTGTTTTATATATTTTCGGCTAGGACGTAAATTACTCCTTATAATAAAACATGAATTACTCTTTAGTATTAAAATAAAATATTTAATAAATTACTCCTTATTACATTCATTCAATACAATTTTACTGAATTCAAAAAATTATTTCAATCGATAATATGTTTAATCCATTATTACTTTCACATACCCTTGTATAAAGTAGAAAAAGTATTGTTTTGGGGTAAAATTTTCGAAATTGAGCTTTTGTTATATTTACATATTTTGAGGTTCCTTGAATTTGAAACTAAGAATTTTAGAGGTTGGTCTGTATGTGTGTCTGTTATCAAATAACAGAATAATAGCAAGAAGTCCATACTCAATAATTCTAAATTTATATAATACAGGGATACTACACTGAACTTTTCGTTGAGGTCAATGAATTGGTTCACGTACAGGGAGATCCAAGAGAATTCAAATGCATTTATGTCTACGGGCAAAATTTTTGGTTGGTACAGTTTAACACCTAGAGGTTTATCTAAATAAAATTAAATGAACATATATATATATATATATATACATATATTATGCATAAAAGCATTTTTCGGGTAGAATATAGCATGAAAAGCATTTACCAATCGCTAATAGGGCTGCCCAAAAGTACTAAAATATAGTGGAAGTATATTTAGAAATTGCTGGAAGTGCATTTTAAGTTGTACGGAGTCGGTGGTACGCAATGTATAGAAGACAGATAGGTCTACTAATAATTAAGCGAAAGCCTTATTGGTAGAAGTGCTTTGCTATATTTTACCATGTTCAAGAAATTGCTCAAAAATGAAAATTAATTCTTCATACACTTACAATAAATAAAATATTTTTAAGTTAAAATTACATATTATTTTGTATAATTACGCGTTTTGAGGGTCCCTGATTACTAAAGTCAAATTTTAAACGGTTGATCTTTGTGTGTGTAGGTTTTCAGCGTAACTTAAAAACATATACATAGTGTTAGGCGATTCAAGGGTTATATTTTGAAGTTTATATGAGGTTCTTACTTGAAAAGTTCGATTAACTCTTTCGCGACCGCTGGTCATATGAAAATCTGTAACTCCATCAGTGAGCATTTATTTTGCAATTTATATGTCATTTATTTCTTAAGAATATACACTATATTCATATATGTATAATCAATATACTATGGTTACAAATACTTTGATTAGAAAGAGTATAATTATAAGGTATATACTTTTGGTAATATAAATGTGAAATTTTAGAAATTATAGAAATTTTTGTCCTGAAATATTGTAACTGGGGAGAATAATGCCCCCGGGTGGACCGTAATGTAAAAAAGACAAAAACATGAGGTCGCGAAAGTGTTAAGATTGATAAATTTGAAGGAGGGGTGTGTGTGAAATTTGTCTGAATTATTTGGAATAAACTTTTAAATTTAATAATAGCCTTGAGTTTTATATAAATGTAGATACTGTATTCAAACGAGGGTTGACCCTCTCGCACAGAATCTTTTATCAAATAAAACTGTTCTTAAACCTAGTCTGAATTCTTTTTAATGGACTCTTCCCACCTGACGTCAGAGGTCACATGATAAAGGAAAAACAAATAGCAGACGAAGTCTTGTTTATCTAAAGTAACATATTTTCTATTCTTATTTTTGATCAATCGTATTTAATCTGTGTTATTTTGTTTATACATCATCATTTTTAATCCATTTTATATCATTATTCATCCTCTTTTGTTTGCTGTATACATTTACAATCATCATTCAGTTTATATATGTTATTGATGTTCATGAAGAACATGTTTAATACTCTGATTTTTGGTACTTAAATCAGTGACAGTGCAATATCGTACTGCGTAAATCCATTTAGACCAGAAACTAAGTTAATTAACTTGTTGTAACACCTTTATGCAATTAAATTAAATGAAAACATTTTAAAATTTCAAATTATAATCCATAAACATTCCACAAGAAGATATTATTTATTGCTAGATCAGTTAATGTTACAGTTACACTGCAATATACAAAAATCGATTCTTATAGGTAAAAATAAATAAACACATAAAATGTTTTTTAAAAATTATTAAATTTACAAATGCAATTATTCTACTGTTTACAAATGCACAATATTACTTTTATTTTATTTTATATTAAATATTAACATTTTTGTTCTTAAGAACAATATTTAATTGAATTCGAGTCTCAGAATCCGATTATTCGTTTTCCTCTATCACGTGATTGAGCAGACGACGGTGGGAAGAGCCCATTTAGGTTAAAAAATTGTACTTGTTATCTTACCCTTTAATTTACAACGTGTCCTTATAATATCGAAATGCAGTATAAGAGAAAGTCGTATGAGTATTATACCAGACTATTTTTTATTAAAAATATAATGTAATATAATGTAATAAATAATGATGTTGCCATTTTTTAAATAATAAACTGATCACAATTAAAAATATTTTGTATTTCTAATCAGATTTATTTTCTAAAGAATACATCAAACAACGAGATAAATAAAGGCATACAAACATTTTTAATAGAAGTATCCGCTTATATATACTGGTTTCATCTTATTCAATGTTTCTTGGTCTCATCTGTTCACTGTTTGAAAAGGTTTTCAATATATATATATATATATATATATTTAAAAAACTGCAGACAAATTAAGTCATTCGATTTAAAAAAGGAATTTTATTATATTTAAAAAAAAAAAAAAAAAACCACTAGTAGTTACTAGAAGATAAAAAAAAAAAAAAAAAATTACATATGTGAGAGTTAAAATAAATTAATGATATTCATAAATTGTGTAAAAAAATTTAATGATCAATTTATTAAGAAGTTTGAAATATCAATTAACTTTTAATAAGCGAAAAAAGGCAAAATTAAGAAGATTATAATAATGCGGAAAAACTCTGAAGGTCGTTTTTGTAAGTTAATTCCTTTGGTATAATTTGAACAATCTTAATACTAAGCTAACGGAAACAACTGTTAATTAGTAAATTAAAGAGACAAATTTTATTATCGTATGTAAATAATATCCGGTTTCTGCTTCTGATAATTAATTAAATATGAAAAATTTGTGAATGTCTTTTTAAAACTGAAAACATATTCATTTAAAAAACCCATTTATATACCCAGAAAAAATATTCAAATAAAAAAATAAAAGGTTACAGGTTTTAATAAAATAAAATAAAGTAAGAGTAAAGATGAAAAAAAAAAAAAAAAATACAGGAATTTAATTTTTATTAAAAAAAAAGGGGAGGGAGACTTGTTTATTTCTATAAAGTTAAGAATATAAGTAAGTGAATTTTTGTGTAAATTAAAATGCAGAAACAATAAAAAGTTTGAAAAAAATATTAAATTTCTTAATCTAAATAGAAAAAATCTGGAGTGACTCCACTCGACTTTCCGAACATTGAGTAATTAACAGTTTTGTAGATAAAGTAAAGAAAGAGTAGTTGTTAAACAAACAAAAGAGAGAAAACCATAATAGAGTGTTTGAGTATTTTTCTCCATCTATTACAAGTTGTTTTATTTAACGCTACTGAACTTTGAGCCCATAGATCATAATGACAAAGAAATTTTCGTTGTGTCCCTGTAAAAACTTATAAATGCTACATTCACCAAAATGCTTATAGTTAGTGCAACAGTGATTTATAATACTCATATAAATTTTCAGCTCAATTCAATAAGGCGTTTAGATGCTATCGTAATTTTAAAAATTTAGTCCCATAGGCCATAATGATAAAGAATTTTTCTGTGTGTCCCTGTAAAAAAACTGTAAGTGCTAGATTCACCAAAATCTATACAGTTAGTTCAACTGTGATCTATAACATGTGTACAATTTTTTTGCTCGGATTAATAAGGCGTTTAGACACTATCACATTTTTAAAAATTTGGCCCCATAGGCATAATGATAAAGAATTTTTCTTTGTGTCCCTGTAAAAAAACTATAAGTGCTAGATTCTCCAAAATCTATACAGATTGAGTATTTGTGATCTATAATATGTGTATAAAATTTTTGCTCAATTGAATAAGGTGTTTAGATGCTATCGCACTTTTAAGATTTTGCTCCCATAGGCCATAATGATAAAGAATTTTTCTTTGTGTCCCTGTAAAAAAACTATAAGTGCTAGATTCACCAAAATCTATAGGGTTCGTACTATGATGACTTACAATATGCGTACCAACTTTCAGGTTAATCGAACGAAGCGTTTAGACGCTAGCGTGTTCACCCACAGACATACACACATACACACATACATACACACATACACACACACATACATACATCATCGTAAGAATAGTGAAAACGGACTCAGGGGACCTCAAAACGTATAGAAACATCAAAATCTCGAATTCGGATTTTTGACATGATTACAATACTTTCCTCACTATAGTGTTCGGAAAGTAAAAAGGGGGTATTTTGAATCATGCATTCATCTTCTATGTAAAATAAATATAAACCAGAAAATATAATAGATTATGTTTATTATTATTATTATTTTTTTATTATGGCACTCATGGTTTATTTCTTTGAATATGAAAACTTATTTTGCGTGGTTTCAGATTTGTCGACCACTTCACATTGAATAAATTCGAATTACTGTCAACTTTTATTTATGCAAGGTTTTTGCCTGGCTTTGTCAATATGTCTACTGAACATCTGATAATCATTTTGGTGATTTTGTCAATATATTTTTGGGGACTTTCTAAAAAGAACTCTTGATCATAGATACTGCGGATGTGCTATAAATTATAAACCACATTATGGAGAAAAAAAAAATCTGGAGTGACTCCACTCGATTTTCCGAACATTGAGTAATTTAAAGTTTTGTAGATAAAGTAAAGAAAGAGGAGTTGTTAAACTAACAAAAGAGATAAAACCACATTAGAGTGTTTGAGTACTTTTCTCCATGTATTACACGATGTTTTATTTAACGCTACTGAACTTTGAGCTCATAGATCATAATGATAAAGAATTTTTCGTTGTGTCCCTGTAAAAACCTATAAATGCTAGATTCACCAAAATGCTTATAGTTAGTGCAACAGCAATTTATAATATTTATATAAATTTTCAGCTCAATTGAATAAGGCGTTTAGATGCTATCGCACTTTTAAAAATTTGGTCCCATAGGCCATAATGATAAAGAATTTTTCTTTGTGTCTCTGTAAAAAAACTGTAAGTGCTAAATTCACCAAAATCAATACAGTTCGTGAAACTGGGGCCTATAACATGTGTACAAATTTTTTGCTCAGATTAATAAAACGTTTAGACGCTATCGCACTTTTAAAAATTTGGCCCCGTAGGCCATAATGATAAAGAATTTTTCCTGGTGTCCCTGTAAAAAAACTGTAAGTGCTAAATTCACCAAAATCTATGCAGTTGGTGCAACTGTGATCTATAACATGTGTACAAATTTTTTGCTCAGAATAATAAGGCGTTTAGACGCTATCACACTTTTAAAAATTTGGCCCCATAGGCCATAATGATAAAGAATTTTTCTTTATGCCCCTGTAAAAAAACTGTAAGTGCTAAATTCACCAAAATCTATACAGTTCGTGAAACTGGGGCCTATAACATGTGTACAAATTTTTTGCTCAGATTAATAAAACGTTTAGACGCTATCGCACTTTTAAAAATTTGGCCCCGTAGGCCATAATGATAAAGAATTTTTCCTGGTGTCCCTGTAAAAAAACTATAAGTGCTAGATTCACCAAAATCTATAGGGTTCGTACTATGGCGACTTACAATGTACGTACCAACTTTTAGCTTATTCGAACAAAGCGTTTAGACGCGAGCGTGTTCACTCACAGACATACATGCACACAAACATACACACATGCACACACACATACATACATCATCGTAAAAATAGTGGAAACGGACTCAGGGGACCTCGAAACGTATATAAACATCAAAATCTCGAATTCGGATTTTTGACATGCATTACAATACTTTCCTCACTATAGTGTTCGGAAAGTAAAAAAAAAATCTTATCATTTAATTATAGGGATCAAACGGAAAGTGATTTTGCGGATACAGATATCTGGAACATTTTTGTCTGCCAGATAGAGATATCCGATATCCTACAATCTTGCAAATTCACTATCCGTTTCATCCCTATCTTAAATGACAAAATTGGCGGTTTCTGGAAAAAATAATATCCAAGCGCGTTTTATTTATTTATTTATTTGTTTATTTATATGATAATTGGGTTGGGAAAAAATTATGTGCTTCACACTTCGACTCGCTTCACTTATTAACTCTTGCGCGGCTCTGCCTGCCTATTCGCTGCTTTGCCTTTCACTGAATAGGAATAATAAAAGTACATAACAAAAGTCATTATCAGAAAAATGTCATAAAAATGTTACAAAAATCCTTTGAGTATTCCGCAAACATTGATACCTCTCATGACGCAAAATACCTTGACCCTAACCTTGCCCTCCGCGAGGAGAAGCAGTCGCAGGCAAAAAATTTGACGCCAGCAACAGTACCCTTTTTTTAATATGCAGAAAAACATTTCCTACTTTAATTCTCTAACTTTCACCCTTGATCCACAAGTGTTTCTTCCTATCTTTATCGAGAACCCCATTATCCGAAAGACTTTATTTTTTAAGTGTAAACAAGGAAATTTATCTACCTGAAAATATACCTAGAATCTAAAAGTGTTTTCTCCATAAGAAGCGATATATTATAACCCTCGAAGAGGTAAAAAACAGAAACCTTTGCCGAAAGTTTTTTAATAAAAAGATTTCATAGTATTTGATAGATATAGTAAGTTTTAGAATTTTTCATTTCTAATTATTTATTTAGGATCAAGAAAAATTCAATATACTTCAATCAAGTGTTTCAAACGTTACTTTTATACGTCTGAAAAGCTCAAATATTTTTCGTATAATGATAGATGAAGTATAAGATTATATGACTACTACGGGAAAACCCAGGAGTAATAAATCAACATGTCAAAGTTTCCCTTAAAATATTTTTTAGATTAAAATAAAAATATCTAAAGTATGGACCCGGAAACATTCGCCTCGACAGGAATATTGATGTGTTGTCGTTGGCACTTCCAGAAATCGAATCTGAAATTGATATAGAATTTTTGAAAGTAACTTAAGAAGGTGTTTCCTGTACTTTTGTTTTAATGTAAAGTCATGCAACAAACCACCAAGGGAAATATTTATTTTAGCTCAACTAATTTATAACGTATAATTTTTTTAAAATTCAAAATTAAGTATAATAAAATCAAATAAGCTAATTTGATATTATAGATTTATATTGATTTTATTAATATAGTAATGAATAAAAAAAAGCGCACAACTGTAATTATAGAAAGGAAATTTAAATGGAAACAATGGAAAATTAACGGAAATTTAAGTAAGTAAAATTTAGTGTAGTGTAATGGGTATATCTTTAAATCATAACCTAGGACTAGATATTTCTCGATTCAAGATTTAATCCAACATAATTATAAAATAAGCGCCATGACATAATGCTAAAAAAATGTCCACCTACAGCAGCACGAAATTTCTACAGCAGTTGGATCCCCCCCCCCCTCCCCTCCTCCCAATTAAAAAACAAAAATCTGTCTTTGACAGAATTTAATTTAGTACGACAGGACTAATTTATATATTGCAATCTTGTAACTAAAAAAAAAGACCTCTGTTTAACGTGCGGATGCTCTTCCACTGAGCCACCCTGGCTAATAAAAAGCTCGACATTTCTCACATAATAATCGTTGGCAAGGTCATCGTATCTACAAACGCATATGTAACGGTTATTAAGGGAAAATGTCGAGCTGGTTATCAGCTAGGGTGACTCAGTGGAAGAGCATCCGCACATTAAGCGGAGGGCCTGGGTTCAATTCCCAGTGATGGTATTATTCACATAGTTGGTATAAAAATCTGCTGCCCTCTGTCGCGTGGGATTTTATATCCGGCAGCAAATGTAATTTTTTCTTTTTCTTTTTTTTATGTTTATGCAATAAACAACAGAGGAGACTTAACCTCTAGAAACGGGCTTTTTCAAAATTTCACGTTGTTACGTGACATTTGTTGTCAGAGCCCCTCTTTGGAGGTTAAAATCGCTCAAAACTGCTGCATAATGGTGAGCGGCCTCCTTCCGTCTTTGAATCTTTGAATCAATCTATACTCCAAACTACTTACAATGAATTTTCACGGTTGACGAGTTTCTCAATAAAATTCCTAAATATTTTAAGATATTTTAAGAAATTAAATGGTAAAATTGGATACTGGCAGGCATCCTGGCATATTGGAAGTGTAACAACGCAAAATCGCTGTCTGAAAGAAATAGTCCTGTCGTACTAAAAAAAAATCAACATCAAAAGATTAGGAGTGGACAAAATACAATATTTAGGTAAATGCAATACTCATTTTGTGAGGCAGGTTAAAGAAATCTTAAAGTTCTATAACCATTAATGACATGACTTGATTCTGAATATTTGGGAGCTTGATATTATCCAAAGTTTAATTTAAAAATGTCCACTACTGGTAAAAGGTCTACTAAGAGAGTTTTTACCCTATATATCAAGCATTCCATGAAATGTCAGGATTTCAAATCGCGTTCAAGATCGCGTCATAAGATTTTAAAAATTAATTTTAGAAAATAAATTGTTCAATTGTTTTATTATTGCTTTAGAATGTAACACAGAAAGCAGTATCGCCAAATTTAAAGAATTTTTTATTCAATTTCTATCACCAATTATTTTCCGAACATACATATGTAAGGTAAGTATTGTAATCATGTCAAAAATCCTACTTTGAGATTTTGGTGTTTCTACACGTTCTAAGGTCCCCCTGAGTTCATTTTTACTATTTTTTCGATGATGTATGTGTGTGTGAGAGTGGACACGATAGCGCCTAAACGCTTTGTGCAAAAAAGCTTAAAATTGGTACATATGTTATAAGTCACCCCAACACGAACCCTATTGATTTTGATGAATCTAGGACTTATAGTTTTTTTTACAGGACACAAAGAAAAATTCTTTATCATTATGGCACCAAAATTTTTAAAGTGCGATAGCGTCTAAATACCTTATTCGTTTGAGCTGATAATTTATACACGTTTTATAAGTCACGTCACACGAATTGTATAGATTTTGGTGAACCTAGCCCTTATAGATTTTTACACATCGAAAAATTCTTTATCATTATGATCTATGAGTTTAAATTATTTAAAATGTAATAGTGTAAAATTAAACAATGGAGAAAAATACTCAATCTCCCTATTATAATTTTCACTTTTATTTATTTAACGACTTGTCTTACTTTAATTTATTTATACAACCGTTAAATACTTGTTATAATTACTTAATGTTCGGAAAGTCGAGTGGAGTCGCTCCAGATTTTTTAAATTGTAACAGTTACCTAATCATTTCAAAAATTAGTCGTCTATCATTCCTCAAAATTATTGGTAATTATTGAATAAAAAAGTCGCTAAATTTCACAACACTGGCAGGAAGTTAAAGCATTACAATTCTACAATATAATTTCATAAAATTAATTTTCTAAAAATTGTAACATTTGGGAAATTTCGTGGTATTTTCGATGAATAATACTTCACATACATCACATAAATAGGGAATCAATGTTTTAATTTAAAAAAAAAAAATCTTTAAAGAGTTAAAGTGTGTGACAGTAATTGACACATGATGAGTTTGCTTTTAAATTTACCTCATTTGTCGATACTGCGAATTTTCATTGATGTTGCAAATATTTTTAAAATAAAGAATATTTATATGAGAATAGATATCTATATATCTCATGTCAAGCAAAAATATTCTCTCTCTCTATATATATATTAGAGAAATTTATGCTTAAAAAGTTATTTTATACTGTGATGTTATTGTCACATAGCATGTCACTAGGTGACAGTTATGGAGCCAGTGATAGACACCGATCCACTCATATCAATAGCATAAGAGTAAAATTTCGTTATATTTGATTTTAAGAAGATGCCTTCTAAACATTTCGTAGTTTCCAAATATACACTTTTTTCAAAGTTTTCTTAAGAAATAAAAACGCTAAAATAGTGATAGTTTAAAGTATGAACATCTTAAAAACTAAACAATAAAACAAATAAAAAAATATAAATTGAGTTCTTTTATTTAAATCGGCATTTTCATTTTTAATTAGATAGGACATTTTTTGCTTTCTCTTAACCCCATATATTGCAGAGAATGTATTATTCTTGAGTCAAATTTTTGAAATTGAGTTGTTGCTATATTGACACGTTTTGGGGGCTCTCCTCAATTTGACAATCATATTTTTAGCAGTTGGTTTGTGTGTGCATGTGTGTCTGTCTGAATGTGTGTATGTGTCTGAGGTTCTGTTATAAACACATCTTAAGAACAAATAGCAGTATGAAGTCCAAATTCGGTATTCTAAATTTAAATAATATTATATATATGCTGACCAAACGTCCCCATTTTCTGGGGACAAATGGGGACTTCCTTTTTATTTTATTTTATTTTTTTTTTTTTTAAGGCACTTTTCTAAGTTTTAAAAAAATGTAGAAAGTAAATTATTAATTAGTAATACTTTATGTTTAGTCCTTATTTATTAGCGATGAAAAAATACATCCATAATTGGAGAATTGTAGCAATTTTTAACGCTTCTCTGTTATAAAGGTACTTTGATCTGGTCAGCCAAATTATATAGGGATGCCACACTAAACTTTTCGTTGAGACCAAACAAATGGTTCGAGTACAGGGACATCGAAGAAAATTAAAATATATTACGGCTATAGGGTAAATTTCTGGTACGTACAGTCGGTAACAAAAATGCCCAAACACTAGCTAAAATTCCTATGTAAAAAAAAAGTACACTTTATACGGTTTTGTTAAATAAATCCTTGTTTAATCCTCTTCTTAGTCAGTCTAAGAACATGATTCGATAAGGATTTATTTAACAGAACCGTATGAAGGGTACTTTTTTTACATAGGAATTTTTGCTAGTGTTCGGACACTTTTGTTACCGACTGTACAATATAACGCCTATAGGCTGTCCTAAACAAAATTGAATTAATATATTTTTTTATATGCGTAAAAGCATATTCTGTATAGATTATGGTATGGAAATCATTCATTATTCTTGTACAGGTCCACCCAAAGTATTTGATTTATCGAGGCTATACTTGGAAATTGCTGAAAGTGCATTTCATTTGGTGTTAGGTGTTTTTCATGTAAAATTAAAGTACGCAATATGATGTGCATATAGTTTATAAACAATACACAGGGCTGCAATTAATCTAAACGTTCTTCTCTACTGAATGTAATTGGTGGAAGGGCTTTGCTACATTTTACTTTGTAAGTCGACGAACACTGCTCAGGAAGAAAAATTAATTTTTCATATATTGTAAACAAAGTAATTTTTAAAGTTCTATTTTCATTCTTTTTTTTTTTTTTTTTTGTATTATATCACGTTTTGAGGTAATTGAATACTAAAGTCTAATTTTTAGCAGTTCATCTGTATGTAATCTATTGTCAGCAAAACTTAAAAACTAACAACTGCAAACTATTTAAATTTCGTATTTTGAAGTTCTTATTAGGTTGGCATTTGAAAAATTTGATCAAAATCGGTAAATCTGAAGACAAATTAATAGCAGCTCTGATATATATATTATACATGTATAATTTAGATAAATGTAGAACTGTAACTGAACGGGGGATTGAGGGAGGCGGCAGCCCCCTCACACAGAAATATCAAATAAAACTGCTCCGTAATCTATATTTTTAAAGTAGATTGAACTTTATTTGTCCTATCTTATTGGTCTCACGAATTAATCTGCAATCTATCTTTAATGTATTGAAATGCAGGGTAAGAGAAAGTCGTGTTAGTGACACACCAGATTATTTTTATTAAAATAGGCACAAATAAAATGTATTCATAAAAAAAAAAACTACGATTATTAAGCCCGCTCCATTGATTTAACATTTGACACATTAATAGCTAACTAATAATAAAAATGTTAATGAAAGAAAAATTTTATACCACAAATTATTAAACAGGTATAATGTTTATTTTGATATCATTATACCATAATGTCTCTTTACAAATACAGATGTTTATTAAATAAAATACTGAACAGATGCAAGCTCAAAAATTATTTTTTTAAGAGGTAATTATTATTATTTATTTTATTTTATTATTATTTATTTATTTATTTATTCTTTTACAGCAATTAATAAACCTCTATATGCGCACCATTAGTCGCATGAAGCACATCAACGCGATACTGGATTTCCAACTATGTCCGCTGTAACAACGGTGTTGATGGCGCCTATGATCATTGATCCTTTGCTTCAGGTCACTAATATCACGCGCCTTTGTTCGGTGTACATGATCTTTAACATACCCCCACAGACAAAAATTCAGGGACGTGATATCAGGTAAACGAGATGGCCCAGCAATTGGATCATGTCGTCCAATCCACCAACCTGGAACAGTTTCATCAAAGAAATTACAAACCTCAAGACCCCAACGTGATGGTGTACCATATGTTTCTGGAAAAAACATGTATAATTGACGATATCCAACTGAGGTACCACAAATTCAGTTAAAAAGTCTAGGTACACACCTGCAGTTATTGATTTCACTACAAAGAAAAATGATCCTATAGTGAATTCACTGCATGTCTGTCCACACCACAAGTTCAATTTAGAATTATCTGTTTTGACTTCCCTACTTAAATGGGAATTTTCTGAGCCTGAAACTGTCGCATTATGTGTATTGATTTTCCCTGAAACATGAAACATATCCTCATCACTAAAGCATACTCAACATTGGTCTTTTTCTTGAGGCATAGCCATTTTGATATTTTGTATTTCTAGTTCTTCAATTGTTCTTTAAAATTCACAAAACAATAGTTAAGAAAAACTTTAAGTAGTAACTGAGTACCTATAACAAATTTCATTTTAATATCTCATCAAAAATTGTTTAATGAATTTTTGAAGTTGTAAAGAGACTTTGTGAACACTCTGTATATTAATATTATAAATTAACAATATTATGTTTTATAATCTGAATAAATTAATGCATTATAATAAGGTAAATATGATTAATATTTTAATATTATATTAATGATATTATTTTAATATTATTATAATAGATTTAATTTTAATTTTAATTTAGCTATTCAAGTAAATAAATTTTGACGCAAATTCTTTAAAATCTTTACAAATTTATTGGTCGACAGACTAATATGTAAATACTAAAAAATTTGATTGGGAAGATTGTCTGAGGAATTATATAAATAAAGAGAAAAATAATTTATTATTACTTCAAGAATCAGCTATCTACCTTAAGATCTTTTTCTTAAATTTTCGAGATAATGTCAGATAATGAAGACAAAATCAATATTATTTAGATAAAAGCTTTTAAAATGTTATAAATAATTTAAAAATACGTGAAGGTCTTCCATCCTCGTTTCTTTTATACATTCCATTTTACATTTCTAATGAAAATTTCCATAAATTATTATATGTAAGTATGTGAACATACAGTAACTTTATTTCATACGCGATGTGAATAGGTCAGTATGGTTTGTGCTTTAAAATACAGACAGTTAAATAACATTGTTGTGCAATTATTTCTAGATGGTGAACTTCAAAATTGAACGCCAGTTGGTAAGTTGTTCTTAGAGTAAAATAAATAAGTACGACAAAGTATATTGGCGCAATCTTACCCTATTTCTCAAAATATCATCTTATTTTACAGTGTAAACATGTCCCAATATTACTAACTGCGCAGCCACCGGCATTTAGAATAACTTCATTCACAGAAAACACATAAATCAAAAATCATTTCAGAAAAATAAAAAAATAAAAATGTTGTTGAATCAGTACTTTTTATATTAATATCCCACGCACTGTAAATTTCAGTTCATGTGTTACAGCTAAATACGTCAGTTACAGATGATCAACAAACCTATTTAAACAGCTTGGCACCTACACAGACAAAAAAGGTTATTAAATATGAAGCGTAATACGTCCATTTCCAACAATGCGTATTTATTTAACATGCGTATTATTAATCAACACGTGAAATTTGCTCTTTCAGTAGGTTATATGTAAAATCAAGAAAACAAACGAAAAGAGCTAGCAGAAAGAAGTTAAATTTAATTCAATACTATTTTTCTATAAAATCTGTTATTTCCAGTTAGAAGAATGCTATATCGCAAATTTTAAAATGTGAATGGAGGGATAGCCTTGAATTTTATTATTATATATATTTTTTTTATCTCATAATTTGCAGCCGAGTTTAGGCTGTGAACTCATAATCACTATTTATAGCAAATTTTTATCTTTTATCAAAAAACATTTTAAAATTCACGAAAAAAAAAATACTTTTTTTTTTATACTCCAATAAAAAATAACACATATTTTATCTTCTAACACGAATTTGAAGGTTAAGAATTCACAAATTTTGAATTATCACTGCAAAGTGGCCTGAAAAAATAATATTTCAATTAAATAAATAAATAAACAAGTTTTCATCAAACATGGTTAAGAACCATTCCAATAAAATCAACGTTCTAATAAAAAATAAAATGCAAAGTAAAGTATTTCAATCGGTCTATTTGTTTGAAGTTATAGTACCACAGACCGATAAACACACGTTCATAGATAGACAGAAAAAACTATAGACATCTTATAACTGACCAGGAGTTAAAAAATATTTTTCACTGAAAATGTAAATTACGTATGCATTTTTTGTGCTGCAAGAATCGTTTTTTGAAATCAACATTTGTTTTAACGAGACGGTGGACAATTTGAAACTAGTTTGTAAATTAACGTCTTAAAATGAAAAAAATATAAATAATAATACATACATACGTACATGTACATTAAACTTTAACAGTATTAAAACTATTTAAATTATTCAAAACTATTTAAATTAAAGTAAAAATCAAAGTTTTAATTTTTTGGGGAAAAATCTTAAAATGCTCCAGCCTTGATAATTTATAGTTTTCTCTTCTCAATTTCACATTGTTATTGTTCCAATATACATTCTGAACACAGTTCGTATATCCACTGACCAGTTAATGTTTGAAAGGGGAAATTTCATGCGAATTTCATGTTTTTTGTAACTTAAAATCGTATTTTAAAGTCCAAATTAAAATTAAAATAAGTACGCTGAATGCCTATAAGGTGTTTTTCCTATAACTTTTTAAAAGATTTAGTCTAAAATTAACGATATTGGAGCATTCGAAAAATTTCCAGAAAAAATTAAAAATTTACTTTTTAAATTTAAAATAACTTTGAAGAAATTTTAAGATGGTAATTTACAAAAGTGCTTGGTAATGTTCACCGTCCTTTTAATAATAATAACAATAATAATAATTCTGTATCGCAGGAGCGTAACCAAAGACATATTTTGGGGGATAAGTGAAGTACAGCGATTTGTAGCTGTACTTTAATGCAATAAACTTAAGGCCAATAAGATTGCTAGAGGAGAACATTTGATCATTTACGGAAGATATAGCATGAATAATTAAATGAGAATATATCTGTTTTGGGGGATAAGTAAAGTACAGCGATTTTTAGCTGTACTTTAATGCAATAAACTTAAGCCCAATAAGATTGCTAGAGAAGAACATTTGATCATTTACGGAAGATATAGCATGAATAATTAAATGAGAATATATCTGTTTTGGGGGATAAGTAAAGTACAGCGATTTGTAGCTGTACTTTAATGCAATAAACTCAAGGCCAATAAGATTGCTAGAGAAGAACATTTGATCATTTACGGAAGATATAGCATGAATAATTAAATGAAAATATATCTGTTTTGGGGGATAAGTAAAGTACAGCGATTTCTAGCTGTACTTTAATGCAATAAACTTAAGGCCAATAAGATTGCTAGAGAAGAACATTTGATCATTTACGGAAGATATAGCATGAATAATTAAATGAGAATATATCTGTTTTGGGGGATAAGTAAAGTACAGCGATTTGTAGCTGTACTTTAATGCAATAAACTCAAGGCCAATAAGATTGCTAGAGAAGAACATTTGATCATTTACGGAAGATATAGCATGAATAATTAAATGAGAATATATCTGTTTTGGGGGATAAGTAAAGTACAGCGATTTCTAGCTGTACATTAATGCAATAAACTTAAGGCCAATAAGATTGCTAGAGAAGAACATTTGATCATTTACGAAAGATATAGCATGAATAATTAAATGAGAATATATCTGTTTTGGGGGATAAGTAAAGTACAGCGATTTATAGCTGTACTTTAATGCAATAAACTCAAGGCCAATAAGATTGCTAGAGAAGAACATTTGATCATTTACGGAAGATATAGCATGAATAATTAAATGAGAATATATCTGTTTTGGGGGATAAGTAAAGTACAGCGATTTCTAGCTGTACTTTAATGCAATAAACTTAAGGCCAATAAGATTGCTAGAGAAGAACATTTTATCATTTACGGAAGATATAGCATGAATAATTAAATGAGAATATATCTGTTTTGGGGGATAAGTAAAGTACAGCGATTTGTAGCTGTACTTTAATGCAATAAACTCAAGGCGAATAAGATTGCTAGAGAAGAACATTTGATCATTTACGGAAGATATAGCATGAATAATTAAATGAGAATATATCTGTTTTGGGGGATAAGTAAAATACAGCGATTTCTAGCTGTACTTTAATGCAATAAACTTAAGGCCAATAAGATTGCTAGAGAAGAACATTTGATCATTTACGGAAGATATAGCATGAATAATTAAATGAGAATATATCTGTTTTGGGGGATAAGTAAAGTACAGCGATTTTTAGCTGTACTTTAATGCAATAAACTTAAGCCCAATAAGATTGCTAGAGAAGAACATTTGATCATTTACGGAAGATATAGCATGAATAATTAAATGAGAATATATCTGTTTTGGGGGATAAATAAAGTACAGCGATTTGTAGCTGTACTTTAATGCAATAAACTTAAGGCCAATAAGATTGCTAGAGAAGAGCATTTGATCATTTACGGAAGATATAGCATGAATAATTAAATGAGAATATATCTGTTTTGGGGGATAAGTAAAGTACAGCGATTTGTAGCTGTACTTTAATGCAATAAACTTAAGGCCAATAAGATTGCTAGAGAAGAACATTTGATCATTTACGGAAGATATAGCATGAATAATTAAATGAGAATATATCTGTTTTGGGGGATAAGTAAAGTACAGCGATTTTTAGCTGTACTTTAATGCAATAAACTTAAGCCCAATAAGATTGCTAGAGAAGATCATTTGATCATTTACGGAAGATAGAGCATGAAAATTAAATGAGAATATATTTAACCTGGTATAGCTTCATAATCATCCTGATCATCAAAGTACGGCAAGTCTTCGGATGGCGGAATGTCGAAGTTGTTAAATCTTTTTTCCCACCAGTAAACCTTGTCCAATGCGGAAACACTGGGAGGGACAAAACCGCCTGAAAAGAAGGAGAGCAATAAAGGACAGTGAAATTAAAAGGAAACGACTACAATTTAAACAAAATTTAGATGAAATTTTTTAATATGAAGTCATATCTGTATTTCGGATGCAAAGGATACCATGTCACAAATATGAATATTTTTAAGAATGATGTTATAATTAAATTAATCAATGGCATTTGTCCTGAATAACAGAATTGGACATGGTATTATGTTCTACTGACCTATCTCCTTTATAGTATTTGAACATAATGCTTAATGTCTCTATACTATATAAAGCAAATAATTACAAGATAAAAAGAACTTTTTATATACCACGTTTTTAAATTTTCTGCTGAATGATATAAACTTGACAATTCTATGTATTAACAAAAAAAAATTTTTTTTTTTAAATGATTATCCAATGAACTTGAAAGAAAAGGATCAAATGTGTAATAAAGAGAGCAATTATAAGAAATTTTCAAGCATTTATTAATTGGATAAAAGTATTAAAAGAATGCATTGTCATCGTGTTCTGAGCTATTCTAAAAGTTTCAAATGTCTAGTTAGTCGGGAAGTTACAGGGTGGTTATAATTAAACTTCCCCTATAAACAGCATCCTACAGCGCAAACAGGTGAACGGAATGCAACGAAATTTGGTATATAGGCTATACACGAGATGCACTACAGAATTTCGAGAAAAAAATAGTTCCAAAATGTCCACCAGAGGGCGCCCTTTCCAGAAAAACAGTAAATTTAACACAATAAACGACCAAAACGGAATACAGAAAAAATATTAACAATTCAGAACAAGAATTATGAGTAATAAAATGTAAAGCCGGGAAAAGCTGTTTGATCTAGGGGGGAAAATGTCGAGATCTGCATGTTTGCGAAGAAGAGGAAGCTTTATGAAAAACAGGTACTACTTAATGTGGTTCGGTGACAAGGTGATCAGAAACTAGTCAATAAATGTTAATATTGTTTCTGTATTCCGTTTGGTCGTTTATTGTGTTAAATTTAACGTTTTTTCCGGAAAAGGCGCTCTCTGGTGGTGTGAGGAAGTTTTCCCATATTATTCAAATAAATCTAATTTTATTCGAAATTTATTAAGTATCAAATTATCAGTTAAATAATTAAATAAATAAATTTAATTTAAATCAAATTCGCAATTAAGTTACTTAATGTATTCAAAATTATCTGAGAAGCTCACTTTTATTTATATCTGTTCTTTCAATTCATTTAAAAAAATAATACAAATTTTCTTTTAATATGATAGAATGACTTATTAAAAGATCACAGTTTACGTGTTTTCCGTAACACAATGCTCCTGAATGCTCAAATAATTAAGAGTAGATTTATTGCATTGTTTATTGATTAAGTATGCAATAACTGATGCAATTTAAATCCTTTCTGCTTAATAAATAACTCTTTGTTTACCCATTTGAATTCAACAAAATTGACAGTTCAAAGTATAATTTATTAAATAAATTACTCATTTATAAAAATCAGCGTCAAACAATATTGCATAAGTTATTTCATTATAGCTAAATTTAGAAATCCCTGTCAGTTAAATCATTAAGAAATAATTTAGTTTCTAAATTACATTACAATTATATTACAATCGTAAGATGTAACGGATTTTAATTTGAGTGATTTATTTCATTGGCGAAATAATTGGCTATAACTTTTAATAACGAACTTTCGAATTCAAAATATTTATATCATTTTATTCGAGAAACAATGAAAGTATTTGGCACTATAATTTGGCTATTTTTTCTGAAAATTTGGCTTTTTTCTTCAGACATCTGAGATCTATTCTAGTGTAAGGAACTCAGAACTGCTCCAAATCGTCGTTTAGTAAAGACTGAATTACATTCGCTCTCTCCCATCTCATGCGACAATCTCAACGTTTAACCCTGGAATTATGTACTTCATTATTAAACGTTTTACAACGCTCTGTACCAAAGTTGTTGGAAATATTAATCCTTGATATTTTTTGAAAGATTTATTCAATAAAAGCATCTTGATGACAGCAATCGGACTTCTCCTTAAAGTATTGCTAATTTACCTTTCCTTGGAGATATCTCCACTAAACAAAGATCACCACTGCGTCAAGAAACTATACAACAGGTGGACATTTTGGAACTAAAATATTTTTTTCAAAATTTCGTGAGCGCATATCATATATAGTTTATATACCAAATTTCGTTGCATTCCGTTCATCCGTTTGCGCTGTAAGATGCTGTTTATAGGGGAAGTTTAATTCTAACTACCCTGTATATACCTCACTTTAGTCTCATTATAAGGCACTAGACACTGCATGTAGTCGTTTTTATTTCAAAAAGTATTTTATAGAGTGATCTCGCTACTTTTTACTTGGCATTTTTCACGATCTTCACGTGTGCTAAAGTTAATTCCTATATTACTTCAAGAATCTCCCACCAATCTTAGAAAAAAATATAAGGAATGTAAAAAGTAAATACATTTTTAGACATTTTTAAGGTCCAAATATCTTTTTTAACCTCTATGCACTAGTGGTACCCTTAAGTACTGCCTCACAAAATCTCCATTAACTACTGTGATGGGGTGATATGCAAATTTTTATTGCATATATCCTTAATAATCTATTTTTAAAAATATTTAAAACCCAAATTCTTAAAGTATCGTATCACATAAATCTTTTCAAAGTTAGAATAAAATTTAATTTGAAAAAAGAAAAAAAAGTAACTTTTTTGTTTATTAACCAAAATTGATGAAATTTGAGCAGCAAGTTGGTCTTGTGTTGTACAGGCTGTATATTAATTTTTGTGTTCGTGAGAGTAAATTTGAAAAAAAAAAAATTGAAAACTGCAATTTTTAATCCCATTTCAAAAACATGCGACTTAGTGAGTAGCAGATGTTTTCTTTTCTCTCCAAACGGTTTCTATACAATCTTCTGCTGTTGCCACCTAATTTTATACTTTAATTAATTTTAAAAAGTCTAATTGTCCGAACGATAGGCTGTTTAATCCGTTTGGATTCAGAAAATTCGTCCTTTTCATTTGGTACCTTATTTGTAACGATACAACTGATATTTCTAATTTATTTTCTAATTTTCTAATTTATTTTCCACTTTTTTCTAGCGTTAAATTACACCCTCACAAACTTTTCTACCGTTCCAGATGAGAGCGAGTACATAAGAATTTTGGGGGAAATACTCTGAAGTAACTAAAAAATGTTTCAAATCCATTTTTTGTCTGTTTCATAATATGGTAGATAAAGTGTTAAAAACCAGAAAACCGAATCAATATGTCCCGACTCCTCCTATAATGTGCAGAAAATCACACTAACAACATATTTCTTCCACCTTTTCATAAATAATTATGTCAAAAAACAATATATTTTTGAACTGCTTTTTTGTGTTACGAAATACTTCTTCATTAATATGCGCTTTATTATCAAAACGAAAACTGTTACATTACTTACACGTTCTTAATTATTTAAAACACTCCAAGAAGAATTCCAAACGGATACCATTCAAGCACGTTTAGACACTTAAATTTAATATTTGCCTGATTTAAAGAAGGGATAAAGAAATAATTTATTTTAATACCTTCAATTAAAATATTTTTTTTCGCCTGAGAAGCTCATAAAATAATTAATTTAAAAGAAAAGCCTCATGAATAAAAGAGTTCGTATATAAAATGTTCAATAGAAATAAGGAAATGTAATGAAAAAAGTTTAATAAAGTGCATAGGAAATGAACATCAGACTGCCTCAATTAAGGAAATTTGTTTCCTCTAAACATTAAGTATCTTACAGTTTTTCCTTTTAAATGTTATTAAATGATTTTGTAAAGTATGATTAGTTTATGGAAAAAAAAAAAAAAAAAAAAAAACTTAATGGCGCAGTTTTTAAAAATGTATTTATCTAAAAACTAGCAGGCTACGCCCGCTTCGCTGGTCACTATTTTTAAATGAATCACTATAGTTAATGAATTCTTAAAATTGCATCAATTTTTACCATGCGAAAAAAAAAAAAAAAAAAAAAGAGAAAAAAAATGTGATTGGAAAAAATGTCGCAACGGGTCTCCACTACCTTTGGCAGCGCAGGCAATTGTGCACTGAGCGCGCGCATTTATGTTCAACACTCTTAACGAATCACTATATTATCGTAAGGGAAAAACATAAAAAAAAAACCTCCCATCAGTGGAATAATCGATTCGGGCCACGACTGCCTGCGGCAGCACATACAGGCGCGCAATGCTCGCATGCTCCTTCACCTACCGTCCCCGCCCCTCCTAACTATCTTAGACTTTAAAAAATACTCGCAGTCGTTCTCTCTGTCTTTTAAACCTAATAATACTAATTTTCAACAATTTATCTGAATTTCTTTATTTTTACCCCTGCGCCCGATCCCTTCCCGACCTTCGTAATAATTCTGTACTTTCGAAAAATATCCTCAATCGATTTATCGGGCCTCAAAACCTAGCAACACTAATTTTCAGCGCTCTAACTCTTATTTATATATTTTTGCCCTTTCAACTCCCCTTCCCGTCTATCCTAATAATTTTACAAATTCGAAAATATACGCAATTGATTTATAGGTATCAAAAACCTCCATGTACCAATTTAATAACTTTACAAATTCGAAAATATCCGAAATCGATTTGTAAGTATCAAAAACCTCTATGTACCAATTTTGAACGACCTAACTCTATTTTTATTTATTGTCCCTCCGTTCCCTCCTCCCGCCCCTCCTAATAACTTTACAAATTCGAAAATATCCGCAATCGATTTGTAAGTATCAAAAACATTTATGTACCAATTTGAACGACCTAACACTATTTTTATTTTTTTGCCCCTCCGCTCCCCCTCCCCTCCCACACACACCTTTCTGACCCTCCTAATAACTTTACACTTTCAAAAATATCCTCATTTGACTTGCAGGTCTCTTTAAAACCTATATTTACCAATTTTGAACGGTCTAACTATATTTCTATTTTTTTTTTTTTGCCCCATAGCCCCCCCTTCCCGCCCCACCTGGGACGAATTTCTAAAATTAAAGAAATTAGCTTTTATGTATTTATGGGAGCTATATTTTAAAGCAAAAATATCTTACACATATATTTTTTTTCTCTTTGCAATATAAAGGATTATTTCAAATCACGTTTTGTCTCCTCCCCTCTTGGGGGCTGAATTTCGAAAATTCCAGAAATAATTTTTTAGGTATTTGTATTAGCTATATATTAGTGCAAAAATTTCACATATATCTATTTTTCTGTTTGAGATATATAGGAGTATGTGAAACCACGTTTTGCGCATGTAAAATCACGTTTTGTCCCCTTTCCCCCCTTGGGGACCGAACTTCTAAAATTCCAGAAATTGCTTTTTAGATAATTAAATTAGCTATATTTTAAAGTAAAAATTTTACGGATATCTGTTTTTTTCTTTGAGGTATGAAGGTTTTCGTGAAATCACATTTTGCCCCCTACACCCCCTTTGTGGGCGAATTTCGCAAAATCGCTTCTTAGGGGGTGCTTACACTTTATGTTCTATAATCTGACCCAGTTTCGAATCAGTGGCTCCAGTAGATTTTGCTGTGCGTTGATGAGTCAGTGAGTGAGTGAGTGGAAGTTCTCTTTTATATATATAGATGGAGGAAAAAATATGTAACAACTGTTTCGGGTTCAAATATTTCATAACGACCCTCTATCAAGCAAAAAATAATAAACTCAAGTATGTTGTGTGTGACAACAGCTGCATGTTGATATTGTCATCCTAACTACCGCTGAAATATTCTTTGAAAAAACTGATGACGAATAAAAGCGTTCAAACAACGTATTTTGTGTCAAAAAACGTTCTTTAGTCGTTCAAATGTAGTATTATTTAAAAAGTTTCACCAATAAAAGACAATTCCAGTTCTATGCATAACTGCACAAAATTTCATATATGATAAACTCATTATGAAATACTATTTTAATTAAAGGGCATACAGAAATAGTGATTGCGCTGCTATGCTCAAAATTTCTCCATTCAGTCCTCTAGCGTATAAATGCACCAAACATGATGTGAAATAGTGATCCAAAAAGAATGCTGACTATATATGGGTGCATATCGGCTGATAGGTGGTGCTGCTATTTCTCGCCTTTTGTGATTTTCTATATTGCTTCATTTCAGCATCTTTTGGTTAAAATTTCACCGAACTGCATACGTAAAATCTCTATTGTCAGAAGATAT
This sequence comes from Salticus scenicus, assembly GCA_963930645.1. NCBI lineage: Eukaryota > Metazoa > Arthropoda > Arachnida > Araneae > Salticidae > Salticus > Salticus scenicus. The sequence continues at coordinate 103,532,677 of OZ005654.1, read as the reverse complement.
AACTGATTTTTGGGGTAAAGTAGGTTAACTGGTAGGTTGCATATAGGAGCAAGTTTTATAATAATCACAACATATTAGTTTTCTTTTCTTTTCTTTCTTTTTTTTTTTTTTTTTTTTTCCAGTGTGCGATTTTTTGTTATCATTTATTTATTCATTTTTGTACTTTTTAACACCCTTCTTAGAAAATTCTTTAAAATCCGAAATAGGAATTTTCTAAGAAATGCTTTTAGTATACGTCTTGTGCATAGAATTCAACTACTATTATACAAAGCGAAATCTTTTTAATGCTTAGACAGAAAAAATAATTAAGAATAATTACTTTTCGTATATTACATAGCTTAAGAATTATTTTCAATAATCTTTCTGTTATGAACTTTTAGTTAAACTCTCTCTCTCTCTCTCTCTTTTTTTTTTTTTTACCCCACTCTAAAAAACACTGTTTAGTTTTTTTTTCAACTTGCATTGGAAACATTGCAGTTGTTTGCTCTTTTCAAGCAAGAAGAATGTTAACGGTAAATTACACCCCCCCCCCCCCAAAAAAAAAAAAAAAAAAAAAAAAAAAAAAAAAAAAAGTTGAACTTTTTGAAATGTAGTTGATTAAGCAACCGTAAAACTCTTCATTTGTGTGAAGATGTAAATAATTACACATTTCCTCGAAATTTGTCCCAATGGGAAAAAAAGATAAGCTGAATAAAAAAAAGAAAAAGAACGAGCAAATAAAGTAGACTTAAAACTTTAAGAGTTGAATGATATTTACATTTAATCATTTGACAGAAGTGACTCTTTTTCTAATTTAATCATTATAAATTACTGTAAGAAATTTTTAAACTTGTAAAAGTAAAATTTTAATAATGTGACATAGAAACTTACAACAGATTAAAGAAAAATTATCCGTTATTCGCATATAAAGAGAATATATATATGTATATATATATATAGAACTGAATAGCTAAAAATAAGGGAAAAGAATCTATTCAAATGGATTTTTAATTAAAAAGTAAGATGAGAACCATCTTTTAATCATCCAACTTTTAAATACTAAAAATGCAAGCTTTAAAAAAAAAAAAAAAACAGCGAAGCTTTTGCGTGGGAAATTAGAAAACTTTCTTTGATCTGGGAAAAGAATCTTCGACCCAAAATATTCCTCATTTCTCCTCCCCCTCCTTTACCTTTCACAGTTTTTTTTTTTTTTAATTAAGTTATTTACGATTAAATATTATAATATATCAGCATTTGTTTTATTATAATCAATCTGAACTTTAAATAACTTAAAAAAAAAAAAAAAAAAAAAAAAAAAAAATGTGTAGTAAATAAAATATTCACGAAGTACATGATTTTTACAATTTACACATAATTCTACTATTTCGATTTATTTTGAGACTTGTGTAAAATTAAAAACTGAAGTTTCTAGCATTCTTGAAGAAAGTGTAATTAGAACTTTTATATAAGCATAAAATTTTGAATAAAAAAAAAAAAAAAAAAAGAAAAAGAAAAAGAAAAAATGTATTTCATGAATATTCAACCGAAACATTCAGTCTCTCGATTTTCATTACATAATTTCATTCCTTTGATTTAGAGACACAGAAAAAAAGTTTAAGTCAGACTTTTTACAATATGATGCTGACATTTTTGACGTAACTTTATTAGTGTATAAAACACATTTTACTCTTTTGTATGTGTGCTTGTGTGTGTTGTTATACTTAACACGCTAATGCCCAACTTAATTTAAAGCATGGAAACAAGTAAAATTCTTTTAAATTATGTTTAAGATATCAATATTAAGTTAATCTAGAGAAAACAATCAGAACAGGGTTTTCTTTTTCTTTTTTTTTTTTTTTTTTTTTTTTTTTTGGTGTAGGAATACTATTAACACTTGACAGGAAAGTGCAAAACAGAAAGATTGGAAAGATTGGAAAGCGATTTGTTTACCAACAGAAGTAAATAAAACTGTCCTGTAGATCGGAGTTAGCGCTAAGCGTTAACGAGTTTTAATCAGTCAATTTCCATTCAAAGTTATTTCTTAATGTTATTTTTATTCCTTGCAATAAAACCTTTTTCTTCTATATATTCCAATTTAAGATTAACCCCTGAAATAATTGTTGGTCGATTGTGTGGCTTAAGGCTGACTGATTACTCTAGGGTCCTGGACCTGCAGGTGAGTTGCTCTCCATGGGGGTCCTAATTCTATTTACTAGAGTTTCGCGGGAAAACTCTGAAAAACTAGGTCGATGAGCTCGAACTGGGACCAAAACCGGCACTTCCAATCTATCAGCTTTGAGCTCAAAACTGATTGGCCTCTGATGGGGCCTCCTGAAATGCAATTCTACAATATGTTTTTTGCCTTGGAGGAATGATATAAAAAGAGTTGGCATACGACGAATCATCATGCAGGGCAAATGACGTTAACTGTTGTCAATTCAAGGTGGCTGCTCAAGTGCATCCAAGGCTACCGCAGGAGCCATATTCAATCGACCAAAACTTTGGTTAGTACTATGTTATTATATGTATTTGGCAGCTTTGAGACCCATAGTTACTATGACTTTCGACTCGAATGATCCATATTACATCATTTCACAATAACAATGCGGAATTTCTTTTACTATATAACTGTGTTACTTAATGGTTACTGCGGTTACGATTTTGGCTTCATGTTTTTCCCGACATGTCATCTCCTTTTACAACATTCCGCAAAAGTTTTTTGCAATTCGAGAATTTACGTCGAAATATTGGAAAGAGGTTTAAATCAGCTTTTTTGTCTTGTCATATTTCTGAGAATTTAAGGAAAAAAACTGAAATAAATTAAAAAGGGGATACTCACTTTACTCATTAGACATTTTTGTGCATGTGCGTTGTATAAAAATTACAATTTTGTAATTCTTTAAATTCTTACTCCTAAATTGTTTTATTGGTTCTATAAATTCCGTGTATCACAGACATACAAATGTTAAAGGTAGGTATAAAATGGTTCACAATCCCTGTTATATCGTATTACAGAATAGTCAAGAGCGGCATAATTGTTTTATAAGCACTAACCGACAGCAGTAAATGCTGCTGGATTTTTGACATCCTAATTGAAACCAAATTTAACTAACTGGTCCACTGTAGGACACAAAAAATGTATGTATTCTGTATAAAATAATATCATAGTTTTTTGTAGTACATGCATGGTTTCGCAATTCTCGTTTCTTTAAAGATGTTTTTGTGTGTATTTGTGATGCTTTGTCTTTCCTTTTCTAGTGGTTTATAAAATATATTAAGATTGTCTTTTCAATATTGAAAATGCTCATAAGCAAAATCTTAATAGATTTAACGTCTTAATAGATTTAACTTTTGTTAGAATGATGATTGTAAACAAAATTATAATTATTTCTTTCAACCGAAAAAAAGAAACGCCACACTGCGTTCTCGAAAACAGTCTTACAAAGAATTTACTCAAAAATGAATTACTTTTTTAATGAAATACTAAAATATTGAGCATGAAAAATAAGTAGTATGTTGTGGCCATCACAAAACTTTCTTCTATTTTTCTTGTATAAATTTAGGTAGTGTAAATTATTTAGTAAAATTATTATTTATAAAAACTATTTTCCACAATAAATGCAGACGATTTCCTTCTCTGAGAGTTATAACTCTAAATATTGAAAGAAAGTTAATTTCCTGCACTACGGACATCTAAAAAATGTATTTTTCTTTCTTTTTTTAAATGAAAAATATTGGTAACTTTGTTTTAAATTATCACAGATTGATAGCTCAACTATTCATCTTAAAGGTATTAAGGAGTTTTCTTTTCTTTTCTTTTCTTCTTCTTTCTTTCTTTCTTTTTTTTTTTTTTTTTTTTTTTTTTTTTTTAAGATAACCATGTTGAAAGTATTATATATTTGTACGTAACATTTTCTTAAATCTTCATATTAAAAATTATGAAAAAAAAAACTGGATAACAGCGCCACCTGTTGAGCGATTGATTCCCTAATAAAATCAGCAGCAAGTTGAAACACGATCCAACTAAATATCAAGTTCGATAAAATTTCGTCCATTGATTCGTGAGATACAGCATCCTGTTTAATGCACACACAGACAGATATTTTCTAGAAATGGTCAAATCGGGTTGAGGACACCTCAAAAAGTAGAAAACTATCAAAATCCGGAGATGGAGTATTTTCACGAATCCAATTATTTCTTCTTACATATATAGAAGAGAGGAAAGCAAAAATATGTAACAATATAATTCCCACTGTGATTAAAATTGAAAATCTATTGAAAACTCAGATTCTCTAAACTTTTTCAATTAACTTGTAAAAACGAATACCTTTCCACATCACATACACCGGTTTGGCAATCAGATAAACAAACTTTATATAAATGTACGAATTTAGCTACATGACTTACCTTTTCCCTTTTCATATACTGGCAGACTTAATTGTATCTCATCTCGAATGGAAGACCTGTCTGATAAAACAAAAATGAAATGTCACGCGTCATGAAAAACGTATAAAAGTCAGATAATAAAACACTACACAACAAAGAATATAACACTACAATGAAAAACAAAATTATTATTAATGAGTTATTTATCTTAATTTCAACGAGAATAACAATTAATTATGCATAATGTTATTGTTGCTATGAATGATGGTTTTATTGAATACCTATTAATTATTTTTTTTTTATTATATTTTTTCTTTATCATGTAGCTGTTCTGCAAAAAAGCTCCAATGCTGCTATAAGACAGACATATACAATTTTTAACCTACCAAAATAATAATGATAAGTCTATTATCTAATATTACTAATATTTAATATATTAATATAATATCTAGGATTTTAGCATGGCGACACAGCGACAACTGTCATTAAGTAATAAACAAATATCTCAAAAATCACATACATGGACAACAAATCTGTCGCTTAAAATATTTGTGCAAACTTTTTCTTTTCTACTTTCTGTTTTTTATTTTTTTTCTTCTCTCTCTCTCTTTTTTATCTATTTTGTAAGGAAACAAATATATTACGATTTTACAAAATTTTGATTAAAAAAATTTATTTTGAACAAATTTCTAGCTTAATTTTTGTTATTTGTTTAATAAGCATCGTTAATAACTAAAATGTTGATTTCAGAGGGGTTTTTTTTATCTTCAAAGTTTTAAATTAGTGTTATTTTCAAATTGTTTACAAACAGATTTTTTTTGCCATTGTTTACCGCAGAATTTTTTTGCCAGAATTTTCTGCCATTCTTTGCTATTGTTTTGTTGAAGGGTCATGCTTTATTATTTTGACCCCAAATTATTGCTGCGTACTTTTTTCCTGTATGGTGTTTGCTTAATTTCCCACCTTTCATCACAAGTTTTTTGGTTCATTTTACAATAAGCTGTTGAAAACCTGTCTTGAATAAGCCATTTATTTAAATTAATTACTGAAATTTAACTTTTCTACTTTTGCTGAATTAGTACCAATAAAATAAAATAAAATTGATAATGTTTGTTTAGAATTTCGCAAAAATAACCTGTTTTCACTGTTTTTAAATAAAAGCATTGACATATGCAGTAAAAGTATGTGTAAAAAATGTTCATTTGTAAACATTTATCAATTATTTTATATTTTTAGACCGCTAAATCATAACATGGAAGATTCATTTTGACCACTAATGTCCATGACAGAAGTGAACTCAACTAATATCATAATTTATTTTGATGTTTGAATCATATATTCACAAATGTAACAGTTTTACGTTAATTTTTTTTTTCTTGAAAATTATTACTATATATCAATTAAAATAATAATCTTTAAAACTTATGTTACACACAGTACGAAAAAAAAAAATATTTTTAACTGAATTATTGAAAACATAATGGGTTTCTAACCACCTGACCACCACTGATGGATATGTCAGTTATTACGCTGTTGTTTTTTACCAAATACACTTATAATTAAAAATTACATAATTATTGATTTTTAACTTCTTTTCGAAGTGTGAAGGTCATAAATAGTCATCATAAGGCTTATCTTTCTATACACAATTATAATTTAATCTCAAGTTGAAACAAATCTTTGCGGCTCATTCGGAAGGGTAAGTTGATTTCTTTTTTCTTATCAAGTAGCCACCATTTTGAAACAAAATGGCGGCTACAAACTATTGATGGACTTAGTAGTATAAATATTGTTATGAACCATATACATATGGAGTTTAAAGCAAATCAGTTCATAAATACCTTTTTATGTTAATTTGAAATTTTCAAATGGCTTACATTTGGAAACAAGATGGCGGGTCAAGTTGGCAAACAAATACACTAAGCGACAAAAAAAAAAAAAAAAAAAAAAAAAAAAAAAGCCGCACTACAGAAAAATTGACTTATACCTTTTGGGTTTGTAATAATTTAAAAACTAATGATTGCAACAAATAAAATTGTTATGTTTGTATAATACGGAAGTCATAACATGATACCTATGTATATTTTCGATTTAATAATTCGTTTTGTTACACTTTACGTAGTATTTAATAAAAATCTACATAAAATTTTCTTTTTAAACGTAATATAATAAACATATACTTTGTATTCTATCATGATTTATTATATGAAATAAACAAGTGCTATTTTAATGTATGAAATAAAACTATTTGTTTGTTAGATTTAAACAATTATTTAATAAAAATATGTATTCTGGATTGGATAATTCCGCCTTTATATGGAATTACTACATTAATGCGCAATGGCATAGTATTTTACAGTTTTTTAACATGAAACTCGGAAATTCCACTGTGCAAAATATCATAAATATTTTTTTCTAGTTCTTTCAAAGTTGTAGGCTACAAATTTCTAATCCCCACCCTTTTTTATAGGCTAAACATTTTCGAGCGGATTGAGATTAGGACAATTTTCAGGTCTAATAAAGAAGAAATTCTGCTATATCCTTTGTGGGATTTAATTTTAAGTAAAACAAGTTATGATAACTTACAAAATTATAGATGCTCATGAGAATGGATAAGTAATTGTAACAAATTGAATCAAATAAATGTATCACAAGCTCCATATAACAAGGTGTAGTATCATCTTGAAATGCTGATTATGGAAGAATCTGAAATACCCCCAAAGTAGTCGGTCAGGTATCAATTTTTTAATGGCCAAAATTTATTTCGGGTTAATTGATCCCTTGAACATGAAAATATACCAGACTCACCGAAAAAATATGCGCTTTCGTATCGTAATGTACTGAGAATATGTTATTGCTTTAAAAGTGAGATTTCCATTAAGTCAGTTACATTTTCGTGATCAGATCTGCTTGTTTCCGTCAGTTTGAATAAGTTAAGCTTGATTCATAAGAGAGAACAACTTCAGCCAAATAATTAATTTATACTTTTTTAATTTTTTTAACCCTTTAATGTCTTGGTTTTCTAATTCTTTTCGTTAAGAATGAATTTTTTTTTTCAGACTTTCTGGCAATTAAACCTGTTTTGTTTAATTGATATTTCACTGTATTTAGATAAATTATGTAACTAAACACTTTTTCTGAATCCCTGCTATGTTTTAAATGTAATACAAACTGATTTTTTAAGCGCTGACTTCTTAACTTACGGTCATCTCGACTGGAAGAGTAACGTGGCCGCCATAGGACAAATGTGCAGTTTAAACAGCCAAAAAATATCGTATCTTGCTATAAACTGGATCACTAATATTTTGTTAACATTTAATCATTTTGACATCCCACGTATTAATTTTTTTTTTTTTTTTTTTGGATTTTCGCTCTAAAATTAATATTTTTTGTGGTATCGTTAGTTGCCTTATTCTTGCCATTTTTGAAACACTTTCTAAAATTACAATTTACCGAACAATTGCATCTTGTTTTTAACACTTGGCTCAATCCTAAATTGCACGCAGAACACAACATAATAAACTCTGTTCAAAAATTTACTTTTGAAACAATAAAATTAGCGATTACAGAAAGAAAAAATGAAAACATCCAAGTGTGTTTTTTTTTTGTCACTTAGTGTATATCAAATGCATTTGTGAGCAAAGTTTACTGTACAAATTTGGTTCGAATTAATTAAGAATTTCAAAAGTTATCATGTTGACAAATTAAGTGGCCGCCACTTGGATCAAAATGGCGGAGCAAGTTACTCAGTGAACTAATCTAACATATCTGTATGGTAAGTCCGACTTTTGTTCGAAAAAAAATCAGTATTTGAAAAGTTATCACGATAACAAATTCTCAAATAGCAGCGTTTAAGTGGTCGCAACTTGGAAACAAAATTACGGAGAAACTTGCTCACCAGAATCATAGATAGTTGAATGATAAATTCATTTTCCAACTTTGATTCGAATTAATTATTTCAAATATCATCGTGATAACAAATTTTCAAGTGGTCGCCATTTGGAAACAATGTGATGGAGCAAGTTGTCCAGCAAACTCATCGAAGATATGTGAAGTATAAGTTCAATGTCCAAATTTGGTTCGAATAAGTGCAGTATTTCAAAAGTTATTGTTTTGAGAAATTTTCAAGTGGCTGCAACTTGGAAACAAAATGACAGAGCAACTTGCCCAGTGAAACCATACAAGATATTTGTATGATAAGTTCACTGTCCTACTTTGGTCCAAACTAATTCAGTATTTTAAAAACTATCGTGATAAGAAATTTTAAAGTGGCACCGTGATTTCAAGGGCTACAATTTGGAAATAAAAAAGTGGGCTGAGATACCCAGTGCACTTATCTGAGATATTTGAATGATAATTCAACTTCGGAAATTTGATAGGAATTGATTCAGTATTATAAAAGATCATAATGACAATTTTTCAAGTGGCAACTATTTGGAAATAAAATGTCGGAGCAAGTTACCATGCGGGCTTATCCAAGATATTCGAACTGTAAATTCACTATCCAACTTTGGTTTGAATCAGTTTAGTATTTTAAAAGTTATCGTGATGGCACATTTTCCAGTGGTCGCAACTTGGAGAGAAAATGTTAGAACAAGTTGCCCGTGAAAACAATAGTGCAGTTTTGCCTTTTTTCAAAGACAGTTAGGGCTAAAGAATTAATATTTCTTCTTCAGATGAACAAAGGAAAAATGGAGTCATTCGAAATGCACTGGTATTTAAAAAGGCATTTTCTTTAGATTAGAATTATCGATAATCATAACCATAAAACTAATAAAATGGACAATTTATATTTTTGTCGGGAATTTTCTGACTAATCATGTAGAACGGGAATCTCGATGAAGAAAAATACATTTGTACAAGAAATAAGAACATCGGAGTGAATAAGTCAAAGTGCAAGAAAATATAAATCAAGTGTATACTAGGACAAAATATTGCTTATGGTTTCAAACACTTAAACATGAAATTCGAGTAGAATTACATTGCTTTGTAATTTTTTCCAAATTATATTTTAATGTACTTTTTTTATGTAATCTATACATAATACATGGCAAAGAAAAATTTATTCGAGTTTGAATTTCTAGAACAAAACGTTAAGGTCGTAAATTGATATTACTAAATTTTATATTTTAAATTTAAACAACATTATATATATATAGATACACATATATAATACGTTAGATTACAATTACTTTTTGAAGATTTTAAAAAAAAATTACCAACAAAACGAATGGTTTAAATTAAAAGCGATTTTTTATTTATCATCATCATTGTTATTATTATTTTGGAATTATTTTGAAATGTATAATCTATAAAGGTTTGCAGAATGTGGATTAATGATTTATTTAAAACTGAATTAGTTTATGTATTTGAACTAAAATAAATATCAAAATCCAGGAATAAAAAAGTCGAATTGTAAAAAAAAAAAAAAAAAACTCATGAATAACATTATTTTAAATTTATTTGGGACAATACAGATTTCAAATATATTTTTTTCTTAAAAAAAAAAAAAAAAAAAAAAAAAAATCCACTTACCTCTAAAATCTTTATCACTCGGGTCATAAGAATAAAAATATTTGTTTAACTCAGGAGACAAATCGTCTGAAAAAAAAATAAAGAAAACATTCTGAACCACACAAAAAAATATTTTGCATTAAAAAAACAACAACAACAAAAAAAAAAAAAGATGCAGTTAAGTCAAAATTGCAACCATTGAACAAAATGTATGGTAGAATAGAATTCCCATTATTACTTGACCCGATATGCTCAGTGCTTGGGTCATTGTTCGATTTTCAGACAGAAAAAGTTTTTTTTTTTTCTATTTATTAATTTACTTTTCGTCTGTTTCAGTTATAGCTGCTCTTGACGGAATTTTTTTCCGAAGAATTTGATTAAACGATATATTTCTCCTTGTCGGTATAAGCAGACAGTTGACATTTTGTAAATGAGTTTTGCAGACATAATTTTTTCTATTAATGTTCGCTAACTTTTTTAAACAGTAATAAATTCCATTAAATAGAAAGTTATATACGATACGAAGAGACATGTGTGGTTGTGTGGTTTTAAATTATTTTGATATAACTCACAGAGTCGTTTAAAAAAGAATATAAAGTTTTGCATTTATTTGTGTGTTTTGAAAAATAAATAAATAAATGTGCAAAATAAATAAAATTTTTACCTGAATATTAAAAAATTTAAAATTAATTTATTTTAATTTATTTTTATATTTTATGTCTCATTTTTATTATTTATCTATTGATATATGCTGTTGCTGTTGTTGTTTTAAGCATTATTTTTTATATCAGCAATTTTACACGATTACTAATTTTATAAAGCATACGGTTTTTTTTTTTTTTTTTTTTTTTTTTTTGTTGTTGTTGTGTGTGTGTGTGTGTGTGTGTCTTTTAAGCACTTATGTGAATATTTTGAATAAATATAAATACACTTTTTCAAGAAGAGGCCTTAACGTCATGTACTGCCCCCCTCCCCCCCCCAAAAAAAACAAAAAAACAAAAAAAAAAAAAAAAAAGCATTTTATTACACGAGAAAGAATTTTAAATCTTAGTAAGTATATTTTGAGGCAGGCGTACATAGAACGGAAAAAATTTACACAATGTGCTATATTAGGCCAAGACTTCTATCTCTTTCAAACATAATTAAAGCGTAGTCACTATTTCCGGTAACACCTCCACCCTTGAATTTGCAAAATAAAAATTACTCTATTACAGAATCTAAAAGTTTATAAATCAGTGCAGCAGAGAAATTTAAATCAAAAATAGAACTCGCCTGAAACGTTAGATTTTCTTTAGAATATAAGAAAAAAGTAAATAATTACACATCTAATGAATAAAAATTATGTCATTCTGAAAAAAAAAAAAAATCATAAAGACAATTAAGGCAATTTTTTCTTTTACATTTAAAAAAAATTGCAGCGCAAAAAGGTAGTTACATCGAGTATTAAAAATCACTCATTTTGACAAAATCATACAAAAAAACTTAGTTATTATTTACTTTACTTTATTTTTGTTTGTTTTCGTTTCACTTTTTAAACATATGTTATGTGAGTAAATTATTGTAAACATAAAAATAATCGATTATGAGATTTTGTTATATTTATACGTTTTGAGATTACAAGAATTCATTTTTGCCACTTTTTTACGATGATATGTGTATGTGTGTGAATGAACTTGATAGTGTCAAAACGCTTTATCTGCAGCTAAGCAAAAAATTTGCAGGTATATGTTATCCGTCGCACAAATTGTTTAGATTGGCATGAGTGCAAGACTTACAGTATTTTTCTTTCCTTCTTTTTTATTACAGGGATACAAAGTAAAATCAAAGAATCACCAAACAATCACAATCACGGAATCACTAAATAAGGTGATTATTTAGAGATACTTCAGACATAAATACGCTTTAGTAATTTTTTATAGCTTTTCTGCTGCAACTCAGCACCATACTATTTTTGATTAAATCTTATGCCGGTAAAATTTTCAAGAGAACACGGCGATTTTCACTTGAAAGTATTTTCTGATTAGTACATCTCTCTTTATTCTGTGTGCAATTTCAATATAAAAAATATACAGTTTAAAAAATATAGATTCAAATGGAAAACGAAATTGTTAATTTAAAAATGTTTATCGTGTTTTTTTTTTAACCTTTCTGTATAATTTATAGAAAATATAAGATTTTTTGCACAAACTATTTGACGGAAAAAATGAAAGGCATATTATATTCACTAAAGCAAACAGCAAATCTCAATTAAATTTATGCTTAGATTAATAGTGATTTTCGTAACAGACTCTATTGCATCAATTTTCATCATGATATTTCTTAACAACAAGTGTGTGAAAAATATGTAAAACCAATAACTACTCATAAAATGCAGAAGAACAGTAAATCTGATACTAAACCCTTTAATTTTATACTCACATAAAAGTGTTTCACTGGATATAATGTTTTTAAAAAAGTTCTTTAATTTTTTGTACTAAACCTTAATATAAATAAAACTACTAACTTAATCAAAATCTCATCTGGGTGTCAGACCTACTTGACAGCTATAATTACTAGTTATACTCACTCCAGTCTTATCCGAGCTTGAAATATAGAGGCATTTATAATAAAGTAATTACTCCTTTAGGCCCCGACTGTTTGGGCGAGTAAAAGGGAACACCAGTGTGAACATTTCCCTAAATGTATTTCGTAGCAGTCCGTCTTTTCTATATTTGCATATTTTTACAAGATTTTTTCACTCCGTCAAGTTTCTTAAATAAAAATTTGACAGATTTCCCCCCTCTCTCCTAAAGTAAAGCTTTAAAGTAAATAAATACTTTTGCTTGAGCTCCCTCTAACTCTAAAATATATTAGTTGAACGGGATCGCTTATTCAGGGTGTTTAATAAAAATATAACCTCACATTTAATTCCTAATATTTCGATGTTTACAAACGTAAAAAGTTAAAATTACACACACACACACACACATATATATATATATATAATTTTATAAAATGAAAAAACAATAATAATAATGATTTGATTTTAAAAATTTGAATTTTTATATGACTCAAATACTTTTATAGGCATTTCCATAAAAAGAAAAAAAAAAAAAAACATTAATATTAAATGTAATCTAATAAGTATCCTTAAAAATATTAAATAAAACATTAAACATATTTTCCTACCAATTTTCATTATTGCAATTATTATATAATTGTTTTAAATAAAATAAAATATTAAGTGCCGTTATTCGTATAAACATAACTGCCAAGTTATAAATATTTTTAAGCAAGTAAAAATAGGATTAAAAAACAAATATAAAATAAATAAAATAAATAAAGATATTTCTCATACAGAAATTCTCACATTGCTTATGTTGAAATTCCTCGAGAACAAAATTTTAAACTTGTAATGTTTTTTATAACTTTAAATGTACTATTTATATAGAATAAGTTGGGATAAGATGCTGTATCACGTGGTTCTCTTATACGCAGGTTACGTAAGAAGACGCCAGTCACTCATATGAGTTGTACATCACTAACCAGAGGTATATTATTTTTATTACGAATTTTCAGGAATTTTTTACATTAATTTGGATCATTTTTTCATCTAGAAAGCGTTAACAACAATTTTACTTGTCCCTTGTGTAGTAAGTTATGCAATTTACACTGGCGTTCAAAATTAAATGAAAAACCTCCTTTCCCATTCTCTTCTTTTGCACATAACTTTTAAACAAATGAACACATGAACATAAAATTTGGATGGCCTGTTCGTTATCATGTTGTTAATCGAATCTTATATTACTTAGCATAAGTGATAATTTTTAAACTAAATTTTTCTCAAAAGTAAGTTTTGAAAAAAAAAAAAAAGAAAGAAAAATTTCAACAATTTTAGAAAAGGAAACTTAAGGAAAAATGGTGGTAAGGATGCGTTACCGATAGATGAAGACGCACATGCCTTCAAATGTCAAACTAAATCCCTACTTTTCTTTCTGTATTCATTTTACTTTTAATTTTATAGTAGTCTTTTTGAAAAAATATAATTACTAATTTATAAGCTATGAACTTCACCATAATAATAAAAATGTCGATAAATAATTTTATAATGAACGTCTTATCCAATTTTTATGTTTGTACGTATAATTTTTTTAAATGTATTCACATGCGAAAAAAAGAAGAAAAAAGAAGAAACAGACAAGTGAATACAGGAAGAAAAATCCGGTTTTAATCTAACACATGCCTGTATGTGCATCTACTACTCCTGTACTGTACTAGTACACCTGTCTGTAATGCATCCTTATGACCCATTTTTATCAAGTTTTCTTTTCTTAAACTGTTGAAATTTTCCATTTTTCCAAAGCTTACTTTTGAGAAAAATAAGTTTACAAGTATTACTTATGCTAAAGTTATATAAAATTCGATTGATGATGTGATAACGGACATGCCATTTAAATTTTATATTTCTTTGTTCATTTATTTAAAAACTACGCACAAAAGAAGAAAACCAGAAAACAAGTTATTGCTTTAATTTTGTACACCAGTATAGTTTAAATAGGAAAAGAATATAATGGATAATTTTTAAAAATACAATGTCTGACCTTTCCCGCCAAACATATAAAAGGGTGCCTGTTCAGCCTTTTTCTAAATTAATAAGCGGACTTACGTCTTGTTCATCTTTTTCGGATAAGCTGACAAAAATTTTGGGTGTAAGATGCTGGTATTTTTATACTGAAGAAAGATGTTTAGATGTCTTCTTTGTTGCTTTAGTTATATCTGGATGCTAATATTAGTAAATTATCAAATAAAATAATAGATAATATTTTGTTTTAGTTTTGTCTATGCAAATCATGTGTTTTGAAATAAATATACAGTACGAAGCAAAAGTTTTGACAATGAAGAAATTCATGCAGATTTGTAAAAATATTTAATCAATTTTCCTAACATAGCTTGAACGTAATGTGCTGTGCATATAAACAATATTTATAACAATGAAAAGTAGAACTGTACATATTGCAAGTAATTAAATGGTAACAAAAATATAATACTGTCTCATAAGTTTAGACAAAAATTAAATAAAATCTAATTAAACAATTTTTAAAACCTAATTGTGCATCCATGTTTCTGTATTACTTCATAAATACGAGATTCCATCGAAGAAACTAAATTTTGCATAGTTTGGGGACCGATGTCGTACTATACATCCTCAATAGATGTCTTGAGTTCCTGTACAGAAAAGTATTGTCTACCACTGCTATAAACTTTGCGAGACATGATGCCCCAAAGATTCTCTGTAGGGTTAAGATCTGTGCTACATGCTGGCTAGTGGAGAACTCTTACATTATGACAATTAAACCAATATTTTGTATTGTTTGGCATTGTGAATTGAAACATTGTCTTGTTGAAATTGCCACTGAGGGCCACCTAGAAGCTCAGCAAATGGCATTAATTTCTTTTCTAATGTCTTTGTATATTGCTGTGATATTTGACGAATGACGACCACTGGTAAAGGTCAGAGATACTAGCAAATGGCTGCCCAAATCATCACCGAGCCTCCTCCTTATCTGCGACTGAAAAAATCTAGAGGTTCCTTCCGCAATCATACCAATACGATGACCTGACATCTGGACCATCTAGATTCTACTTTTTTTCATCGTTAAATATGACTGATTGCCATTTCTGTCCATATGACATATGTTTTCGAGCCCACAACATTCTTTGTAACTTATGATGTGGCTTCAGAGCTGCTTTCTTTTACATTTTGCTATAAACTGTTGTTCCTTTTTCCACAATTCGTCTACGAATCGTATCCTTTGATACAGAGAGTCCCGATGACCTTTGAACTCCACGTACACTCATTTGTTGGGTACTCGCTAGTCTTTGTATCCGGCGATCCTCGTGTATATTTCTTACACGTGGCCTTCCAGATCTACATTTGCTTTATATTCACAACCACGCGATAAAACTCGATGAATAGATTTCTTAGATCTATTAATAATAGCCAAAGTTTCTGAAGCGCGCTTCCCTTCAGCTTTCAACTACCAAATCATTGAAACCTCATTCACCTTGAATTTTTTTAGTTCGGCATGTCGACTAAGCAGCGTTATCGTTTTCAGAACTTAAGTACTCAAACTCTGTGACATCATCGATTTTAAAATTGCATATGCCAGCAAATATTCACAGAAATTTCTAATCGTGTCTAAACTTTTGCGACAAGCAAATTTTTATTTTTATCAAAAAAATTAAAATTATAGCAAATCAAACGACTGTCTTTTGATTATAGCATTTTAAAGCATATTTTAAATATATATACAAGTTTTTGTAATTCTGATGTCATAATTCTAAATTTTAAAGATGAATAACGTCATTGTCTGCGTCGTACTGTATAACAGAGGTTTGGAAAAATAATGTTAACAAAATTTGGTTTGATAATTTTAGCTGATGCAAAACCAAAAATGAAGCCAGATTTTTTATATCACGTATAGATTTTTTACAATACAGGGTTCTCTACCGACATAATTTCTTCATTTTCAATAGTTTCTAGTATGTTTCATTGATTAATCATGTAAATATACTGCAAAAGTTACCATATAGTTTCATTAGTTGAAGAATCATGGACGAAAAATGTATCTGTAAACGCCCCGTATTAATAAAAATCTATACGTGATAGAGAAAGTCTGGATTCAGTTATGGTTTCAACATACCAAAACACAAAAAGATCAGCCAAAATCATCAAATCAAAATTTTAGATGTTGACCTGTGTAATGTTTTATAAAAATGTGTATTTTGCATTGAAATCCCATAAGAAATCTTATTTCTCAATATACATACGGCCAGCTTACCCCAACATTGGGGTAAAATGCTGAAACGAAAGCGTTAAACAAAACTTTTATTTCAAAGTTTTAATAATATTTTTCAAGTTAAATACATTTTCAATATGTACAAAAGTTTAAATTTTTACAAGAAAGGAATAAACAACAAATATAACCACAAGAGGGCATTTCACAGAAATATTAAACAAAAACTACGGCGTCTTCCTCTAATCTACCTTATAAAGATTTCATTTCCAAACAATGTTATCTGTGTAATTGCGATAACACAGGTCTAAATCTAACATTTTGATTTGATACCGATTTTTCCCAAAATCCTTTATGCTGCTGAGGCGTGGTATCCTAGGCTGAATTGTCATGGTGTTAGAAAGTTGAATTCCTGCCAGCGTACGTTCATTATCCATATTTGTCATTTTTATAAATCAGTCTCCACTGATGCTATTCGTCATCTTACTGGGGTTCCTCCCGTGACTTTGGAGGCGGAGAGGCTTATTAAGAAGTACAATGTCCGTTATGGTGATAAATCTCTATCTTTTGATGGTGATTATTATGATAAAAATGACTTTGATAAAAGAATTTTCAAGTATAACATTGACTCATCGGGTTTGTGTAGAGATTTTGAAAATTTAGCTGATCTGGACAGTAATGATTTGCTCAGGATTTACACTGATGGCAGTAAGACGGATGAGGGTGTTGGTGCTGCCTGGGTTGCTATTTACAATGATGATATTGTTAAATTTGATTTGCTGAAGCTCAGGGAATATAACTATTTTTCAAGCTGAACTGATTGCTATTAACGAAGCGCTTACTTGGTTAAAGGATGCAAATTTCAATTCTGTTGTTATTCTCACTGATAGTCTCTCTTCTATTCAGGCTTGTAGAAACCTTTATCCTAGTACCATGTTAATTAAGGATGTCCTGGACCTCATTCAAACCTGTGATAGTAATGTGGTAATTAAATGGGTGAGGGGACATACTGGTATTTTGGGTAATGAAATTGCAGATTTCTTGGCCAAGAATGCTTGTGTTACTGGTAATAGTGTGGTTATTCCCTATCCTAACACACTTATTAAGAAATTTCTGAACAATGACCTGAAAATTGCTTGGCAACGTGAGTAGGATTCTTCAGATAATGGCAGACTTACTTTTAGCATTTTTCCTACCGTTTCTCTTGATTTTAAACTAAAGAATCAAGTTCTTTATTACTTCGCTACTGGTCATGGTGCTTTTCCCTACTATTTGCACTTTGAAGCTAAAGATAGGGACAGTCCAAATTGTCCTTGTGGCTCTCTTGGGGATTCTCTGCACTACCTGACGACTAGGTGTTCCTTTTCTGGTAAATTTATTAAGAGAGATACTGCGGAGGGTCTAGGTGACTACTTTCAGAGAATAGATAATTCTAGGTTCTGGTGTAAACGAGCTGCTTCCATCTGTAATCATTTGAACGAATGTTTTACTTTTATTACTTATGAATTTTAGGCTCTTGATTTGTTTGGATTGTAAATGGTGTCTTACTGTTGCTTATTTGTAATTGTTATGTAGTTTTATCGCTTGTTCTTATATCTTAATATATTTTAGGTTCTTGTTTTTAACTGTTGTATTTTACCCTTAGTGTTTTATTCTAATGTTTTGGTATTTGTTTTGCTATGCATTGTTTTAACTTTTAAACTGTTGTTTTAACCTTTTTAACCTTGTAGTTCGTTAACTTGGGTTATTTTAGCTGTATTTAAATTTTTGTATTTTAAACTTTGTGCTTATTGCTATTTTTAATACTGTTTCTGTATTTTGGCTATATGGTCTTTGTTACTTTATGGGAATTTCTGTTGCTGTTTTGCGTGTTCCTATATATTTGTATTCACGCTGCTTGACATTTTGTTCAGTACGGTTGTTTTTGTTCTGCTGTTTTATAATTTTGTATTATTGGTGTGTGAGTGTTCTCACACATATGTCCTTTAAAAGTTTATTTATTTATTCAAAGTTAATATATAACAAGAAGGAGGGATTAATAAAATAATATAAAAAATCTTTTTAAATTTATCTAATTCAATTAATTAATTATATAGAATTTCCCGTTTTATTTAGAAATCAAAATTTGTGTTCTTTGTCCTTTTTGTTACAAATGCATTACTCTTATAATAAAATAAAGCAATTTTTATATCGGGGTTTTTGAAAAGTAGTTTTGTTTATACATTTCCCCGAATGGATTAAATCAATTTAGCTATAATTATTTATTTTCAGAGGGTAATTTAAAAAGTCGTTATCAGCCTGTTTCTAGCATATACAGCTATTAATAAAATAAAATAATCATATTTTTTCATGTTTATTACCCTTGTATGTTTACGTTAAAAATCTATTATTATTTCAAGCGGGTCATTATAATTCTAAAAATAGATTTATAATGGATTTTTGCGTCCTAAGCGTCGCCGTTTTATGTACGTTGAGAGTTGAAGGACATTTGGCGTTGCTTCTCAATGTCAAATCGATCTAACTTTATAACGACATTTTATATTCAAAAATTTTGTATTAATATGTTAGAAGGACAAAGAAACAGATTGGCATTCTTTTGGCTGAATTTTAAGGATGCCAATTTTTGGGGTTGCAATTTTAGGCTCTCTGTGGCTGGCAGATTTAGTGTAGCTTTTGGATTTTGAGTTCGTTTGATTAAGACGATCTTTTTTTGGTCTCTTCCTCCCTCTCTGTCTAGATAACTGGGATAGAACATTTTTCCAGCTTTACCAATGAAGTGATGATATAAAAATTATATGTGACTAAGAACATATGTATTGAATCGCTACTATAATAAAACACAGTTAAGAATGATTCATATGCTGTTTATTTGGAGGTAAAGACTTCTGTATTATTCACCACAATTTTACGATATGGCCGTTGTGTGAACAGAACCTGGTATTTACTAATTTCTCCTTCACAGAACTCTGGTGCCCTTCTAGTTCCCCGACCTTCTAGAATGGAGGGGGAGGAGGAACCCGACGGAATCGGAATGATGTTTTGATAACTGAAATTTTTTTTCTTTGGGGAGAGCTCATCATGGAACTGCTATCTAAGTCATTTTTGTGGATGAATTTTCTCCTTTTACGAGCATTGAACTTACTTGTTATTACGATTAGATGCTTGCTTGAATGGATGGCTGTGAGCGAAGCCCGAAAATATCACTACTCAGGAAATTTTTTTTCGTGCTTGTGGCTCCAAAAAAAAAGGCTTTCTTGGAGTATCATTGTGTTGATAGATTTCCTTTGATGGAACAAAGTGGCCGAGAGTGAGGCCTGAAGATATCGCCGGTCATCTGTGCTCAACTAAGTGGCCTAGAGTGAGGCCTGAAGATATCGCCGGTCATCTGTGCTCAACTAAGCGGCCGAGAGTGGGGCCTGAAGATAGAACTAGTCAAAGTGTTTTTGGTTCGTTTATGTTGCCAAGGAAGCATGAGAATGATCTGAACAGGTTAATCAAGAAAGTTCTTTTTACCGTGGGACACATCCGTCTGTGTGTAATCGGCAACTTCGCGTGCTCGAATTTTAATTTTTTTTTCTTTCTAATATTGCAGGAATGCATAAGGAACGGAAGAGAGAAGAAGGAAAATAGAAGAAAAATAAACCATTTTTTGAGCAGAATTATAAAATAATTTGACGAAAAATAAATAAAATTAAATGATAAATTTTTTTTTTACAGAATATTTTTTAACCAAGTTATATCCAAGAATTGGTAAGTTAAGTTTATCTTATATTTTAGCTATCCCAATGGAACTTTTGGTTTTGTTAATTTTGTTCCGTTCTCAACAGTAAGAAATAATGATAATGATTATAAAAAAAAAAAAAAAAAAAAAAAAAAGGAAGAGAGTTTTTAACTATGATATATAGATTTATACAAGTATTTCATTTGATATGAGTATATATATTTTTTTGTTTTTCATGATACTTGGTAGTTTTCTTTGCTTATAAAGCTTAATGTGATTTATTTTTTTTTATTATTTTGAAATTTTTTTGAAATAGATATTGTTGGTAAATTTCACTTAGTATTTCGTTGGGATATTTCATATGTATATATATATATATTTTCTTTTGTCTTTCATGATGATTAATACTTTTATTTGCATATTGTGATTTATTTTTTAAGTGATTTAGTACAATTACTATTGCAAATTTTTACAATTCCTTATGATTTATTTTTATATTTTTGGAATATTTTAAAATATACATATATATATATATTTTTTTTTGGTAATATTTTTACATAATAGATATTTAATGAGGTATTTTATCATATGCATTTTCCGTAGGCATCAAAAGGAAAGATGCGTAATTTTTGTGCTCATGGATTTTAATGCAATATATTTTTTTACTCAAGCATTTCTGAGATATATTAGTATTTAATTTGACCCAACATAAATAATTAAGATGGCCACTAAAAGGAACATTAATATTAATATTTTAAATTTTGATGGTGACCCATCCTTACTTGAGTTTTTTTTTTTGATCAGGTTTAGTCTTATGCTAAATTAAATAGACTAAATTCAGAAGAGGCAGTGGCAATTTTAAAAGGAAAATTAACCGGCCCTGCATTAAAGTTCATGACTCAATCTCCTTTATTATATAAATCTACAGATTTAAAATTTATCAAGGATGAATTCAAGAATTTTTTTGCTCCAATGAGCTGTACTCAGGCTCTTGTGGAATTTAACAATTTAATACTCTTACCACAAGAATCTATTAGAAATTTTCCCCACAGATTAAACATTTTGGCAGAAGTAGTATATTCTCAAATTAAAGATACTAATGCTTTAAATTCCATTAAATTTACTAAATTTATTTCAACCATTCCCTCAAATATTAGAGTTAAGATTCAAGAAGAGGGAATCTCTGAGTATCAAGAGGCAGTTAACAGAGCACAAAAATTGCAGGATATTAATGTCAATGAGTCCTTATTGCAAATGAGTTTAAATAACCCCGTTGTAAACACACTTTCTGAAAAGTTAGTTGAATTGACAGATAGGTTAAACAATTTGTCCTTTGCTAGTAAATCTGATGAGGTTAACCATACACACGAATCCCCAGTGCCAGATAGACAAAAAAACAATAGGCAAAGTGAGCTAAGACAAAATTATAAAACCCGTAATCAAAATTTCAGGGGTAACCAAAATAAAAACAGATATTATTCTTCTCCTACTTGCCAATTGTGCAATAAAAAAGGACATGTTGCTACTAAGTGCTTTAGATGGCAGAGAAATCAGACTAGGGGTAAAAATTATGACAGAAATAACTATGGTAAAAAGGGAAGTAATTTAAACGAGCGCAGAGATGTAGTCTAGCTGATGCAATTACATCTCAAGAATTGAATAGAGCATCAGCACAAAATTTTTCTCTGGATATTGCTTATGACTTTAATCTACCCAAATTATCTAGTGATAGATTGGTTAATTCTACTGCTTCTCAGACACAACAAATCTTGAAAATTTCTGATTCTAAATCTACTCAAACAAATAGCGATAAAAGGGAGAACATTTTTAATGTCCATGTAAATTCTCCAAAATTACCTCTTATTAAAATTTTGCTAGATAAACAAAAGGTAAACACACTTCTTGACACTGGTAGTTCTGTCAGTTTGTTAGCTGAAAGTACATTTAATAAATTAAAACATAGTTTGAAATATAAACATTTATCTTCCCATGTAACAATCAAAACCGTGAACTCGAATGTACAGTTTTCATCTTGTATACAAACCACTTTCAAAATTCAAAATCAATTTTTTTCACAAAAATTTTTTATTGTAGATATTCCTGAGGGTTCAGCATTTAGGGTTATTTTGGGTTATGATTTTATTCAACAATATCATGTAATATTAGATATGCAGGAGTCTCTGTTAAAAATAAAAGACCTATGTATTCCCATAACAAACACATATAGCGATCATGAAGAAAATCTTAATATGCATACTCAATGTAAGAAACTATCAGTAAAAACGGGGCAAAAACTTATTTTACAACCCAAAGAGGAGTCTTCTATTACTGTTTATTGTCCCAAAGTTTCTTCGGGTGATTATTTATTTCAGAGTAAAAAGAGTTCTTCCAAATTAATTTTTTTGGATTCAATAGTTAATATTGATCATTCCCAGAAACAAAATTGCAATAGTAAATATGATAGAGTAAAATTTCAGTTATATGTGAGTCAAATAACACTAATAGAAGTATGCATGTAAACAAACATTCAAATATTGGTACAATAAAAGAAATAGAGCAAATTATTGACTATGGTTCAAAACAAAATGATAATGTTGAAATTTCAGAGGATTCGCAATTTATTAATTATATTCAACCTTCTAGTGATGTATTAAAAATGAGAAAACAAGATTTAACACCCATGGACTTTGATGTTAAACATCTCAATGGGGCTCATGCAACAAAGTTAAAACAAATTTTATTAAGTAATTTCGCGGCATTTTCTAAAAATATGAAAACCCTCGGGCATACTGACAAGGTAGTACCAGATTTAAAATTTTTAAGTGACTATCCAATTAAGACTTTGCCCTTTCCCATTCCTCAAGCTTTACAGCAGGAAGCTAGAGATCAAATTAACCAATTGGTAGATGCTGGGATTATTGAGCGAAACTGCTCTGAATGGGCTTGCCCAATTTTATTGGTAAAGAAAAAGCAAGATGGATCTGGTAAACAGAAATTTCGCCTCGCGTTAGATTTAAGAATGTTAAATTCCATAATTCAGGGTTCTTCTTATCCATTACCTAAAATTCAAAATATAATAGCTGATCTATCTGCGTATAAATTTTTCACTTGTCTTGATTTCCAACAAGCATATCATCAAATTGATTTACCCGAACATTTACAGGATAAAATTACTTTCACATCAATGTTTGGCAGTTTCGAATTTAAAAGACTATGTTTTGGTCTTAAAAACGCGGCTTCTCAGTACCAAGCACTTATGGATTCTTTAATTGATGAAATTAATATAGATGGAATTTACGCGTATCAGGATGATTTAATATTTGGTGCAAATAGTTTTGAAGAGACATGTGTTAAACTTGAAAGAATTCTTAAGATTTTAATTAAATATAATTTAACCTTAGCTCCTAGTAAATGTACATTTCATAAGAGTGCTGTAAATTATTTGGGATTTCACATAGAGAATAATTCAATTTCTCCAATTGAGTCAAACATTATTAAAATAAACTCTTTCCCTACACCTACAACAAAAAGACAATTAAAACGCTTTATAGGAGTTGTAACCTTTTATAAGTCTCTTATTCATAATTTTTCTAAATTAATTCAACCACTTATTGAATTGACTAAACCGAAAACAAAATTTGTTTGGAATAAACATTATCAGGATATTTTTAAGAAATTTCAAGATATATTTTTAAACTCACCTATGGTAAGATTACCGGATTGGAACAAGACTTTCTTTCTCAACACTGATGCATCAAATATCTCTCTTGCAGGAGTTTTGATGCAGAAATATGACAATCAATTATTACCTGTCGCCTTTTTCTCTAAATCACTTAAACCGTCTGAAAAAAGATTTCCGGCTATCAAACTTGAATTAATGGCCATTTATAAATCGGTAATTGCTTTCAAATATTACTTATACAATAGAAAGTTTATCATTTTGTCTGACAGTGCTCCTTTAAAAACATATAGAAAAACAAATAGTCCTGCTGATTTAACTACTAAATGGCTGTTAGAGTTGTCAGAATACTCATTTGAATTTGAACATATTACTGGCCCTACAAATGTTTTAGCGGATTATTTATCAAGATCAGACTTCTCAAATAATCAACAAAATTTGAAAACAAATCCAGAATTAATATTCAGTTCTCAACCTCTCCCTATTGTACAAGATGACACACATTCAATTAATCAAATTTCCACTTCTACTCAGTCTGTACAACAAAATCAATTCAACAATTTTCTAGTTTCTGGTAATACTGACAATAAAGATCCCCTTTTGGAAATTTCAAACAATACATTTATATCTGAGCAAAAGAATGATCCAAAATTGTCAATTATTTACAAACAAATTTTAAGAAAGGGTTTTTCAAAAAATAATGATAATTTTTTTATTCATCCAGATTCTAAAGTTTTAATGTACAAGAAACAAAATTTGCATAATAATACTTTTTCATATCTCATTGTTGTACCACATTCTTTAAAATCTAAAGTTTTAACTATTTCACACCTTTCTCACGTTGGGTTGACAAAAACATACGAATTTTTATCAAATAGATATTATTGGAAAGGTATGTACACAGACACTTTAAATTTTGTTGCTTCGTGTACTTTATGTTTACAAAATAAACATCATAACACACCACCAGCTCCTCTACAATCCACCTATACTCCAACACATCCAGGGCATACTATTAGTGTCGACTTGGTTGGTCCTTTATAGATGGACATTCAGTTTTGACTGTGATTGACCATTTTTCGCGACACATTGAATTATTTAAATTAAAAGACACTTCTTCATCAAAAATAGTTAAATGTTTATTTAATTACATTACAACATTTGGTAGACCGTCAGTAATATTATCAGATATAGGCAAACAATTTACATCAACTATTTATAATATTTTCAATGATAAACTTGGCATAAAAAATTTACATTCATCTGTTGCTCACCCTCAAAGCAACTCTATTTCCGAGAGGTAAATAAATCTATAAAGTACTCAATTAACACTTTAATTTCTGAGGGGTATTCTTTTGAAAATTCACTAGCTATACATAAATCACTTTATAATGGTTCAACACATTCATCCACATTGTTTTCACCTAACCTACTTCATTTTGGTAGGGAACTGTCTTTAATATTTGATACATTTGACCAATTTATAAATCAGCCATTTTTAGATAAAAATGTAGACATATATAAATTATTACACGACTTAGATAACATCTATAGCAAAGCATATTCTAACATTAAAGAAAATCAAGATAAAAGATATCAAAATTTTCAAAAACGTGCAAAACTGAGGCCTGTTGCTGTTCATGATGTTGTATACTTGAAATCAATAGATAAATTTAAACCCAAGTATTCTGGACCATTTATTGTTGTACAAAAACACTCGCCAGTTTCCTTTTCCATTAAGATATTACATGCACCTGATAATAAAGCTTTCAGAGTCCATATTGATAGACTCCTTATTGCTCCTCCTCGACGTAATTATTTGTTTACTGAGCCCAACTCCAATGTAACACATAATATTGGCAATAATTCTACCCATTCTTATAATTTAAGAAATCGCAATTAATTTTTTTTTCTCGCAAAAAAGTTTGATGAATATATTTTGCATCACAAATGCATTTTCCAATGGCCAATGGAATGTATTTGTTTGCTGTGCAGGAGCTCGTCTTTATTTATTTTATTATTTTTATTTTTAGATGGCTGGTCCACTGTTTTTTTTATTTTTTTCTTTTGATGTAAAGACTATTTCTTGCATTGTAGTGTTGTTGAATATATATAATATTTATAAATAAGATACTTATAAAAAAAAAAAAAAAAAAAAAAAAGTCTAATGATAACATAAATGCTTGTAGATCATATTTTGAATTTTTAAATTAGTAATCAAGGTGTTATATATTTTTATTTAATGTTTACTATATCTTTTTATTGGGTGAAGGTTAAACAAAAGTAAGATATTTGAAATATATTTAATAGAGATATTTCATTGAAATACAGATTAAGTTCATAGAAAATTAATTATTAATGATAATAGTGGTGTTAACAATATACATACAGCTAAATTTTATAAGTTTCCAATTGATTTTTGGTGCACAACATGTGTTTGGTTTGTTCAATATCCAGTCTAAATTTTTTTATTATTTTGGCATTCCCCCTCATCACTCAAAATTTTATCAATTTGTTTTCTTTTACTTATTTATTACCCTATCCTAGATATATGTTGTCTCGTTCAAAATTTTCTCCCGGGAGAGCAACATTGGATATGTGATGAGAATCTATATTTTTGTTGACATTATTTTTTCAACATTTATGACACTTAATTAATCGGTTTCGTGAGGTGTCCCTACAGGGGTCTGTGGACTCTGCTGGGGGACGGAGGCCTGTGCCTAACAGTGCAGTTCTTTCAACACGCCCTGTCCCGCTAGGATGTTAGCCTTAAGTTAACATCATTACACTTACATTTTTGTAAGGATTAAGGGAAGATTGTTTTTTTTTTTTACTGCCAATGGCGTCCTTTTTAAAATCTTTCCTGTGTGGTATACACGAAAACTTTTCTGTTTCTTTATTTATTTTTTTTTTTTTATTTATTTTTTACATAATTTTGTTTAACGTTGACCAATGTGTGTAACCAAGGTGTTAGACAAATAAATATTACAATAATATGCTGGAACCTTTAGTCATTACAACAATATATATGCATATGTGTAATTTATATTATTTTTTTCTCTATTTCACTATACATATTAGTGTGAAAATTTAATATTTTGAATGTAAAAATCTAACGTTAGTGACTGTTACTGTGGCATAGTTTGCTGAGTATATCAAGAAGAGACTCTTACATAGAAGAATGTTTCAGCTGAAATTTTTGTGGCATATAAAAAAAAAAAAGACAATATGAACAATATGGAACTGCAGTTTGGACTATTTTATAGAGGCCACTTTTTTTGCGCATGTCATGACAAATATTTTTCTTAAAGCTTTTGGTTTAACTTTTGGTTTTTGAAAAGTAGTTTTGTTTATACATTTCCCCGAATGGATTAAATCAATTTAGCTATAATTATTTATTTTCAGAGGGTAATTTAAAAAGTCGTTATCAGCCTGTTTCTAGCATATACAGCTATTAATAAAATAAAATAATCATATTTTTTCATGTTTATTACCCTTGTATGTTTACGTTAAAAACCTATTATTATTTCAAGCGGGTCATTATAATTCTAAAAATAGATTTATAATGGAGTTTTGCGTCCTAAGCGTTGCCGTTTTATGTACGTTGAGAGTTGAAGGACATTTGGCGTTGCTTCTCAATGTCAAATCGATCTAACTTTATAACGACATTTTATATTCAAAAATTTTGTATTAATATGTTAGAAGGACAAAGAAACAGATTGGCATTCTTTTGGCTGAATTTTAAGGATGCCAATTTTTGGGGTTGCAATTTTAGGCTCTCTGTGGCTGGCAGATTTAGTGTAGCTTTTGGATTTTGAGTTCGTTTGATTAAGACGATCTTTTTTTGGTCTCTTTCTCCCTCTCTGTCTAGATAACTGGGATAGAACATTTTTCCAGCTTTACCAATGAAGTGATGATATAAAAATTATCTGTGACTAAGAACATATGTATTGAATCGCTACTATAATAAAACACAGTTAAGAATGATTCATATGCTGTTTATTTGGAGGTAAAGACTTCTGTATTATTCACCATAATTTTACGATATGGCCGTTGTGTGAACAGAACCTGGTATTTACTAATTTCTCCTTCACAATTGGCTTTGTATGTAATACTTCCATGTGACTCTGTATTTTTGATTTTTCCAAATTTTTTTCTGCTGATTTTCTGGGATCGTTCTCCTGGCTGAGTTTTGGCTGGATGGTGGATGCTTCTTTTTCCGACCGTCCTTGGGCCTTCGGGCCGACTATAAACCTTCGGGTTGGTCGGCGGTTTCGGGGGTAATTTTGATTTGATAATTTTGGCTGACCTTTATGTTTTTTGGTGTTCTGAAACCGAAGTTAGTTTTTCTTTAGCACGTATAAATTTTTGTCAATACAGGGTGACTTCCGACACAATTTCTTTCGTGACTCCACGGTTAAAATTATATGGTAACTTTTATAGCATAATTCCATGACTAATTATAATTAAGCATGGAAACATACTAGAAACTATCTAAAATGAAGAAATTGTGTCGGTAGACACCCTGTATTCACAAAATTTTATGCGTGATAGAGAAAAACTGGCTTCATTTTCGGTTTCAGCACATCAAAAAACATACGTATCAGCTAAAATTATGAAATCTAATTTTGCTAATATTACTTTTTTTTTTTTTTTTTGTAGATATGTGTAATGAATAAATATTCTTTTTTATCTTTATAATTAAAATAATCGATTGATCTTAAATTTGAAAAAAAGAGTGGATATTTTTTTTTTTTTTTTTTTTTTTTTATTCCATAAAAGAAAAGTTTTGAAAATTGACATTCCTATTATTTTGGGAAAATTTACACAAAAGATTTTATTTCTTAACAAAATTTTTTTTCTATAATTAGATTTACGCTCGAATTCCTAAATATGTTTTTAATCTTCATTTCCCTTTTCAAACACACACACACACACACACAAAAAGAAGCTAATGAGTTTTTTAAATAAATCAAATTTATTTATTAATTTTCTTAGGAATGAAAAGTATCTCAACTTTATTTTTAAGACAAAGTAAAAAGTAATTATTTTAACAATGGGGAGTTAAAAAAACTTTCACTTTTTTATCAATGAATTATGCTTAGAAAAAAGCATGGATTTGCAGAAAATTTTAACTGCTAATTTAAGCAATATAAATTGGTGTAAGTCTGAATTGTTCTTTTATGAATAGACATCTTATCATTTTTAAAACATTCCTGCTTTTATAAAAGATAAGTTGAATGAATGCACTGTACATTCAAGGTTTTATCTTTTCACTCAAATTGAAAACAAAAGCCAACACTACTACTTCGAAATTGATTTGTATGTGTACGATTAGTATGAATGAACAAGATGTAACAAATAAATCAAAAGATAATAAAATGAAGAAATTATTTAATTTCCATTTCATTATTCATAACGGCTAAATTCGTCCTAGCATGCATTATTCTCTTTTCAAACGATTTTTCAGCCATTTAATATATGTATCGAGTATCATGAAGTCGGCTATAGTAAAATAAATAAACAGGAGTAAATAAATAAAATACTTCCCCCCCCACCCCCTTTTTACTTTCTTCTATATGTAATATAGAGAAAGTATTGGATTCGCGAAAATTTTCGACCTCCGTTTTTTGACGGATCTACACGTTTTGAGATGTCCTGAACACGAATTGATAGTTTTTAGAAAATGTCTGTCTGTGCGTCTGTCTGTCTGTGTGTCTGTGTGTCTGTCTGTATCATTTTTTTGTGGACGCTGTATCTCACGAACCAATGAATGAAATTTAACCAAACTTGGTATTTAGTTGCACCCTGACATGAACTGGTGCCCATTAGATTTGGGGATCAATAGCTCAACAGGTGGCGCTGTGATCGCATTTTATGAAAATTTTTAACATGGCAGCATAGGACAAAATTCCGTATAAATGAGCATAATGAGAGTTATTTTAAACTTGTGATTGTAAAATTAATATGAATTATTGATAATAGTAGTAGTTAACTAGGAAAAAAAAATGTGCATGGGGGGGAAGTACACCCCCGGGGGGGTTAAATTTTGAAGATGGGTATCATTCGAAAGATCTCGTGAATACCTTTAAAACGAATGGTTGAACTATAAATCTGTGATAATTTAAAACAAAGTTATGGATTTTTTTTACTTTTAACAAAAAAAAAAAAAAAAAAAAAAAAATTAGAAAAAAAATCTTTTTTTTTTTTTTTTTTTTAACGAAATTTTACCAAACTTGGTATTTAGTTGGTCCCCGACATAAACTGGTGCTGATTATATTTGGGGATCAATAGCTCAACAGGAGGCTCTGTGATAGCATTTTATCTAAATTTTTAACATGGCAGAATAGGACAAAAATTCGTATAAATGTGCATAATAAGAGTTATTTTACACTTGTGATTGTAAAATTAATATGAATTATTGATAATAGTAGTACGTAACTAGAAAAATAAATTGTGCATGGGGGAGCATCGCTTTCCCCCCTGGGGAAATTTTGAAGATGGATATCATTCGAAAGATCTCGTCAATACCTTTAAAACGAATGGTTGAACTATAAATCTGTGATAATTTAAAACAAAGTTATCGATTTTTTTTACTTTTAACCAAAAAAAAAAAAAAAAATTCGCATTTTTTTTTTTTTTTTTTTTTTTTTTTTTTTAATATTGTTACTGATTGAATATGTATAGGAAAATATAGAAGAAAGTCTTGTGGTGGCCACAACATACTAGTTTTTAATAGTAGCAAATTATTAGATTCGTACAAAATTCCAGTTTCATTTTTTGAGACATGTTTTGAGAGGACTAAAGCACGATTTGATCATTTTGAAAGTGAGTGAGATGATTTTATGTCGCACTAGTGTTACATTATCGGTGATTGGGTACAGTCTGGATCTCAGCCGTAAGGTCTACCGCATTCTGAGAAGACATGAGACAAAATTTGATGCAAGAAGTTGACACGCATACTTTGTAAACAGTTTCTAGGAGATGGAATTCTCTTTAGAGTATGTGCGTGTTGCATGTTGCGTAAAACTTTGTCTCATGTCATGTCTCGTCAGAGTGCGGTAGGACGAAGGATGTCTAGTGTCTAGAGACATGCCATTACAATTTTGATCCTACACGGAAGGAATGACAATCTTAAAACTAGTATGATGTGAGCAGCACAGGACTTTATATAATTTTGCACAAAATTCATTGAATACAAATTATTTATTAAATTATTTTCCATTATAAATGCTGACGATTTTATCTGACAGAATTATATCACTAAATGCCGAAAGAAAGTCAATTTTTTGCCAATATAAAACTAAATACGATTTTTTTTCCCTTTAAAAGGTAAAAAAGTCTATAACTTTGTTTTAAATTATCACAGATCTATAGTTCAACCATTCATTTTAAAAGTATTGACGAAATCTTTCGAAAGACCCCCATATTGAAAATTTACTCCACCGGGGGGGGGGGGGGGTGTACTTCTCCCCCTATGCTCCCACATGCACAAAATTTTTTTCTAGTCAATTCTACTATTATAAATAATTCATATTAATTTTACAATCACACATTTAAAAGAACTCTCATTATGTAAATTTATACTAAATTTTGTCCTATACTGCCATGTTAAAATTTAGAAAAAATGCGGTCACAGCACCACCTGTTGAGCAATTGTTCCACAAATCTAATCAGCATCAGATTATGTCAGGGTTCAACTAAATACCGAAACTAAATACGAAAATTCAACTAAATACGAAATTTTGTTAAATTTCGTTCATTGGTTCGTGAGTTACAGCGTCCACAAAATTTGTGATACACACACACACAGACAGACAGACATTGTCTAAAAACAGTCAAATCGTGTTCAGGACATCCCAAAACGTCTAAATCCATCGAAAACTGAAGTTCGAAAATTTTCACGAATCCAATACTTTCTCTATATATACATATAGAAGAAAGTAAAAAATGTTTGTGTGTGAATCTGTCTGCTTCTCTCTTTTTGTATGTGTTACCAAAATTCTGTGTGCACTGTCTCTCATGGACCAATGAACGGATTGTAATATAAGTTTTTTATTTAGTTGGACCTTGACTTAAATTGATGCTGATTAGTTTTTGGGCTATGGCGCTCAACAGGTGGTGCTTCTATCCATTTTTTCATAATTTTTGCTATGGCAACATAGGACAAAATTTCCTATAAATGTGTACAATGACAACTGTTTTTAGCCAATCATTGTGAAATTAAAATGAATTACTTATAATAACAGTATTCAATTAGGATTTTTTTTTTTTTTTTTTTTTTTTTTGTAAATGTAGGCGTGTCGCTTTCCAAAGAAAAGTAAAATTCCCTAGGGTGTAAATTTTCATTTTGAATATTTTTCAAAAGAGTCTGTCAATAAGTTAATGAATGGTTGAACCACAGGTATGTGATAATTATGAAGAAAATGTTTTCATTTTTAACTAAACAAACAAACAAAGAAAACAAAAAGCATTTTTAGATGTTTTTTGTAGGAGACAAAATTGGCTTTTTTTTCAACATTTAGTGTCATACTGTTCTGAGATTAAAATCATCTGCGTTCATCATTGAAAATAATTTTAATAAATATTAATTTTTCCAAATAATTAGCACTGTGTGTATTTGTAGGGGGAAATGCAGAAGAAAATTCTGTGATGGTCACAAATACATTAGTTTTAATGATAATTTTTTGCTAATGGAAGGCAATGTACTGCCAAGAGTGTGGTGGTGAAATGAAGTGGTCGTCTCGTTCATCTTTTTTAAATACAGTAAAGCACCGTTTATACGTCTCTCGTTTATACGTCTTTTACATTTATATGTCCTTTTAGTGAAGTCCTGATTCATTCCAATTCATTTTAATGCAAAAATTCTTCGTTTATACGCCGCTAATATCGGTTATACGTCTTTTCCATTTTACTAAAATTCGCAAAATTTCTCGACCTGTCCTTATTTTCCATTCTAAATAAGACGGATTTTTCCTAGAAAGAATCTTAAATGGAGGAACACAGTAAAGATCGAAGAATACTGATCAAAGAATCAATTGAATTCACAGTAGAATTTTTAATACTCATAGACAAGCAGCAAATCAGACGAATATAAAATATTATTAATGTTATTAAATAACTATCTGTATAGACATAAATCGTATGCTTATTATTAAAGATATGCAATATATATAATTAATATTCAAAATGTGTTCATATAGTTCTTAAGAAATGTAATAAAATA
Organism: Salticus scenicus; assembly: GCA_963930645.1. Classification (NCBI taxonomy): domain Eukaryota; kingdom Metazoa; phylum Arthropoda; class Arachnida; order Araneae; family Salticidae; genus Salticus; species Salticus scenicus. The sequence goes on along the minus strand of OZ005654.1, from coordinate 103,499,396 downwards.
CTCAATATGTGATATATGTAATTAGTACCCAGTCATGCATTAATAATATGATTTTTTTTCACTTTTTATAATAAATCTTTATTATTATTATTATTATTATTAATTATTGTCTTATACATTTACTAACTTAAGAAACTTTATTAATTAGTATTTTCAGATAGATCTTGTTTAAGTGTCATTAAATTTGTAGTAATCAAAGTGTCATTATTAAAATTTCAATTATACGTTCTTTTACGGCAGTCCCTTTAAAGACGTATAAAAGGTGCTTTACTGTATAATTGATTACATTTGGGACTGTTGCAGCACTAAATCCTTTCTCTGGAAATATGTATGAGCTACAACAACGTTTGCAATAAGAGTGGTCTTTCTATGTCATTTTAAGTATCTGACAACTTAATTTTTGTTTAACTTATAATGTTTGCCAAAGAACTGACTTTTTAAAAAAAAAAATCGTGTTACCTCTTTGTTAAGATTAAAAACCTTTTCATTTTCTACATGCTTGTACGTACCGTACTAAGGGTCACAAAAACCATCTGATTTCCTTGAAAATTTGAACAAATATTTACCAACTATACAATTTTTGCTATGTATAGTACTTGTAGTTCGCTTTAAGGATAACAAAAATAATTCAGACATATAATATTCTAAAAGGTGGCTTTTCTTTCAAGTGCATTTGGACATTGCTACGCTGCATTCAATATTATGAAATTAGCCATATATTATAAATAAGATGCAAAACTTATTTTCTGAAGAAAATGTTATGTATAGAATCAATAATTAGTTAATGTATCTATAGAAAACAAATTCGATATGTTATGTACTATGCGTAGTAACAATTGAATATTCATTTTTGGTAGTTTTGTACTCATGTTGGATAAATAAAACAAAAATTTATAAAGGATTGTGGAGCGGCAGACTCTCACATACAAAAATATATCTCAGTATTAAAAGACAATCATATCTATCTATATAAAATATAAAAAATAAAAAACATTATTTAGTTAAGAGTAATACAAATAAGGCGTAGAGGCTCATTTAGTAATCCACTAGCTAAATTTATAAGATATTTATTGGGTTAGTAAAATATAAAATGCACTAATTATATAATTTTTTCTTGAATTTATTATTATTATTTAAAAAATTAACTCCCAAAAACTATTTCTTTAACTTTAAGAGGCCTGTGCTAAAGTGTATATGCAAAGAATATTCTTACGTTGTTTTAAATGTCAGAGTAATAAAACATCGAACAACTGAAAAACACGAAGAAAAATAGACATACCGGAGTATCCGTATGGATTCCACCTGCTTTCTTCTGCATGAAATCCAATGTCACCTAAAAAATTAAATTATATATAGATTTATGAATATTACTTCATATTTTAAAATCACACTAACAAACATACATTGTATAATATAATATATATGTTATGCTCAAATCAAATTATAATTCCGAAAATAGACGGTTTGAAATTCACCCTTAAGCACCACTGAGAATCCGGAAATATGCCATTACAATTTTTATTCTTCGTAGAGATATGGCTCATCTGACTTTTTAACCACCAGATATATTACTTTTATGGAACATTAATTTAATGAGAGAAAAATATTCAAATATTCAAGAACTATCACGTAATACACTGTAAAAAATCCCGTAAGATTTTGGGGAAAGCCCGGCAGCAGAGATTCCAGACAAAGCCCGTAAAGAAACATTGGTTTTACGGGCAAAATGTTTTTTTACAGGCATGTAACGTAATTTAAGGTTTTATATACTTAATTTACGGTCTAAGCGTTTCTTTTTACGGGCTTTGTCTGGAATCTCTGCTGCCGAGTTTTCCCCGTAATCTTACGGGATTTTTTTTTCTTTCTTACAGTGTACAAAACAAGAAAATAAGCAAATCAGATCATTATTATTGTTTTTATGTATCTAAAAGTAGAAATGAAAAAAATAACAGGAATCAAAACTCCTAAAATACACAAAGGTCGCCGTCAAAAAAGTTTCTTCCTGTGGAGAATGAAAATTGAAATTTTTTTAATGAATGTTAGATATAGATTCCAAAAAGAAATATTCAGATCTCCACGTTTCTTTCGACAGATAAAAGAAGCCACACTTAAAATTTTAATATTAATGTTTATTAAATCTACAAATAAATAATAACAAATAAAAAAAATTTGGAATGACTCTACTCGATTTTCTGAACATTAAGTAATCATTGGTTGTTTAAATGTCCGAAGCCAATCGAATAAGGTGCTTAACGTTATTGTACTTAATATAATTTGAGCTCATAGTTCATAATGATAAAGAACTTTACGTTGTGCCCCTGTAACCAGCTATAAGTGCTAGATTCACCGAAATCTATACACTTCGTGTAATGGAGATCTATAATATGTATATAAACTTTCAGCTCAATCAGATAAGGCATTTAGATGTTATCGCACTTTAAATAATTTCAACCCCTTAAGCCATAACGAAAAGAATTTTTTGTTGTATCCCTGTCAAAAAACTATAAGTGCTAGATTCACCAAAATCTACACATTTCAATCGCAGTTACATATAACATATAATAAATTTCCAGTTCATTTGAATAAGGCGTTTAGACGTTATCACACTTTAAATAATTTGAGTCTATAAAATATAATGATAAATAATTTGAGTCTATAGAATATGATGATAAATAATTTTTCCTTGTGTCCCTGTAAAAATCTAAAAGTGTTAGATTCGAAAATATCTGTACAGTTCGTGCTACGGTGTAATATAACATACGTACCAACTTTTAACTTATTAGAACAAAACATTTACACTCTATCGTGTTCACTCATACACACATACATACACACCAGTGGCGTATCGTGAATGACGATTTGGGTATGCTCCACTCGAGTAGTTAGAAACAGAAAATTAAAAAAGATATTCAATCATCTTATTGGTTAATTCACTTATTTTGAGAAACAACGTAGGTATGACGACATTTCAACAATCAACCAGAAGAATAAGCTTTTCATAAAACATGCTGTTTCTAACCACCCGTAAGGAGCATACCCAAAACACGATACGCCACTGATACACACATATATACAACACGAAAATTTATGTAAAATCGTAAATATCTCTATAAAGGGCGCTACAGTCAAAACAAAAGTAGACGTCATGACAACACAAATATATATTTTTAACATTCTACAAGATTTGTTTTTGATCTATGTAAGATTAAAAAAAAAAAAAAAAAAAAAATATTTCACAAGTCTTGATTATAATATTTTCCTTACATAGAATGTTATGAAAGTAAAAAATATTGTTTTAATTTAGCTATGTTTTCTGTATACAATATATATCTATATATATTGTATTATCTATACTATATAATATTTCTCTAACGTGGACCAGTTACGATTATATTTTGTCGAAAAGATACGATAACAATGTAATTAATAAAATACGCGAGGATAAAAAGTAATGTTTATAAATTAATAATATTTAACCCTTTGCGGCGCAAGACAATTCGGATCATTTAAATTATACTGCCACCGGAATTCATGAGCTAAATTAAACTAAAAGAAATTTTAAATTTTAAGGTTTAAAAAACCGGTGTTTTCTGATATGTTATAAACGTAAACTTTTGCTAAAAATTTTCCGGGATGAATTTTTGCAGCTGGATCTTAAATTTTGCGTCCTCGCAGCGAGGACACCGCGCGTTAAGGGGTTAAGAACGCAGACTCAGTTCAATGATCTAATAAGAAAAAATGACGACATTTGCCTGATGAAATTATTTTATGGAAAAATGTATTTTTAACAGTTGCTTCTTCAAAATATTTGCAAGCGTCATTTTAAACATAACAATATTTTAAATATATATATGCAATGCTTTAAAAAATATATGAATTATTATCATAAATTGACTAAAAAACGCAATCATAAAAAATGTAATCAAAATAGGAATTAGCTTTTTTTTTTTTTTTTTAAGAAAAAAATATGCTAAAATAAAGAAATGAAGAGTCATCGCCAACAGAACTGCAAAAAATTGAAATGTGCCGTGGGGATGTTATACTAAAACTGTACTGCCTGCGGAAGTATGAAAAGTAAGTCATCATCATCAACCGTGGATTTTATTTTGAAACCATTCTTTGAATGATTTTGCTTTCACTACTGCACAGTATTAATTTGGTTTTAATAATAATTTGGCTTCTGGCAAATTAAAATTTTAATTAGGTGGCGAAATTGTTATAATATTTAAGAGTTTCAAATTTTAAAGGTAAATAAGAAAAGAAGTAAAGTGCGAAAATTTCACATGAGTTTGCCAGCAAATTATAAAATTACAAAGTAATTATCTTTAGGGAAATTCGTTTGAGTTTAATTTAAAATTTAATTTACTGCTTTAGCAAATATCATGGGGATAACAGATAAATTTTTAGTATGTTCTGAAAGTAAAAATCTGTTTTTTAAGAACGAGTAACAGAAGGGATAAATTAAAAAGAAATCAATTAAAAAATATATCGATTGTACAATATGGTAAATTTAACTTATCCCTTTTTTTAATATAACATATCAAATTTCCATATAAGTTAATGATGAATACATAAAAATTCAGAATAATAGAGCGATAAATTGATTTCACAATTTGATTTTAAAATGGGACTAAAAATTAAATTTAGCAAAATTAATTTACAAAATTGTAAAAAAAAAAAAAAAAAAAAAAAAAAAAAAAAAAAGAATCCTGAGTTACAAAAAAACGTATGAAAAAACAGTAATATAAAAAAGGAGAAGAAAAAGCGCATGAAAATTAAGACTAAAGCAAGCTACAATTTTTGTGATGATTTAAATTTTCTACTTATAAGGCCAAAAGTTTTTTAACACTTGGTGCATTAAGCAGTTGAAACACCTGTTGTTTTAAGTGAAAGAAACAACTAGAAATTAGTTCATAATCCTAAATTATTCATGCAAGGATTGTTGAAATAATTAAAATTTTATACTCTTTTGAAAATCCAAAAGAGCATTTTTAATTTAGAATGCAGCATTAAGAAGAGGGGGGGGGGAGGGGGGATGTTCATGTCTTTTATGAAGAAAAGCTGCATCTTTAAATAATTTGTTGTTCTTACGTAAGCTCCTTATTAAAATAAATTGAAATTTTTTTTTTCTTTACAAGAAGCACATTTTTGAAGAATAATTAACAATTGTTAAAAAATTTAATTAATACTTTCACACACAATGCAAATTAAAATGATTTTAAATTACATTACATTTTTGGGAGGGTGGGTGTTATCATTGCCCTCTGATAAGTGAGGTATCTAGAGACGGCAATGGTGTTATAGGGTATTTAGGAGAAGAAAAAAAAAAAACTAGCATGTTGTGGCTCTCACAAAACCTTCTCCTATATTTTCCCATACTCTTTCACGTACTACAAAATTATTTATTAAAATTAATATTTATCAATATTATTTTCCATGATCAACGTAAACGTTTTTCATCTAAGAAATGCAATTACCTTAAATACTGAAAGAAAACCAATTTCATATTTGGCAAACAGCATTCTAAAAAAAATAAAAATAAAATAAAATAAAATAAAGTATTATTATTATTATTTCTTAAAAATAAATAAATAAATAAATAAATAAATAATAATAATAATAATAATAACGACAATTTTGTTTTAAATTATCCCAGATATATTCAACAATTCTTTTTACAAACATTGACGAGTTCTTTTTCTTTTCTCTTCTTTCTAAATACACAAATTGAAAGTTTTTTCATTCCTAGGAGAAATTTCTCCTAAAAGAAAATGGAAGTGATGTTTCGACGTGTACAAAAAATTTATTTTGGTTGGTTTTTAAAAATGTACTGGGGGGGGGGGGGGCATAATTTAACTTTCTCTGATTGGAGGCATACACAGTAGAGATGAGACGGGCTCAGCCCGAGCCCGTAAGCCCGAGCCCGAGCCCGGGCCCGAGCCCGATCGGGCTCAAATCTTACGCAAGTCTTCGGGCTCCGGGCGGGCTCGGATTCAAGCTAGAAGTTCCGTTTATTTTATTCTTCACAAACTGGAAAATGTAAAAAAAAAAAAAAGAAAGGAAAGAAAAGAAAAGAAAAAAAAAAGAAAGAAAAGAAAAGAAAGGAAAAAAAAAAAAAAAAAAAAAAAAAAAAAATCATTTTGAGAGCACTTTTAGTAATGCCATAATCGTCATGATAGGTTATAAATCACAAAATAATCTTGCAAACCTTAGTAGCTTTGACTTTCCATTTTCTAAATAGAACTTTTTTTTCAACGGGATGCATATTATGTCATAGTGTTATACAGTAATCCTTCCTCCTTCGTTATATTGGGCCTCATTATATCACTCATTCGGATACATTTTTTGTCCCCCGATAGGCGCGCTATAAACAATGGGCTGCACTATAAATATATATTATATAAATATATACATGTATACAGAGACACAGATATTATAAATTGTTATAATAATATTTATAGTTATTTAAATTGAGGATTGGTAATAAGAAAATTAATTTGAAAATGAAAACGGTATTTAATTTTACTATTGTGTATGCGTTGCATAGCGTACCACTTTCAATATCGGGCTCGGGCTCTGATCACACAAAATTTTCGGGCTCGGGCGAGCTCAGTTCAAAAATGTTTCGGGCCCGGGCGGGCTCGGATTGCCAAAATAGAGCCCGAACTCACCTCTAATACACAGTAGTAAAACGGAATGAAGACTAAATTTCATGTATAAACTGTGGTATACATACGGAGATGATTTCCGCAAAGAAAAATATTAGTACCAAAAGTCACCAATAGGACAGATTTGGACTCTGCTGTCATATATGCATTATAAAATTTCAACAACCGAGGCACGATACAACTTTCCCCGTGCATACGAGATTTCGGGCACTGTTGGAAATTCGGAAGTGGATGAATAGGAATGATAGGATGAATAGGATAGTGGAATTTATGAATAGGAGTAAAAAATAAAATTAACCTATAAAACTAGTTTATTTTATTCCCAAATAAAGAAGTAACGAATATAAAACATACCATTCACTTATTTTAGTTCATTAAAAGTGAGTTCACACAAAAAGAAATTGGCATGAAAACTGAGTCACCATAAGTCGCAGCTTTGCGTTAGATTATCATTAAGTCTCCACCACAAATTCGTACAAGTTATTCTTGACGTTTTAGTAATTTTGAGATAAATTGAGACGAGACCAAATAAACCATATAGCATAGCCTCCTTAACTAGATGCCTGTCGCGTAGCTCGGAAACTTGGCAACAGTTTAAGTGGAAGACAGCGCCACCTGGTACAGATTGCGTGACTTTTTTATTCCAGCCACCAAAAATTTTTAAAAGTGGGATTTGGTATACATAAAAGGCGAATAGAATCGAAGAATCGTCGATTATATATATCATATATGACTTCTTAAAATTATTGGTGACAGTTAAACAAAAAAGTCGCGCAATCTGTACCAGGTGGCGCTGTCTACCGCTTGAACTGTTTCAAAGTTTCCGAACCACGCGACAGGCATCTAGTTTAGGAGGCTATGACCATAGTGTAAACTTATACAAAGATAATATTTTTAATCACAGGTATATGCTGTTTATCTAATCGTATAATAACACCGTCAAAAGGAAACCAAAAGAGAAGTCATAAATCAAAGGAAAGTCATATTATAACTATCGTGACGAAAGTCATGCTTAATTAGTAATAAATAATTGTTACACAAACGCTTTTATTTTTATTTTATTTTTTTAAGTTTTCTTATTTTATTTTTATATATATTTTATTTTTTGCTTTTAAGTGTTTTTATTTACCGATTCACAAGGGTTTTAAGGCCATTACTTGTTGAATTTTGTGTGAAATCTCCTCGAACAGTTCTTCATAGTGAGTGAACTGAGAAAATTGTAAGATAATGATAAAGCATTAAAACAATTTTAAAATATGTAAATAACATAGCAATAAAACTATAATTATTATTTTAAAAGTATATTTTTACTTCTGAAAACTGTTTAGAAAGGCCATTTTTATATCTGACTAATGTTTTTTAAGTTACGTAATAGTAAAAAGAATTACACAAGTCAAATTTTGATCACGGTTAATTTACAAAATTTTATCATATTTTGAACACAGTTTTATACGAGTCCTATTCAGTGTCTGTCACCAGTTTTTCTATCAAAAAATCTCTATCCCCCCCCCCACATACACACCCAAATTAAAAAAAAACTAGTATGTTGTGGCCACCACAAGACTTTCTTCTATATTTTCCTATATATATATTCAATCAGTAATAATATTTAAAAAAAATAAATAAATAAAAATTACGATTTTTTTCTAATTTTTTTTTTTTTTGGTAAAAGTAATACATATTCAAACAGTAACAATATTTAAAAAAAAAAAAAAATATATATATATACGATTTTTTTTCTAAGTTTTTTTTTTTTTTTTTTTTGTTAAAAGTAAAAAAAATCGATAACTTTGTTTTAAATTATCACAGATTTATAGTTCAACCATTCGTTTAAAAGGTATTGACGAGATCTTTCGAAAGATACCCATCTTGAAAATTTATCCCCCCCGGGGGGTACTTTCCCCCCAGGGGGGAACCGGTGCCCCCACATGCACAAAATTGTTTTCTACTGCTATTATCAATAATTCATATTAATTTTACAATCACAAGTTTAAAATAACGCTCATTATGTACATTTATACGAAATTTTGTCCTATATTGCCATGTTAAAAATTTAGAAAAAATGCGATCACAGCGCCACCTGTTGAGCTACTGATCCCTAAATGTAATCAGCACCAGTTTATGTCGGGGACCAACTAAATACCAAGTTTGGTTAAGTTTCGTTTAAAAAAAAAAAACTTTTTTTTTCTAAGTTTTTTTTGTTAAAAGTAAAAAAATCGATAACTTTGTTTCAAATTGTCACAGATTTATAGTTCAACCATTCGTTTTAAAGGTATTGACAAGATCTTTCGAAAGATACCCATCTTGAAAATTTCCCTCCCCCCCCCCGGGGTGGTACTTCCCCCCCCCAGGGGGGGTACCGGTGCCCCCACATGCACAAAATTTTTTTCGTAGTTAACTACTACTATTATCAATAATTCATATTAATTTTACAATCACAAGTTTAAAATAACGCCCATTATGTACCATTATACGAAATTTTGTCCTATGCTGCCATGTTAAAAGTTTACATAAAAAGCGATCACAGCGCCATCTGCTGGGCGATTGATCCCAAAATCTAATCAGACCCTTTCCATGTCAGGGTCCAACTATACACCAAGTTTGGTTCTATTTCATTCATCGGTTCGTGAGATACGGTGTAACATACGAAATTTTGCGATCACAGCGCCACCTGCTGGACGATCGATCCCCAAATCTAATCAGCACCATGCCCCGTCAGGTTCCAACTATATACCAAGTTTGGTTGAATTTCATTCATTGGTTCGTGAGATACGGTGAAAAATACGAAAATTTGTCCTATACTGCCATGTTAAAAATTTACATAATATGCGATCACAGCGCCACCTGAAGGGCTATTAATCCCCAAATCTAATCAGCACAATGCCCCGCCAGGGTCCAACTATATACCAAGTTTGGTTGAATTTCATTCATTTGTTCGTGAGATACGGTGAAAACACTAAACCACAGACAGACAGACAGACACACAGACAGACAAACAGACACACAGACAGACATTTTTTAAAAACTATCAATTCGTGTTCAGGACATCCCAAAACGTATAGATCCGTCAAAAAACGGAGGTCGAAAATTTTCGCGAATCCAATACTTTCTCTATATTACATATAGAAGAAAGTAAAAAAAAAAAAAAAAAGAGAGAGAGAGAGAGAGAGAGAGAGATAAGAAGAAAAAGTGGGAGGCATTGTTAAATGGCTAAATTATGATTCTCTTTTCATAATTTTACTCATCGAATACTTACTGAAAATAATCTCAGAATTATATAAAGATCTGACGTGATTTTTTACTTTCTTCTATATGTAATATAGAGAAAGTATTGGATTCGCGAAAATTTTCGACCTCCGTTTTTTGACGGATCTACACGTTTTCGGATGTCCTGAACACGAATTGATAGTTTTTAAAAAATGTCTGTCTGTGTGTCTGTCTGTCTGTCTGTCCGTGGTTTAGTGTTTTCACCGTATCTCACGAACCAATGAATGAAATTCAACCAAACTTGGCATATAGTTGGACCCTGGCGGGGCATTGTGCTGATTAGATTTGGGGATCAATAGCCCATCAGGTGGCGCTGTGATCGCATTTTATGTAAATTTTTAACATGGCAGTATAGGACAAATTTTCGTATTTTTCACCGTATCTCACGAACCAATGAATGAAATTCAACCAAACTTGGTATATAGTTGGAACCTGACGGGGCATGGTGCTGATTAGATTTGGGGATCGATCGTCCAGCAGGTGGCGCTGTGATCGCAAAATTTCGTATGTTACACCGTATCTCACGAACCGATGAATGAAATAGAACCAAACTTGGTGTATAGTTGGACCCTGACATGGAAAGGGCCTGATTAGATTTTGGGATCAATCGCCCAGCAGATGGCGCTGTGATCGCATTTTATGTAAACTTTTAACATGGCAGCATAGGACAAAATTTCGTATAAATGTACATAATGAGCGTTATTTTAAACTTGTGATTGTAAAATTAATATGAATTATTGATAATAGTAGTAGTTAACTACGAAAAAAATTTTGTGCATGTGGGGGCACCGGTTCTCCCCCTGGGGGGGGAAGTAAATTTTCAAGATGGGTATCTTTCGAAAGATCTCGTCAATACCTTTTAAACGAATGGTTGAACTATAAATCTGTGATTATTTAAAACAAAGTTATCGATTTTTTTACTTTTAACAAAAAAAAAAAAAAAAAAAAAAAAAAAACAGAAAAAAAATCGTTTTTTTTTTTTTTAATATTGTTACTGTTTGAATATGTATTACTTTTACCAAAAAAAAAAAAAAAATTAGAAAAAAATCGTAATTTTTATTTATTATTTTTTTTTTTTAATATTATTACTGATTGAATATGTATATAGGAAAATATAGAAGAAAGTCTTGTGGTGGCCACAACATACTAGTTTTTCTTCATAATTTGGATTTTAGATTAATTAAATACAGTTTTATTTCATATTTGTGAATGAGAAATATTTGGAAATCTGAAACGTAATCAAAATTTAATGGAATAGATTTACAAGCAACGTGTATTTTAAAATTTTTAAAGATTATAGATTCTTTTACTTATTTCTTTAATAATAATAATAATAATAATAAATTTAAAGGAACATTTAAAAATTTAGAGAATTTCTGCAATTTTAAATCTGTTATTAAAAATAATCAGCAAATTATTGCTGAAAATTCGCATGTCATATTTCTATCATGTTTATAACTATGTTAGATGTTTTATAAAATGGTGTTCTTATTCTTAAAGACAAAGTGTATAGGTAAAAGAAGGTTTGGATGTAAAAATAACAAGTTATACACAAAAAAATATATACATCATCCTAATTCTCATCGTATGCATATTAAAGAAACAAAAAGAAAACTAGTTGGCATAGGTGGACTCTGCTCAGTTCCCCATCATATATATGTTCTCATAAATTCTAGTGCGAGACACATCATAATCATGTTAAAAGAAATGAATGTGACCAAAGCTTGATACAGTGACAGAATGAAATCCCCGCCTAATAGGCTATCCACCATTCACTTCAATATATTTATCTTATTCTAATCTATTAATTTATTTTATCATGGTCTATTCCGTTCTTTAGTTTCTATGCTACTGTTTCCAATGCAATAATCCTCAAAATTCCTATTTATATGAAAAATTTACAATTTCGCTATTTTGATAAAATCGTAAATTACGAATAATTTACGAAATTTCCCTATTAGAATATTTGTATTCAATCATGTTCAAACAAATATCATAAATGTAATTTTGAAGTTGTCTAATGCATTTATGATCCTCAAAATGGAAGTTTATGCTCAATTTTGCCTTATTCTCACACGTTAAGTAAATCGTAAATTACAAATAACTTACGAATTTTTTAAATTGGAAAAATCATAGTCTATGATATTCATGCCAGTATCCTAAATAATATTTCGAAAGTGGTTCGACATCTTTACGATGAAAATATCCCTCAAGATTGACGTTTATGTGAAATTTTGCTCTAGTCTGCCATGTTAAGAAATTCGTAAATTTCCAATAACTTACGAAATTTTTATATTGGAAAATTCATAGTCATTAATATTCATGCCAGTGTCCTAAATAATATTTCAAAAGTAGTCTGACATCTTTACCATAAAAATATCGCTCAAAACTGATGTTTATGTGAAATTTTGCCCTATACTGCCATGTTAAGAAATTCGTAAATTTCCAATAACTTGCGAAATTTTCAATGTAGCATATTTATAGCTACTGATGTTCATTCCGGCATCAAAACTGATATTTTAAAACTGGTCTGACATTTTTAAAGTAAAAAGTTTCCATTTAATGCATTTAAGTGAATTTTTGTCCTATTTTCCCATGTTAAGAAAATCGTAAATTTCTAATAACTTGCGAAGTTTTTAATTGGAATGTTCCAAATAAATAGGGTTCTTGCCAGTATCGAAAGTAATATTTTAAAACTGATCTGACCTCTCTACGATTATTTATTCATGAGATATCGTGTTAACAGACTAACAAACTAACGGACTAACACACTAACGGACTGACCCACTGACCCACTAACAGACACCATACAAATTTTGTCATTTTCGGATTCCTCACACCTGAAAACGTATAAAAAAGTCAAAAAACCGAGGTCGAAATTTTTCACGATTACCTAAGTTCCCCATACCTATAGTATGATGGGGAACTAAAAATCTGGGATGAAACAGCCATACGACTTCCATTACCCACTATTACATGTATTATATGCTTTTTTTTTTTTTAATAATGTGATTAGAAGACATAAAATTGACTTAACGAAGTAGACACCAAAAAATTTTCCAGTAAGAGAAACTTGATACACGTATAAAGATATATAAAATAGAATTTTCATAAAGAGTTTTGAAAAGAAAAAAAAAAAAAAAAAAAAAGAAAGAAAGACAGAAAGAAAAAATGTAGAGTTACTTTTTAAAACACCAGTTTCCGAAATCTAACAGGTTTCTTCCAAGTGGAAGAAATGGAAGAAACTGTTTTTCTTTTAAAAAATTTTATGTAGTAATAAGTTGCAGCTTTGTAAGATACAATGGATGTATTAGTTCCCCATCATACTATAGGTATGGGGAACTTAGGTAATCGTGAAAAATTTGGACCTCGGTTTTTTGACGGTTTTTTACGTTTTCAGGTATGAGGAATCCGAAAATGACAAAATTTGTATGGTGTCTGTCTGTAGGGTGTCTGTTAGTGGGTTAGTCCGTTAGTGTGTTAATCCGTTAGTTTGTTAGTCTGTTTACACCATATCTCACGAACAAATGGTCGCAGAGAGGTCAGATCAGTTTTAAAATATTACTTTCGATACTGGCAAGAACCCTATTCATTTGCAACATTCGAATTTAAAAACTTCGTAAGTTATTAGAAATTTACGATTTTCTTATTATGGGAGAATAGGACAAAAATTCACTTAAACATGCATTAAATGGAAACTTTTTACTGTAAAAATGTCAGACCAGTTTTAAAATATCAGTTTTGATGCCGGAATGAACATCAGTAACTATAAATATGCTACTTTTAAAATTTCGCAAGTTATTGGAAATTTACGAATTTCTTAACATGGCAGAATAGGGCAAAATTTCACATAAACATCAATTTTGAGAGATATTTTCATCGTAAAGATGCCAGACTACTTTTGAAATATTATTTAGGACACTGACATGAATATTAATGACTATGAATTTTCCAATATAAAAATTTCGTAAGCTATTGGAAACTTGCGAATTTCTTAACAGGGCAGAATAGAGCAAAATTTCACATAAACGTCAATCTTGAGGGATATTTTCATCGTAAAGATGTCGAACCACTTTTTAAATATTATTTTGGATACTACTGGCATGAATATCATAGCCTATGATTTTTCCAATTTAAAAAATTAGTAAGTTATTTGGAATTTACGATTTACTTAACATGTCAGAATAAGGCAAAATTGAGCATAAACTTCCATTTTGAGGATCATAAATACATCAGACAACTTCAAAATTACATTTATGATATTTGTTTGAACATGATTGAATACAAATATTCTAATGGGAAAATTTCGTAAATTATTCGTAATTTACGATTTTATCAACATAACGAAATTGTAAATTTTTCATATAAATCTGAATTTTGAGGATTATTGTATTGGAAATAGTAGCATGAAAACTAAACAACGGAATTGACCCTTATAAAATAAATTAATAGATTAGAATAAGATAAGTATATCGAAGTGAACGGTGGATAGCCTATTAGGCGGGGATTTCATTCTGTCACTGTATCAAGCTTTGGTCAAATTCATTTCTTTTAACATGATTATAATATGTCTCGCACTATGAGAACATAAATATGATGGGGAACTGAGCAGAGTCCACCTATGCCAACTAGATTTTTCTTATTAACAACTTAAAGCAAACTTTATTATACCTATAAAAATTAATTATTAATTATATATACTAAATTAATAATTACATGAGATTTTTAACCAAGATTAGATCGCTCTCTAAAATACTCAAAATCCATTAAAGAAATCAATTGCAATTTAATCAGTATAAAGTTTTATAATTTAAACAACTTTATTTCTTTAACTGGTAGTAAATAGTAAGGATCACTTGCTTATTTTCTGATAAAAGATATTTTGAGAAAGAGCATCAAGCGCATTCATCCCTTCACCATTCCCTGACGAATTTGCCCAAAATTGACTCCACTTTCTTCATAAACAATCCCCTCCGTGGAGGATAAAAATTTTGATGGCATGTCTCCGGACCACCTTTAGGGATGTGTCTCAGATCGTCGAAGTTACCCATAGCACAATACTCGTGTAGCATTAAACCCAATCAACCTTCATAAACAACTTAAACTACCTGATCCAAACAAGTTAAGAAAGTTAAACGCTTCGCACTCTGTGAAATTCTCTGCAAAATTTTAAGAGTGAGATTCTCACGCATAGCGTCGTACTAGTACTGCAATATGAGTGATTGGTGACAATCTAGTACGCATCCCTAAGGATGGTCCGGAGACAGGCCATCACAAGTTTGATCCTCCACTGCTTAAAAGACAGTTCAGCAGTTGACCAATTTGATCATTTACTAGCGCTGATAATGTTTTATGTACTTTGTATTTGATCACACATTAATTTCAACGGGCCACAGTGGCCCAGTCGGTAGAGAGCCGGGCTCGTAATTGGAAGATTGCGAGTTCGGTACTCGAGCCAGCCAAAGACCGTCGTGTACACTAATGGTGGCTGGTGCACGTAAAATCTGCCGTAGATGCAATATCCTCCATGTTCCCATCAAAATTATACCTCTGGGGGTCACCGAAGCGGGAGAGCCATCCCTTCCGTGGAGGATGAAAATTGTGATAGCATGTCTCCGGACCACCTCTAAGCGTCAGTCCCAGACCGTCGCCAATTTCCCATTGCGCAGCACTAGTGCGACTTAAAACCCAACTAACCACAATTTCAACAATAATAGTTATTTTATTAAAAATTATATATATGTAAAATAAATATAAATGATTGATATAAATCAATAAATAAACTTTTGGAATCAAATTGAACTGGATGCTTTAACCCTTTACAGCGCACTACCCTTTAAAGTTGGAATTTCAACAAAAAAAGTTGTAGGCTATCTACTTAGGTCTAAAGGAGTACACAGGTATAATTTTGTAGAGATAGTACTTACCGTTTTGAATCTGTGGGTGTTCCATCAACGGGAACACTGCGCCACTAGAGCTCTGAAAAGTGCGTCTAAGAGCATCGCAGTGAAGCGCGTAAATGAGTAGAAGATTTTGCATATGAATTAAAAAACACTGTATTATACCAGAGTAGTAGATTTAGCATGACCCACGGTGCATCACGGGGAGGCCCGCTACTCTACACCCTATCCCCCCCCCCCCCTTCAAAAAAAAAAAAAATTGGTTATATGATTTTTTAGGAAATAATTTGATATTTACAGTTAGTATACATATGTACAAGTCTTATCTGCAAAAATATTTACAATTAGTCTATTTTTTAGCTTCAAGGAATTTTTGGAAGTACGTCACACTCTTTTGGTAGAAGCACAAACCAACATTGCAGGTTTTGCACATGAAACTAGTTTTGTGCGTTTTTTTTTTTTTTTTTTTTTTATAAACGACCAACCCTCCCTCGCAGCATCTGATAGCTTGACGTCATTCCCTCCAAAGAAAACAGAGTACGTAAACACAGCTATCTTCTCTCATCATTGTTTTTTGTTGCATAATATGAAAAGAGTGTCGCAGTGTTCCAGGAGATGGAACACCTTATTTTATTCAACGATTACTCGTATGTTTCCTGTATAAAAAATTAAAAATAATATAGAATACATAATTTAGAGTACAGCCAGCGATATAACATAGAAATCTTTTTTCAAGCAATCTTTTATGTATCACAAAAAAAAATATACAACATTTCTTGTAAATATGAGGATTTAAAACAACGTGTCCCAGCTAAATATCATGGATTGCCTTGTGTAGTGATGCCATCTATGGACGAAAAGGAAAGTTCAAAGTAAAAAATAAACCTATTTTTATGCACTTGCAATTGAATTTAACGGTTGGAGAAGCTAGTGAAGTTAGGTGTTCCATGTAGTGGAACACTGAACGGCAAAGGGTTAAGATTAAATGAGACATCTCATAGCACCTCGCTAATACTAAAAGCAATTTATTTTGTAGTTTGTGGACAACTTTGTTATTGTTTTATGTTAACATAGAATCAATGCATCATGTGTTATTGGACATTGAACATTTATTAGATGTTAGTTATGCATTCTACCAATTAGATTAAGAATATTTCCTCATTAAATCATATTTTTATTTTATTTTTTGCTTAAGTAGTCAATTACTGGCCTGTAAGTCGATTGCTGTAAAATACCCCTACACTGTTAAAATTTCCAACAAAAAAAATAGTGGAAATTAATTATCTTAAGTTTGTGTAATATTGCAGAGAAAAATAGACGAAGATGTCAAAAAATCTATTTTATATAAGCATTTTAATAACTAATATTAATTTCATTGATTATTCGCGAGAATATATGTGTGACTTTGAATGCTTTTTCAAAAATAGAAACATTCACCTTTTAATTTTTATTGAGAAATTAAACCATAAAAATATATACAAAATACAAAATAATGATTGAGAATCTCGATTCATTTAATTTTAAGCAAGAATTATTGTAAATTTACAGAGACTTCGGACACACATTTCAGTAAATTAAAGATTTTTTCTTTTTTTCAGTGTTTAATACTCGTAAACAGTATTCCTGAGAAAGATCCGAAATAAATCGAATGGGTTACTCGTTAGGATATATCATATTAATGATTTTTTGTGATGTTACAAGTTGTGCAAACTGAATGAAATTTTATGTTTCTAAATGTTAAAAATGACTTGCTTATACATATTCTATTGTTACATGTTTGTAAAAGTATTATATCGACATTTTTGAATAGTATGAAATATTGGTTATAAATAAACTTTGAATGTTCTGTAGCATTTTTTCTAGATGCGTTGGGAATCAGTCAGTAAAGTTTATAATTTTTTTCCCAAGTAGTAGATCTGAAATCATGATTCTTTTTTGTAAATATCATCATGGATTTAGGGCTGAATGGGTAAATTCTATAAATAATCAGAAGATTATTCTACTATATAATATTGTTTTATATCCTAATATAAAATAAATATAGGTCTTTAAAAATGTTTTATTTATGAAATTGTTATGAGAATATAAGTAGATTAAATACTTTCACATTTTTTAAGAACGTAAAAACGTTTTAACATTTTATATTAAACCCTAAAAATGAGTGTCTTAAAGGCATTAGCAGATATGTACTGTACATCTTTATTTTTATAATCTTGATAATGTTTTAAAATATCTAAAAGCTTCTTAAACTTTCGAGGAAATAATTCTGTAGGGTTTACATTAGGTTTTATTACTTTATGTAATTAAATATATCAGGACGTTTTCAATCTGAGCTGAAAGCATTTTAAAATAGCTTTAAAATACATCATTTGTGCTATTTTTAATATTATAGATAATTTATAAGCACTAGGTTTTAAGAAAACCTGGGTTTATTTTTAAAAGCCCATATTGGGTGGGGTTTATTGGTTTTTTATATATTATACCTAGAATAGTACACGATTAATTAAAAAGAAAAAAAAGAAAAGAAAAAAAAAAGAAAAAAGAATTAATCATTCCATAAAAGAACATAACATATCGCGACGGCAGTAATTCTTTATGAGTATCGGCTTTTTCTATAAGAGAAGCTTTGCAACATAAATTGGTTTGAGAAATTATTTATTTATCGGAGTGAAACACAAAAACACTGAAAATTTCAAATTGAAATCAAAAACAAGTTGGATGAAATTCACTCCTATAAGATAAGCGCATTTATAAAACTCGAAAGGAGTAAAAATTAACTCTTTCTAAGCTAAAATCACTGAAGTTTTTTAAGAGTACAGATGGGAAGTGCTATATTTGAATTGAGGTCACTCACGTCGGAATAGCCGTTCAAAGTATTCTGTGGTATTTTCCAAACTCGAATCAATTGTGGCTATGACTCGAAACTACTGTAGCTCGTATTGACAATACTAAATAGCCCCCTACATCCCCCCCTAAAAAAAAAAAAAAACGCGTACACATGTTAGGCATTTTATGTAGGCTTAAGTCCTTCCCTTAGACAAACTTTTTTTTTTTTTTTTTGGGGGGGGGGGGGGGAGCAGGGGGCTATAGTTAGTAGAAAGATATAAAAAAATAGATGTGATAATTATTATTATCACAGATCTGTTGTTTAACAACTCGTTTTAAAGGTATGAACGAGTTCTTTTGAAAGATACCCATATTAAAATTTTACTCCACCCGGAAGGATACTTTACCTTTTCAGTAGGCGGGAGATGTTAGGTGGAGACAATGCTCCAACATATACCAAAAAAAAAAAAAAATTATTGACTATTACTATCATAAATATTCTCTTAATTTTACATTAGAAAGTTAACACTTCTCATTATGCACATTTATATATTTTTTAAAAAAAATTGTCCTATACTGCCACCCTAAAAATTATGACAAAATGGGACGATAGCGTCACCTGCTGAACGATTGATCGATCCCCAAATGTAATCAGCATCAGTTGCAGTCCAGCTCCAATTAAATATCAAGTTTAGTTAAATTTTGTGCATTGGTTCGTGAGATACAGCATCCACAATATTTTTTTATACAGAGACAGATATTTTTAAAAATAGCCAAGTCCTGTTCATGATATCCCAAAATGTGTAAATCCATTGGAAACCTCAAATCTAAAATTTTTCACGAATCTCATACTTTCTTATATATATATATATATGAGAGAGAGAGAGAGAGAGAGAGAAGACAGTAATAGACTGTGATTTTTTTCTTCTCTGAAACATTTTTATTAAATACATACTAAGATATTTCCAAAATCTGTTAAATAAGAACAACGAAAAATTCTCACTTAATTGAAATTTAATTGCATCAAATAAATAAACAAATAAAAGGTTCCAATGAGTTTTGAGGGGCTTCTTAGACACAAACTGTTTTAATTTTGTTTTTCATTTCTGTTTTTTTTTTTTTTTTTTTTTTTTTTTCCTCCCATGATAGCTCTTATATTAGAAGCCTTATAACAACACTATTGAAACAACGCTAAAAGAACTTTAAATTGAAAAGGAGAGAGAAAAGAAAAAGAAAAAAACCAGAGAAAACTTTCCCAACTTAAAATAATAATGTAAGAATATTTTAAGTTGTTCAACTTTTTCAAGCACAATTTTTTCAAGATGTAACTATTTGAAGAAAAATAACAAGTTCTGAAATAGGATTTTGAGAAATAATATGAACAAGAAATTTTAGAAGTTGAAAAATGTCAAGCATATATTTTTTTTCTTTTAAAAGAACTTATTTTTTTAATTGGAAAAGCTAAATTAAACCTTTGTATAAAAATATCTGGAATTCTTTTAGAATACGTGGAAGCAGTCTAAGGGAATTTTGTTGTTAGAAAATACGCAATGAGAAAAAAAAAGATTTATTATTATCTTTAAAAAAAAAAAAAAAAAAAAAAACTTTTTTTAATATATTTTAAATAACCGTTAAGTACATTTATTTAATTATTTACTTTTTTATGAAAAGTAGAAAAACATAATTGCACAATATAAATTAATATATTTTTCAGTTAATAAATAAATAAATGAATAAATAAAGGGTTAATAGATATTATTACAGATATTGTTAAATCGAAGTAGTTACATATTTAAAAACCAGATCTGCCAACCTCACTACTAAAAAAATAAGAATAAAAGACTTAAAAAAATGAGGAAAAACTATTATCGCATAGTGGCAAACCTAATGAGGAGAAGAAGTAGTGTGTGTGGGGGGGGGGGGGGGAGGGGGGCACTTTCTATGTAAATTGCTAAACGCAACATTTTTTCTCTAACTTCAAAATTTCACTGCGAAATTATTCAATTTGAATTATTCCTTTTAGTCGTATTAATTTGATACAACATTTATAGTAATAAATTCCTTTATAGTAATCATTTTGTAAAACTTGCACATGTCTAAATATATTTCAGAAAAAAAAATTAAATATATAGCAGAAGATTTAGATACTCAAATAGGTAGGATTTGGCTATAAAAATTACCTGAAATATCCTAGAATTTGGAGTTGCATAAGACATGTAAAATCAGTTATTCTTCGACCACATTTGATGAAACCATGGAAGCATTTGCGCATGTGCTAACTCAACGAGTCCAATGCTAAAATAGGGGTGAGAGTCATCTGACTCAGGGAAAATGAGCAATAACAGAGCGCGGAATTACTGGATGTTTTCCAAATTTCAAACTGTCGGACAAGCTGGCATCCCCAGGGACCGATTTACTCACTTGGAGGCCCAGGGCACTCATGTTCAATGGGCCCTTTTTCTTCGTACTTTAATATTACAACAAACAAAAGAAACTACATATTTTTGAATCACGCGTCTAAAAATTCTCTTCACTTCACTTTTCATTTTATTGGCAGGAGTAAGGCTTAACTAGACCTGATGCTTGTCTATCGGATCAACGTACATTGCGCCCATGTATCTGCGCTGCAGTGCGTGCCTCAGATTTAATTAGCCTTAAAAAGAGTTTGGAATGCAGTATCGGTAGTATGCAGCTGTATTTGCGTTTAGCGAAAATATTGCAATTTTTTCGATGTGCTGATAGTTTCCTTGAAAGATCATACCGCCCATTTATAAAACAGTGTAGTAATACATTTAGTAATATACATGCAGTAATACAGTGCAGCATAAATTTTAATAATCCATTGATGAAAAAACAAAAAAACAGCGATCATTATAGCAAAATTTAGACATTTTTCATTTTAACTATTTTTTAAATGTATGATGGAATTTCTTGGAGGCCCCCACAGTGTGAGGGCCCAGGGCCCATGCCCCGAATGCCCTGCCTTAAATCAGGCACTGGGCATCCCTCCAACATTTCGGACGCGTCCTCATTGCTAGTTTTCGGATATGTGGCTGCACTGTATGTTTTGCCCAATCGAACTGAATACACTGAATTTCTAACATTATTTTACCATAGCCTCCTAAAATAGATGCCTATCGCGTGACTCGGAATCTTGGCAACAGTTCAAGCGGTAGACAGCGCAACCTGGTACAGATTGCGCAAATTTTTTATTCAACTGCCACCAATAACCTTAAGAAGTGATATATGACATATATGATATGCATTTCTTCGATTCCATTCGCCTTTTATGTATATCAAATCCCACTTTAAAAAAATTTTTGGTGGCTGTTGAATAAAAAAGTCGCACAATCTGCACCAGATGGCGCTGTCTACCGCTTCAACTTAGCGACCCTTGACTGGTGATGATGATGATGATGATGATAAGGTGACAGCCTTTATTTTGCAGGCGTTTTCGTAAGTTTTGAAAAATTGTAGAAAATAAATTATTTATCATTGATATTATATTTTTAGTTCTTATTTATTAAGAATGAAAAATACATTCATAATAGGGTAATTGTAGCAATTTTTAACGCTTTTCTGTTATAAAGGTACTCTGATCTGATCACTATAGATGATGATAATATTGACAAATTAACTGATGTGCCAAAAACAACGGGGTGCGTGACGAATGCAGCCAGTCAACAAAAGATCAATCGATATGGTCAGCAGACTATTTCGATATGTTTAGAAGACAACAATTTGTAAAAAAGCTGTTATTTTAGCTCATTTTGATACTGTGTCCAGTGTTTTTGAACGTGACTTTACACGCGCTACTCCTGGTATAAGAAAGTTTTGTCAATCTAGAGACTAACTTATAACTTTTATACGTGACTATTAAAGGAAATTATAAGAAATTTAATACATATATATCCAACAGATGTAAGATCTCCTCTCAGAAGAAAAATCTCCTCGAAGAATGGAAACATCAGCAGAATCGTTTCACGAAATGGTCGTGCAACATTACCTGAAATCGCTATAGAATTTAATATTGCGGCATCAGTAAATATTAGCACTCAAATTGTATAACAGGTCTACGTGATATGGATATTCAAATCCCCCGACTCTGTCGGGTACCTTTGATAACTGGCAGGTAAACAAATTATACTTTTCTCTAAGTTAGCTAAAATCGCTACAAAATATTGAAATTGCTTGGTATGAATTAAAATATTTCAAACATAGTTTTCTTTTTTCCTTCACTTATATTATTTTAGCTCTTTCCTTTCGCATAATAAACTGTGCCAATATCATGCGCCTTCTTATTATATTTATATCGATACTCTATCATTACTCTTCTCACCGTTACTTGGTCCCACCAATGGTCGAAATATATTGCTGTCAACAGTGATATTTATTATTTTTCCGCTCTCTTAGCTTAATGCGCCGGGTTCGAACCAAGGTCACGGAAGTTGGCTTAACCGTTCGTATTTTTCCATGATTTTCTGCAAATCTCATGTAAATAGAGGGTAAGATCCCTTACAAAGACCCTCACGTAGGACATCCATTCCTGTGCTTATGTAGATAATCACTTTAACCCATACACTACTAGATTATCATCCAAATGCTTTTTTTTTCTTTCACATAATCGTTATCACTCCATGATTGTCAATACTTAAATTTATGAGTGAATTTTTTGGGGAATGAAAGAAATATGCATATTAAAATATAATATAATAATTTGTTTAATAATGTTGAAATAAAATATAAGTTTGATTGAAGTGATTTCTTATGACATTCTTAAAGTGAATTTTTACTGACAATTAAGAAAAGAAAAATTATTATGCGTTTAAACAAAAATTTTCGTATATGTAAATTAACCATTACTCAAATTAAAATTGTCGCAAAGAATTAAAAGTTATCTTATCGTTATTATTATTTTTTTCCTTATACGCTTAAACATAACTTTTCTATATCAAAGTAAATCATTACAGAAATTGAAATCGTCGCAAAACCTTTAAGAGTTTTTTGTTTCTTTTCCAAATTATATGACTAACCTTAAAAATTGATCACTTACTATAATTTGACAGATATTCGAGCTTCACGCGTCCTTTTTTATTTGATTACAGCCATATAAGAAAAGTCGTCTAATAAAGTACATTTTTACCTTATCCGAATCACATTCGGATGCTCCCATTTCCAATCAGAGTAAAGTTATCTTCCGCCTTTATTGGATCCCATAACATAAGATTTTCTTGGAATTGTGACTTGGCTAACTGACATAAAACAAAAAAAAAAAAAAAAAAAAAAAAAAAAGTGTTTTTTTTTTTTTTTTTTTTTTTTTTAACTGTCTAGACATATATATATAGGCACAGGCACATGTTCGTTTTATTTCACCTGCACGTTTAAAGATAGACTTTAAATGGGAAACAAAACGTTAGGGTATTTTAAAATTGATTTTCTCGTTGATTAAGTAAAAGTTTAGGGTACTCTAATTCAACTAGAATATGCATTTTTCAAAGCGATATAAAAAATTATAGATAAATAAATAGATTAGGTTTTAAATAATTTTTACTAAATTTATTTCTTATTGTAAGTTTAGGACTCCATCTTTTAAGGTAAATTACTTTAACTTTCTTACTAACTGTATTTTTATCTTTTGGGTGGAATTTCTATTTGATGTAATGATGTAGTTATACAATTACTTCTCGATTATTTCAAAGACAGTATACATTTCTTTTTTCCTACAAATGAAGGAATTTCTTGGAAACAATTCCTTTGTATTACTGGTTGAGGTTCAGTAGGGTTTAACATCGCATTAGAGCTACACAGTATGGACAATCAGTCAAGATCTGGGATTCACCTTTTGAGGTGGTCGGGACAGTTCTGGTTTTTCGTGGAAAGAATGATTCCTCGTTTCGGTAACCCACACAGATATTATTCTCACGAAACATGGAAGATATGGCTGCCATGACTGATTTTACATGCACCAGCCACCATTAATATACACCACTGTCTTCGGCCGGTTCGTGTATCAAAACTGCAATAGATGTTCTACCAACTGGCTTACCGGGTTGGGCTCTGATTAACTCAAAGTACATGAATTCAAAACAACATTACATTGAACTGTCAATAGCTTTCTATAATGAATTTTTGGTTAACTTATGCTTTTGAATTACACTGCTCTGAAAAAAAAAAAAAAAAAAAAAGAAAGAAAAATCGAGATCTGATACCATTCTTGCTGATTCTACAAATTTAGAATACTGATTTTGTACATATTCATAAGAGATTCACAGTGACAGAGACACATACTGACATTAAAAAAAAAAAAAAAAAGTTAAATCTTGATTTTCGGATTAAAGTCACGTCAAAACGTTCAAATATAGCAAAAACTCAAACTTTGATACAATATACATTCAAAAATTTAATAAAATATAAAGTACTGTTTTGGCTAAAAAGAATACTTTCTACACCATAAATGGGCATGAAAAAATAAAATATTCTAAAAATTTTGCAGTTTTGATCCAATTTGTTATATTACGTATAACAACATTTTGAACAATTTTTAAAGAGTCGAAATACATAAAAGGAAATTTTTTCCATTATTGACTTTTATAAACTTTCTGTCTAAAAGATTCAGAGTGTTTTATCTCATTTTAAAGTCTTCAGATATTAAAGAATTAGTTTAGAAACACGATTAAATTTAGCTTACCATTTTGTTGTCAGAGTAATTTTAGACAATTATTAAAAAAAAAAAAAAAAAATCAATAAATAAATAAAATAACTATTTGAAACTTGAAATTCGCGAAAATAATAATAATAACAATTTTAATAATGTATAAAATTCGAAATATTTTCCGTTAGCATGCGTAACCTATAAGACTTACATTAAAACTAAAATCTGTAGTAATTTTGGATTGAATAAATGAAGATGATTCAAGGAAAATCTCATTTAGTTGTTTTTACGAACAAATTATGATTATACTAGAAAAGCTCTGGTTCGAGAACGAACCAAATTCCGAAATCAGGAAAAATTTCAAAATCAAACTCGAAATGTACAAAACTCGGCCTGATGCTGTTTGCGTGCCAATCCGCGATTGTAATGAAATGCTCGCCCTCTGGTGGGCTAAGGTGAAATTACAATTAACATGCTTTAATTCGGCTTTCATCCAGCCTCCATTGCTTGCCGATGTTTAGTTTCACACATATTTATTGAATAAAAATGAATAAATCCGGTAAAAAAGATAACGCATACTGTTGTGTGCTACAGTGTAACTCCAAAGGATCAAGAAATCCAGAATTAAGCTTCCATTTATTTCCAAATGACAAATTTAAAATTTCAGTTGCTTCGGCTAATGGAAGTAAAGAATTAATCAGATGATTTGAAACTAATATTTGTTCAAATTCAGTTAAAAATCTACTTCCGATCGAACTTTGAATAAACTGAAATATTTTTTTACAAAAGCAATCAATTTTCCATGATGTAATGTCGGAGAAATTATAGTACGAATATTAAGTAGAATAACAAAAAGAACAATAATAAATACACGTGGCTATTATATTTACTAACAACAAAAGCTGAAAAAAGCGCCATCTATCGATCATTACAAACGCGGATAGACGAAACTTTGTTAACGAAATCACTTTTTAATTCATGAAAACAATGAAGGCAGTGTAGAGCTTATCGCTAAAGATCTCCGAACAAATTCTTTCACGTTATCTTCTATTTTTATTTGATTTATTCAAGCAACCATAAAATTTCACACCAAATATATTACAATATACTAAGATCGGCTACGCCTATAGCATGAGACATTTTTTGTGGTTAAAAAAGTAGTTGAGTTGGTTGTTAATAGTAGATGGCATATAGAAAAATAAATATATAATTAATTAAATATATAAACCTGATCATGGTACAGGCTTGATATAGCTTCCCTTGGCGACTTTTGAAATTTTATCGCCATTTTAGACAAAAATACATAATTTATGCGATTAGTTTTTCTGTTTCTTTCTTATCTATTCTTCAATATTTTTTAATTTATTTATATTTTTGATGTGCTACTTAGCTTAAAGTTTCATTCGCAAAAGTAGACTCCTTGGCAAAAAAATGTCTGATCTATTTCAGAATCAAAATTTTAAAAATTACCCATGATTAAATAAAACTCTTTAATACAATGATGAATTAGCTTTCCTGCCGAGAGTGATTCATGCCCAAAACATACAATTTTAGACAAAAAAAGAAAAAAAAAAAAAAAAAAAAAAACTAAAATTAAGGTACATTAAAAATGTTTGTTATTGCTAAATCAGTTAATGTAACAGTTACACTACAATATAAAAAAATCGATTCTTACTTGTGAAAATAAATAAACATATAGAGTATTTTTAAAAATTATTAAACTCACAAATATAATTATTCTACTGTTTACAAATGCACAATATTACTTTTATTTTATTTTATATTGAATATTAATATTTTTGCTCTTAACGGCCCTCTTCACTTACCGTCGCTGGAGGCCCGAGCCAATGTTATTCTATGGGGGAAATTTTCATTACAAATAACTTATTAACTAATACAGATTTTTAAGTTCTGTTTTCACATTCAGAAAATTCCCAACTGTTAAATTGACGGACCTTTTTTTAAAATGTATTTTTTTTTTTTTTTATTGCAAAATAAAAAAATTTCACCTATTGAAAATTCGTATTTTGCAGCTTCAAAATAAAATATAAAAAATGAAAAAAATATTTTTTTTTAAAACGTCCGTCAATTTAACAGCTGGGAATTTTCAGAATGTGAAAACAGAATTTAAAAATATGTATTAGTTAATAAGTTATTTGTAAAGAAATATTTCCCATAGAATAACATTAGCTTCGGTTTCCGGCGGCGGTGAGTGAAGAGGGCCGTTAAGAGCAAAAATATTAATATTCAATATAAAATAAAATAAAAGTAATATTGTGCATTTGTAAACAGTAGAATAATTATATTTGTGAGTTTAATAATTTTTAAAAATACTCAGACCCTTAAGAACAATATTTACTGAAATCGATTCTTTGATTTTCAATATCACATGATTGAACAGACGATTATTTTATTTATTTAACGTTCATTTATACTTCCATTAATTTTTGGAACTCTCGTGCAACTTTATCTAAATTGTTTTTTTTACTCCATAATCCTATTTTCATTTTTTCATGTGCATGAGCAAATTTAATATTTTATAGTTTTTTATTTTTCACGTGAAAGCGTATTTCATTTTATGTTGAAAAAAAAAATTATATGTCCATTTTTAAAGCTTTTACCAGGTTATTATTTTTATATTTTAATTAATTTTTAAAAATCTAATCAAAATTTCGTTACGAATAAGGTACCAAATGAAAGGGTCATTTTTTCTGAATCCGTCGAATTAATTAACTTATTGATTGGACAAATAGATTTTTTTTAATTAACTAAAATATAAAAATATGGTGGCAACTTGCGTCAACACACAGACAAACGGAGTCCAAGAAAACCTCTTGGCCGTTTATATATAGAGAGATTGTCTTTACAATTCCAAGTTTATTATTATTATTATTATTAAATTTTCTGAAACGGGTTTTAATATCATGAATATCGGCAAAATTATTGTTAAAACATTCGGAATTTTTTAGGCACTGTGTTATGTTATAACCTTATAACGTATTATTTGTTTAACACACACACACATATACCGGGTGGACATAAAGTCCGTACAAACTTTAAAAATTCATAAAAACCAGAAAAATGATCGCAATAAAAAATAGTTTGCAGTGTTAGAATCGCTAGGTCATGAGAGTTTTTTTTTTTTTTTTTTTTTTTTTTTTAAGCAGGAAATAATAATTCGAAAAACAGCCGATAGGTGTCAGCTTGTTCAGAGGTATAAGCTTGTTAGAGGTTTGAAGAAACAGGAACGTTGGAGGGTCATGTTAGGACTGGACGACCATGTTTAAAGAAGGCACGTGCACCGCGTGTTGCAGCCTAAATGGAAGCGTTGCCATCCGAATCAGCTGCAGAGATCAGCAGTGCTCGTAAAGTTTCTAGACGCTTGGACTTACCACTAGTCTCGATCTTCAATATTTTGTATGGAATCCTTGACTTGTACCCATACAGATTACAGTCGTGCCATAAACTTTTACCAGCAGTTACCGTACAAAGGGAAGTATTGCAAAGTGAGCTTTCTCGAAAATCGAATATAATCCTTCTTGAGTTTTTAAGAGCTTGTGGACAGATGAAGCTCACTTTTCGATTCAGGGTGATGTTAATAACCATAACTGTAGCATCTTGGCAACATCTAATCCACGTGAGTACACCCAGAAACCACTGCATTTCCCAAAAAGTGACAGTGTAGTGTAAGTCTACAGCTTCATTCATAATAGGACCCTTTTTCTTTGAAAGGTAATGCCCTGTAAATGGATGGAAAATGACAACGGTGAATGAACAGCGTTATTTAACGCTTCTGCGCGAGAAGGTTATGCTATGTTTGCGTGGAAGAGATGCGCTTACAATCGTCACTTTTATGCAGTATGGAGTAGACAGTCCCACTGCTGCTCCAGAAAGGGAATTTTTGGTACAGACATTCGAAGAGGACAGAACCATTAGCAGGAGTTGGAGGTTCCCATGGTCTCCTCTGTCTCATGATTTGATACCAATAGACTTCTGGTCATGGGAATATTTAAAATCTCGGGCATATCGTTCCGGTCCATCCAATCTATCGGAACTGAAAGATGCGATCCGCCAAGAGGTGTCATGTATACATCCAGTCATGCTGCATTCTGCCGTTGCTGGATGCGTAATTCGACTACAATGTGTTACCCTTAGTGGAAGTAGTCATGTAGTAGAACATCTGTTGTAATAAAGGTTTGGAGGTATTCTTTTTGTTATTTGAGTATACATTGTTATTTTTATATTTTGTCTTGAAAAAACTCCCATGACCTTGTGATGCTAACCCTGAAAATCATTTTCTATTTCGATCATTTTTCCGGTTTTTTATGAATTTTTAAAGTTTGTACGGACTTTTTGCCAACCCGTTATAATACAAGTACAGTAAATTATACAGTAAATCCAGTGTTTTTTCGGTACAATAAACTTTAAAATAAATTTTGTATGCCAAATGAATCACAAATGGCATTTACATAAAT
The DNA here is from genome assembly GCA_963930645.1 of Salticus scenicus. NCBI lineage: Eukaryota > Metazoa > Arthropoda > Arachnida > Araneae > Salticidae > Salticus > Salticus scenicus. The sequence goes on along the minus strand of OZ005654.1, from coordinate 103,469,608 downwards.
GTTTCCAGATAAATACATGGCACGTGCATCGTTCGTTTATTCCAGCGCGATATTCAGACGCTCAAGCTTGCATACTATTTTCTATATGGTAAAATAATTTGCAGTAATTTTAGAAAATTATTTGTTAGAATTGTTTTTCCTTTTGCTTCAGAATATAACGTAGGTACTGTACTACAACAACAACAACAATAATAATAATAATAATAATAATAATAACAAAATTACTATTTAATTTTCTAAAATTATTTTTTAAATTTTTTGACAGGTGTAACATTTTGTGAAATGCTTCATATACCGTGAACACTGCGCCAGTAATTGTATTGTAACTTGGAATAATTTCTTTCTTTCTTTCTTTTTTTTTTTTTCATCTATTTGCTTATTTATTTTTAAAATGTGCGTTGTATACAGTCTGAAAGCCTCGTAAACAAACAGCATTAAATGTTTAGCAGGAACTGACCAACTTTGGGCATTCTTTGGGCTAAAAAGTGGTTTAATCCATCGTTTTCTCTTCTCATATCTCTGAGACTTTATTATGGAATACAAAACTTTGTACATTACTTTATAAAATTATGGGGCACATTTAACTCATAAAATATTCTTTTTATGGGGACCTAATACAAATTTTAAGTTTTGAAATTTTTGAAATTTAATTGCGTGAAATTTTTAATTTTTTTTTTTAAGTCTGATTTTTTTTTTTTTTTTTTTTTTTTTCGTTACCGATGAATCCTAGACTGTCGCCATTTGCCCACTGCGTAGTCATAGTGCAACGTTAAACCCACTCGACGCAAATATCTATAAAGAAGGTTAAAAAAATTTCTAATATACCGAATATTTAAATAGCTTAAGCAAATTTGAACGTTGGGTTACAAATTGTCATATAATTAACGCTTTTTTCACACAATTTCATACAGACAAACACATATATTAATTCATATTTTCACATTTATCCTCAGAAATCGAAGAATCTACCATGAAATATAATTGCAACAAATTATTCTAATAAACTGGATATATATTGGCTATAAATCTTTTTTTTTTCTAATAAATAATAACTTCTACTATTTACGTCTTGCCGTTGCCAGTGAAAGTCTAATTTGATGATTTTTCATCAGACACTAATTAACGTGGGCGCAGAACGTTTATTCATAATAATTGCTCAGCTTTAAAAATGGCGTCTTGCAGTAATTGCCTGCTTCCCTTGAAAGAAAAATTGCATTACTTCAGAAAATTTTTTGGCATCAGAAATGATTACAGTATTTGAAAACTTGAAACGGTACATTAAACATGTTTATAATTAGATGTCAACATTATGATTGAACAACATTAACTTAATGCATATCGATTTCTTAGCAGAAAAATGTTGTCATTCACAAAATTGCATATTTAAGATAACATGCCACATTTTCACAATAAAAAATTTTATAAAGGTTTTGTCCGCTAGAATAAAATTCATTTATATTATCGCTCATTTCTTTCTTTCTTTTCTTTTCTTGCTCTTCTTCTTTTTTTTTAAAGTTTAATAAGTAACAGTAATAATAATTTTCTCTCTCTCTTTTTTTTTTAGATAAAATTTTGAGTGTTAGAAGTAATCATAGTATATGAAATTTCCAATTATTCATCAATCATGTGAATAACAGAAGAAAAAAAAACAATAATTTGAAAATGAAACTGATAATATTTTAAATTTGCATAAATAAATTTCTTGACAGACAAGTTCCTAATTCTAAAAAAGGGAAAACAATGTGTATACAAAAGAATAAGATTACCATTCTTTTAAAGAATTAATGATTTATGTTATTTTTATATAGAGAATATATTTATAATAGTTTTTTCAATATGCTATCGCTAGGATTTTTCCCTTAATATATGTTTGCTGTAATTATTTCTTCCTTGATCATTTTTTTCAAACAATGGCAGTACTTTTGAATTTTCCAACATTAGGCGTGTAAATCATAAAATGCTACTATTTAAAACAAATAATAATTATATTTACAAAAATATTATCAGAGAAAAAGTTATTAAAAGTAAATTAGCTTTAAAAAAAAAAAAAAAAAAAAAAAAAAAAAGCTATGATTTTATAAAATTTTATAGTTAAGTTATTTGGTCAAACATTTGATAAAATTTCTCGTTTTTATGTTAAAAATCTTTGAAATGCTATTCTACGAGATTAATCGTTATATATAATTTATCTCAAACTTATATATATATATTAATAGAATTGTACCATACAACTTTTTATAAATATGCTATCCATGTATGAACTGACTGCAAAAAATCATGTAACTTGGTAATTTTTCATTGGAAGCTAATAATTTATTCACGCAGTTATTCTTATGTATCCTTTCTGCAAGCTTTTCTTCAAGTAATTGCTCTCTTCCGTTCAAAGAAAAATGAGAAATCTGCTTTAAATCTGCTAAAAATTTTCAAAGTTTATATAACTATAGTATCTGAAATGTTCCAGACGTCCTCTATATTATATATATATATATATATATATATATATATATATATATATTGCGATTAAATTGCAATTCTTCAAAAGGTAAACAGAATAATTATAATTAACTATTTTAACATTACACCCCGATGAAAGAATGCAGAAAAAAATTAGTAAAGAAATAAGGCATATTTGGCGACATATTACCTAAAATTTGAATCTTCCTTTCTCTTTATTTTTTCTATATTTTTTTTCTCTATTTTTATTTATTTATTTGTTTTTAAGATAATTAACACCCTTTCCACACATGTAATTCTATAGGATTTTCGTTGCTTTGCATTATAAGGATGTCTCTTTCAAAAATAAATTTCTTTCTTTTCTTTCCTTTTCTTTTTTTTTTTTTTAATTCCATTCTTTGAACATTTCCCATATTTTAGTAACGCTTTTCGTTAGATTAAATGTAAATTTTTTATTTCATTCAGTAAACTCAGGGCTCTAATTTTCAATCTCAAAGGGAAAAAAAAAACTTTATTTTATTTTACTTTTTTTTATTTTTTTTTTTTTTATGTTCAGTAAGGTAAAAGGCGACATCTTCAAAAAAACAGAAATCGAAAAACTTCATTTTTGAACGAGATATCCTTATAATACAAAGTAAAGAAAATCCCATAGGATAACATGAGAAGGAAAAGGGGGGAATTTGATTGATAAGCATCCTTAACCCTTTGTATCCCACCAGGACCTTAAAGTCCCATAAAAAAAAAAATCTGGATTTTTAAGTCCCAATATTAAATTTTAAAATAAATAAATGAAAAAATGAAAAAATTGTAACAGTTTTCTGAATTTAATATGAGATTTTCTCATGCATAAAGAAATATAATAAAAAAGTTTCAAACTATTTTTCCAAAAATAAGGTAATTTGGGGATATAATGGGTTAACCAGAAAAACTGTTATAAATTCGAAGTGTCTATTGCTACGGCAGCCGGAACAATATTATTGTTACGGGAGTCACCAATGAATCTTTCTCGCTCCCACTAAGAACGACTCTTTTGTGAATCAATCTCGTAGCACACATGTTGACATTCACGACGCCATTTTTATATTTATTATTTTAAATGATCGCTTTACTATCCTTGCTTTTTGTTGAATGCGGCATTTTAATTTATTTTTTGAGCTAGTGTGTTCGGGAAAAAATGTTGAAATCAATGTGGGAGATTTTTTTCCCTCATATAATGATTTCGGAACAGGATTTCGATCAGAAAATAATTGAACCATCGATCTGTGATAATTTAAAATACAATCGATTTATTTTGCAAAACATAAAATTTACCCTTTTTTTTTTTTTTTTTTTTATATTCTGCGTTATACTTCTCTGGGATGAAAATCGTTTGCATAATTTTTTATAGATTATTTGTATTGTGCGAATTCTTATAGGAAAATGAACATAGTTTTGTCATGGCTGCAACATACTAGTTTTTTCTCACATCTTTTATTTGTTTTGTACCATAGTAGAATTTGTACTTATTCAAATATTAATTGTTATAATAAATGTAATTAATCTTTTTTAATATTGCTGTGGATGATTTAAAATATTTGCTTTAATTTACATGATGGGTGTAAAACCGCTTAGAAAGCAAAAAACTGTAAACTGCTACTTGCATGCAGAATGAATAGTGAAGGAAGACTTAATAATAGTATGTTATCTGCAGGATTCGCTTCAGTTGTGTCTCTGAATTTCATGTTATTTTGTTTTTATAGAAATTTTTCATTTTGAATATTTCATTCGCATTGTAATTTTCTTAGAACTTCGCAAATATCATATTATCATTTATGATTAGTGTAAATAAATATTTTTAATAATAGCCATTTTATATATCATTAACAAGTCTTGCCATTCATTCTGCATGCAAGTACCAGTTTTCAGGGTTTTTTGCATGTTGCGAGCATATAATGCCTAATTTCACTGACAGTTATTGTATGGGAAAATTTGTTTCCATAATTATTCATTACTTAATGTATTTTTTAAAATTCTATTTTCACATTCAAAAAATTCGCAGTCATTAAATTAGTACTTAATCTTCAAAAATTGATTTTTTAAATTTTTAGTACTACCTATTTCATTTCATGGCCAATAATTGAGAAAAATGGACTTAATGAAAACTCGCATTTTTGAACTCAAATTTAAAAATATTGGTCTTTGGGAAATGAGTACTAATAGTTTTCTGAATGATTAAATGGAATTAAAAAAAAAAAAAAAACTATCATGTTGTGGCCACTATATGACTTTCTTCTGTATTTGGAACAACTTCAGTATACACCCACAACAATATTTGGCGATTATGGCTAAATCATAAATGATAAAATGACAAATCTAAATTAAAAACATATAAGCTGCCATATTATATCGCAAACAGTCCAGAACGACATTGTTATCGTTCAAAACTGCACCAAAGAAAAATCACCAAATTCAGCTGTGGGTGTATACTGAAGTTGTACCCTATATTTTCGTAAACAAATTCTCCCAGTAAAAATAATTTATTAAAATTATTTTCCATGATAAATGCAGATGATTTACATTTCTAGAGAAGTCGTAACGTCAAATATCCAAAGAAAATCAATTTTATTCTCCAAATAACATTTTATAAAAATACTTTTTTTCTTTCTTTTAATGAAAAAAATCAATAACTTTTATCACAGATCTATAGTTCAATCATTCGTTTTAAAGGACATAGTTAAAGCTCTTTGGGTACATAATGAAAATTTACAGGAGACAGATGCAATGCTCCTACATATACAAAAAAATTTTCCTCAGTTGACTATCACTGTTACAAATAATTCTTTTTAATTTCATAATTATTAAAAAATAATTATCTTTATGCACATTTACACGAAATTTTGAGATATATCACCATGTTAAAACTTTAGAAAAAGCAGGTTGGCAAAGCCACCTTTAAGACTATTTTCACCAAAAGTTAATAGACACCAATTTATGTCAAGGTGCAACTACATACCAATTTGCATGAAATTCTATGCAGTAGTTCCTGAGATACAATTGCCACAAAAATTTATCACACACAGATACATTGTTTAAAACTGGTCAAATCGTGTTCTACTCATCTCAGAATGTGTAAATCAAACTATTGAAAACCCAAGGTCAAAAATTTTTACGAATACAATACTTTCTTCTACTAAAATGTAGAAGAAAGTAATAAATGAAGTTTTATAAATTTGGCTAATTGAATAGCTTACCAAATAATTGGATATTTAGACAAACTGAATATTCATCTAGCCAAATAGTTTCAGATTCGGCCAAATGGAATAATCAGTAATATGGCCAAATATTTGGTATATCTCTAGTATGAATATTATGTAGAATATTTCAGTAATCTCCATCTCCAGCAAGATTATAAATAAAAAATTAGTTGGCATAGGTGGACTCTGCTCAGTTCCCCATCATATTTATGTTCTCAGAAATTTCTAGTGCGAGACATACAACACAACCTCTGACAATAAAGTTCGGTGAATAGTCCTGTAACATTAACGTAGATGAAATATTAACGAAAGTCACCTTACTGTCCTTCAAAATAGTCACCTCCCATAACTATGCACCGCTGAGATCTGCTATACATGTCCTGGAAACTTTGCAAGAAGTCTCCTTTTGGGATGGTGTTCAAAAGCCTCGTCACGTGTTGTTGGATGTCAGGAATTTCGTCAAATCTCTTTCATTTCAAAGCGAGTTTGAGTCGTAGGAATAGGAAGAAGTCTGGAGGATTGAGATCTGGCAAATATGGTGGATAGTTAATTTGCACCACCCTCTAAACGCGCCTGCTTCTGATCGTCAGTCAAGTGATGTAAGCGCAGAAGACGACAATACGTTTTTCTCATCCCTAAATTCTGGGTAACGATTTGTCGCACGGATTCACGATTATCTGCAGTTCATCAGCTATCATACGCACAGTTAATCGACGATCTTTCGTGATTAATTTTCTCACTTTTTCAATGTTTTAGTCACTGACGGAGGTAGTGTTGACTCTAGGCCGATTTAGCAGGGCGCAGCGCCCGGCGGCCCATTACTAACACATTTTTGCGCCCCGCGGCCCTTACTAACTTATTTCTAACGCCCGGCGGCCGTTACTAACTCATTTTTAGCGCCCGGCGGCCCTTATTTGTATTTTTCACAGGTTTCCCAACTGCTCCGATTTCTGCGAAGTTTCTCCGAAAAAATTTAAACTCCACGAGTTATTTTTTATGCTCCGCAAATTCAGCCTTGACCACCTAGCTAAATATATTTTATTGAATACATAAAACTGAATAGTGGCAGACACTGGAAAAAAAAAACTACTATTCTTTTTTCTTTTCTTTTTTGCCTTGCACACATATCGCGATCCAATCCTTATCAACTTTTGATTTTGCATTTCCAACAGTTGCCGCATAAACAGAATTCTTTTAATTTTATTTTTTTTATCTATGAAAGCTCTTCAACTCCTTTTGAAAAAAAAAAAAAAAAATAACAAAACTAACTTTTGCAATCTAGCTGAAGAACCAGATGCTTCATCCTACAATACTCATAAATAAATAGTAAAGAAAAAAAAAAAAAAAAACATTCTAGTGCTAGGCATTGCGTAATCGAAATATTGCTGACTCAGAACGGGAACAATATTTGTTTACATTAGCTGAAAGTGTGCTTAATTAAAACCGCAAGCTGAAAGGGGGGGAAGAAAGAAACGGAATGCCATGATTGATTATCTTCATGGGTTATCTTCTTAATGCTTAATAAGTCGCTTAAAAATAATACTTTCTAACGAAAAAAATTGTTTATTTTAATTATTTATTGATAAAAATAATGGATTCAAAGCTACTGAACTTTAAGTACGATTGACAACGCAAGGAATCTAAGACCAGGAAGAGCTATCTTCCGTGGGAGACTTTCTAAAGTGTCTTAGGCCGTAATCACGCGAGTTTTGGAGAAAACAGTATTTAGTCAGACTTTAACGGAGGAATTGTCCTCTGTAATAGGAAACTTTCTTAAGTATTTTAATATACAAGTTTCTGAGAAAATCATGGAAATTTTCAAACTTTATCGTACCAAGTATCTACCGTTGGAGAAAGAAAAAGAATATTTTCTGTGCTTTTTGTTGGGGTAACTGAATACGCGATAACTTAGTTTTTATAGTGCGTGGGTGATTCTAAGAAATTTTCATATCTGAATATGGGACTTTCACAAAAATCGTCGGATTTAAAATGGATTTGTCAAGAAAATTGCGTATTTTATAAACCAGCCGCAAAAAATGACATTTCAGTAATCAAATTAAAAAAAAAAAAAAGCTGATTAATGACTAAATAATTACACATTTTTAGAAAAATAACATCTATTTTAGCAATTAGTTTACGATTACGTAATTTTAAAAATTAGCTGTAAAATAATTCCGTATTTTTATAAAAAGCCACAAAATTATACGTATAATGCAAATCATGTTTGAAAAAAGCAAGAAATTCATCGATTAGCATCAAAAGCCTTTTTCAGTGATTAATTGCGATTAAACATAAATTTTGTTAATTAGCGGCGAAATGATTGTGTGTTTCCGTTATCGGCTACTAATGTATCGCGATTTACTGAAATCAACTAGAGGATAAAAAAAAAAAAAAAAAAAAAAACTTTATTGGCTAGCAGTCAAATGATAGCATATAAAACGTAATTTTTTTAAATTATTATTAGTGGGTAAGCGATCCCGTATTTGCGAAATCTACTTCAAAATTATTCCCGATTTCCGAGATTCCGCTTAGAAAAAAAAAATAAAAAAAATAAAAAAAATGCAAATTTCATTGATTAGTGGCAAAATAGTTGAGTATTTAAGATTCAGCTTTCAGAAGAACGCATTTTTCATAGATTAGTAGCTAAATAATAGCGTGTTTCGACAATCGGCCGCATAATAATCGCGTATTTCAGAAATCTGCTTTGAAAAAAAAATGCGCAATTTTTTACCTATTAGGAGAAAAAATAATTTAGTTCCGAGTAAACGTAATTTTTGACAATTAGCTGTGAAATAATCCGGTGTTTTTTAATTCATCTGTAAATTTTCACATATTTCTGGATTAGGTGTTGAAAAAAGTGCGTATTTCATCGATTAACAGCAAAGTTTGGTATTTGGGGGATGTAGCTTTAAAAAGGGCTCAAATTTCATCTATTAGCAGCCAGATAATTGTATATTTCGTTAATAATTAACCCCATTTTCGATATAATTAACCGCAAAAATATCGCGAATTTTAGGAATCATCGTTGAAAGAAGAGTGAATTTTATCAATTAGATTCAAAATTATAGTATATTATTAGCAATTATTTGCTATTAAAAGTAGATTTTGTAAATTTGCAATGAAATAATTAAAGATTTCGGCAATCGGTCGTAAAAATATCGCGAATTCTGTCAAATACGGGAAAAATAGCATATTTATTTAATTAACGGTAAAAACGAAATTCTACATCCCCCCCCCCCTCTCCTCTATGAGAAACTCGATTTTTGACGTATATTTAGCAATAATCTTAAGAAAGAAAGAAAAAAAAAGTTTCAGAAAAGTTCATGGCTGTTAGTTTGCACTAAAATTGAATTTAATGTTGTACAATTTCAATTATTTTATTGTAGATTCAGTTTTATTACATTTTCTAATATCCAAACTATTAAAATTGTCCATTATTTTGACTTTATTATTACTCTAAAAATTTAAGATTTTGTTTAAAAAAATTCAATTTTTTGTATCTGTTTAAAGTATAGCATTGAAATTATTTTCACATCAATTGTTCTTGTAATTAAACAAGTTTCTTTTGAATAGGCATGCACTAAATGTTTGATTATTACTGAATAATGAATATTCAGTATACCAAATAGCAACTAAAAATTCGGGGCTACATTTTGTAAGTGATATATTTCATTCAAAAATGTAAAAAAATTTCAAAATGGTTTCTCATAAAAATCTGATTTTGTCTTGGTGCATTCTATGATATAATATTATAAGCTTGTACAAGCTTTTTTTTTATATCTGATTTTTCTTTTCTTTTAAAATTTCATTATTTTGTTTATTTATTTATACCTTGGATACATTGCTGCTATAAAAAAAATTAGTAAGTTTTTTTTTTTTTTTTTTTTTTTGGGGGGGGGGGGGGCTACATTTTGTAAGTGATATATTATGAAGATGTTATAGTGCCCTTTTTGAATTATTGAGAATATTATAGTGCCCCTTTTGAGAGTATTAAAGTGCCCTTTTATAGAGTTCCCCCCAGCGGCCCTTTTGTTCTAGAGTCAACACTAGACGGAGGTCGCCGGTCTCCTGCTACGGGAGTTGTGAGAAACACTTTTCAGGACCTTTCAGAGACTGGCTTCAAGTTCGGTTTCTTTTGATATTCCTTTGATGTGGGGAATCGAATTGACGCGAGGCAGGAGAGAGTTTCCCTCTGCTGACAAACCTCCTACTGCGATCGAAATTGGGTCTCTTTTGTAAAAGAGCAATAAAAAGTAATTTCCTTCATTGTAAATGTGTGCAAAATGTCAAGGGTCGCTTTCGGACAGTGGATAATTTATGAGTTTTGACGCGCTGCATAGTAGCTAGTCTCTGAAGGAAGCCTTCCGGCCCTCTCGAAAACGGGTAAACAACTCGTATACACACTTCATAGACAGTACTTGATCTTCATAAACACGTACCAGCATCGCATGAGTTTCTTTAGGTGTCTTGCCAAGCTTAAAACAAAACTTTAAATTGATCTTTTCATTTCCCTGTTCTCAGTTAAGAACCAACGCACTAAACAGGCACTTTGTAAAACAAGTCTTACACGGAACACAAACGACGCTCAACTGAACAACGGTGGGGGCAGATGGTCAACACCTGCCACTACACAGGTGCAGCGTTTTGTTTCGCCAGTGTCGCCAGATCGGCTGTTCTGACTCCATTCACCGAACTTTATTGTCAGAGGTTGTATTATAATCATGTTAAAAGAAATGAATTTGACCAAAGCTTGATACAGTGACAGAATGAAATCCCTGCCTAATAGGCTATCCACTGTTCACTTCGATATAATTATCTTATTCTAATTTATTAATTTATTTTATCAGGGTCATTTCTGTTGTTTAGTTTTCATGCTACTATTTCCAATGCAATAAACCTCAAAATTCATATTTATATGAAATATTTACAATTTCGCTATGTTGATAAAATCGTAAATTACGAATAATTTATGAAAATTTCCTAGTAGAATATTTGTATTCAATCATGTTCAAATAAATATAATAAACTTAATTTTGAAGTTGTCTAATGTATTTAGGATCCTCAAAATGGAAATTTATGCTCAATTTTGCCTTATTCTGACATGTTAAGTAAATTGTAAATTCCAAATAACTTACGAATTTTTTTAAATTGGAAAAATCATAGTCTATGATATTCATGCGAGTATCCTAAATAATATTTCGAAAGTGGTTTGACATCTTTACGATGAAAATATCCCTCAAGATTGACGTTTATGTGAAATTTTGCTCTATTCTGACATGTTAAGAAATTCGTAAATTTCCAATAACTTACGAAATCTTTATATTGGAAAATTCATAGTCATTAATATTCATGCCAGTGTCCTAAATAATATTTCAAAAGTAATCTGACATCTTTACAATGAAAATATCTCTAAAAATTGATGTTTATGTGAAATTTTGCCCTATACTGCCATGTTAAGAAATCCGTCAATTTCCAATAACTTGCGAAATTTTCAAAGTAGCATATTTATAGTTACTGATGTTCATTCCGGCATCCAAACTGATATTTTAAAACTGGTCTGACATTTTTACAGTATAAAGTTTCCATTTAATGCACGTTTAAGTGAATTTTTGTACTATTCTCCCATGTTAAGAAAATCGTAAATTTCTAATAACCACGGATTAGGAGATTCTATAGGATATATTACTAACGTTACGGGAAGGTAGTAATTTTCATCTTTCATATAGAGGGCGACCAATCTCGAAAATCCACCAATCAGCGCGTTTTTACATTTCTGGCTGTTCGTTCGTTGGATGACTGAAGCCTAACGGGCGGGCTTTCCCTTTCTTCCGATAAGTTTCAAAGGTACTACACCAGGCGGCGATCGGATCGCTTACTCTGGTCAGCTGAATTAATGCGGAAAGGAAAGCTTCTATTTTCGCGCTCGCTGCCCTATCTAGTGTTCTATCCTGGTCTCCTAATCCGTGCTAATAACTTACGAAGTTTTTAAATTCGAATGTTGCAAATGAATAGGGTTCTTGCCAGTGTCTAAAGTAATATTTTAAAACTGATCTGACCTCTCTGCGACAATTTGTTCTTGAGATATCGTGTACACAGACTAACAAACTAACGGACTGACCCACTAACAGGCTAACACACTAACAGACACCCTACAGACAGACACCATAGAAATTTTGTCATTTTCGGATTCCTCACACCTGAAAACGTGTAGAAAAGTAAAAAAACCGAGGTCGGAAATTTTCATGATTACCTAAGTTCCCCATACCTATAGTATGATGGGGAACTAATACAGATCAATTGTTACAAAATTCCAATTTATGAACAGTTTGTGCAGCTGCAGATTCAGCCGTAATTAACTAAAACCTTAAAAATTAAGTATGAATGCATATTTAAATAAATTTTAATTTAATACAGTATATATTTTTAATTGAAATAATTGTGCTAATTTCTTTCATGCTAATTAATCACAAATTTCTTTTTATAATTCTGAAGAACTATATAACTTACAAGCAGGCTTTGCCTGCTTCACTGGACACTATATTTAAACGAATTCTCAAAATTCCATATCATTATTATAAAATCTCAAAAATAAAAGTACTAAAATCAGTTGAAACCTAAGTTAAAGTTTATGTCGCATTCAGTAGAGATTTTCTCGCTTGCAGCATGAAGAGTTCAGGTTCCCACTGCCTTCAGCACTGATTTACTCCCCTGTCCACAGCGGGAAACAGTGGCGGATCTAAGGGAGGAAGCACCCCCCCCCCCAAAAAAAAAAAAAAAAAATACTGGCATTCATTTCACATTTGAATATTACAATTGTAAAATTTTCATTGATCTGGAATAACATCTTGACAAATCTTAGCCTCCCCCCTCCCCAAAAAGTTAAGTTCTTGATCCACCACTGGCGGGAAAATCAGAATTTTCAATAAATCGAATCAGAGAGAATATTGCATATTCTTAATCAATACTCACAGTGATGCCGCTAGTCTTTCAAAATTTTGGGACCCATGAGTTTTAAAAATCTGGGTCAATTTTTCAAAAAATGGGTCCCCACATGAATGAATTTATACATTACAGATATAATATTTTTTTTTTTTATTGTAAATGAAAAACAGATTTTTAGGAATTTTTAACCAGCTCTTTTTGAAATTGTCTTAAACTAATATTATGTAGGAGGAAAAGATCTTTTTTCCTTCTTCAGAGCAGAATGCTTTAAAAATATAAAGAAAATATTAGTTTTAAACAATAAATATATTTTAAAATTTATTTTTTTCTTTCTTTGTTTATTTATTTATTATTTTTTTCAAGAATGAAAATTATGTGTCCGCTGGTACCGCCACAATAAATTTTTCACGTAATTTACGCACTATAGCACATAAACAGCATCTCTGACTCATATGCCAAAATTCGCCATTCCATGAAAATTTGAAGTATATTCAAACTTGAAACTGTGTTTTTTGCTGAGCCTACCCCAACGGACGGTGGTAGTATGTGTGTGTTGGGGGGGGGGGGGGGGTAATTTCGCGAAACCCAATCCCTTTAGAGTGTGTGTTGCATACACATACCAATTGATGCATCAAAAAATCTCTTTCCTCGGATAATTTGGAGCAGAGTTATGCTAAAAACGTGTCTTTGCACACGCCCTGTTCGTAAAGTGTGGAAAAAGGGGAGAATTTTGGAAAATCCTTTTATACTACATATTGGATACATATAATTGACCCACACATGAACAATTACTGTTCAAAAATAATTTGAAGCAGATTTAACCTTGAAAACTTTCTTTTTACTCCCCCCCCCCTCTTCCTATGGGAGGAGGTAGAAAGTAGTTTCACAAAATCTCTTTGTGGTATGTGTATTGGGTATGCATAACCAATCAACATCAAAAAATCACTTTCCTAAGATAATTTGGAACAGAGTTAGTCTTGAAAATGTATTTCCTTCCAACCTTTAAAAGGGGGAAGGGGGGAAATCTCACAAAATCCTATTATAGTGCATGTTGGGTATGCATAACCAACCCACACATTAAAATTAATCTGACTGAGATAATTTGGAGCAAAGTTACACTTGGAAACTTTTTTTTTCTCCCCCTCCCCCCCTTGAACCCAAGGAGGGAAATCTCATTACAATAGGTATTGGATACATATAAACTATTTATGCATTAAAATACATGACTGCAACTAACCTAGATTTCCCAAGACAAATGTAGCGCTGAAAGGGGAGGGGGGGTCACGAATTTGCCCCCTTGCAACACAACTCTAAAAATCGAAAGTCACAAAAATATGAATGGGTTTTTGGAGATATATATTGAAAACAGCCATGTGTTTTCTTTAGAATATGTACCACTTTTTTGTAAAACTCTACTCAAAAATTCCCCCCTACCTCTCTTAAAAATTGAAAATTTCAAAATCACAGACAATGCTTTCTTGTACTCAATTAGAGTCCTGCGCACCCGACCCAAACCCGACAGATGAATTTTATATCAACCCGAACCCAACAAAAAAAATTTCATCAACCTGAAAACCGACTAAAAATTGTTCATCAACCCGCACCTGACCCGAAACCCGAGAAATAAATGAAAATTACTTTTTCATCTAAAAATCATGCAAAACTTTTTTAAATTATAAAATAACGTAAGTTTTCTTTGTCATACAGTTGGTAAATTATTTTAAAAAGAATTTGAAATGTAATTACTAATTGTTTAATTTAAAACTGAAAAAAAGGATCAATAATAATTTTTAACCATTTATGTGAGTTGTGAAATTCAAGAGTAAACTAGTATGTTTTGGCCACCACAAGACTTTCTTCTATACTTTCCTATATTTTACTAAGTGCAAATAATTTATTAAAAATACTACTTTTTAAGATTATCTAACAGGATGAATGCAAAGGATTTTCATCTTAGAGACAACTAACACTAAATATCCAAAGTGACAGTTTTATTGCGTATAAATAGCATCTTAAAAAGTACGTTTTTATAATGGTTATCTCACATATCAGGTTTCGTAGAGTTATATGCCATAGAAGTTGAGCTTCCCATTATCAAGGGATATTGCAGCATAGCAGCTCCACCTATTGGCCGATTAGCATACAGATTGATTCAACATAATGTCTCCTTATGGCTTTCTCACATATCAAGTTTTGTTTGATTATACACAATAGAACCTGAGATATAGTCTCCCATTAAATTGCAAATATTGCTGTATAGCAGCACCACCTGTTGAGCGGTTGACACCAACAGTTGAGATACTAATTTAGGTCAAGGTGCATCTACATATAAATTTATATGCAATTTTCTGCAGTAGTTCCTGAGATATAGCCTTCGCCTAAACTGCTGAAATCGCTGTGCAGCAGCGCCACCTGTTGGCCAATAAGAATTCAAATTGAATCATCATAATGTCTCATAATAGCCTTTTTACATATCAAGCTTTGTTTGATTATACTCAATAGAACCTGAGATATAGCCTTCTCTTAAATCTCAGAAATTGCTGTATAGCAGCACCACCTGTTGATCAGTTGACAAAAATTGATAGGCACTAATTTAGGTCAAGGTACCTCTACATATAAATTCATATATAATTCTGAACAGTAGTTTCGGAGATACAGTCGTCACAAACTTTTGGTCACACACACACACACAGACAGATATTTTCTATAAATGGTAAAATCGTGTTCTAGACCTCTCAAAACATGTAAATCCATTGAAAATTTTTATGAATCCAACACTTTCTTCTATTGAATATAGAAGAAAATAAAAAATGAACTTCAATTTAAATGTTCATAATTTATTATTTATTACTTATAGTCTGGAAAAAAAATAAATTTATTACTTATAGTCTGTATTATTCTTTATTGCTTTTGTCCGATGTAGGTGTTTACTTTACTATAATAATTTGTGTAGCATGTATGTGATTCGTAGTTAAACATCTGCTTTTTAAGGATCACTGATCATTTTAAACTCGCATAATCACCAACTTAGCTTCTCGTTTCAGTTTTCTGGTGCATTATTTATTCGTTCTAGAGAAGACAATAAAGAATATAATCTGCCTTGATGGTATTCGTTTCCTTTATGCGTTTATTTTACATTACTTTTTTAAATTAAATCACGACAAGTATTCCCTTTATATTTGCTGTATATACAAATGTAAATGGAAGAAAATTCAAAATTTCGTTAACATACAAGCGAGGATTAAAATTCATTGAAAATAAAGATATCTTAAAAAAAAAAAAAAATGTAAATTGAGAAATAACTTAAATTTCCAAGACGTAAAAGTGAGGTTATGTTGTATTTCTTATATATATATATTAACAATAGTCAATAAAAATTTATACAGTACTTTAAAATTTTCATACAATTTCTACATATGATCAGTTTTAGATTTGTTTAAGAAAAGAAAACATATACGAATATTTTTTTCTCATGCTTATACGGATTTTTTTTTTTTTTTTTTTTTTTCGGGTGGATATCCGTGTATAGGAATATGGAGCTCCGACACATGTCTAAAATCAGTTAAAGAAACTATAATTATGTCTACAAATTTATGCTTTCAACTGTAAAATTTTTTTTGAAAGGTGTTCTCAAGTCGACCTGACTCATAGAAAGCTAAACCTGACCCGCAAGAGAAAAAAATTTGTCAACCCGACCCATGGGTCGGGTCAAGTTCAGGTAAAATTGGGTTACCCAACCCGATGCAGGACTCTATACTCAATACTCTCCACATGTGCAATTACTTCACCGTGAAGTAATGTGAAATTGACTTATGCTTACAATTACAGACGTGTTTTTGCCTCCTGCTCTCCAGGGAGAAAGGGGGCTGGGGGTCATAAAATTCCATTACTATAGACGTCAGATACATATAAATAATCCACCCACTGAAATTCTTGACTTCAGCTCCTACAGTTTTTCCAAGACAAATTCAGCACTAAAGCACTAGCATTGTGCACAAATCAAATCCCTAAAAAACTACAAAAAACAAAAATGGGTATTTGGAAATTACATGGCTCTTTTCAACATCTTTATTAACCATTTTTGGTAGAGTTCTACTCAAAAATCGGGAATTTGTGAAATTTTCCACCAAAAATTTATTTTCTCCCCCCCCCCTAAAAATCAAAAAATTTCAAAATCATAGAAAGTTTTTTTCCTTTTTGTCCTCAAATCTAGTCTCTCCATGTGCAATTTCCTCATCGTGAAGTAATTTGGAGATGAGTTATGCTTACAAACATGTTTTTGCCTCCTGCCCCCTTGGAAGGGGAGAAAATGTTGTAAAAGTTGATATATATAATTTTAAGTTGCTGTAAGACCTAAATTCCTGCAAAGTCTCATGCAATTCAGTTTAGCCGTTCTCGCGTGATACTTGGACAAAAATAAAGTTACGGACACAACAATTGCAAATTTTTTAATTCTGAAATTTACAAACAAAAGTCTGATTTTATTAATATAAATTAGTAGAAAGACAATATTAAAGTTTGCATGTTAAAATAAAATAAGCTTCATTTAATCACCTGACCAACTAGTCAGAGGCACACTATAGCTGTCGTCTACACATTACTGCAGCCTGCGAAGTGGTTAATACTTAAGAGTACTACCTAACCTTTGAAATTTGTTTCCAGAATTATTGATTATACAATTTATTATAATTTTATTTTGACATTTAGAAATTTTTCAACTGTTAAATTGGTTCTTTTAATATTTTGAGTTTAAATATAAAAAGGTAACCAAGTATATCATTTGCATTTTTTAACTGCAAAATAAAATGTTAAAAGTTTAAAAAATAAATTTTTGCAAAACAAGTACTAATTTATTGTTTGTGATTTTTTCTGAATGTGAAAACGGAATTTAAAAAAATTCATTAAGTAATGCATAATTATGGAAACAAATTTTCCCATGCTTTATAAATCATTTTTTATTTTTCATTAAATATTAGTTACTTAACTTATTGATGTTTAAATTAATAAATAAATTTTCTTTGTTAGTATAAATATCAATTACTAGTATGAACATCAGAAAATTAGTTTTTTCTTATACAATTTGAATACTTTATGCATCCGTGATTAGTTTTAATGTACATTGTACCTGTACATTTTAATGTACGCAATGTTTGATACACATAAATGTACATTTTGACGTCCGAATTATAAACTATGTTTACATATTATCATTTTCACATTTTTTTTTAGAATCCTAAGATTTAAAAAAAAAGAAAAAAATTAAGTTACACATTTTTATTTTTTGAATGATTGATCATCAACATGCCATCATTTGCTTTTGTTAAAAAAAAAAAAATATTTTAGATGTTTAAGATCAATTTATATATGTTTTTATTTTTTCAAAACTTTCTGCTGAAAGGTTGAAGGGGGAGGGGGGGCGTCAAAATGGACATTTGTAGGGGTAAAACTACCTAATATGCAAAACCCCTGAAATCTGCTATTTGCATGCAGATGGGGGGGGGGGGATTTAATAATGGTATATTATATATCTACCTGTAATAAATAATATTTAAAGGGTTCTTAATGCATTTTAAGGCAAACAATCAAAATGACAAATTTCTATAAAAACAAAATAATTTAACATAAAATTCAGAAGCAGCAAAAATTTAAAAAACCCTGAATTCAGGGGCATCCCCTGAAAAGTTTCACCCCTGCATTTGTTGATATTTATACTAACAATAGCAGCTTATTTACAATATGATTGCAGCAATAAATAACAATACAATGAGAGGCGGCGGATTTGAGTTAGATTGTACCCTACACCCATTTCGATATGGCACCCTCCCCCACCAATGTTTTGAAGTATATTATGCATTTGTAATAGTAATAATAGCAATAAATATGATACAGCTAAAGGAGAAATATTTTTCTCAGATATATCAATCTCTAAGCAATCTTTATATAATAATCATTACATAAGTAAAAAATAAATAATCATATCTGATCATGAAAAAAATCAATTACTTTATTTGGTTTCTCCTACAAAAAATGTTAATAAGCAAAATTTAATTTTTTATTTAATCACTTAAGAACTGACTAACTTTCTTTTTATATTTTTATTAATCAAAATAGAAATTATTTTGATTCATAAGTAGATACACTGTAAAAAAATAACTATTACCAGATGCAAGAAATGCTCTGTGATTGGAGAAAATAATTATTTTCTCCAATCAGAGAGAGTTTCTTGCAGCTGGTAATAGTTATTTTTTTACAGTGTAGGTTAATTTGTTTAAAAATAGTTTCTTTACAGCTTCTTGTTCGATATTTTATATTTAAATCATTGCATACTTATTTATTTTCAGAAAATAATTTCTCTCATCAAATCATAACATGTTTAACTCATGACAGAGAGAGCAGATCATGCTTTGAAATTTGTATTATCGACTGAAAATCTATTCGATTGCTCTTAATGTTTGGATTTGTGTTCAAAATTAAATCATTTTTAAGAATTTAATAAGCTTAAAAAAAATTGCCACACTCTACCTGGATCTAAGCATAATCCATTGCTGGACGTTTAATTGCCATAAGAAAACAGCAGCATCCCTAGCTACATATTGCCGCTGCTTAGTCCAGAGGATCAACCATTCAAATATAACACTATCTTTTTTTATTAATATCACACAATCAACAGATTGGGAAGAAAATCATATATAGAGAAAATTCATTTTTCCAGCTCAGTGAAAATAATGGCAGGACCAGGAGTCGAACCCCAGATCTTTGACTTGTAAGTCAAAGATCCGGGCATTATTTTCACTCAGTTGGAAAAATCAATTTTCAATAACACTATCTATTCGTATATTTCAAACCACTATCTAAAAATCTGTAACGTGTTAAACAGGGATTGATAAAGTGTTTTATAATTGGCAAAAAACAAAAACAAAAAAAAAACAATTAATTAAAAATGTTTCTCATTCCTATTAAATACTGGTTGTCCTTCAAATTTAACTGCCACTACTGTTCAAATTTTAATTATCTTTAAAACTTAGGCGCCCCTAGGCACAGGCCTAAGCCAAAATCTGTCGCTAAAATCAATATTAAAAAAAATAAACTAGCTTTTAATAAACAGCTTATTCTTAATAAAATTTGAATTTTCTCTTTTTTTTAATACTTTTCATTAGCTTTACTTTTAATCTTAAAATAATAAAAAATACACCAGAGAACTGTTGAAAAGTAATAAGTGAAAAACTGAATAAACACTATAAACTGCAAAAAACCCAAAACAATTAAGTTGGCACGAGTGCCGCAAACAAAGCGATGATGCACAATTTATAGTGTTTTATTCAAAGTTTTTTGCTTGATAGCTTCTTGCTTTCTAAACCTAATATCTTTAATCTTTTATATTCTGGTTTTTCTAAAACATTTAATAACCGTTTATGAGTTTTAAATGTTCTTGTTACTGAGCAAATAAAATGAAAATAAAAAGCTTAAGTACTTTTTTGTTTGAATAAAATATCTTAAAACTGTATTTCATTGAAAATATCCCCTCTTCCTACAAAGAAAAAAGAATATGGGGAATAAAGCTAAATATACGCTTTTTGAGAACAATGAATGAGTTATATTTCACATGCAAGGTTTAAACGTGTTTTTCATTTTATCTAAAAGAGAAAAGGATATTCTCACTTATTTTCTAAATGTTAGTTTCATAAGGATATTCCTGTTATCCCAGAATATTTTCACCTCACGTATTTAATATTTTAAATATATATACATAATAATTATTTTGGCAGAAATAAATGATTTTATGTGGTAAAAAAAAATTATATAATTTAGGGGGGGGGGGGTTCTTATTTCATAACGATACTATAGGGCTGTTATAAAAAAATGTACTGTCAAGGTACTAGTACTAATATGATAAAGCTATTATGAAAATTTTTAGTAATCCCATGGGGATGATGAAAAAGAGAAGTATACAAAAACTATTTTTCTTTTATTAAGAATATGACATAACAGATTTAAGTTATTAATGTTACTGAAGACTAAACATTAGCTCATTAAAAATATATTTTTAATAGTGTGTATAACATTAAAATCATCTAAATTATTAATAAATATCAATTTTGTAATGATTTAAAACTTTTCAATAATAATGCTTGCACACATAAGCATATATGATTGTGTTTGCAAACTTGAAAAAGAAAAGAATGAGAAAAGCTTACTAATTTATAGTTATTAATGAAGTACACATTTGACAGCAGAATAATTTATTATATTTTTGTAGATTTAATGTTGATAAAGATTTACGATCCGTTACGGTAGTTTTGGTTTTCAATACGGGTAAAATATAAAGTTTCAATACCTAGTAAACAAGACATGATAAACTATGTAACGAGACAGAAAGACAAAGTGAGTATAAACTTAAAACTAATTTTAATTGAACAGAAAGTAATTACGGAAATTGTACCTGAGGGGGAAAAAAACTGACAGTAAATTCTAATTTTAATTACATGTATAAAAAAAGATAATTTAAAATACACATCGGTACATAAGTAAAATATGCACAGCTTTCTAAAGACAATTTATTAAAAAAGGAATGTTAATCTTAAGTGCAATTTTTTTCATCGTCTTTAATTGACACTCGATAAATTTCATAAAAATGTATTTGATAAAGATTTAAATATTAACAATAACCGTTCATTGCTTTTTTATTTGTACAAGGATCAATATAGTCCAAGATTATTAATGCGACAAACACAGGTAGCATTATTCTGGGCTATCGAAGAAAAAACATGGCTGAAAAAAGTAAACAAATAGACTGCCGGATACAAGAATCATTCAAATAAAGAATCATTCTTAAAAATTCTCCGGCAGTCTCACTGCGCAAGCGCAGTCAGACTGCCGTAACAATAATATTGTTACGGATGCCGTAGCAATAGCCACAGCCTTATAAATTAGTAAAAAATGAGATTAACAATACGAATAAATTGATTCATTGTCGTTCGCTAATATCCTTATATATCTTTTTTTTTTTCTTTTTTCAGCGCATTTCCTTTACATGTCTCATGTTCATAACAATGTTTTCATACATTTTGCGATTTTTTTTTTTTTTTTTTTTTTTTTTTAAGAAGTATGTTTATTTATTTATTTATATATGAATTTATTAAAAACGTATGATAGCTAAAGTCAAAAATCAGTGAAATAATTTACCGGGGTTTAGTGATTTATATTAATCTGTTGTAATGTTGAAACCTCATTCGGATGTATGTTAAACTACTTGATTGCTCTAATGAAGTAGAAAAATCATGGTACAGTGGAGCACCTTTTATACGTTTCTCATTTATACGTTTTTCTCATTTATACGTTTTTCGACTTCGGTCCCAAATCATTCCATTGAATTCTAATGTTAAAATATTTCGTTTATACGACACAAGTAAATTCTTAATTTCACTTATACGTTTTTTTTTTTTTTTTTTCTCCTTGTAAAATCCCAAGTTTGAGTTTAATTCCAGGATTAAAAAAAAGAAAAAGATGAATGCTCTTTATGTTTTATTCTTTTTTTTTTTTTTTTTTTCCGATTATTTTTTCTTAGAACTATGGTAACAAAGTGCGGCTATAGAACAAAGTGCGACTTGCATCGATAGCCTGGGGGGAAGGGGGAGAAATTTTCAGAGATAAGCAAAGTAGCCAGTGACCACTTGAAGACCTCCCACTTTCTCTTTTAATTGATACCAGGAATGGGGTATGAAAGGAAAAAAGCCCACAACTTCATAGGCATTTTGTAAATTTGAAGATTTTATTACTCACTTCCGTTGAAGATTTTCTTATCGTGTTTATTTGAGAAACATTTTCATTTTTCTTTCCTTCCTTTTAATTGTTTGCAAATATGTCATCTTTATTTAGAGAACAAAAGACTTTGTCTTTAAAGGTTAAAATCGAAATCTTGAAAAAAATTTCTGAATTTCTATATTTTTAATTATTATTTAATTTTTATTCAACCTTTTAAAAATATTTTAAATATAATTAAAATATATCTTATTCGAATAAATGTAAAGGAAATCATGAAAATTGATTAGACTTTTATTATTAATATGGCACTTTATTGTGTATTAATGTTAAAACGAATTTTCAGTTGTACGTTTTTTTTCAGTTATACGTTTTTTAGGAACGGTCCCTTGAAAAACGTATAAACGGTGCTCCACTGTAAAATATTTTAACATTATAATGCTACCACGAATAATTCTATTTAATCTAGCGCTAAATTTTAACAGTGTATAAATTTGACATCCACATCTTTGTAATTGCCATGAAATAATGCCATTTCTCGTAGAAAAACAGTTTAGAGGGACATTCTTCTGTAAACTTATTACTAAGATACAAAACAGTATTACTAAGATACAAAACAGTATTACTAAGATACAAAACAGTATAATGCTACGTGCCTTTTAGTATATATATTTCTCTTTATAATCAAAGTCAGCTTTTATCTCGCAAAAACATCCTCACTGCTTAATTCCTCAGCAGTTTATAAAGAAGTCAGAAGTAAGCTACTGAAAGTGATAAATAACTGTTAATTTGCCATTTTACGCCGAAATCTTCCGACTCAAAGCGCATGGAATAAATTTAAACGTTATGCCTTTAATTTTCGTCGGAGAAAATTATAAACGTTCATCTCCAAAAGTATAATCTCGCGTTTCAAAACTTGTGAGAGGAAATTTTAAATCACCGTGTTTTCCAGTTCTAGGTGCTTTAAATAAAATCGTGCATAATCATAATGTTCAGAAATCAAGCATAGTTAATCCTGATAATTTGTTAAAGGTATGAAAAATTTCTGAAATGGCAGGTTATTAGTAATAACGATTGACTCAAATTTATTAATCTTATGAGTTATATTTAAAATTAACAGTAAAAGTAACACCTCATTATATGTTGCATAACACCTTTTGTTTAATTTTTTCAATTAATTTTCTTTTAATGAACAAGAGAGACATGTTTAGAATAAATAAACAAAGATAAAAGAGACGTATAGATCGACCACGTTTGAAGCGACTAGCATAGAGGACGATTGGAGGGATGTCACACTGATCGACAGGTTAGAATTTGGAAAACATCCGGTCATTCTGCGTTTTCCTATCTCTTATTTTGTCCCAGTCACAAGGATTATCACCCCTATTTTAACCTTGACTTGTTGAGTCAGCACATGCGCAGTGGCGCCTGTGATCGCAAGAAACATGATCGAATTATATGGTAATTTTATACGGTTTATATTTTGGTAAGCTTTGGATGACTTTATTTAAATGTGTGTTTTTTGTGTCTAAAAAATTAATTATGTGCAGTATACATACACATTACCGTATGCATGTACATTGTAATATTTATAATTAAAAGTATAACAAATATGATTATAAAAATATAAATTTAATAATAAATAAATAAATAATGTTCAGTTAAAATAATTGAAATTGAAATAGCCCATATATGTGTGTGTGTGTGTGTGTGTGTGCGTGTGTGTGTCAGACAATATTTTTACATACGTTTTAACATAAAGTAAAATATATTTTTAAATTTAGAATTAGACATTTAAGCTTTTGAACCCAAACGTAGACGATTTCCCACGATTTTCGCTTACTTTATAAAAAAAAAAAAAAATCAGGCATAAATTTTAATCACCGACATTGGGTTACAAAAATATTAGCTGTCGAGTTCCAGTAGAAAAAATAAAAAGAATATACAAAAACATTGTGTGTAAGTTTTTGCGCCGTATAGACAACCTGATCGGATGCCTATAAGGATGCTTTTATTTTATTTCATCCCTATTTAACTATAGTGAAATGGGTAAGAAAAAAAAATGCATCTGAAATAGCTCACATTTTATCTCATGTTAAATTAAATAATATCACTTTAAAATTGGAGTAAAATTACTGATTTATTTTTACTGAACCACATATATCTCATTCGCACCGCATCCATTATAAGCGCGTTTTGAAATATCTAATACATTTTTTTTTTTTTTTTTTTTTGGGGGGGGGGGGAGCTGGATGGATAGTAACCATTTCCCCTTTCTTGAAAGAAAATAAATTTTTTGGAAATATCATTATATAGTAAATTTACTAGCGTAGAATACACATTTCTTTCAATCTGTATTTTTCCATGGTCTCCAGATTTGTGGAACACTCGAAATTGAATGAATTTAGATACTTGCGAATTTGGGTTTAAAGAAGATTTTTATCCGGATTTGGAGATCTCTTGAAGAATTATTATCTAATGATCTATAAATAATATCATTACCTTTAATTCTTGATAGTGCATTTCAACATTTTACCTCTTAAGTATGACATTCTCCATTTTATCTGTTTAACATTTTCTTTCCAGCATCTTCTTTTCCTTGTTTATCATTTTCCTCATTTGATTAAGTATTCCCTTTTTAACTCTTGGATTTTCATCCTAACGTAATTTTTCATATTTATAGGTTGAATTTTAATTTCTGGAATAAGGGGTTTAAAAATATTTGCTAAAATCGACACATTATTATTATTATTATTATTTATTATCCATGAAGGCTTTTCAGGTACTATTCAGGTTATTAGACGGTTTTAACTATTTTGATGAAAGTAAAGGATTAAGGATTTTGAAGAATCAGTAATCGGTCTGATACGTTGTAATTCTCCGAGAAAATTAGTTTCCACTGGTAATCCTGAGAGATAACACAGTTCTGAAAGCACCTGGCTTTCATTATTTTGCTAATAATTAATAAGGAAATAAATAACCAATGATAGTCTATACTTAAAATAAAATAAAATCCTGAAAGTAAGTATCGCCTGATTTATATGCATAAAAGAACCAAAAAATCCCTTTTCGGCAAGCTTAAAGGCAAAGGTAGATTCCTTTACGTTAATGTTACAAAAGTAAAGAAATATTACATATGCTTTAACACATACTTATCCAATGGATTTGTTACCACGTATTGAATTATTTACGTCGCTATTTTGTTTCGAAGAAATTTAATCTTAAACTAAAAAAGGATTTTATTCATTCTACTTAAAATTTTAAGGTCATTTATTGGTCAGTAAATGTTTCAATTTTTTAAAATCCAAGCTCATAATCACTCAACAAATAGAAGCCATAAAGACATATAATCCCAGCAATGGTGAATCCGGGAGGGGGCTATTGGGCTACAGCCTCCTCCCCAACCAAGCTGAATCAAAAGTATAAATTTTATTTAAAATCCATATAACTATTTTCAGGGGATGTTTTGTGGGGGACTTTTTCCTAGAAGCAATACAATATGTCGTTTATGACATATTTCATTACCAATATTCGGTCAGATTCCGGGTTTCCGGTCAGATCTGAAAGGAATCGTGTTGTAAATCGAAACTCCTCGTTCCCAAAACGAATCGAACCGTTTCATTCTGAAACAGAGGGTTGCAGATTTTTATTTTTATTTATTTATTTTTCTTTCAATAATGTGTAAGAGATATTTCCTTTTTCCTTTGTTTCATTCATTCTTTTTCTCTCTTTCTTTCTTTCTTTATTTTTTTTTTCTCCTTCTATATGATCAAATTGCCCTATAATATATTTTCACAAAAGTAGTAAAATTTATCGTAAGAACTAGTGAAGGAAATATTTCACGGTGTGATATGTTATTAGTTAAATTTGTCCTACTGATAATGGTAATTACAATAATTTCTTTTGTTCTCTGGATTTTCTGGCACAAAGAATAATTCTCTGGTATTATTCATTTTGCCTGGTATCAAAATTACCTGGTCGAGTCATCTAGCATTTCGAATTTATATATTTTTGAATTAATGAGAATCGGCGATGGTTTGGGAAAACATTTTGTAGAGTTATAAAATTTAATAATAATAATAGTAATTTAAAATCCTATAACGGAAAAAGAAAAAAAAAAGAAAAAGTCATATATGCCTGTGTTGAACAGATAAGTGTTGGAATAGATTTTCAATAAAAGCATATTTTGCTTAGTGCAGCAAAATTAAAACTGCTGAACCCAGAAATCTTCTGAAAAGTGTGGATGACCTAAATAAACAAGTAGGAAGGCTATTCAAATTGCTATTTCTCTTAATGGCTGTCAGAAATAATAAAAAATACCCTGAATACAACAGATTAAAATGCTTAACGAACTATTGAATTTTTGTCGGCGGTGTTCGTAATTATTTATTTTATTTTTCTCGTAAAATAAATAAAAAGAGGAACTTCGAGGAACGAGAAATAAAAGATTGTGTTATCGATCTGTAAGAAGAAATATAATTTAAAACTTGTTTAAAAGAAAGAAAAAAAAAAGAAAGAAAAGATTTATTAAGGCGCAATCATGGCTAAAGTAAATAAAAAGATTTTTATATTTTAAAATTATACAGTGCTAAATATTCCTTTCTTGGGCATTATCTTTAAACTTTTTTAGATAATTTCTTTACAAGCTTGCTTACAGACATTTTTTTATTTATTTACATAATTTAACAATGCATAATTGCATGCAACTTCCATTGCATAAAATAAATTCACTTTAAAGCGAATTAATATAATAGATTATACATGATTAGTTGAGAATCTTTCACGATCTTGGTTCAGGACAATAGCTACAACAACGATTTATTCATTGTTAAAATTTTTATGCTACGTATACTACTAAAATTTTTATGCTTCACAGCTACAGCACTAGACCTGAAAAAATTTATTCGCCACGTGGCGACTAAATTAAAGTAAGTGACGGCTAAAACATATTAACAACCGACCAATTTATTTCTCGATTACCTTAAAAAAAAAAGTAAATGAAAATAAAAATAAAACCTTTTTTAGGGGCAAAAAAATAGAACCGACTCCAAACAGAGATTATTATTCAAATTACTAAAAATAAATTGTAAGTTGTGCCTAAAAGTATAAAATAAATTCCTTCGCCAGACAACATAAACACTATTATAGATCATAGTATTTGAAGTAAACACCGAGAAAAAATTCTGTAACTGACATCTAGAATCTAAAGTGTGGCTCTAGAAAAAATAGTTCCATGTCATCCTTATAAATTCTGGTCCCCTTTGAAAGCGAGTTCTAGAAACCCCTATTAGAATTCTAGAGCGTTTGCCTATATTATCGGCAAACTTATCTAAAAATCTCTGCAAATAAATGTGAACACAAGAGGCGAATTTTAGCAACTATAATCATGACGTATGACCGAATTCTAGGAAATCAAGCGATAATTTCTCGCAATACAAAGGATTCAGAATATTCAGAATACTATCCCACCATCTAGAAATAAATAGACTAGAAATTCTCGATCATTTCGTCTATTCAACTTATTGGCGTGCCTTATACGCATAGTTCGGAAATCTATATTTCTAGTTTAGGGATTTAGAAAATGAACACTTATTCGTTCTAGATGAAGGCGGTATATTATTTTTCTCGGTGAAGGCAAAATTAAATAAAATTTTATACTTTTTTATAAATTACCTTTGAGACAAATAACTACGCTGTTGTCTTGAATGATTCATCTTCTTAGTTTCTTCAGTGAGAAAAAAATTCTATGACTGACATCTAGAAATTGTCTCTGTAGTAAATATTGTTCTATGCCATCCTTATAAATTCTAGTTTCCTTTGCTGGAGAGCTTTAAAAACCCTATTAGAATTCTAGAGCGTTTTCTTATATTATCATAACCAAACTTATTTAAAAATCTCTCCAAATAAATGCGAACACAAGAGGTGAGTTTTAGTAACTATAATCTTGGCTTGTGATCTAATTCTAGAAAATCAAGCAAGAATTTCTCCCAATACAAAGGATACGTAATGTTCATAATATTCATAATATTGTTTCATCATCTAGAAAACTATAGACTAGAAATTCATTCGATCATTTCATCTATTCAGCTTATTTGTTTACCTTATATGCATAGCTTATAAATCTATATTTCTAGTTTCGGGTATAAGAAAATGAATGCTAATTCGTTTTAGATGGATGCGGTATATATATATATATATTTTTTTTTTTCCTGTGTTTTATTGTTTTATTACTGTCAAAAATTGATCTACTAGTAACATGCACATAGAGCAATGAACAATTATATAATTTTGGATTTATGTTTCTACAAAGATGTTAGAGTTTTCATTGCAAACTTTTGCTGCTTGGGAAATCTCAATTGTTTCATTTGAATCTAAGTAGTTTTCTGTCGTGTCTTCTAGATGCTAAAGTGAAATGCATATTTCAAATTGGATTGAATGTATGTATTGAATATTATAATTATAAAAAGTATCAATTTTTATTTAATTTTGCGCCGACTTATGCGCCGAAGATTATGATTACTGGTAGCGTTTATGTTGTCTAGCGAAGGATTTTTTTTTTTTTTTTTTTTTTTTTTTAGGCGCAATTTGTTATTCTGTTCTACGTCGATATTCAATTTATTTTTAGTAGTTTGAATAATAATCGCTTTTTGGAGTCGGCTCTATTCCCCCCCCCCCCCCCCAAAAAAAAAAAAAAAAAAAAAAAAAAAAAACTTTTTTCCGCTGAAAAAGTTTTTACTTTTTCAGCGGCTTTACTTCAGCAGCTTCTTCACATAATGCACGCTGACAAAAAAAAGTGGCACAAGTTAAAGGAAAAAGAAAAAAAAATGGCAATTATCATTTATGCCCAATAATTCAAAATTTAAATTTATATACATTGGTGATTTAAAGAATATGCAATTATTTTATGTATCATTATTAATTAATTAATTGATTATTTTCAGTTTTTGTCATAAGCTCTATTATAAGTAAGTACTTAAAAAACTATACAAAACAATTTTAAAAATTTTAGCATCAAAGTGTACTAGTTTAAATAATTGTATTTAATATAAATATATATGTATATATATATATATATATATATTAAATAAAGCACAGGCAAATATTTTTAATGCACAGGCAAATAAATGTTTTCCTTAATAAAAACTGAAAGAAAACTACAGTTGAAAGACTTAAAAATTGGAGTTTTAGTGTAAATTATTTTTAATTATATTTTGCGAACTAAAGGCAATCAATTTTTAAATTTTACTAGTAAGTTTTTCTATGATAAAATAATATCTGTGAGAACTATAATTAGCATCTCCAAAATTCAACTGTTTTAATTAAATTGTAATATTTTTAATAATTATTATTTCATGTAACTGCACTTAACATTAATTTATTACGCTATTAAAAGTATGGTGTTAGTTTTAATCAAAACTTGGTATTGAAATAGCAGCAACCACCCAACGGTTTAACTTTTACCATGATTTGGTAATTTTATGTTGAACCAAATATTGGTATTATGTTTTAAATAAATAAATAAATAAATTCAAAACTCGATCGAAATTGAACTGAAGACCTCCTTTCTCTAGTCAAACACACTGGCACTGTGTCACGCTATCTTGCCCGCTAATTCTGTTTCATTGATTTTAATAGCAGGGGTTAAATTTTCTAGGGTCCTATCTTGGCCCATGGGTGAGTTCTTTACACAAAATTTGCACTTTACCCTATGTTTTCGATCACACCATTTAATTCAAGCTTGGTTTGGTTTCAATATGAATTTTACTGATTCTTACTTTCCCTCGTGAGTGGATGTATGGTACACTGCAAATTCACATGTCTTAAATTCATACGTGTCTCATGGTGCTCATAAGTGTCTTAAGTAGGTGTCTTTATTTTCAGACACGAAATCGTGTCTTAAATTTTTAGACGCGTAAGATGTATTAAGTTAAGAGATGAATGTGACTGGATTTAAGACACTTAAGAAGTAGAAAACTTAAAAGTGAAGTTGAACCATAATTTGGTATTGCTTATAACTTTACTCGATATAGTGTTTCAAGTTTGAATTGATATTTTTTACAGTGTACTTGATATTCCGTAATAAATGTTCTCACTAATGAACAATTATGAAAGCTATAGAAAATTAAAATTTTCAACTATTGTCAAAGTTTTTTATTTTATAACTGCAATTTTAAAATTATTGCCTTTCATATTGATTTATTGGATAATTTATTTTAAATTTTTACTAATAAGTGTGTTCATTGATAAATGCTTAAATCATTATAGAGAATTTAAATTTTATAATTTTTGTTAAAGTATTGTAATGTATTACTGTAGTTCTAAATAATGCTTTTAACAGTCCGGTAATTGTATTTAATGAAAATGTTATTATTTTAAATTCGGATTATAGGGTCGATTTAATAAACCGTTTTTGCGGATTCTGGAAGTAGGAATCAATCTTTGATTTTTACATGTTGAGCCCCCCCCCCCCCTCTTCTCTGCACACACACACTCCTTAGAATTGTGTTAGATGAGAAATTTGCAATTCAAAAATTTTCAGCAAACTTAAAGTTTACATAGTCTTGAACAAAGAATCTCTCGGTTTTATTTTAAAACAAAATTCTTGCATTTTGTATGTTGAAAGACAGTTTTATTTTCACCCTCAACAAAAGAACTTCAGAAGACCAAATTTAAAAAAAAAAAAAAAAAAAAAAAAAAGAATAAGGAAAAACAGAAAAATCTTTTTTCTTTCTTTCAAAAAAAAAAAAAAAAAAAAAAAAAAAGGTGTTAGTGCCTAAAGAGTGTTAGAAATAACTAATTTAAATTTTTAAATGTTATTTATCTCAAAATTTTACAAGTTGAATTTTTGCACTATTTATGATTTTTCTATTTTTTTTTGCAGTTATCAGTCGTAATATGATCAACAATATTAAGAATAAATCTGTTTTTAATACTGTTGATTAAAACCAATTTCTATTAAAGAAAAAAACTAATAGTCTTCCGTACTAAACTAAATTCTGCTTTTGCTAGAATTTCATCAAAATCATTTTTTCTGTTTATTTCTTTTCTTAGAAAGAAAAAGAAAAGAAAGAAACTTTTTCGATACTGTCCGTTTCGATACTGATTATTATTAATTTTATTTTATTTTATTTTTCTTTCTAAGAAAAGAAAGAAACAGAAAAAGCGATTTTGATGAAAGTCTACGAAAAACAGAATTTAGTTTAATACGGAGGACTATTATTATTATTTTTTTTTTTTATATAACTTCGCGTTCAAATTATTTGATTATATTTTCGATAAATTTTCGACTTCGATAAATGTCCAACTATCGTAAAACTGGTATCGTAAACTGAGACTAATAGTCCTCCTGTTCTAATATACAAATGGTATATCAATCAAGTCATAAAATAATCCTAATGCTTAATGAGATTGGTTTATGATATGATTTAGTGTAAGAGACAGAACATAAATTTGTTTTGTGTATGCGTATGGAATAACATTATTTCTAAATGTTAAGCAACAATAGGTTTTTTGGCTTTCTTCCTGTTTTGCGCAATTCTTGTAATTCTTAAGCAAATGATTACGGGAACTTGAAATGTAAGTGACATGTTTGTTATGAAATCTAAAATCGATTTTTATATTCTTTTGACGTCGAAAAAAAAATTTTTTTAAAGGTTATGAACTTATTTCTTATTGAAAGTGTATTTTAAAGTAATAATAACAATAATAACAATAATAATTTTCAAAAAGAAAGCTAAAAAATTAAAAAATTTTTAATTTTTATTATTGCTTTCTTTCTTTCTTTATACATATATTATCAATAACGTTTTGAACATTGCACATGAAGAAATGATGTAACACATGAAAAATAAGAAAGAATTCGGGAAAAAAAAGTAAAATTATTAAGAATTCTTATAACGAAGGCATACAACATAAAATACTTGTAAGTGCTTTGGTTGAATGTTATATGTAAATATGTGTAATTTCTGTTGTAATATATGCATTTGCCAAAACTTTACAATACCCAATCCGATTAACACTAAAATTGACATAAAAATTATTTCAAAAACAAAATTTAAAGAAAGAAGAAAAAAAAAAATCTAACAGACATATTAAAGCTTCATATCACTAAAAATTCAGGTAAAGAAATAATCATAAAAATAATAAGAAAAATAATAAAACTAAAATATTATTTACATAAATAATTTCAGATATTGAAAAATGCATCAGACTATCATTAAATCATGAGGTAAATACAACTAATCTTGCAGTAAAGAGTTAGAAACTAATATATAATATATAAATTACAATAAGCATATTTCATGTTTGTATATACAGCCGAACCTCGTTAACGTGAATCTCAAGCGGGATAAAAAATTTGTTCATGTTATCAGTAGTTCATGCAATCAGTAATTAATCTTCATATAACTAAACTAATCTTCATTTACAGGGATTGTGGAAACAGTTCACGTTAACGAGGTTCGACTGTATATAATATATACATACCAACATGAAATATCCTTATATAAAATTACTTATTGACATTATTATTCTATCTATGTTCCTAGTTTACAGATTAATATTTTTCCCCCAAAATGTCTGTTGTGGAAGCAAAAGTAAAATTAGAAATAAAACACAGACCGGTTGTAATTTAATAGTTGGAGATATGCAAATATTTTCCTTATTATGAAACATTCTCAATGCTGTTTTTCATATAGTTCTTCTACTTATTACTATTATTTATTTTTTAACTTATTTATTTAATGCAATTATTCATTTTTCCCTTTCTTTAAAAATAAACTTCAAAAAGTTTAAATTAATTTACGAATTAGTATCAAGGCAAAAGTAATATAAAATTCTATATACGAATATAATTTGGTAACGAATATGTCATCCAAATTTTAGGCTCATTTGTTTAGTTGTTAAAGAATGCCTAAAAATAGATTGTAGCTAAACAGTGTAATTTGAAATATAATTTATAACTGAGAGATACAGATAAAAGACTCTTTTGTTCTAGTCATTACGCATACTTTAAAGGGAAAAATAATAATAATAATGCGTAATGTCTTACTGGAAATTGTTAGTTTATTAAAACTCTTGCATTTTTTTACTTTCTTCTATATGTAATATAGAGAAAGTATTGGATTCGCGAAAATTTTCGACCTCCGTTTTTTGACGGATCTACACGTTTTGGGATGTCCTGAACACGAATTGATAGTTTTTAGAAAATGTCTGTCTGTGTGTCTGTCTGTCTGTCTGTGTGTCTGTCTGTCTGTCTGTCTGTCTGTGTGTCTGTATCATTTTTTTGTGGACGCTGTATCTCACGAACATATGAATGAAATTTAACCAAACTTGGTATTTAGTTGCACCCTGACATGAACTGGTGCCCATTAGATTTGGGGATCAATAGCTCAACAGGTGGCGCTGTAATCGCATTTTATGCAAATTTTTAACATGGCAGCATAGGACAAAATTCCGTATAAATGGGCATAATGAGAGTTATCTTAAACTTGTGATTGTAAAATTAATTTGAATTATTGATGATAGTAGTAGTTAACTAGGAAAAAAAATTGTGCATGGGGGGGCATCGGTTCCCCCCCTGGGGGGGAAGTACCCCCCCGGGGGGGTTAAATTTTGAAGATGGGTATCATTCGAAAGATCTCGTCAATACCTTTAAAACGAATGGTTGAACCATAAATCTGTGATAATTTAAAACAAAGTTATCGATTTTTTTTACTTTTAACAAAAAAAAAAAAAAAAAAACTTAGAAAAAAAATTCGATTTTTTTTTTTTTTTTTTTTTTTTTTTTTTTTTTTTTTAATTATTGTTAGTGACTGAATATGTATTAATTTTCACAAAAAAAAAAAGAAAAAAAAAGAAAAAGAAAAAAAAAATCTTTTTTTTTTTTTTTTTTTTTTTTTTTAATATTGTTACTGATTGAATATGTATAGGAAAATATAGAAGAAAGTCTTGTGGTGGCCACAACATACTAGTTAAATATATAAGAGAAAGTGTACCAGTGACGAAATTAAATTTTTACTCTAAAATAAAGCTTTTTTATCTCCCGCATATATCTGTACTGATAAGTATAAAGGATTTAAGTCCATATTCTTAATTTTTCAGGGGACGAAAAATAAAGTTCAAAAAATTCTGTATAAAAACTTATCCGTTCAATACATTTTTAACCAGGATAATATCATAATATACCATATTTTGTGAATAAACTACATACATTTTATTTTGAAATCTGTTTATTTTTAACAGATTTATATAGCATTGATTTATATAGTTTTATATAGTTGGTATTAAATTATGAAATCTTTTAGTAAAAATTAATATTTTTCAAATTTGAGAAAAAAAAAAAAAAATGTTCTAATGGCTTCGAAAATTGAAAAACTAAAAGTAAAAAGAACTATTATTCGGTCGTCAGTGACTAAATTTGAAAACAAAGCGATAAAAGCTTTGGAAGCGGATCCTTTAGACATTCAAGAAATAAAAATTTTGAAAGGTCATTTGCATGAAAGGCAAACTCAATTAGAACAAATTAATAATGAAGTTGAGGAAGTTATTTCTGATTTAGATGAATTAAAAAAGGAAATTGAAGATAATGAAAAATGGACAGAGAAACTTACTCGTATAAAATATCACATAGAGTCAAGATTAGAACTTTCTTGTTTTCAGAACACTAAAATTGTAACACAGGTTAATGAAAATTCTTGTTCTGTTTCGAAGCAATCTATTCACCTTCCAAAATTTGATTTGCCACATTTCTCTGGTAATTTGGAAGACTGGTTAAGCTTCAAGCAAATATTCGTAACCACTATTCATGAGAACAGTCAGCTTTCCGATTTGCAAAAATTACAATATTTAAAAGCGTCTGTTATTGGATCTGCCAATAAGTTAATAAAAGGCTTTCCAATAACTGAAGCAAGTTATAAGGAAGCTTGGGCAACACTAATTTCTAGATTCGATAATAAAAAAAATCTAGCTTATGCCCAGTTAAACAAATTCTTTAATTCGAAATCTTTGAAACCAAATTGTCGGAAATCTATGCTAGATTTATTAGATAACTGTAATGAAGCAACACGTAACTTGAAATGTTTAGGATTTGAATTTAATTTATTTGTGGATTTAATTCTTGTTTATAATTTGCAAACAAAATTGGATGATAATTTAAAGAAGCAATGGGAATTATCTTTAGATAGTGATTCTTTTCCCACCTATGATGAATTTATTTTGTTTCTTGAAAAACAAGCGAGAAGCTTGCAAGATATTACTGATAGTACTTATTCTAAATCTGAAAGTAAACAAAAAGTAGTATTTAAAAAATCTGTTTCTAATGCTGTAATATCTAATTCAGATATAAAATCCAATAATTCTATCTGTTCAGAATGCTCGGAATCTCATGCACTTTTCAAGTGCCCACACTTTCTTAAAAAATCTGTTGAAGATAGATGGAATATTGTGAAGGGTAAAAAACTATGCATAAATTGTTTACGTGGTAATCATTTCGTTAATAAATGTTTGATTTCGATAAAATGTCGACAGTGTAATGCTAAGCACCATACACTTCTCCATTTCGAGAAAAATAAAGTTAATTCTCCACCTGTTATTGAAAATACTAATCTCAACATTGAAAGTCCATCCTTTGTCAACTCTAGTTGTTTAACCAGTACCCAAGAGAGTTGTCAAACTTTGTTATCGACAGCTATGGTTCTTGTAAAATCAAATACTGGAAGGTTTGTGCCATGTAGAGTCATGGTGGATTCAGGAAGTCAAAAATCATTAATTTCCAGCTCTTGTGCTAAAAAATTAGGGTTACCTATGAAAACCACAAATCATAGAATCTCGGGTGTAAATAATATTGTTGCAGAAACTGCTCTTTTTGAAGTTAATATTATTTTAAAGTCTTATTATAGTAATGAAATTTTTGATGTGAATGCTTTAATAGTAAATAATGTTACGGTAAATCTTCCTAATTTTGTTGTTCGAAAATCTTCATGGCCTCATTTGGAAGGTCTATCTTTAGCAGATCCTAAATTTTATGTTTCGAGTCCAATTGAAATTTTGCTTGGTGCAGATTTATTTCCCTTAATAATTTTAGGGCAATCTATTCTGGGTCCTAAAGGTACTCCATGTGCTTTAAATTCCAAATTGGGATGGTTACTCTCGGGTGTCATACATGCAAACAATTTTCAGCATTCTAAAACTGTCCTTAGTTGCCATGCTACAGTTCAGTTAACTTATGATCTTCAGAAATTTTGGGAAATTGAGTCCCTTCCTGATGCAACACCAATTCACAGTTCTGAAGAAAAATACACTAAAACTGTTAGACGAATTCAGTCTGGAAGGTACATGGTGGATCTTCCCTTTAAAGAAGTTCCAAATTTAGGTGACTCACAATCAAATGCTTTAAAACGGTTTTATTTGTTAGAATCCAAACTTAATAAAAATCATGAGCTTAAGGAGCAATACCATGCCTTTATGCAAGAATATATTGACTTACATCATATGGAACCAGTCCCAAATTCTGAAATTGATTCTAAAGATTATTTTTACATGCCTCATCATGGGGTTTTGAAAGAAGATAGTACAACTACTAAATTGAGGGTGGTATTTGATGCCTCGGCTAAAGGAACATCAGGCCACTCTTTAAACGACTTTCTTGAAATAGGTCCAAAGTTGCAACCAGATTTGTTTAAACTTCTTCTTAAGTTTAGAACATATTCAATAGCCTTAACCGGAGACATCGCCAAAATGTACAGACAGATATTGGTAAACCCCAAACATGTTGACTTTCAGCGAATCTTTTGGCGATTCCAGCCACATGAATCTATTGCGAGTTTCAGATTATTGACTGTAACATATGGCACAGCCTGTGCCCCATTCCTGGCTATAAGGACATTGCACGAACTAGCCAAAGATTATAGTTCAGAATTTCCTATTGCTGCGCAGTCAATTTTCGAGAACTTTTATGTGGATGATTATCTTGGTGGGTCGCATTCAATTGATGCAGCAAAACAATTGGTCAAAGACCTAAATCACGTTTTAAATCAAGGAGGCTTTACACTTAGAAAATGGGCTTCCAATGTACCCGCAGTCATTGAAAATCTACCAGAAGATCTTAAATCCACTAGGCAAAATGTAAAATTTTCCGAAGATTCCTCCCAAAAAATCTTAGGCCTAGTTTGGAATTCGGCAGAAGACTTATTGAAAATTCATTTGAATGGCGTCAAATCGGTGCATACCAAGCGAGAATTGCTATCGATGATAGCTCAAATCTTTGATCCTTTTGGGATTCTAGCTCCAACCACGATCATGTTAAAAATCATGATGCAAGAGCTTTGGAAAGATAAGTGTGCTTGGGATGATCAAATCCCAGATTCAATTTTGAAAACTTGGCAAGAATTTGATTCTCAAATTGAACTCTTAAAATCCATTGGCATACCAAGATATCTGAACTGTGAAACATCTCCAGAGAACCACATAGAGATCCATGGTTTTTGTGATGGATCTGGCAAGGCCTACGCTGCAGTGGTATACCTTCGGACACTATCTTCTCTAGGTGAGATTTCAGTTAACTTTGTCGCTGCAAAAACCAGAGTTAATCCTTTAAAACATGTCACGCTTCCGAGAATTGAGTTATGTGCTGCATTCTTGCTTGCACAATTAAGTTCCACAATATTAGAATCTTTAACCTTTAATGTAAATAAAATTTATTTGTGGTCCGATTCACAAATTGCTTTAAATTGGATTGAATCTCCTCCAACCAAAGGAAATCAGTTCGTAACAAATCGAGCAAACAAAATCAAATCACTTGTCCCACAAGCAGTGTGGACTTATGTTGAGAGTTCGTCAAATCCGGCAGACTGTGCCTCAAGAGGCATTCTACCGAAGAGTCTTTTGCATCACAAATTGTGGTGGCTTGGGCCTGAATGGCTTAGTGCTAGTGTCAAGTTACCATTATTCCTAGTCAAATCTTCAAAGGTTAAGTCAAAAAATTCTGAAGAAAATTTAAGTCATGTTGCAACATCTAGTCATAAAACCTTTCCTGATTTTCTACTCAAATTCTCTTCTTTTTCAAAACTTTGCAGAATCCTTGCATTGTGTTTGAGATTCATTTATAACATTCGTAGTTGTAATCGTAATTCTAGACGTATTGGACTTGTCAGTACGCCTGAAGTTTCAAGTGCTATTACACATATTCTTAAATTGATTCAGGAACAAGAGTTTTCGGTAGAACTGAATTTGCTCAGGAAAAATCAACCTTTACCAACCAACAACAAATATTTATCCTTAAATATATTTCTAGATGATCAAGGTTTAATCAGAGTTGGCGGACGGTTGTCCAGACATCAGTCACTTAATCAAGATCAGAAATATCCAGTGCTTTTATCGAGAAATCATTTCATTACAAAATTAATTGTTGAGCAATATCATAAAAAACATTTTCATGCTGGTGCACAATTGATTCTTTCCCTAATTAGACAAAAGTATTGGATACTAAATGGTCGCTCTTACATTCGTCGAATTCTCAATGAATGTATTTTGTGCAAACGTTTGAAGAAACAAACTTGCCAACAAATTATGGGTGAGTTGCCAGTCGAACGTATAACTCCAACTCGACCTTTTTCAAAGGTGGGACTAGATTTTGCTGGCCCACTCATCACTAAACCAAATGTGCCTCGATCTAAAGTTAAATTGAAGTCATATATTTGTGTTTTTGTCTGCATGTGCACAAAAGCGGTGCACCTAGAGGCTGTTTCAGATTTATCCTCATCAGCTTTCTTAGCATCCCTAAAACGATTTGTTTCTAGAAGAGGACTGCCATCAGACATATTCAGTGACAACGGAAAAAATTTCAGAGGAGTTGCTAACTATCTTAAGCAACTAATTCGAATCATTAGTTCTGAAAATGTTCAAAATTTTGCTACCAGCAACTTCATCAATTGGCATTTTATCCCACCATATTCCCCTCATTTCGGTGGACTATGGGAATCTGCTATTAAATTGACGAAAAGTCATCTAATTAAAGCTTGTAAGGCTACCATTCTAAATTTTGAAGAGCTTACTACTCTTTTATGTCAAATAGAAGCCTGTTTAAATTCCAGACCATTAACGCCACTTTCTTCAGATCCATCCGATGTTAGAGCCCTCACTCCCGGACATTTCCTGATAGGAGTTCCACTCCTTGAGATTCCTGAAAGTGGAAATTCACCAAATCTCACTTTATCTTCTCGTTGGACTCTAATCCAGCGAATGAAGCAAGACTTCTGGAAGCGATGGTCTAGAGACTATCTACATCACCTGCAAAATCGACCTAAATGGTTCACTCCACGAACTGATCTTCAAGTTGGGGACTTGGTTGCTATTCATGATTCACAATCTATTCCTCTTCAGTGGAAGCTGGGTAGAATTATTCGTACCTATCCAGGACCTGATAATAGAGTTCGTGTAGTCAGCATTTGGACTCAGAGTGGTGAAATTCAACGCCCTATTGCTAAAGTGACACTCCTTCTCCCGGTGGGGGAGAATGTTCAGAATTCTAATAACTCTGAATTTTGACAATAGATGGCAGCACTATGCAATTTTATGACTCTTTAGAATATAAAACTTTGATTTAAATTCATTCTTTTTATTGATATTTTAATGTGTTTTAAACGCTAAATTAATTCTTTTTTCTTTTATTATTATTTATTTTATTTATGTTTTCAATTAATTGTTAGTTATACTTTAAATAATTTCTTTTCAATTTGCTGTGAAGCAGTTATGTTTCTGCAGACCTATTCTAGTTTGTTCTTTTTGTTGTGAATTTTTGGTTGCGTGACTTGAATTTTTTTACCAATGGATTTTCTCAAAGAATAAAAGACATAGATTTGAATCCTTTATACCAATCGATAGAGAATTTTTTTTTTTTCTGAGTCTGATTATATACTTAACTCAAACTGTACTTAACTCAATTTTTTAACTTAATTACTTTATACTTATAAGTACTGATATATTCCTCGCAATACAGGTCGATGTTATAACCCTCTATAATATCTTGATCTACGAAGCTTTCAGTTCTAGAATGAGATCAATTTAACTAGAAAAGTGCAAGCTTTTTTGTCAGTTTTTGTTTTTCGTTATTTCTTCTTGTTTTGAATAAGTATATTGATTAAATTAAGTACACAAAATTCATTTATTGTGTTAAATTTTAATTTTGTAATACCATATAACATTTCTATGGGTTTCCACGTCTACTACTTGAATATGTCGTCATTTTCAATAGTGGACAACCCTATCCTTTTTCTGGGTTATTTCATTTTTAGGAAGGAAATGGATAGTTGGGATTGTAATTTCCCAAATTCAGCATACGGAACGGATGGTGAATTCTTTTCACTCAGAATCATATGGGAATATTGTTTAAAGTAACATTTTCTGTCGTGAAATCAAAAACTCCATGGTCAATAAAAAAATTATTCATTTTATCTGTTATACGAAATGCGTCCACTTTCAAGTTCAACTTGTTGGAAAACTTTTTTTTGTACTCTACTTTTATCCTCTCTCCTTCCGACCCTTGGAGAAATGTTTGTAAGTTTATTTACGTTTATAGGGGCTTAAATGCTATTGATTAAATATATGAAATCTTAAAGACGTGTTGATTAACTTTCTGAGTTTTTATCTATGACTTCTAACTACTGTGCTACCGTTACCGAGAACATATACGCCTTCTAACTTATATTTTTTCAACAAATATCTCAATTAATTCCTAGGAAGTGTTTTTTCCCTCTCAAATTAAATGAGGATATTTCACCATATTTTAAATGACACGCAGAATTTCTGTAAATATCTCAAACGAGACTGGCTTGCTAGGCATTTATAAAGGTGTCATTAAAATGTTATTTACAAATTAGGACTCAATTCAAAGGAGACAGTTTGATTGAATCATTACATTTTGAATTGAATGAATCATTAAAATTATTACATTTTATTCGAGTTTTTTTTTTTTTTTTTTTCCAGTTTATGAAATGGTTATTAATAATTAAATTTATCTTTCATTCAGCTGACATCTTATTTATTATTTTACTTTTGTGCGAAAATTTTTGGGTACCCACTACTGGTAGATTTGTTGGGTTTCGCGTCGCACTAGTGCTACGCTAT
Organism: Salticus scenicus; assembly: GCA_963930645.1. Taxonomy (NCBI): domain Eukaryota; kingdom Metazoa; phylum Arthropoda; class Arachnida; order Araneae; family Salticidae; genus Salticus; species Salticus scenicus. The sequence goes on along the minus strand of OZ005654.1, from coordinate 103,428,098 downwards.
GGGCAACTGGCGACGCTCTGGGACTCAAAGGGGGGCCTTAAGGGTGGCCCTGAGGCACACCATCACAATTTTGGTCCTCCACGGAGGGAATGGCACTCCCGCTTTGGTGACCCTCAGAGGTATAATTTGGATGGAAACCACCCACTGCAGAAACAGAAAAGAAAAGAGTCTGCTATTGAGTGTTTGTGTGTCCACTACTGTACTAACGCACTTTAGGCTCTACAATGTATACACACACGCAGATATATACACCGGGTGTCCCATAAGTCTGTAGGTATTTCAAAAATGCATAAAGATTGAAGAAATTGGTAGAATTGAACGCGGTTTGCAAAAAAGTTATTTTTGTGAAGAGGGATTTTTTTTTTCCTTTTTTGTAAAGAAAAAAATAATTGTTAAAATTTTCGTTCATAGAGGGCGCTGTAAGTGAACAGATCACACATTTATGGCGACCAGATTAAAGTACCTTTATAAATTAAAAGCGATAATGTAGGAAGCAAGATTGCCGGTCTACAGTGGGGCATTTTTCCAACATATGTCACCAACCCGCAGTTGCTGGTGGAGCAGCCGGAACACATCTCAACCCAAAGCAGAAAAAGAGAGAAGCACCTGGCAACAGTCGTGCGAGCGGAAAGAGGCATATCTGCTACGATGGACGAAGGAAGAGTATCGCGTTCTCTCGTTGAATAAGACTTTAGACGTAAAATAAAATAATTATGACGACGTGCTAGAATGTAATGACGTACACCCTTAATCCTTAATTCAGTCATCTCCTGTAAATAGTAAACTTTATCATATAATCTATTAATTTAATTAAAGCCTAGTATTTAAACGTATGTGTTTAAGAGTATTCTTTCAAGTAATTATGGTTCCGATGTGTTTCTCACATTAATAATTATTATAATTCTCTAATTAGGAATATAATTTTATATTCCTTGTAAATGGGGACTAAAATGCTAATAATTATGATGAATAATTTTCCTGTAAAAATTTTTAAATCTTAGAAAAAGGGCTTACAAAAACTCACTGTCCCCAGAAAATGAGGACATCTGGTCTTCATACACACATTTCTGTGAAAAACTGTATTTATTTGCATGCAAATGTTTAGAGGCATAAAAATCCTATTCTAAGTGTCCGCCATCACCACATATTACAGTTTGCAAGTAATTTACAACACCGATAACTGCAGCTACAGTCGGCGGCACATACTTGAGGGAAAACAAATTTACCAATAAAACTTCGTCCACCAAGTCAGCATCGCAATTAAAAATTCATACATGCACAAGTTAGAGTCAAAATAAGAAATAAGTTGTGTTAATCGTAAAACCAGGTAATTTATAAGGCTCTGTATTGCACGTTTTTTGTTGCACATCGCTGCGGCGCCCTCTATTGACGAAAATTTTAATCTTTTTTTTTTTTTTTTTTTTTTTTTTTTTTTTACTAAATAAAATCGCCCTTCACGGAAATATCTTTTTAGCAAACCGCGTTCAGTTCTACCAATTCCTTCATTTTTTTGAATTTTTAAAATACCTACAAACTTATGGGACACCCAGTATATATATACTTCAACAGGCACTTTTTTTAGTTGCCTTCTCTAAAGTTAAAAATAGTACACAAAAAATTATTATTATAATTAAGATTTTATTTCACATAAATTTACATCCATTTTAAAATTTCAGCTACCTGATTATGCAGAAATTCCATGATATATTCAGTATTCTACACTCCTGCTCAAAAGTTTAGCAAGATTTGCAAACGATTAGTTTTTTCAATTTAAAAACTTATCTCTAAATAAAATGTTTTAAAACATTGGGTATTTAAAAAACTGGATCTTCCGCGTGTTTTCCAGTGAAGATTGGTTTAAGACAACATTTAAGGGGCCGGCAACAAACTGAGTAAAATCAAAAATGTTTGTGATCTCCCTGTATCGATAAGTGAGCGAAATGGTCTGTAAATTTAGGATGTGTTAGAGTAGACCCAGTAATTGTGGATGAATTTGTGTGACGATAGCATGTTAAATAACGGAAATATAAGCATTTATTTCAAAACTCAAAAAAAAAAAAAAAAAAAATCAGCATGTTTTTTGTTTAGAATTTACGAAAATTATTTCCACTTTCAGATAAATTCAAAAAACACTTTTAAAACAATATACTGTAATCGGATTACAAATATCTGAAATATTTCATGAAATATGAGCATTTTTATGAAAAAGTTTTCATTGCGCATGTGCGAAAGATAGAAAAAATTTTATTACATATAGGTTGAAAGCTAGATAAATTGAGCAACTTTTGTCAAAATTTCATTTGAATAGAATAAAAATTAAGCAAAATGCCGGCAAAAGAACGCGCTACAGTTTAGGTATTTTCCAAGAGTTGAAATTTCATAAGGGGTTTTTCACATGCCGCGTAATTAATTTGAAGATCCAATCATTTCAGCCACGCTCCAAAAGTATTTTTTTGTGAAAAACCGCTTATAAGCTTATAACTTTAACAAATTTTCGTTTATTTACTAAGATTTGTGAGATCATAAGGTTTTTTTTTTTTTTTTTTTTTTTTTTACAAAAAAGAACTTTTGTAACGTGATTGAAATTATTGAATCTTGAAATTAAATTAATCACGCGGCATGCGAAAAATCCCTTATGAAATTTCCACTCTTAGAAAATACCTAAAACCTAGCTCGTTCTTTTGCCGAAAATTTGTTTAATTTTTATTCTATCAGGGATGGAACACGGGCGCAGAATTCATACCACTATCAATGTAAGAAAATCTTCTACCTCTTAAATCGACGATATTATAGGCAGAGAAATTTCTTAAACACATTCCGGTATGAATTCTGCGCCCGTGTTCCATCCCTGTTCTATCCAAATGAACTTTCGACAAAAGTTGTCCAATATATCTAGCTTTCAACCTATGTAATATTTTTTTTTATCTTTCGCGCATGCGCAGTAAAACGTTTTTCATAAAAATGCTCATATTTCATGATATATTTAAGATATTTGTAATTCAATTGCAATATACTTTTTCAAAAGTGTTTTTTCAATTTATCTGAAAGTGAGAATAATTTTCGTAATTTTGTAATGTATAAATAAAAAACATACTGATTTTTTTTCTTTTTTCTTTTTTTTTTTTTTTTTTAAGTTTTAAAATAATTGCTTATATCTACGTTATTTAACATGCTATCGTCACACAAATTCATCCACAAATAGTACTAGGTCTACTCTAATACATTCTAAATTTACAGATCATACCGTTCCCTTAACGATACAGGGTGATCTCAAACATTATTAGTTTTGCTCAATTTGTTACCGCCCCTAAATGTTGTCTTAAACCAATCTTCACTTAAAAACATGACGAAGATCCGGTCCTTTAAATAGCCAATGTTTGAAAAAATTTCATCGAGAAATAAGATTTTAAATTGGAAAAAAAAAAAAAAAAAAAAAAAAAAAAAAAAACTGATCGTCTGCAAATCTTGTTAAACTTTTGAGCAGAAGTGTACATTTGGTTTATTATAAAGTGATATAACTCACTGTTAATGCAGTATAACATCATATATTATAATTTTTTTTTTCGACTGAGTGAAAATAATGCCTAGTGAAAATAATAATGTCGAACCCCGGATCATTGACTTACAAAGTCAAGGCTCTACCAATTGAGCTATCCAGGCCGACAAACCGGTCGACATTACTCACTCAGACAACCTTTAGGCAGAAAACATCTGGTCTATCATTTAGATAGCTCAACAGAAATAAGCCGCAGGTAATGGAAAACACCATTAAACAATGGGAAAGAAATACAATTTTTTATTAAAATCACACAATCAACTGATTGGGAGAAAATCATATTTTTGAAATTTTATTTTTCCGACTGAGTGAAAATAATGCCTGGACCAGGAGTCGAACCCCGGATCATTGACTTACAAGGTCAAGGCTCTACCAATTGAGCTATCCAGGCCGACAATAAAGGGCTATCCAGAGCTATCCAGGCCGACAAGTCGATCCGGGGTTCGACTCCCGTTCCAGGCATTATTTTCACTCAGTCGGAAAAATAAAATTTCAAAAATATGATTTTCTCCCAAGCAGTTGATTGTGTGATTTTAATAAAAAATCATATATTATAATTTAACTTATAGTTCATCTATCAAGTAATAGACTCCAAAAATAAAATTAGAAAAATATTTTTTGGAAAGGAAAATTTCTTAATTCATGAAATTCTACAGTATTTTTAACAAAAATAACTTTTTATTCGTCGGTCCAATAATAATGCACATTATTATTTGTAAGACATCAAATTCTTCTTCTTCTTCCTTTTTTCTCAAGTGGATATTTAGACCTGTCAAACATTATTAGCCTGTAAATTATTAGGAAAGAAAAATTAAGATGACAGCTCTCACTTCATTTTTTTAAGTTCAGAGAATGTTATCTTACAAGCGTTATTTACAGAATATTCTTCATAATTTATTCTGACATGATATCAGTTTCGAAGAGAGTTAAACGTCAGCTATCTGATACTTTAATATTTCAAGGAAATTAAAAAATATAATAACTTGAAATTTATTTTTTCGTGTATTTTACAGTTCTTTTTAAATTTTTCTTATCAATGTAATAACATTTTTATTTTTTTAAATCAGCTGTCTAAGAAATCACCATAAGTTCAATTTATTCAGAATGATTCATTTCGAAAAATAAAACATCGAAAAATGTATATATCTTGAGTAACATTATATTTAATTTGCTGTTATAATAACTGTAAAGTTTGGAAAAAAAATAAAAAATACGTGGGCGCTTTTTGTTTTATTTATCTATTTTATAATATAAAAATCTATTTTTTTTTTAACTCTTTTTTTAAATCTTTCTTAAATCCTTTTTCTTTTTTATGTAAATTAGAAATTGAGATACAGCTTTAAAATATTTTTAATCAGGATTAAAAATTTAAAATTCGAAGTGACAGCAAAATTTTTAGCTTTTTACTTATATCTAAAAATCATCTGTAATTTTCTAAAATGAAAAATACTTTTCAGAAACAAAGTAACGTTATTTTATCAATTGTTTAATCTATATTTTAAGATTAATTTACAATTTCTCGAAATAATATTTTAAGTTATATTTCCAGTGGGATGTTATAAATGCTCCAATTCATATCGTATATGCACAAAAAAAGTGTTATGTTGAAAAGAAAAAATGTTAAATAAAACAAACGTTTTGTGATATAATCTGAACAAAAAATTTGTTAAAACAACCCAAATTACTTGGTTTTTTTTAAACGAAGTTTTGCTTATTCAGCAGTTCGCTTGCTCATTAGCTGGGCATTTCTATGGCATAGTTATCGAACTATCTAGTGACAATTGCCCTTCTTTCAGCCATATTCTTTTGGTTAATCGAAGAAGTTGGTTTGGTTAACTAAACAAAATTATTATGAAAAATGACAAAATAAATGTAAAAGTCAGACAAAAATACAAATCTGTTTTCTCAAACAAAACACTTTTTCAGTTTAGGAAACACTGAAAAATCGAACAAACGTTACATAACTCTTCCAATGTTGTGTGTTCATTAAACTGTTATTAATGTACATATATCAATAATTAACAATACAGTTACAGTCGAACCTCGTTAACGTGAACCTCAAGGGAAGAAAAAAATTGTTCATGTTATTAATAGTTCATGCTATCAGTAACAAGCATTTAGAAAGGGATTGTGGAAACAGTTTATTTTAAAAGTAATTCACTTTAAGCGTGTTCACGTTAGGTTCGACTGTATAATAAATTGCTATATGAACAATACTAAGATATTTTTTCGGCATGCATAAGGTGTGCCCAAATGAAAAGGAGACTAAAGTTATATGTAAAGAAATTTTAATAACAATATTATAATTACAGTTCATGTGGAATAGTACAATTATAAATAATATCCATTAGCATTGATACACTGATCCCAGTGCGTAGGAAGATGAGTGGATGGCTCAACAGATGGGTCAGGTAAACCTTTCTCCGTCTTCTGATTCTCTGACAGATGCTTGGGTACCCATTTTGCACAAACTTTGCCATAACCAAGCTTTTTGTGGATTATGTGATGCACAGTTCCTTTTCTTATCGACAGTTCTACAGCGATTTCACGCGTGATGATCCGGCGATTCTGCCGTATGAGCTCATCCACAGCCGACCTTTTTGTGCTGATCTGGAGGAATCCATCATGCAACGAACTGCGGAAATGACTCTCCAGCAATGAGGATATTGATGCGAAGCCGTTAACTACGCATGCGCATCTAGCCATGCCATCTATTGGCTAACACATTAACTCACTGGGATTTGATATAACGCCGCTAAAGCTAAGGTCTCCTTTTCATTATGGCACACCTTATACTACAACACTAACATGTTGACACGTGCAGTTGTACATCTGTAGAAAGTCCAGAAATATCTGTTCACTTATCTTTAGAATATTCCAAATACAGGATTCGTTTTACTTAAGAAAGGATTTATAAAAAGTCCTTGATACGTCACAGTATTAATTAGAAGAACATTTTAAAAGATTACTGTTAAGCTATTTTTTACAGCGTAATACAACATAAATTCACAGGAATCGTGCATTCTCGTGAATTTTCTTCGTGCATTTTCTTCGTGCATTTTTCTGGATTTCAGTGATATTTTACAATGCTTGCGATGTGAGGAAAATAAGACATTAGGTTATTATTATTATTATTACTATTATTTTATCGTTCGCACGTGCGCAGTTAAAATAATTTTTATAAAAAATGCTCATATTTCATGATATATTTAAGATATTTGTATTCCAATTGCAGTATATTGTTTCAAAAGTGCTTTTTTAATTTATCTAAAAGTGGGAAGAATTTTCATTTAAAACTCTATGTATTATTAAAAAAAAAAATGTTATTTATTGATTTTTTTTTTTTTTTAAGTTTTAAAATAAATGCTTATATTTTCTTTATTTAACATGCTATCGTTTCACAAATGCAACCACAAATTGTACTGGGTCTATATTAACATAGCCTACAATTACAAATCATTTTGTTTATATATTGATTTTACTCAATTCGTTTCCGGACCCCTAATTGTCGTCGTAACTTTATCTTCACTGAAATAATATTATAGTTTAAAAAAATTAAAGAGCACGCTTTTATAGAAGTGTGAACTAAAAAGCACAAAATATCTATCTTAGTATTAAAATGCAGGGTAAGAAAAAATCGTGTGAGTGACACACCATAATATTTACATACATTTAAATCTTTAATTAAAATAATTTAGAATTAAACAAAAACCATTTTTAAAAAATCTCCACTGACTGGGATCGAACGCTAGACCTTTAGGTTCGTAGCGCGGAGCTATACCTCAACGCCACAGCGTTCACGTAGGGAAAGTCTTTTTTTACAATATAGATTTTTTGTTTGCTCCCAGAGCGGTTACAAACATACAAACTTACATACAAACATGCATACATACAGGTGAAGCTAATAAAAGCGTGTTAAAAAACGTGAGGAAGATCCTGTTCTTTACACATCCAGTGTTTGAAAACATTTCATTAAAAAATAAATTTTTAAACAGAAAAAAACTGATCTTGCTAAACTTTTGAGCAGGAGTGTATTTATCTGAGTGTGAGTATGTAGTTTCTTTATATTTTCAATACTGTTTCTTCAGCTGACTAGTAAATTCCATTTACATGGAGGTTAAAGTATCTAGTAAATCAAAATAGAAACAGGAAAAAAGAGAAAAACTCTTATTCCTGCTAAATAAACTCGCAACCGTCGATAATTCATCAGTGTTTTGTTGTTAAAATTCTTTTCTAACATTGATTTTTTTTTTTTTTTTTTTTTTTTTCCCTCAAGATTGCAAATAATAGCTTTTCTGCAACGAAAGATCTTGTTTTCTTATTTTCTTGTGGTATTTACTTTTAAAAGTCAAACTTAATAATCAGTTATTAATAAATAAATCTATATCATTATATAAAGCGCAAAAAATTGTTTGTTTGTGGAGGGTAATCTCTGAAACTACTGAACCGATTTAAAAACTTCTTTCACTGACCGAAAGCTACAGTATGCCATATTGTTATAGGCTATATTTAATTTTGATAAAATAAATTTTAGTTTAAAATCTGAGCATTTTAATTAAAATCCCCATAGAAGCCGTAATAGAAATGGAAATAATGAAATATTAAAAAAATTAGCTGCTGCCAACATAAAAGAAACATTTACATATTCATTTCGTTTTTAAAATATCTTGACGTGAAAAGAAAAGAAATATATTTGCACGTGCATTAAATTGAAATTCATATAAAGCTTTTTTAATTGTTAAACTTACACGTTAAATCTGACGTCATTAGAGAATTAAAAGTGTTTATTTTTCTAATAATTTAATTTGATATGATATGATATAATATCTAAGCATCAATGTTTAAACCACGGAGTCTTTATTACTCCGTGGTTTAAACTGATGTGTGTAAACGAAATTGGAATTTAAAAATAAATAAATAAATAAAATAAAATAAGAAATTCTATTTTATAATATTATTTATTTTAATTTATAATTGTTGCCGAAAAGATTTACGAATTAATTTATTTTTAGACATATAATAAAATATATTTTCACGCGAACAATAATATAAAAAGTGAACTGGATTTTTTGTAAAAAAATAATAAAGATCGAGGAAAATTATTTCCCCATTTTAATCCCCATATTTGGATATAGATATGTATTAGTTATCATGTGCATCCGTTATATTAAATTGTTTTTGTTGTAAAATTGATAAAATTGGAATTTTAAATTTCAAAACTCTAGAAAAAAAAATGGCAAATTTCCATATTCGATTGAAAACATAAACATTTCATTTCAAAGGATGATATTTACACAATAAACATCCAACTAATAAACTACTTAAAAGGGAAGGGATAAATATTCTATCATAATTTGAAGTCAAATTTGTTTTCAAATGTCTAAATAAAGTATCTGATATAATATACTAATATGTTGCAGCGGAATAGATTTGATATCCGTCATCCTTGGCAGAAAAAAAAAATATCGCCAAATTATCTGGCGAATATAATTTAATTCCTTTCAAAAATCATGGTTATTTTAAAAACTTACATTAAGAGTGTAACGAATAATATGAAACAATATTTCGTACAATACATATTACGAAAATATACATCTGGCATGTATATTTTCGTATTACGTTTTTGATCGCCAAATACAAAAAACGCCAAGAGTGACAGTTTTGAAATTTAAAATTTTGTCAATTTGACAGCAAAATAACTCAATCTAACGCATGCATACAATAACTAATACATATCTATACCCAAATATGAGGATTAAAATCGGGAAATAATTCTTCTAGAATTTTAATAATAAAAAAAAAAAAAAAAAAAAAAATCCAATGAGCGATTAACATGGAAAATCTTTTTCTTGCATCCACCGGCGGTCAGTGATGTCATACTTCGCTTGCGTATTGAGATGTTTAAATTTATTTGGCGACTATTTTTAGCAACTAACAGTTATGGCAAGTAGCTCAACATACATAGCGCATACAGCCATTACTGAAATGTAAATAGCATTTAATTATTTGAGTTACATTATGTTGACTGGAAACCTATTTAATATACCTATGCTCTATAGCTATACTAATATAAAAAAAGAAAGGTTTATATGCATATGTAGAGAACGATCGCTAGAACTAAAAAGCCGATTGCTTTTTTTTTTTTTTTCTTTCAATAATCAAAAGTTACACTGTCTCTAAGTGCTAGAAGCTATAATAAATTTTGGTAAAATAAATTTTTAATTAAAATTTTCAATATTTTAATTGAAAACAAAGCATAGATTTGATATCTATCGTCATTGGCGATTTTTGTATTTGGCGATCGAAAACGTAATACGAAAATCTGTATATTATCGTAGTAAATACGAGATGTATGTGTTTACTTCAATTACCCTACTACCGTAGGTAGTGGAAGTATTGTATAGGTTTTGGCAATTGGTCAGTGTGTGTGTATATGTGCACGTGTGTGTGTAATCTTCTGGCTGTCATATCTCCAAAACTAATAAAAATAGAACTACTAAACTTCACAAGTGATTCAGGTCTGGTGTACAGATAAATTTTCCAAATTTTCGTGAAAATTGAAAAACCGGAATTGGGTCATCGAAAACCAGAAATGGGACCCTAAGCCCATATTCAAAAACACCTCCAATGATTTTCTTCAAAGTTGCTATATAAATAATATATTAGATGCCCTTTCGATTGAAAAGTTGCTTAGTTCAGGAAAATTGATAGGCGTCCTCTATAAACAGCTCAATTTCAGACTTCGCAAGTGCATTCCTTTAAAAACGCCTGTACGGATTTTTTTCAAACTCGCCATGTTAACTTCCTATTAAATATCCTTTTGTATGTAATTATTGTTTTTAGGTCAATAATTGAGTATGTTAAGTTTTGGTAAAAGTTGGTATCTCAAAAACGGCTCTAACGTATTCTTGAAAATTTTTTCTTTAATCCAATTTAGATAACCTTTCTCAAGTATTACGTGCTTATTACAAGAATATTAACGGTCATCCTGATTAGGTAGTTCAGTTTTAGATCTCGGAAATTCGTGTTTAAAAAAATAACTATCTATTTTTTTCCCCTTATTTTTTAACTCGCTATGCAAACTCTGTTGTATGTGTCTTTATACGTGTATCAAGTTTCTCTTACTCGAAAATCTCAAAAAATGCAAGTAATATCTCCAAAAAATTGTATATATTACGTGTAATAGTGGGTAATGGAAGTCGTGTGGTTGTTTCACACCAGATTCTGTAATAGTATATATTGTACGAATATTGTTTCATATTATTGATTTCTCCTTTAATATACATTCTTAAAATAATAATCAATTATGGAAAAAATTAAATATATTTGCGAAATGAAAAAATAAATAATAATTAAAGCTATTATGACGTCAATTTTATCAAAAACATTTTCATGTCATAGGTTTATTTTTCAATATTTTTTATTCATAAGTAAAGAAATGTTTCTTTTTATGAAATAAATAAATAAATAGCATTAAGTAAAAATTGCCAACATTTAACAACTAATTAAAAAAAAATAATTGTAAAATTATATTTTGACTTTCCAGTTAATAATATTGCCTGACTATAACATATAAACTGATATATTTCTTGATTTTTTACATATCAATCCATCTTTAACTAATATTTGTTCATCAGTGCGAAGCCGGACGGGTCAGCTAGTAAATAAATAAAATAAGGGAAATAGGAGGAAGAGAAATAAAAAGAGTTTTTACAAACAAAACATTGCGACTCTGTATACATAGTCTATCTACAGTCGGTAACAAAAGTCTCCGAACACTAGCAAAAATTCTTATGTAAAAAAAATTACACTTAATACAGTTTTGTTAAATAAATCCTTGTCGAATCCTGTTTTTAGACTGACTACGAACAGGATTTGATAAGGATTTATTTAACAAAACTGTATTAAGTGTACTTTTTTTACAAAGGTATTTTTGCTAGTGTTTGGAGACTTTTGTTACCGACTGTACACATAAAGTGTTTTTATAAACAAGAAATTGTTACTCTTTAGACGTACTCTTACTCTCTCTACATGTTTTTGCAACGATTTTGACATTATCTATGAAGAAAATTTAACTAAAATAATTACAAGATAAAAAGAACTTTTTATATACCATGTTTTTAAATTTTCTGTTGAATCATATAAACGCTACCGAAGGCAACGGGAACCCGGAACAATTGGCTAAAAGTATTAAAAAAAAAATCATTGCTATCGTATTTTGAGCTATTATAAAAGTGTCAAATGGCTAGCTAGCCGGAAAGTTAGTTAAAAATCGATTGCAAGCTTTGTACTGGTAACGCTGTCGAAGGCAGCAAGGACCCGAAGCAGTTGGTTAAAAATATTTTAAAAATGCATTTTCACCGTGTTCTGAACTATTCTGAAAGTTTCAAATGTCTAACTAGTAGGGAAGTTAGTTAAATACATTTTCTGTCGAATCATATAAACGCTGCCGAAGGCAGTAGGGACCTGGAACAGTTGACTAAAAGTATTAAAGAAATGTATTTTTACCGTGTTCTGAGCTGTCCTGAAAGTTTCAAATGTCTAGCTAGTCGGGAAGTTAGTTAAAAATGGATAGCAAGATTTGTACTGGACAAACAAACAAGAATCGAAGTCAATAAAAACATGATAAAAACTCCTATTGTGTCTCCATCTCAAAACTTTCTTCTATGTTTTTTTTTAATATATCAATTAAACAGAAAATTACATACTATTTGAAACCGGCTATTATATTGTGGTATTTGCCAGTTATTATGTTATGATATTTTTACCTTTTGCCTTGTACTTTTTACTTTTCACAACATTATTTTTTGAATTTAATCTTTTTATCTTTTACATGTATAAATTTTCCTAATCCTACTAAATTACTTTAATTGTTTTAATGGCCTTTTCTCTTTACTTTTCTTAAAGTTGATGCTTTCCTTAAACAAAAACTATTTACTCTTTATGAAATAGATATACCATCAAATTTTGTTTACACTAGTAAATTGAACTCTGCCTGGATATATTTTTTTTTTTTTGTTTTCCATACAAATAATTCTAATTTCAAATAAAAATTTATCAAATTATTAACTCTAAAATTCAATAGATTACCACCTTTTTTTTTTGTATATAAGAGATAGCAAAATCAAATAAAGAAACACTAAAAAAAAACTCGAGTATAAATTTAATTCTAACTTATTATTTTTACAAGTAATTTAATATATCTATGTTATCTGATGTAATGCCAAAAGGTTACGGTAAAGGGTTTTTCTACAAAATTATCAAACAATCTTAATCATACAGATCTATATCCAAGCAAGTTCATATCCCTACCTTTTACTAAAGAAAGCATCAGCATTTATTATACTTTTGTACGTATAGTGCAATAAAGAAAATTACGAACTCTTTACTCCTCAGATTGAATATTCAAAACAAATTCAATGAATAATTTTCTTTAATCATAACTAAAATAAAACCGCGTTGTGTAATTTCAATTTTAACCCAGGTAAAAAAAAAACACCAGTGATAGCAATGTCCAATTGTTACCTATCTTGAAGGACACTGAACAGGTATGAATTAATTAATTTCTTTAATCTATTTAAGTATTTAAAATATTATTAATAAATTTACATCTCTCCTATATTTGATCTAGACCTGCTTATTTTCACTTCTAATTCAAGTATTTCTATTATCACAAGGAATCGGGCAGTACTTAAATTAAATAAAAAGAAAAAGAAAAAAATGTAAAAATGACTTTATTTCTTCATACATCTGGACCTAAAAAGGAAACTGTTAGCTCAATCCTCCTCTGGAATTGCAAGCAACAAAAATTTACTTTTCATGTGTTATAACCACCTATTATCATAGTCTAAATAATACACATAACTCTTTTCTTCCTTTTTTTTTTACATTACTATTAGCAGTCAGAACACAATTCCAAATCAGAGGATTGAACCAACTCACTGCCCATGATTCCTGAACATTTTTGTGTTTAAAACTCACATAAATTTTACTTGCTAACTCGGTTATTTAATCTTGTTAGGTACTCAATACGAATTACCCTTAATATATTAAAGTTTTACTATAGACTAATTAAAGCATCTATAACCTGCTCAATAACTAAATGAATACCCATCCGTTTAATTATTCATAAAACATACTCCTAAATAATCAGGGGACACTGCTATCGCTTGTTATGAATAAAAACAAATATTTATAATATAATTGTTCTACCTTAAAATTCACTTTAAATAATTATAGGATCTCATTATATTCATAAATAAAATAATACAGAAAAATAATCATATCAATAAAATTTAATACGCTTTTCCAAGAAATACACTTTTATTTAATGACAAATAATACCATCAAGAGAAGTTGATCTTTAGAAACATTTTATTACATATTTTTCATAAAATAATTTTTTTATTTTATATATATATATACGTAAACACCTTTTAGTCAATCAAATGTCCCTGGATATGCACATAATCAGTTATATTATTATTTCAGACACAAAATATATGTATATAAATATAATTCTAATAAATATTTCAAAACTTACACTTATGGAAGGTTAAAGATTCCTCCAGACGTGGTGACACTGTCCGCCTCAGGGGCTTGGTTAGGGCCGTCACAAAAAAACTAATTCAGAGGCGGATCTTCTCGCCGTAGGGCCGTCAAAAACTAATTCATATGCGGATCCTCTGGCCGATTATTTTTTCTATGAGCATCCAAGGATGACTAGGACCAGTCCATGGCTTTTCAGCGGTTTTTTTGAAACAACCGACTCGCAGACTCTTAACGTCTAGCATTTGTGATCGAGGCCGTTGTCTATAAAGTTATTCCGTGCCTCCCAGGTCTCCCCTCCAAAAGACGATCGGAGCTTCGTAGACCTGGGTGCTAGGCACTAACTAGGCCTCTTAAATATAATAAGTCTAATCTTGATGGTGCAAAGCTTGCCTTATTTTTGGTACCCAGCATGGTTTAATTCTCTGGACTTATACCGAATTCACACTGCAACATAGGAGCATCCGTGCAGTGGACCTATTATAGCTGCGGGTCGGAGAAACGGAGTAGTGTCTTTAGCGGCGTAGCTTCGAGAGAGCTCCACGGCTACGAAGATTTCTAGGCCTAATGTAGGACCTTCGGGGGAAGTACGAAGGGGCGACCATGCTGCTCGAACACTCAAAACCTTCTGCTTATTCTGGGGAGCCCGCGAGCTCCCCTTCCTTTTAAGAGCTGCCTATTCACATGTCTTGGTACATCGCTGTCCTAACGTCGAATAATTAATTTTTTTTTCAAAAAAGCGAAGAGCATTCCAGCTAGTGTTGCCAGCCGGGATTTCTAAATTATTCACTACCCAATGAAAATCCATTCCCTCAAAACAACCACACCTAGTCGTGATTCCCCCACGCGGTGATAGGACACTTCGCCTCAAGGAGGGACATTTCTCACCCCTATGTAATGAAGTAAAAAAAAATAAAAATTTCCCGCCCGATGCCCTGTTGTGAAACAAAAACATCTGGGATTTTTTTTTTTGTCAACTCACAAAATTCCAGAATTAAACTCTGAACTCTCCTGACACTATTCGCGAATTTATGTAATCCCAAGATCCCCTTAAATTCTCAAATTACGTACCACTTCCACCATTTTTACTAGCAAGATAGCATTTTTGAGTTTCCAAAAACAAGAATTTCTGCGAACGAGGTACAAACCCCACACGAACAAATTCCCTACAGCTCCCTAGCGCTTGTTTTTTCCCAGAAAATGGAAATTTCTGCGACACTGTTGTCAACACCATCTGTGGGCAAAATACTCTCCCTTTCCCTCGAAGTAAAAACAAGAACAAAAAAAAAAATATAACAGTCATTTCATTCCCACCGCCTATCTTGTTTTCGTAAATAAGCTAAGAAAATTCTTAAGTGCAACTACACCCAATTTTTGAATTAAAAAAAAACGAAGAATATATATAAAAGTTTTTTAAATAAAATTAAACCATTCGTGTAACGTTTAAAAAATTATAGAAACATATAGTTTTTGCAGAATTGGTAAATTAAAAAAAATTTAGTTTAAAAAATTATAGAAACATATAGTTTTTGCCGAATTGGTAAATTTAAAAAAAATTTAGTTTCCTGACATTTAGAAATTATAAAAAGGTATAGTTTTGTATATTTGATAAATTAAAAAAATTCACTCTCATGTACTAAGGGTTTAAAAAATATATAGTTTTGTAAAAGTATACAAGTTTTTAATGAAACAGTTCTGGTAAAATTTAAAATATTAAGATTTAAAAAAAAAATATTGTTTCTGTTGAAATTCACAATTCACCATAACACGGCTGCACAGCAGCATCACTTATACATCTATATGGACATAAATTAATTCTGCAGAATTTTTCATAAAAATCGGCTTATATATATGTATTCAATGCACTTATGCACAATAGAATTTGAAATGCGGTTTTTTCATAAACATAGAAATTTGAGAAGAAAACTATGATTTCTTTCGGTTGATACGCACCCAAATTGAGTTACCATAGTTTTTCATAATTATCATCTCACATAACAACTTTAGTGTGTTCAGGCATTACAATAACTGAGATATAGCCGCTCAGTAAATCGGGAAAATTACAGCATAGCAGTACCTATTGATCTTTATATACCCAAACTGATTCAGTGCTGTTTTACTCAATAGCAATCTTTCGTACCAAGTTTAGTCTATTTATACAACATAGAAGCTGAGATATAACCTTCCCGTAAATTAGAAAAAAATCAGCATGGCAGCACTACTTATTGACCGATATGCACCAAAAGTTGCTAAACACCAATTTATGTCAGAGTGCTG
This sequence comes from Salticus scenicus, assembly GCA_963930645.1. Classification (NCBI taxonomy): domain Eukaryota; kingdom Metazoa; phylum Arthropoda; class Arachnida; order Araneae; family Salticidae; genus Salticus; species Salticus scenicus. The sequence continues at coordinate 103,411,717 of OZ005654.1, read as the reverse complement.
TTATAAAGTTTCATGAATTTTTATAAATTAGTTCTTGATCTAGAACTATCATAAAACTTTTGTCTCAGAGATAGAGACACATTTTTAAAAAATGACAAAATTCTGTTCAATGTATCTCAAAATATGTAAATTCGCCAAAATCAAGAATTGGATACTTTTTACGATTTCAATAATAATATAGAAGTAAGTGATAAAAATAAAAACGCGAATGCTCTTAATATGGAAGAGAGTTTAATTATCGGCTACATTATTGGAAGTATTGTTTTCTTTAAAATATGTGTAGAAAATATACAATAGATTGAAAACTATGCTTTCGTACTTAGCGAAGAAAAATACTCTTAGTTGATCAAAAAATAAATTTAAAAGCAGGCTTTAATATTACTTATATATGTAAAATATATGTCATAAATAGTAAAGAATAAGGAACGCCAAAATTTGCATTTCACTGAAGAAGGGTTACAAAATGCATATCAAACATGTTCTTTTTATATTATATCTATAATCTTTTCTTATATTTTAAGAGAAAGTCTAACATCTATCGCATTTCTTGAAAACCTTTAAATATTTCTTTAAAAATTGTAAACAGAATTATAAATCTTATTTAAAATAATGTATGTATAGATGGGTAGATAGATAGGTAGATAGACAGACAGATAGAAAATGAGCCAGATATAGTAGACTACCAAAAAACAACGATTCAAATGTTAAGTATACATCCATGGTATTTATACAAAAATTTTTAATGTGACAAATATCCTGAGTAATCACTTGACAATAAACATTTAAAATATACAGAGGAGATAGTTAAACACATGTGATTGAACAATAATACTGAAAAAGTAAACCCAAATATTTAAAAAGTAACTCCTTAGGAGCGAAAATTTTTCAGAAGAGTGAGAAAGGACAAGATTTTGATACATGTCAGCCATATAAGCTAAAATCCATGTTAACACCGCATCTCGTGAAAAAAAAAAAAAAAAAAAAAAAAAAACTGTGTATATATATATATATATATATCAGCGCCGTCGCGTTTGGGGCCATTTCTATACTGGCGACTTCAAACAGTTCGTTAACATGAAGAGCTCAATTATCTGATTGATTGTTGAAATGTCATCGTACAAACTGTTACAACGGATTAAGTCTTTTCCCCTGCATCTTTTGCCTTGTTGCAGTAAAAGTAGTTTTACAGTCAAAATGAAGAAAAAAAGGCATTTCATTCACTTTCAGTCAGGTCAGACTTGGCGACAAAGTTGGCGACCAAATTTGGCGAAAAATAGTAATTTAGAGTTCTTGAATTTTGAAATGTCTACAAAAGGGTACACAATGAGCATTTATAACCTGTGTACACAAACTTTGAAATTTCCTTTTTTTTTTTTGCATTAGTATGTAGATTGTTCATATCCGATTCACTTCGTGAAATACAAAGCAATTAAATTGGGTCCAGCCTTTTTAATAACCCTGTATTTTAACGCATTTTTTTTTTTCAAAAAATAAGAAACAATGAGGTATTTTACCCAAATAATCTTCTTTAAGTTTTATCAAAATGAAACTACCAGCTTTTACTCTATGAATGTATTTATTGAAATGTGTCTTTGAACTTTGAAGACAAACTCTAAAAAAGTGGCAGCCTAAAACTTTTGATGGATTTTGGAAGATTGTAATGCAGACATAAAAGGAAATCAACTTTCATAATCAAGAAAAATTATTTCATCTTCTAAATAAAGCAGTAAGAAATAGTAAGAAATTATCATTTGAAGTAGAAGTTTCAAAAAACCTTTGAAAAAGAGGCTAATTGTGTTAAACTATCAAATAAAAATAGGCGCAATTTTATGCAAAGGGATTTTTTTTTTTTTTTTTTTTTTTAGATGTAGAAAAGTTAAAATAACTACCGCTATTTTCTATTTCTTCAGAATGTGTAAAAGTTTGTCACGTTTCAGTCATTAATATTTAACCAATCATATATAATTCTGAAGTTATTTCGATTCAATACAACTGTGGTCACGTTCAACTCCTTCCGGTTCAACCGATCACAGAAAATATCCCCGCTTTAAAAATCCCTAAAGACAAAAGTACTTCATTGCAAACTTTGCAGGCGTTTCAAATGCGCATTTGCGACCTTGTTGCTGCTGGGGCATGAAACTAAAATATTTTTCTTTTAGCCTTTTTGATACTCTTTTCGAAGCAAAAAAAGCGAGAAGTAGATGGATTTATAAGGCTTTAATTTATCTTCTGTTTTGGCATCGCCAGACGTGTCAGTTATTTTACGAGCTGTGTGTGATTATAGCAAAGAAATTCCCATGACACGTAGAATGGAGGACATCTTTACAAAAGATTTTGAAGAATGTTTTAAAGAAGCGACGACAATATGAAGGTGGATTTAGCTATCCATCATTTTTTTGACGTTACTTAATAAAAAATTATTTTGAAAGTATAAAGGACTTTACATAGTTTATTTTATTCTGTTTTTACAGGCTTACTAAATATTTTCGAGTAAAAATACGTAATATTAGAAGCAACTACGAAATAATTTTCTATTGGATACAAAATTACATTTAAACGATTAAAAACTTAAAAAAAAAAAAAGCCACATAAACTAAAAAAAAGTTTTAACAGTTGTTTCGAGGCGAAGTAATTAAGCACGACTCTCCATCAATGAAAAAAAAAATGGAAGCACGAGTGCAGTGTGAAAGCAGTAAGAGAGAGTAATTTCTTACAACGTTTTTATTCTTTACCAATCAACACAGCTTTTATAATGCAGTTTTTGCAATTCGTTACATCTTAGCTTCCATCCTTTAAGTAGTCTGTACTGGTACTTTTGAAAAACTAATATATTTCTATTTGTCATTTGGAGCCATATTGCATCCAGGATGGACTGAAATGAGGAACTTTGGAAATTTGTTGAAGAGTTTTTCTGAGCTGTGTGAATTTGGAGATTTTCATCTCAGCTTTTATATGTTATATAAAGATTGCTTATTAAAGGAAAACACTAGTGTATGTAACTGAGGTGTTTAACAGCAAAAATAAATGTATAAATAAATAAATACATTTTTAAAAAATAATAAACTTTATTTACTAATTTAAATTAGATATTTATTGAATTACAAATTATTTAAAACTTGTGAGTGTTTAAGAGAGATTCCTTGAACTTTTAATTCTATTGTTGAAGTAAATTTGCGGAAGTTCTGAGAATAAAGTTTTCTATTTATGAACTAGTAAACATTTATTATTTATTTATTTCCTATATTACTTGAGATATCTGTTTAATTATAAATAAATAAGTTTTGTTTCATTTAATGAATTCTTCCAATATCGATATCTTAAATAATAATAATAATTCATTTTACATTTTAGTTAAATGAGGCACATATTAAACGAAATGAGTATACAGGATTTTATGTAATATTCGGAATAATCACATGGCTGCCAAATGTGGTAAATTTTTAAAAAAGAGATTGAGTGGTTTCTATATAATGTAATCTGGCAGCAACATAGAAAAAGTGGCAAATAGTAGAAAAGGTAAAAAGTAAAAAAATAAAATAAAATAAGTAGAACTTTGAACACAAAATCCATAAAAGAGAAAAATTGAAAAAAAGAAGAAGAAAATGAAAAGTATCATTAATAGTGCAGATTAAATTGTTTATTATATGACATGTTTTATTAATTTTGATAACGAATTATTTACCATTTAACTAATCTCAAACTTTCAGCAAAGATGACACAATGTTTTATGATGCTTAAATAATAGTTTGAAATTCAATTTAATATATTTTATAAACTATTTGAATAGCCTAGAATTCAAAAGTATAAATTTCACTCACTTTTATCATTATACTTGTAGGTATTTTATTTATTTATTTATTTATTTATTTATTTATTTTAATGATGTATAATTTTTTTTCTGTTAATGTGAAATAAAATAAAAATATTTTACTGGAAATATTTCAAATGTTTCTCCGAAAACTTTTTTTTTTTTCTGTTTCTATTTATTTTGAATTGTCACAAGCCGACTGATAAAACTACCGGACGGACCAAAATGGCTGAGCAAGAATGAAATATTTACAATATATTTCTAGCCATTTTTATGGGGGGAAGGATTGTCAATTTTATTTAAAATAACAACAAAAAATTATTTCATTTTTCACATGAGCGCAAAATTTAAAAGGAATGTCAACATACTTTACATTCCGTCTTTTCAAGAAAGTAAATATTTATCCCCTATTCGTTTCTTAATTTATTTTCGAAAAAATAACTTATATGGATTATCCTGCATAGTGTAAGAAATTCTTTAAATGTTTCCTGCTTCTCTCCAAATATTTATATACAAAGATTAAAGTTGAACTTTAAAGAATAAATTAAATATAAAAATTAGAGTTGAACCGTTTCGGTTAACCCTGGGAAATGACACGAATGTGTGTTTATATACTCTTGAAGTACAGTGCGGCCACATATCCTAAAACTAGCAGTGAGGACGCGTCCAAAATGTTGGAGGGATGGCAGCGTGACCGACAGTTTGAAATTTGGAAAACATCCAGTAATTCCGCGCTCAGTTATTGCTCATTTTCTCTGAGTCAGATGACTGTCACCCTTATTTTTGCATTGGACTCGTTGAGTTAGGGCTTGCGCAGATGCTTCCATGGTTTCATGAAATGTGGTTGAAGAATATTTTGTCATTATAAGTAAGATTATATACTTTTTATTCACATCGATATTAAGGTACAGTAGAGCCTCGCTTATTCGAGGTAATGTGGTCCGAGGGTGGGTACCTCGGATAAGGCAGGTTCTGTTGTAAGTCGAGGGGAAATATACGGTAACGTTTAAATGAATGGAAACGTAACCAATGAAGTAAAAGAATACATGTATTACATATTTAAATGTAATCAGTTAAACATGCAATACAATACATACATACATAAATTATAAAAAATAGTACTGTGCAGTCAAATTTGTCAAAGTTTTTCACGCCATTTGTCAAAGGCCACGTCTCCATCGGGACGTTGCATTTTTGGAACTACCTCAGTCATAGCTCCTTGTGATTCAGTTCCTGCTATTGAATCGTAGGGAACCATGCCTCGGGTGGGGGGGGGGGATATAGGCGGTAAGAGTTCGAAATTTTTTGACAACTAGTTTATCTGTAACGAATTTGGATGACTAACAACTTGAGCTTATTCAATGTCTTTTGCCTAGTTTTTCGTGACAATTCCGAAACATATCGTCGATAGAATGAATTTAATTCCAAGTACTCTAAAAAAGAAGAGGAGTATAATATTATAGAGAGGTGCATAATAATACACAGATATAATATAAAAAGATTGTGTAACGAAGATTTTTTTTTTTTTTAAATCAATTAATAGTAACATAATCCTAAATTGGTTTTAAAAAAAGGTGGGGGTTAAATACCTTAGAGGTTTGCTTTTTTTTTTTTTTTTTTTTTATAGTATTAAAAAATTAACTAATTTTATAGATGATATCGTTCTGAATTTTAAAGATATTTGCTTGGGTGTTTTACAAGCGTAACTGTATACATTCGGTAAATAAATTAAGCCAAAAAAAAAGGGGATAACCCTTGCGCATGCGTAGTTAAATATTTTTTACTAAAATTGCTCATATTTTATCGAATATTTAATATTTTTATATTATAATTGTAAAATGATGCTTTTACTATAACATGTCAATTTGTCTAAAAATGTCATTACCTTAGTTTGAGAAATCTGCATGCTAAAAACAAAAAAAGTACGTAAAAAATTTCGATTTTATTAAAGAAATATTTATATCTCCACCAATATATGTGTCATTCTCATACAAATGAATATGAATAGTTAAAAGAAGCATCATAATCATATATGCTACGACAACATCGCATTTTAAGCATTATTTTTTACAGGGTGATCCAAAATATTATATTCGTTCTTTAACCCCTTACCTGCCGATTCACTTCAAATTGCCACAGTTCTCTTTCAACTCTGAAATGAGTAAATCTTTCAAAAACACTGTAAAGATCACTTTCAAATTTATTTTATTGCACTGTCAAACCGTGTCAGTAGCTTCTCTGGTAGCAGTACAGTACAAAGGATTGTACTTCGTAAAAGCGTATATATACGCCCGGGGCAGTTAAGTGGATAATTTGCTACTGGTCTCCTTTTTTACTTTCGGAGTAAAAGTTTTCTCAGATACATGGGAAGAATGGCATATTCTTTACACTTCTGAAGTTCTAAGAGCATTATTTAGATATTCGGCGAAACATCTAAATTCAAAATTGTCCAAATAATTTTCTTCAAATAGTGTATTTTAGAAACTATTTAATTTTTTATAAAGTTTCAATATGCAGCTACAGGTAGTTTTTGTTGCTGTTGTTACTTTAAGGTACCTAAAAATTTCTATCATACCTATTTTTTTCTGCATTAATGTTAAATAAAAGAGAATCAACATGTTAGTAGCATTATTTCAAATTCCCCTAGAAATCTTTCTTGCTTTTCTGTTTCTAATTATTTTAAATTGTCAGAGTCAGAGTGATAAGTCTACTAGCTAGACTAAAATGGCGTAACAAAAACTTATTCCATATTCTAGTTTAGAACAACATTTAAAAAAAGAAGAAGAAGAAAAGAAAAAAATCAACTTATTTTGCACTCTATTTTCCTTATAAATTAAAAAGTTTCCTTTATTTATTTATTTATTTTTTATATTTTATGTACATTTAAATCAGACCTTTGTTAGTTCTTTAAAAGTTTTGAATTTATCACGAAAGTCTTGTTTGTAAAGGTCAAAGTTGAATTTCTGCTTCGTGTAAACCTAGGAAGGGATACAAAAGCGACCTGATATATACCATGTCTGCTTTTCTAAGTGAATAAACAAAACTGTACATTTATCATTTAAGTAGATATTGTTGCAGATGATTAAGCCTCTATTCTGCATCAAATGCGCTGATGCACTAAAAACAGATTTACACTTAAAGAAGAAACAAAAGAAAATGTATTCACTTCCCCGAAGGCCGGCTTTGGCAACAAATTTTGCGACGTAGCCAGAGTTGCCAACATTTTAATTTATTCCGGAGCATTTTCAGCCCCGCCTTTATTCAATACCACTTTTTTTTTTAAGAGTAATTTTTCTTATTCTATCGTAGTTATATATTGCAGAAAAGTATTCAAAAAATAAAGTGGTGTGAAATAAATGCGGGGCTAAAAAGGCTCCAGAATAAATTAAAATGTTGGCAACCATGCGTAGCATAACAATTTTGGCGAGAAATGGTAGTTTGAAGTTGCAAAAGTTTCAAAACTCTGTCTTCAATGGCAGCTGATTTCTGTAACTTTCCGTTGGATTCTAGCAGAGAATGGACTAGAATTACACCAAATTACACAAAAGAATATTTAAAAAAAGAAGAAAAAAAAAAACTCTCGGGGGATCAGCTGTGTTGAGACAGTTGTTCTCAGCGGTCTTCTTTGGGAGGCAGTGCTTCAAGCTGTTGATCATGTGTAAACAACTTGATTAATTTTATTGATTTGGGAGGGAGATTTATTCATTATCCGTTACCTTGAAATACATATTGGGTTTATTATTATTATTATAAATCCCACGATATGATCACCATTTAAATTTTTATCCGTTTTTTGCAAATTTGCAAATTTTATTTTCAATAGAATTTAAAAATTCGAAAAATCGCCAATGCAATATCTTCTTTTCTTACACATATCTTTTATCACCAGAATATGTATTATATATATATATATATAATCAGCCGAATGAGAAATTTGCACACATGGGGGATTTGAACAAAATCCTATTTTTCTGGTAGTTTTAGGCCCATAAATTTCAAAAAGTTTATTAAAAATACAAAAAAAGTTCTTATTAATTTTAATAATAACTTTAAAATTAACCAAAAAATCACGTGACTTCAAAACGCTGCCTGACGTCACACTTTATGATGCTTCAATGTTTACATTTTGTTAACCTAGTTAGCAAGCAGCAATTCGTTTTAACTTACGTAATTATCAATCGTTTAAGTGATTTCTGAGCATTTCTTTTTCATCTTATAATCATTTAATATCATTAACACCATTTTCCATTATCACTATTTTCAATTGTTTTCTTTTCATGGCGGTTGTTCAATGTTTTCGTTTAATAGGATCCTGTGGAACACTAAAGAATAGCTTTTGAGAAAAATTATCCGTTGTATTAATGCAGAGTGGTAAAATACAATATTTATACTGCGATTTTTTAATATCTGACATTATTATAAAATACAAAACCTATTTCACTGATTCAAGGAGCAAAGCAAAGCACGAAATCGAATGTTAACAATGATTACTCCCGTTTGTTGTCATAAAGAGTGACGTCACGATATATTATACTGCGTTTTCTCGATAGAATATAAATAGTGCGATGTTAAAATTGTTATAAATCCGTAATTAGATTTCAAATAAAGAAAATGTATGTATTTATTTTCTTACCTTTTCATTTTCTATCATATAAGAATAAAATCAGAAAACGTGCAAATTCTCTATTGGTTTCATAGTTTAAGAAAAAAATTTGCTCTATATATTCCCCTTTAAGCAGGAGGATATTTTAACGAGATTTAAATGAAATACATAAAACAACTTGAATCCGTGTTGAACAATATACTTTTTGTTAATTAAATGATTCATCATCATCTTCTTATTTATTTTATTTTATAGATAATATGATTATATTTTATTAGCTTTCTTTATTCAAAAGGTAATTGTTCTATATTCAATGTACTTTAAGAATTTTCTTAAAACTATTCCGTTTGACATACACATTTTATTCTTTTAAAAACTATATGTTAAGCAAATAAAATAAATAAAAATAAAAGTTTTATTCAGTGCAAAGTCGTTAATTTTTAATAAACAGGGCTTTTTTGTTTTTAATTAAATAATAACTTTTTAAATTATAATTGGAAAACCTATCACATATATTTTAAAAATTATTAAAATTGTCTGGAATTTAAATGAGTAAGTAAACTCCCGTTAACTTTTTATTTCTTTTAAGGACAATTTTCTAATATATATTTCTTTTTCCTTTTCCTTGAATTAATGCGAGATAAGAGAAAAACAGCATTTTACTAGAAATATTTCAAAATCTCCCTCTCTAAAATGTTTCCTGCTTTCCCCATTCCCATTTATTTTAAATTGACGCAGTCAGATTGATAAATCTTCTCGAGGGACTAAAATGGCAGAGCGAGAAAAAAATTCTATGAAATAAAATTCTAGTCGTTTTTCTGAATAAACAAAGAAAGCTTGGAGAAATCATTAAAAGTTGCAACAGAAACTTATTTCATTTTCCAGATGAAAGCAAAATTTAAAAGAAATATCAACATATTCTCCATTCCGTCTTCTCTGCACAAAGTAAAAAATCCCCTCCTATTCTATTTCAATATTTTTATGTATATTTAAACCAAACTTCTGTTACTCTTTCATTTATATATTTATTTTTGTAGAAATGTTGTTTGATATTAAAATTATGATTACCCTTCATACGGTAGAAATTTTTTCTTACTTCCCAGTTTCACACGAAAATTTTAGTGTTTTAAAAAATGTTTAGAAATAAATTTCTATTTAAGGGATCTTGACACCTTTCATTTAGCACTACTAACGATTTCATATAAAAGCTTACATTTTCCTTTAATATTTATAAATTGAACTATATTTGGTCTGTTCAATAAAATATACATTTAGGCAACATTTTTTATGGTTTTTGATATAATTTTTGCAGATTTGAAATCGCTAAATTGAGTTTACTCTGTCTGCATTTTTTCATGAATTCATTATTCTCAAAATGCCTAAATTTCTACACATATTTAAGAAAAGACCTTATTACACAGGTCGACATGTAAAATTTTGATTTTATAATTTTGACTGATCTTTAAGCAAGGCCCGATTAACCTTACAACTGAGGGGAAGCACATATCCATTTGGGGGCCTCCGCTGACTGCTTGGTCTAAAGACTCATACAAACATCTCAAAAAATTTATAATTTTTTCATTAAATTTTGTAGTTACCTGGAATTGCGGACAAGTAAATTCCCTTAAAATGTGGACAAGTAAATTCACTTAATTTTTGTACCATAATATAAACTGGCGAAAGCCTATGTTCACCACAATATATGAAATTATTCCATTATAAATGACTGTGTAAAAGCTTCATTAGCATATTCCCTATATAATCTAGAAAGGATAGTTTTGCAGTCAGGTGTACTGTGACTTTTTATAACCAGGCAATGCTTTTAGACCACAAGCTTAGAATTCGGAGCCCATTTTTTTGCATAATTTGGAACCTTTTCAAACTTTTCCAGGGAAAGCACATGCTTCTCGTGCCTGTTGGGTAATCAGGGTCTTTAAGTGTTTTGGTGTGCTGAAACCGAAAATGAACTCAGTTTTTCTTTAGCACGTATAGATTTTTGTCAATACAGGATGCCTACCTAATTTCTTCCATTACTCTTCCACCTCTTTAATTTTATGGTAAGTTTTATAGTATGTTTTTATGGTTAATTAATCACGGATACCTATTGTTGTAATAGCGCAGCACTAGTGCGACATAAAACCATACCAACCAACCTATTGTTATGATGGTATATGTAAGAAATTGTATCGGTAAGCACTCTGTATTGGTAAAAATCTATACGTGATAGAGAAAAATGGGCTGCATTTTAAGTTTCAGCACATCAAAAAACATAAAGATCAGCTAAAATCATCAAATCAAATTTTGTCAACTTCATTTTTGTAGGCCTGTGTTATTATTATTACAATTATTATTATTTTGATGTTTAATAGAACCTATTTAAAAGAATTAGGGATGTATTTTGAAAATTGTTGATTACTTTTTGAGAAAAATATTTAAAAAATGCGTGTTTATGTAAAAAATTGCAAAAAAAAAAAAAAAAAAGAGGTTATATATTTATTTTTTATATTTTATCTTTTAAAGGTATTGCAAAATCAATACCTAATTCTTTCAAGTAGGTATCGTTAAACATCCAAAAAAAAAAAATAAATAAATAAATAAATAAATAAAATAAAGTCTTTTTTAAATATCTGTAGAAGTTTAAGCATTTTGACGATAATTAATGATTTCATGAAAAAATGCAAACTGAGAAAACGTGATTTAAAGATTTCAAATACATAAAAGTCTATCAAAAACCGTAAGAATTGTTGCATGGATATATATTTTACTGAACAAACCTAAAAGGTTCAATTTATAAATATTAAATGGAAATATACGCTTTATATGAAACCTCCAATAGTGCTAAGTCCTTTTAAGGGGTGAGTGAGTGAGCAGATTTTATGTCGCACTTGTGATACACTGTGGGAAATTGCCGATTGACTTGCACTCAGATCCTAGTCTTGAAGGCGAGTGCCCTCCGTGGGGGTCTTTCTAAGGGAACCTAGCCCGTATTTACGCAAGTTTCAGAGAAAACCAGACAGCAAAAATGGAAATATATATTAAAATACACTTTTCACCTCCTCCTCTGCGGGGTCGCGGTAACCCAGTCGGTAGAGCGCCGGCCTCCTAATTGGAAGATTGCGGGTTCGGCACTCGAGCCGTCCAAAGACCGTCGTGTACACTAATGGTGGCTGGTGCAAGTAAAATCTGTCGTGGCCGCAATGTCCTCCCCGTTCCCATCAAAAATTATACCTCTGGGGGTCACCGAAGCGGGAGAGCCATCCCTTTCGCGAAGGATCAAAATTGTGATGGCATGTCTCTGGACCATCTCTAGGGGGTGAGTCCCAGACCGTCGCCAATTGCCCATTGCTCAGCACTAGTGCGACGTAAAACCCAACCAACCAACCTTCACTGCGAAGGGAAGAAAAAATAAATTTTCTTTTTCGATTTAACACATATATAAATCGAACACCCGTAAGGGAAATATCACAACGATAGTTGTATAATTTTAAGTTACACATTTTGAATTATGTTAATTTTTTGAGTTAATTTCCGATAATGATGAATATCTGTTACGTGATGCTCCAGCCATCAGAAATGTAATGTGAGACATGAGAGACGTCGCACACAACTAATTTATGCATTTAGTAGATTATTATTCTGTTTCAGACTATTTTCACTGCAATGCGCATTTGTTCATTTGTTCATAACTTCTTTTAATACATGACTTGCGTATTTAATGAAAAATGTAATATCTATTGATTGCACGTTGTAATATTACATATATATATTATATTAATCTTTTTTCTTTCTCTCTCTCTCTCTTTTTTTTTTTTTTTTTTTCTTTTTAACATTCCAAACCATGGTTATGGTTTTTTTTTTTTTTTTTTTTTTTTTATGCATGACATAACGTTATATCTATTTGTATCATTTATTTATTGGTCTATTTTTATTATTATTATTATTATTAACCTTAGCACTTTGGTCTCCGATTGTCACACGCCGATTTCGAATCCCAGTTCAAACAATATTCGCAGGTATTCGGAGTTCAATTTAAGCTGTAAGCCCCGTTCTACAGAACCTTATTGTGCAAAAAATAACCGCAGAGCGCCAAACCAAAGCAAACCAAGAACTATTAGCTACATTGTTTATTTCATAAATTTCCCAAAAGAAAAAAATTAAATTAAATGAATTTTGTCTTACGCGAATTTCGGGTTTGACATAATTTTAGCAACAGCAACTTTCCGCAAAATTAAAAAAATAACAAAAAAAAAAAAAAAAAAAAAAAAAAAAAATCAGGTAAAGTTTAAATACTTCATGATTATTTCTGAACACATTTCATGTCTTGCATATACAACAATAAAATATCTTGCCAATCCTTTAAAATGCACTTGAAAACTAGCATTAAATAATGAATAATTAGACTAGTTTTAAACAAGCATCATAAACTGTATCATCCAAAACAATTGTTATGGCTTGAAATGATGAAGCATGATCTTTCATCAGGTGAAAAATGACAGTACGAAAATAGAGGGAAAATAAAAACGCAGAATGCATAAAAAAGAAGTAAGATATAATAGGAATTTATATGTATATACATTAAGGCATACTAAATTCAATAAAATAAAAAGCGTGAAAGAGAGGCAAATAATTATTAAAAACGACTAGTAAAATAAAAAGTAACACTAAATGAAAAAATGAATAATAAAAATCCAAAAAATAAATAACAAAAAGCAAGAGAAAAGTTATGTGAACCAGATCCAAGCATCTGATATGAAACAGATTGAAAAAAGATTATGAAACGGAAAATCAAGTAACATTAGCTAACAGTGAAAAGAAGATTGTATGCACATACGATAAACAATTAATTTCCTTTCAATTATTTTTTTTAAACAATCGATATCAGTCGATTATCAGTATCGAACAATCGACAATGTTTAATAACAGTAATTGGTATTAGATAACATTAATTATACTTCTGATCGTATTTAGAAAGATCTATTTTTAAAGTCAAAGTTCTCAATTCAAGATTAATTTTCCGGATAGAACTGTCGGCCATTAGACTTAGGCTGTCGCTCAATGGTATTTTTTTCAGAGGGCTTATTAGAATACGAGTAGAACCTATCGCTTATGTATTCCGAAACACTACAAGAATTTGTACCTAATCAGGATTCGAACCCAAAACTTAAAAATGACCTAAATGAGTGCTAATCATTCGGCTACTAGATGTACCATTTCAGTCGTTAAATTTGAATGATTTATATATTTCGCCTAAAAAGGAGCTGCAAAACATTTTACAAATTGCCTCCAACATATTAGTCAAGTTTCATTCAAATTTTTTATAAGACCTTATCTCTCCTTTACCGTCTAAACTAGTTGGCATAGGTGGACTCTGCTCAGTTCCCCGTCATATTTATGTTCTCATAAATTTCTAGTGGCGGCAGACATATCATAATCTTGTTAAAAGAAATGAATTTGACCAAAGCTTGATACAGTGACAGAATGAAATTCTCCCCTAATAGGCTATCTACCGTTCACTTCGATATATTTATCTTATTCTAATCTATTAATTAATTTTATCAGGGTCAATTCCGTTGTTTAGTTTTCATGCCACTGTTTCCAATGCAATAATCCTTAAAATTCATATTTATATGCAAAATTTACAATTTCACTATGTTGATAAAATCATAAATTACGAATAATTTACGAAATTTTCCTATTGGAATATTTGTATTCAATCATGTGCAAACAAATATCATAAATGTAATTTTGAAGTTATCTAATGTATTTATGATCCTCAAAATGGAAGTTTATGCTCAATTTTGCCTTATTCTGACATGTTAAGTAAATCGTAAATTCCAAATAACTTACGAATTTTTTAAATTGGAAAAATCATAGTCTATGATATTCATGCCAGTATCCTAAATAATATTTCGAAAGTGGTTTGACATCTTTACGATGAAAATATCCCTCAAGATTGACGTTTATGTGAAATTTTGCTCTATTCTGCCATGTTAAGAAATTCGTAAATTTCCAATAACTTACGAAATTTTTATATTGGAAAATTCATAGTCATTAATATTCATGCCAGTGTCTTAAATAATATTTCCAAATTAGTCTGACATCTTTACCATGAAAATATCGCTCAAAACTGACGTTTATGTGAAATTTTGCCCTATACTGCATTGTTAAGAAATTCGTAAATTTCCAATAACTTGCGAAATTTTCAAAGTAGCATATATATAGTTACTGATGTTCATTCCGGCATCAAAACTGATATTTACAACTAATCTGACATTTTTACAGTAAAAAGTTTCCATTTAATGCACGTTTAAATGAATTTTTGTCCTATTCTCCCATGTTAAGAAAATCTTAAATTTCTAATAACTTGCGAAGTTTTTTAATTCGAATGTTCCAAATAAATAGGGTTCTTTCTTGCCAGTATCGAAAGTAATATTTTAAAACTGATCTGACCTCTCTGTGATCATTTGTTCGTGGGATATCGTGTAAACAGACTAACACACTAACAGACAGCCTACATGCAGACACCATACAAATTTTTTCATTTTCGGATTTCTCACACCTGAAAACGTATAAAAAAGTCAAAAAACCGAGGTCGAAAATTTTCACGATTACCTAAGTTCCCCATACCTATTGTATGATGGGGAACTAAAAATAAAATGGAAACAGTAATAAAACAGAATGCCGACAAAATGTATAGTAAGCTGAGCTCTTTTTCTTTTTTTCTTTCTTTCCTCTTCTAAAGTGTCAAAAATAAAATATACAAAAGGAAACAGTTGCAATAGTAAAGTAAACTCATATGATGTAATAATAATAGTAAACCCATAGACACAAGATATATAAAAAAGAAAAGAAGTAAAGAAACCTGTCCAAAAGAGATTGTTTATCACGTCACGTAACATTTGAAAAAAAAAAAAAAAATGTATTATATACATGTATTTTTATTTCCCTTATTTGTACAAAAAGATTTGCAAATCAATAAGTTTCAATTAAAATTAACTACTTATATCTTCGCTTAAAAAATAAAATAAAATCGATAAATAAATAGTAAAAAAGTAGGATTACATTGCATCCCATGTGCTCAAAGCGAAAAGGAACATTCCCAAGATGTTTGATAGAAAGTAATAAAATTCCTTGATAATACAACTGCCATTATTTTAGCAGGAAATTTGAAAGCGTTAGTATTCGGCTAACGGTGGCAGGAAAAGTTGATAAAATAGAAAATTTAAATCGCAACTCACGTATCATAAACATTGGTTTTGTTCATTTGTTTATTCGCTTTGACAAGAAAGGAGCAATGAAAATTATTCAATATTCCAATTCAGTAGTTTGATTTTACTTTTAACTCCTGACCAAAACAGACGGGTACTATAAGTTTGAAGTTTTTATCTGTCTGTGGCCCTGTACCTCCCAAACAAATAGATCGATTTCAATGCTTTTTTTTTAGGCGAATTTAATCGTGATGGTTCTTAACTAGGTTTGATGCAAATCTATTTGATAGATTTTTCTAAAATTATTGTTATTATTATTATCATTATTATTATTATTCTCGTGCCACATTGCATTGCTATTTTATAAATTTTGCGAGTTGGCAGTCTTCCAACTTCCAAAGCATGTTAGATTGTAAGTCAATTTAGATTAGAGTATAAAAATGCTTTAAAAATAAATGCAAATTTTAAACCGATTTTGACAAAAGTTTAAAAAGAAAAAAAAAAAAATGGCTATAAATAGTGATTATGCGTTCACAGTCCAAAAATTGCTAAATTTGGTAAAAAATCAGCCTTTTGTAGACTTTTTTTTTTTAATTAATTGATTTTTTTAGGTCACTTTGCATTGATATTTTATAATTTACAATCTGTAAATTTTCCAAATTCTAGCTCATGTTAGGCCATAAATCATTATATTAGTATACACTATACAATATATAATAAGAATATAAAAAAGCTTTTTTAAAAATATGACGAATTTTTAATCGATTTTCGAAAAATTAAAAATGACTAAAATTAGTGATTACAAATAGTGATTATTGAGAGCAAAAAAAATAATGATTATGGCACTGCAAGTGAAAGACCGTATAACGTTGTACGTGCGGACAGACTGGCATTCAGCTGTTAAACAACATATTCATCGGCATTACAATTTACAACGTAATGATGGGATCCACTTTAATTCATAAAAGTTAAAGGAATTGTTAAAATTGAACGCAGTTTGCAAAAAAGATACCCTCGTGAAGTTTTTTTTTTTTTTTTTGTAAAGAAAAAAAACTTTAATTAAAATTTTCTTCGACGTACATGAGCAAATCACACATTTTTATGAAAATCTATAATTCCAAGCAAAGTTTACTTTCATATAACTCCTATTTTATGTGTCCGCCATCACTACAAATTACAGTTTACAAACGAATTACAACATTGCTAACTGTAACTTCAGTGGGCGGTTCTTATCTACAGAAGGCAGTGAAATTATTGAAGCCCAAATCCGCATTTTTCATATATTTTTTCATAGTTTGATAGCTAATTTTTATCATCAACTTACTTTCTTATAAACAGAATAAGACTAAGATAATGACTCGACAAATAATTACTTAACAAATATTTACTTACCAAAAAAAGTATTAGGTGCTCATCTTTTAAACAGGGATTATTGCTAGCGCTTCAATAATTTTGCTACAGACTGTAAGTGAAACATCATCACCAATAACGCTTTATCCATCAAGTCAACACCGTAATTAACACTTCATGTATGCACAAATAGAACATAAAATGATAAATACGTTAGGTTAATCGTAAAACTGTGCAGTTTATAGGACTCTGATTTGCATATTTATCGTTACGCGTCCGGTCAGCGCCCTCTGGTGACGGAAAATTTAACTTTTTTTTTTTTTTTTTTTTTTTTTTACAAAAAAAAAAAAAAAAAAAAAAAAAAAATTCCCCTTCACCAGAATAACTTTTTTTCACACCGCGTTCAATTCTACCAATTCCTAAAATTTTTATGAAATTTTAAAATGTCTACAGACTTATGGAACACCCGGTATAAATATATATACAGTCGAACTTCATTAACGTGAATCTCAAGGGGAATAAAAAAAATTGTTTATGTTATGAGTAGTTCATGCTATTAGTAACTAATCTTCATTTTGACGGGGATTGTGGAAAAAGTTCATGTTAAAAATAATTCACGTTAACAGTGTTCACGTTAACGAGGTTCGACTGTATATATACTCTATAACAAAAAAAAAAAAAAAAAAAAAAAAAAAAAACGACGCACCAAGAATGCAAACTGGACACAAATTGACATACATACAGGTTTCGATGGAAAATGCAAAATTTTAAAGTTTGGCGGCCATCGAATGAGCATACGACGCTGCAGCGCATCTTAACTGCGCAATTGGCAGAATAATAAAAATGAAAAATTTTGATTCCAGGTCATAAATTTTTCGAGAATTTCATTCCGCCTACTCAGAAAGACAGTAACTATGCCTCGCACACAGGTGCGCAAACAACGTGCGCAGATGTCAGCATTTGAGTGTGGTGTGTAGTTGGGCTCAAAGATGCCGGTTGGTCTAATCTGCGAACTTTTTGACAATTGGATAGTAGCGGTATCACTATTAGATGATACTTACAGGAATGGGTGAAACATGGCCAAACACAGCGTCAGGGAGAAAGCGGTCGACCTAAAGAGAGGACAGAAAGTAAGAACCAGTCAATCGCAAAGCGGTACTCAAAGCTCCAATTCATCGTTATCGTCGATCCTACGTACAACTGGTACTTCAGTGACTTCAAAGACCCTTAATAGGCGTCTCAGTGAAATGGTGTTGAGCTCAGTCCCCGGATCTCTCCTCCACTGAGGACGTTTGGAGCATCATAAAAAGGATCCTACAACCAGCTCGGAATTTTGCCAATCTAACGCACCAATTGGACAAAATTTGGCACGATACTTTACAGGAGCACATCTGCCAACTCTAACAATTAATATCAAGCTGAATAACTACGTACATAAGGGCCAGAAGTGGACCAACGCATTATTGACTTACTTACTTTGTGAGGCTTTTTCTCTTGATTAAATCACTCAAATTTTCTGAAACTGTAATGAATTGTTTTCCTCCATATGTACACATCTACCATCTTTTGTCCCATTCGGATTACTCGTTCTTGGTGCGACGGTATTTTTGTTACAGAGTGTATATACAAAGCTAGTTTTACATTTGTACGCGAAAGTTTTATAACAATTATACATTTAACTTTGAAATAAATGTACGAATATGCAGTGTCTAATAATTAATTGATAATGCACACTCTCAGAAATAATATACTTTATTTTGACGATTCAGGCATCCTCGGGCTTAATTTCGTAGTTTTTAACAACTATTTCGTCAAGCGATCACGTGATTTTTGAGGAGACGTGAATTCTCAAATGTATGATGAAACTGTTTACTCACAATAGCATGTGCTGGCTTTCATTGCCGTCATATTGGTTTTTTTCCTGTGTTGTTTCGACATTTACATTACAATGACTTTTATTTGCCGGCCTGGTGGTTCGGTCGGTAGGACGCTGCCTTCTGGATTCCCGGGTCTCGGTTTCGAATCCCGGTGCGAGCATGGATTTTGTGATGTCCTATGCCTACGAAATATTGTGTGCGCTTGTTTCTGTGAATTTCTGTAAAATTATGGATCAATTGGGACATAAGTCATTGTAACTAAAGGTCTCAAAGTTGTCAAATAAATGTCCAAATGGCTCTTATTAGTTTGCTCTGTTTTATTTATATTTTCATTAAATATAACTAGGATTTAATGTCTAAAGCAACGAACTTGCAGGTAATTTTATAATTCTATAATTTGTATTTTATTCTGTATCACGAAACTAGGATGAAAAAATGTATCTTTACTTTTGACGAAATTCGTATGTTCAAACAAGTGACGAAAGTAATTTTCTCAGTTTGACGAAATATACGCTCGGAGTATTTCCCTGGAAACGGTTTCATGAAAATTAAAGAAAAATTCGTGAAATTTGAGTATCCATTTCTGAGAGTGCAGAACATTAAGATTAATTATGATCGCATTTAGAATGTCCCATTTATCAAATCAAAATTCATACGTCAAAGCTATTTCCAGACACAACTCTCTGTTAAATTTTAGTTATTGATATATTTCACGTTATAAAGAGCTACATAATTTTTTACAATTTCCTTCCACCTTATTAGCTAACTTTCTTTCAACAGTTTTATTTGATCTTATCTGAACTATCCCTTTTGTGAAATAAAAGCATATCTATAGTAATAAAACGGAATGCCGCAAGATGCATTATTCAGTGAACTGGAAAAAAAATTTCTTTTGAATTTCTTCTCCTAAAGTGTCAGAATAAAAACATGAGAAAGGAAATACTCAGTTGTACTATTAAAGTAAGTACCCAGACACAAATATAAAAGTTCAAATTGCGGGGGAAAAAGTGAAAAAGGAGATGAAGAAGGAACTTGCGTATAACGTGACATTTGACAGTAGAACGTTACAGATAAAGACGTTTGTGCAATATGGAAATTGTATTATTTGTATTCACACATAGAAAAATATAAAGTTAAAATTACATTTTACATGCTCAAAGCGAGAAAAAAAAAAGCATTTCCATGATGTTTGATAAAAAGAGTTAGAATTTCTTGATGATACAATTGTCATTTTAGCAAGAAATTTCAAAGGTTTTGTGTTCGACTAACGATAGCGGGAACATTTGACAAAATAGAAAATTTAAATCACAATGCAATGCGCATATCTTAAACATTAAAGGTTTGTTTGTTTGTGATGTTTGTTGGTATCATTTTTTGAAGGAAGGAGTAATGGAAATGCATTCGAACAAATAGACAACACAGAAATGGTTTTCGGAAACAGAACTGTTTATTACTTTCAATCGCTGAAAATGATATCTTATTATAATGAAATCACCCCAGTAATGAGATATAACCACGGGGCTGCAGCTTCCTATATTTTGAATACCGCTATTCTCAATAATAAACTTTTCTTTAAGTAGTCGTCAAATTTCTGTAATTAAATAAATATAAAATACTATAAAAATATATTGGTATTCAAAATATACACTGAGAAAAAATTCTGTAACTGCATCTAGAACCTAAATTGTGGCTGTAGAAAAAATAGTTCCATGTCATCCTTATAAATTCTAGTCCCCCTTCGAAAGCGAGTTCTAGAAACCCCTATTAGAATTCTAAAGAGTTTGTCTATATTATCGAGGTCAAACCTATTTGAAAATATCTCCAAATAAATGCGAACACAAGAGGCGGGTTTCAGCAACTATAATCTTGGTTTATGACCCAGTTCTAAATAATTAAGCGAGAATTTCTCGCCATACAAAAGATTCAGAATATTGTTTCACCATCTAGAAATGTGTAGACTAGAAATTCTCGATCATTTCGTCTATTCAGTTTATTGGCGTGCCTTATGCGCATAGTTCGGAAATCTATATTTCTAGTTAAGGGATTGAGAAAATGGCCACTTATTCATTCTAGATGAAAACGGTATATATATTTTTTTTTCTCTCAGTGTAGAAGGCTGCAATCCCTGGATATTAATCGTTGTTGCAAGTCTTGTTGTTCTATAACAGAAGGCTAATTTCTGTGTACCCATTCATGTCTATTAACACATTGTCGTCACATAATTTTCCTATTTTGAACAATAAAACCATCCTTTTTGGTGTTCGTCTAAGACATTAAACTATTTAATGAAACAATTTTCAGCATTTCTGTTTAAATCATTTAAATTTTATCCTCAGCAATAGACACTATAAATATCATTGGCATGTACCCGCCAACAATTTATAAAAAATAAAATATAGGCCTATATTACAGCAAGAGCAAAAGATCTAACTACCCCGTGCTCTTTTAAGCACATTACTTACGCATGACAAGAAAAAAAGTTTTTCAATATATACAATAAATGCATGACAGATATTAATAATTGAATGGAAATTATTTGAGACTGCGATGTCAAAATCGGTGAAATTAAATCCAAATTTTATAAAAAGGCTGAATTCTGAATGGCTCTAAAATTATTTCCTATAAAAAAGGACATTTGGATTTATACATATATAAGTCGTGGTGAACTCTGCTCCTTCAAAAAAGCAAAATATTGCGTAAAACATAATTTTAATTTTTAAATAAAATCAGAACATCGAGAATTGAAAGTTACGTTGCAAATCTGCTCCGTTTTTACATAGAAAAAAAAAAATCAGAACTGTACGTGCCATAGTTTTTTCTGTACTTTCGCCCACAGACAGACAAATGCTTTCTTTTTTTTTTTTTTTTTTTTTTTTTTTTTAGTATAATAGATTTATATTAATCTTTAACAAAGAATTGTACTCTTAAAGATTTATGCAAAAATTCCTTTTATTACATCAAATAATGCACGTAAATGTGTGCAGATTTCGTAATTTACATTAATATATTTAAAATACGATAGAAACTTAATAGATATTTGTATCTAAGCAAAATACATTAATATTAAGAATATGTTTAATATTGTGCACAAAACTTTATGAGAAAACGTACTTCTTCAGTTTTTATAAAATTTGTAATTTCAAATATACTTAAAAACTTCAACATTCCCTTCTCTTTAAATATAAACTTTATTTATAGTTTTGAAGTAATAATTACATGAAGTGAAATCGGATTGAATTCTTTAAAAATTCATCTTTAAAGAATAAGAATAATTCATGAAATATATATAAACAAAGAACTTATTTTCCTGCTATAAATGAAAAATAAATAAATAAATAAAAATAAATAAATAAATAAGGATTAAAATTTTGTAAGATTATAATATGGAACAATTTTTATTTAGGACCCGAATTATAATATTTATCTATAACTGCATATGCATAATGCTGCTAAAAATTCCTCAAAATCTGTATATCTTGAAATCATGAACGTTCTTGCCAACTTTTGTCTAAAGTTTACGAAATATTTTATTTTTTCATTTACAATTATTACTAATTTATTAAGAAAATATACAAATATAAATTATTTGAAAATATTGTTCGCAAGATTTTGAAAAAAAGTTTTTCACCTGTTGCTATAAAATTTTGTACACATACATTTATATAGAGAATATGTACAAACTGAATTATTATTTAGTAAAACTAACTTTATTTAGTCAAATATTTTTTTCCACAACGTTTGAACTTTTAGAAAGTTTTCAAACTTTTATGTTTGGAATATTTTTAAAAATAGTAAATTTTGGAATACCTTAAAATCCTTAATTCATTTTATGAAATTGGTTTGTACAAACATTTTAAAACAATAAAAAGAACAATAAGTAATTGCAAAATAAGATATCTTGCGGATGGAAAGTGCAAAAAAGCACTTTTGAGAAAAGAAGCGTTAAAGTTTAGTGACGCAATGAAGTTCAATGCTGTCGTAAATTGCATACTTACCAACTCATTTATAAGCGTGAAATTGCTAACGGCGCTTGAAAAAAACGCCCCTTTTTCCACACCACTTTATTTGTAGAGTAATTCTCTCCAAATGTTGTTACTATTAAATAAGAATAAAATTACTCTAAAAAATGACTGGTGCGAAAAAAAAAGGCGGGTACTAAAAATTTTACGATTCATAATGAGATGGTTGAGAGGTATGAAATTACAATTTTTCTCGCAAATTTTGAACCCCTTAAATAAAGGGTAGAAGGAGAGTGACTAAATTATTAGAAAAGGCTTTGTAATAAATTCTGTAATGATATTCTATAATAATTTAAAACACATTTATTCATAAACAAGTTTTCTTTTTCGTACCTTTCTATCTATTTCGAGCTACCAAAACTTATTATCATTATTATTATTACTTTAATCATAAAAGATAAACAGAATTTACGCAGATATATCGATTTAATGAAATGAATAAATTCAAGTAACTCACACATTTTAATAGAATCAATACACTCCAGCTAATAAACTAAACCGAGAATATAAATAAAGAAGTAAATAGAAAAGATAGAAAAACAGAACCATAATTCATAAAATACATGAATGAATTGAATTAAAAAAAAAAAAAAAAAAACGCACTGGAAGAAATGCATATAGAAATCCCCCCAAGAGAGATTTTCTAGTGTGCATATATTTAAAAGAAGGGCGGGGGGTACATAGTTCCCAATAAACGCTAACTTTAATGATAAAAGCTGTTTCAACCTCTAATTGTTTACGAATAGAATAATAATAAAAAAAAGAATATAGCGAAACGCACCATAAATAAATAAAATAAATAAATAAAATAAAATAAAAAATTTACAACAATGATAAGATATCAATATTTATAAATTGAGTAAGAAAATTATATTAATATTGAAATAAATGACAAAGTAAAACACATAAATTTTAAAGAAAGTTCAAGTTTTAATGAAGAAATTTATACATACATATGTGTGTGTATATGATATATATATATATAGAGAGAGAGAGAGAGAGAGAGAAAGAGAGAGAGATTAAAATATTTCAAATATTTAATTTTTAAAAAAATTATCAGTTTAAACTATCAATATGATCAAACCCAAAACTACTATAAATCTAATTAAGTAATTGAAATAAACTGAGAATGATCATAAAATTAAACAATTTAAAAATTTAAAAAGTAACACAACGCGGAACAATAGAAATTTGATTTTATTTTTAATTGGAATTTTTTTATTTAAAATATTTATTTTAATTTAATGTAATTTAATTTTAATATATATATATATATATATATATAATAACAAAAAGAAGTACAATGCAAAATAAACAGGCGATTAAATTGCCACAACAACCCACAAAAGCCTAATAGGTTACTAATTAACTAAATTATATATACATATGTATACATATATATATATATGTGTGTGTGTGAAATGTAGCAAAGTTTAGTTGTTTTAGAAAACTGGGAAATAAAATTTCTGTACATAAAATAAGGTTTCATTGATTGGAGTCAGATAATAAATGTAAATTTTATGTACAATTTTGATTTTTAAAAATGTAATAAAATACTAAAATATTAATATATTAACTTGTATATAAATCCATGTAATGATGCTTTAATTTATAAGATGCTTAAATTTAAAACCCTTGTATAACAACAACAGAAAAATAAAGGAAATTTATATATATAAATTATAGGGCAGATTTACTGCAAATTTTAGCTAAGTTTTTACAGTAAAGGCAGAAATTGCTTAAAATTTGTTTACATTCTCTTAATTCTGTTTATGAAATATCAAAAGATTTAAGAGAAAAGAGAATTAGAAATTTAAAATAAAGAATTCTTTGTTTAAATTTCATTTTCATGCTATGTTTATGAAATCTAATTTAACATAGTTCGAATTAACATTGGTGGTTTTGAGCATTGATTTCAATGTTATATGCATACTATGCAACAATATTGCTGCTTGTTCTCATATTAATAGTTATTTTTTCCATTACTGTAAATTTCAAAGATGACACTTATCTTTAAGATAGCTTAAGGATTTTATATTTATATCTTATGCACATATATATATATATATATATATATATATATATATATATATATATATATATATATATATATATATATAATACAATATACTATAAGAACTGAATACTATGAATAACAAGGACAAAAATCAAATATACAAAACACTAATAACATATTAAATGAAGATTAATCCAAAGTAAATAAGGAAATATGAAAATTATTTTGAAATATTTTCCCTTTGCAACATCGTTATCAAAAGAAAATCATTGCAAGAGGGAAAAATACTAAGATGTTTCTGATAATAGCAATGGATTACAATATATTCTTTAACCACATTTCTTGCGACCATGTTAGTGTCTGCGCAAGTGCGAACTCAACGAGTGCACTGTAAAAATAGGGGGTGAAAACTCTTGTCGTAAAGAGAAAATAAGCGACAAGGGAGCACCGAATGACTGGATGTTTACTAAATCCCAGCCTGTCGATCAATTTGCCTCCCCCCCCCCCCCCGAGCCTTTGGATTCGGCCTCACTGCTAGTCTTAGCAAACGTGGTTACACTGTACCTACCAACATCCTAATTAATATTCCGTAGTATAGTTAGTCCCGCCTTCTTTTCACACCAGTATATTTTTAGAGTGGTATTCTCCAAATGTAGTTACGATTAAATAAGAAGAAAAATACTCTCCAAAATTACTTGTATGAAAAAATAGGAGGGACAAAAAATACGACGAAATATTAATTAGGATGTTGGCAAGTATGATTAAAATATCCAAAATATCGCTATTAATTTTTTCCGACATATCAGTAAATACAGTAAAAGCCGAACAAATATAATTTTCAATAAACTAATGAATATAGACTTATCAAAATTAAATTAAAAACGTGCAGAAATATATATATATATATGTATGTATTTGTGTGTGCGTGTGCGTATGGGCACCACCTGCTCATTGTTACGAATAGGTATAAAAGAGAGAGAGAGAGAGAATTTTCTTTCATTATATATATATATATATATATATCTGTATATACGTATTTCCGATCAGTTCGGACATGTAATTTTAAGTTTTGGTAAATCTAAATTAAGTCTTTATTTAAAAAAAAAAAAAAAAAAAAAAAAAAACTGACATAATTAATTAATTAATTTATTTTGTTTTTTATTCTTTAGCGCTTTTCTTTCTTTTCTTTTTTTTTTTTTTTTTTTTTTTTTTTTACTGCAATTTTATAGACATTTGGATTAATCTTTTTCTTTGGAATCAAAGTAAAAGAAACTATTGATAACCAATTTTAGGAAGAAAAACGCATACAATGCACTATAAATTTTTAATATTTATTTTCTACAGAAAAAAAAAAAAAAAATATTTACATCATGCTAGAAGAGAAATTAGGGTAGGTGCTCCAGTGATTGGCATGCTCCAGCAATTGACATCTATCCCGAAATAATTAATAAATAAGAAAAATAATAAAATCATATATTTTACATATACAAATTTTAACATTTTATGTCAAACACTGGAGCATAGGGTGCTAATAACTGGTAAAATGAATAACTAGCAGTGTCAAACACTGGAACATAGGGTGCCAATTACTGATAAAAGGAAAAACTGCCAGTATCAATTATTGGAACACTGAGTGGGTGTCAAATAAAAATTCATAAAAAAGAAAGCAATTATTATCAAATTTATATATTTTAACATTTATGTGTTTTTGAATGTCTTTCATACCATATGTACTAACTTAAGATTTCTAAAAATATTTTCTGATGACTAAAACATTAAAAACATCAGAGATTGCTCTAAAAGTGTCAATCACTGGTGCACTTACCCTACATCATTTTGTAAAATTGGTAGAGAAAGTTTAGGTACTACGATTTTTCGCATGCTGAATGTAGCATTAGAAAAAGAAAAGGAAATGAAATAAACGAAAAACGTATTAGTAATTTAAAAGCTACTAGACTGCTGGATAATTTGTATTCAGTAGCATATAAAACAAAAAGGAAAAAGTTTATTCGCAATTAAAAAAAAATAATTTTAATAAATTGTTCAGTGAATATTTATAGATAATTGCATTTAAAAATATTAAAAAAAATTGTCATAATAATGAAGTGACCACCAGAGTCAAGATTTTGAGACAAGGGTTACGGACTTTTATTTTAAGAAAAGAATAAAAGGATTGGGTGACATTAAAATTAAAACATTCCAATGATATTTTTTTTATATATACAAAACAACATAATAAGTATAGAACAATACAAATAAATACAATTCATACAAAATTTGATTTATTATAGAGAGTTAATAAATAAACGAATAAATTAAATTAAATAAAAATCTTAAAATATCAAAAAGTTGTTTTTTATTATTATTTATTTATTTATTTTAGATTTGTGTGGAAAATGAATCAAATAAGATCTGTTGTGAGTGAAACAGTATTTATGAGTATAATTTCAAAATTCTCACCTGTGTTCCACTGGTTGTAGTGCGGGAAATACGGCACAGTTTTGGACGGCCTTGCAAGCACGTGCACCTGTGAACATGCCAACAATACTACGACAACAGCGAGTGAACGAACCAACGGCAACAGCAAGTGAACCATAGTGTTTCGCTCTCAGAGTTTTTCTTTTGTTTCTCACCAAGTCCAGAAACAGCGCACTTTTTGATCAAACAGCCGCAACAGTTTTGAAAGGAAACCTCTCCAAAAACCTCTTTATGATATTGTGGGAGAAAAACGGGAAAGGTGGAGTCTTGCGCGCGCTTCTGACGTCATGTCGAACTTCTTGAATTACAAGAATCACAATTGGATGCAAAGAAACGTGTGGGTAGAAAATATTCTCTATTACACACCGATTTAGTAACTATCTAACTTCCCCAGTTTTTTTTTTTTTTTTTTAATAGTAATAAAGAAAATTAGTTTAAAATAATTTCCTAGCGTAATTTGGGCGTGCGATATTTAAAGTTAGTTAATTTTCCGCCTCCGAGCACATTAATTAAGAATTTTGAGAAAAATCACGAAATATTATTATTATTTTTTTTTAATTTATTTATTTAATTGATAAACTGAATATTTACTAATGTATAAACTTTTCAAATACAAGTATTAAAATTGGGGAAGATGTCGTTTATTTTAAAATTTAGAGAGAAATGAAAGATTTAAAAAAAAAAAAAAAAGTTAAATTTCTTAAATTAAGATAATTTAAATAATGAATGTTAAAATATTGTGTGTTTATGTACAGTAATTAAATTCATAAAATAAAATTGCATAATCTAATATTTCTCTAACGTGGACCAGTTTCAATTATTTTTTGTCGAAACGATACAATACGCGAGAATAAACTAATAATATTTATACATGGACAATATTTAAGCATGCGGACTTAGCTCAGTGGACTAATAAGAAAAAATGACGACATTTGTGATGAGATTATTTTACGAAAAAATATATTTTTAACAGTTGTTTCTTCAGAATCTTTGCAAACGTCATTTTAAACCTAGCAATATTTTAAAGATATATACAGAATGTGAACTTTTGTGTCATAAATAACTAAAAAACACAATCATAAAAAATATGATCAAAATAGGAATTATTTTATTTTATTTTATTTTATTTATTTATTTATTTATTTTTAAACAAAAAAAAAGTATATATATAAATACCAAAATTAATAAAAAGTCATCGCCAAAATGGCGACAAAAATTTAAAAGGCGTCGTGGAAGTCCTATATTAAAACTGTACTGCCTGTGGAAGTATGAAAATTGGGTCGTGAATCATGAATTTTATTTGGAAACCTTTCTTTGAATGATTTTGGTTTCACTATTGTGTAATATTAATTTGGTTTTAATAATAGTTTAGCTTCTGGTAAATTAGAATTTTAACTAAGTGGTGAAATTGGTACAAATTTATGAATTTCAAATTTTAAAGGTAAATAAGAGAAGAAAGAAAGTGCTAATATTTCGCACGAGTTTGCTAGTAAAAAATAAAAAAAATTAAATTAAATTAAATTAAAAAACAGAAAAAAAAAAAAAAAAAAAAAACCTCTGTTCTAAACAAACTTTAATAGTATTGTAACGAAAGCCCCCCCCCCCCGCCCCCTCTTTTTTACAAAACTATATATTGCTGAATTTTCTGCTTTATTCGAAGTGGTGTATCAAAAAATAATGAAGACTGAAGACACTTTTTCCTTTTTTTTTTTTTTCTGTCTGAAAGAAGTAGTTTTCTCACTCTAACAAATATGTCTTTTACAGATTTTAGTTTAGTGCCAAAAGTCTACTATATCCATATAAATGCTTTAAGGTTTTTCCAAAAGTCTGGGAAGAAAATCACAATTCGCAGACATCTAAATTCATTTCATATAACTACAAAATTGGTGTACATTCTATAGATAAGTTTCCAAAAAAATGTGTCGAATAAAGTAATTTTGACCTCATTTGTGTAATAATTCTATGTAATTTAATATAATAATTAGCTTTCGATTTAAATATGAAAAGCATTAAAAGAATTTCCATCTTTTTCTCTCAATTTATTATTTTCTTCTATATGCATAAAAAGTAAACATTGGATTTGTGAAACTTTTTAAACTCTTTTTTATGGATTATTTTTAAACTCTTTTTATGGACACGTATTTAGAAATCTTGAACATGATTTGATCATTTTTAGAAATGGCTGTATGTGTGTACCACCAAACTTTTGTGGACGCTGTATCTCTAGAAGCAATGAACGAAATCTATAAGTTTATATTCGATTGGTCCTTGACCTACAGTCGGCAGCAAAATTATTGAAGCGCTAGCAATAATTCCTATTTTAAAAAGGGACGCCTAATACTCTTTTGTTAAGTAAATATTTGTCGAGTCATTATCTTAGTAATAAGTATCGTAAGTATTAGTAATTAGTATTAGTATTAGTAATTAGTATAGTAAGTATTAGTAATAAGTAGTATTAATAAGTAGTCATTATCCTAGTAATAGTATAAGACTAAATTGCAATTTTTGCAATTTAGTCTTATACTAGTTATAAATAATTATAAGATAAAAAACTTTTTATATACCATGTTTTTAAATTTTCTGTTAAATCTTAACTATAGAACTACATTAGCGCTTTATCAATGCGTATAAAATTTTTAAAGTGATAATGACGTCAATTTTTGTGAGATGCATAATTTAACTTTTTACAATTTTTTAACGTTCACGTTTAATTAAATGTATTTATTTTTATGTCAAAAGAAAATGAACTCTTTTTTTTTTTTTTTTTTTTTGAAACAAATTATAGCTAATATTTTAATGGCTATTTTTAAAGCTATTAGGAGATTATTATTTTCATATTTTAATTAATTAAAAGAAGACTAATAAAAAAAATTCGAAAATCGGGCTTCGAAGTATTGTGTTGTCACCGGGTTCCGAGCTATTTTGAAAGTTTCAAATGTCTAGTAGGGAAGTTAGTTAAAAATCGATTGCAAGATTTGTACCGGACAAACAAGAACATAAGTTAATTAAAACGTGGTAAAAAGTAAGTTGATGATAAAAAAAATAGCGATCAAACTAAATGTATATGTATATATAGGGAAAATGTGGATATGTGCTTCAATAATTTTGCTGCCGATTGTAAGTTGGTGCTGATTAGCTCCGTTCAACAAATAATGTTGTTCTCACATTTTTTTTTTTTTTTTCCTCCAAAATTTTAATATGGCAGCCTAGAACAAAATTCCGTATAAATGTAGACAATGAGGATTATTTTTAACTAATCATTCTGAAATTAATATATATATATATATATATATACATATATACATAATAGTAATAATCAACCAAGATAAAATTTTTGTATGCGTAGAAGCCACTTCCACCTCCACCCCGCATTCCACGCGGTGAAATTTTTCAAAATGAATATTTTTCAAAAGAACATATATATATGAGATTTTATTCGAATATTTAATTTTATTAAATCAAGGATAATAATCAATGGTACGTTAAATGCAAATAAATATGAATAAAAGGTCCTATATCACAAAATTTACTTTTAATGATAAAAATAGGAACTATCCTTTTAAAACCGAAATTTAAGTTTTACAAATATTCATTATTAGGGATTTTTTGTGATATTAATAATTAATTAATATTAAACAACATTTTAATTTTAATTGATTTATAGACAAAAAGACTTCTTCACACACCATAAATTTTAATCCAGCACAACCGGTTTCGAAAGGACGTAGCCTTCCTTCCTCAGGTGCAAAAAAACACGTGCTACTGCCTTGGAGGCAAAAGCAAGACTCAAGTGTGTCTTGCTTTTGCCTCCAAGGCAGTAACACGTGTTTTTTTGCACCTGATGAAGGAAGGCTACGTCCTTTCGAAACCGGTTGTGCTGGATTAAAATTTATGGTGTGTGAAGAAGTCTTTTTGTCTATATATCTTTTGTACACCAGTTTTGCATTTAGTTTTAATTGATTTATTATTATTATTATTATTCTCAGACCTTTTTAGAGTGATTTTTTTTTTTTTTTAATTCCTCCCAAAATTTTTTAATTGTTATGCTACTGACTTCGGCATAATTAAGACTGACATTTTTTAATACTTTGCTTTCAATACGTCACGCTGATGTAAAATTCTTTCACGCACTGTTAGTCTTATAAAGGTGAAACTTGTTTTACAGGAATAGTTGACGTTAATTTCATATACATAAAATTCAGCCTAATTACTCTTAACAATTTTATTTTGTTTACGATTCCTTTGTATATATTAATTTGTTTATTATGTTATTATTATTATTATTATTATTATCGTTATTATTATTATCGTTATTATTATTATTGCTAGATACTAATTGATTTTACACATTGTCTGTCTTGTTACGGGAAAGTACATTTTACAGAAAAATTAAATTAAATTAATTTCATGTATGGACTTAAGCAAAGCTACTTTTAACACTTTCTGTTGCTCAACACTCTAAACTTTTACCTTTGCTTTTAGTTATTTACATGGTTTCATGTAACACTGATTGTTGATTTTGTTGGGAAAAAAATTGTTTTAAACAATAATCAGTGTTAATTTTTCGTATATGGTTTCATGTAATTCGATACAACATTTTTGATCCTTTGGTTTCAGTTATTAATTCCTTTTATATTCAATAGAAGAAAGTATTGTATTCGTAAAAATTTTAGACTTGCGGTTTTCGACTAATTTACACGTTTTGGCCATTTTTAGAAAATGTTTGCTTATCTGTCTGACAAAAATTTTGTGGCAACGATAGATGAAGGACACATAATTTTATGTGAGTTTATATCTAGTTTTACTTTGACATCAATATGTGCCTATCAGCTTTTGGTGAAAATCACCCAAAATTCGGCCCTGCTGTGCTGCTATTTTTTTCCATTTAAAACAAGGCTACATCTAAGCTTGTAATGTGTACAACTGCATAACACTTCATATGTGAGAGGGTCATTATGAAAGACAGTGCGATTTCAATTTAGATGCTTATCGTCTGACAGATGGCGCGCTTTATTTTACAATTTTTTTTTTCCCCCGTATGGGCTACATCTCATCCGAAGACTGCATATCTACCTTTATGGCATATAAATGCATAAAACGGTAACACTTGTAATGTAAGATAACCATTATGGAAATAAATGCTGATTTATTTTGGGTGTATATCGACCGTCAAGTGGCACTGCTATTACTCACCTACTATTATTTTCACTTTTGCGATATCTCATCACCTATTGGAAAACTGCACCAAACTGCCTATGTAAAATCCTTGAGATAAATTATTATTGAATTTTTTTTTTTTTTTTTTTTTTTTTTTTTTTTACGTTTAAATCAGTATGCATGTTGCTTTTACATGAAAAATATAAAAGAAAGTTTTGTGGTGGCCACAACATACTAGTTCACATTGTTGCCAAATCTTAATTTTTTTTTCACTTGTTATCTAGCTTTTTATATTAAAAAATAAAATAACTAAAAAAAAAATAATAATAATAATTTTGATTTGCAAAAATAGTTGGTATTAATTTCACGCATGGATATGAACATAATTACTTCTTGCGTTTTATAATATATATGTAGCTGTTAAATGCTGATTGATTTCGCGCATTAATACTTTTTTTTAAGGGAAAAACATTTTACAGTAATAGCTGATGATAATATAATTACAGTAATAGTTGATGATACAGATATATATAGTATTTGATATTGAAGTTTATATTTTATATGATTATTTAAAAAAGAAAAAAAAAGCTGTCTAACGCAGAATTTAAGTTAGTACGACGCTGTTTTGCATATTGTAAACTTAAAAAAAAAAAAAAAAAAAAAAAAAAAAAAAGCCTGTTCTTCAACACAAAGACATTTGATATTTGTGCACATTTGTACAATCCCCCGTTCGCGTACTTTTATTGGAAAAGATTATGTTTATTGTCATACGACCTCTCATCGTGTGGCGTTTTGAACTAGTTCTTGAATCAAGGCCCGCAATTTCTAATCAATTAATGAATTCTTTCCGGCTTTCTGAATTAAAATCTACATTAAAATCTCCCACCAACAAATAAACCACATTCAAATTGACTTATTTATTTATTACTGTAAGAACATGTAAAAATAGTTTATTCCATGATTTCGAATCCGATTGTCTACAAAAAAACTTCAGGTTATTAAAATGACGTCAGAAATTCATAACGCATCTAAAAGGACGGCTAATTCGAATACTTTACTTCTTTATTTTTTTAACTTCATTTTTGAGCTCTTCGAAAATTTTTCTCAGACAGAGGAAACTTTTGTTTAAATTAATTATTTTACCACTTCTTAATCCAATTGTTAACAATCGATTTTTAAATATGTAAAAAAATTTATAATTGCAGACAATAATTATCTTGTACAACAATTTTAAAAAAAGAAGAAGAAGAAGAAGAAGGAAAGAAAGAAAGAAAGAAAGAGAAAGAAAAAAAAAAAGAAAAGAAAAAATGAAAACTGTTACACTTTTATTTTATTTTATTTATTTATTTATTTACTTAGTTATTTTTGACATAAAGAGAATTATATTTATTAAAACCCGAATAAACTACTACGTCAGAAACGCCAAAGAAAAATATTGGAAATGCATACAGCTGTTTCGGTAGCCTAAAGCGTACCGTCTTCAGTGCATACCGTCTTCATCCTTTTTGCACTGAATGACGGTACGCTTTAGGCTACCGAAACAGCTGTATGCATTTCCAATATTTTTCTTTGGCGTTTCTGACGTAGTAGTTTATTCGGGTTTTAATATATCCAACGCCAAGTCTCCTGTTATTATAATTATATTTATTATTCACCTTCAAATACATTTATTTTCTTTTATAATGGAAAAAAAAAATAAAACATGTTTTTTTCTTTATTTCACCAATTTATCAACTTGTTTTTCCTGGTTAATGTTAAAATGAGGTTTTAATTTAATGTCTTTTGAACAAACATCCGATTGAAGGAAAGAGAGAAAAAAAAACAGCTAGATTTCATCTTGATTAATAAGTATGCCAATTTTTGTAATGATTGGTTGAACAGTATAGCTTTGTATAGCGAAAACCCTGACATATTCAGGTGAAACACAGCAAATGATAACGAAGCGAAATGTCTGAATAAAAGCAACAGTTCGGTCGCACTAAATACTACTCTATTAACATTTTTTTTTTACTTAATTTATTTGAGTTGTTCATATTGTTACAGAATTAAAAAAAAATTAATCTTACGAATTAGTAAATTTGGCATCCCCCGTAAAAAAAAAAAAAAAAAAAAAAAAAAAAAAAAATATCAATTTTTTTCCGTTTGTTTACGACAATGTGAATAACTAAAACTTCGTTTTAGTTAAGTTTACATTGTTGCAGAATTTTTAAAATTATTTTCACAAATTATTAAATTTGGCACGCGCACACTAAAATATAAAAAATAAATAAAAGAGAGGGGGGGGGGGGAGAGAAAAGAAAAAACAGAAAGAAGGAAAACGCTTTTATACAATATTGATTAATTTTTATATGATGTATACAAAGCAAAGTATTTCATTTTGTTATTTTGCGATATAATAAGGAGTTTTATCAACATCTTTATTTTCAGGCAACGCACAATAAATTGCCGTTAACTGATTGAAAATAAAAATAGGGGTATAACCCCTTATCTTTTTGTGAGAAATTGAAACTAAACTAATTTTATTGACGATGATTTTCTGAAATTTTACGACATTTTCAACGCCCGCTCGCTCTCTCTTTTATTTTTATTTATTTATTTTTATTTTTATATTTTTAAGGAATTCAATATGTAAATATATATTTTTAAATTAATAAATAACAGTCTCCCCGTGCCTCACAAAATATCACAGGAGGCAATTCAATACATTTGGCTAATAAATTACATTGAAAAAATTTGTTAAAACTTGCGCATTCGCAGTTAAAAGTTTCGTAAAAATGCTTATATTTCATCAGATATTTAGTATTTTCTTGCTCTTATTGTAGCATATTGTGTTTACTGCAGTATATCCAGCTTACAAAAAGTAACGTTGCGTTGGTTTGAAATTCCTGCGTGTTACAAACAAAAAACGTTCGAAAAAATTTGAATGTACGTGCAAATTACTCATACAAATTAATAGAGATAACTAAAAAAAAGCATTATAATCACATGCTACAGTGATAATGAATTCTAAGCATCATTTTTTACAGGGTATCCAAAACTTTCAGTTTTTTTTTTTTTTCGATTCGAAATAATTCTTGCGTGTTTTTTTTTTTTTTTTGTTTTTTTTTTTTTCTTTTTTATGGTGTTTTCTTGCAAAGCTTTTATTCTTCACCTTAAAATTACCTTAATCCGATTCAGAATACCAAAATTGATAAAGAATTGTTTATTTATTTATTTATTTATTTATAAAAACGAAAGAATTTTAAGCGAATTTTGTCACTGAACTTGGCATTTTACATTCCGACGTGTTTCCTAGTTTAAAAAATAACGAAATATTAACAGTTAAATAAAAATTTCTAGTTTCGAAAAAAGGTTTTTTTTTTTTTTTTTTTTTTTTTTTTAACCACTCACTGTAATTTAACATATGCGTGAGTATGATAAAACCCTCCAAAGACACAAACATTAAAAAGATAAATATACGACAAAAAATAAGAGGGAAATGCTAAATGGCATTATCGCTAGAATTAAATTATGTGGTTAATTACATTTACAAGTAAATTAAATTCCATATAATTAGAATCGTGTTCAACACTTATTATAATAAAATGGATAAAAGTAAAAAAAAAAAAAAAGTATGCTCGTAAATGCTTTTTTTAATGTGCGTAATTAATTCCTGTACAATTTGCTCAATTTTATTATAGTTGAAATGCGACAGAATTTTGTTAGCTTAATTACGATGTTATTTAGGTTAATGTTAAGACAATTCATAATTCTTTTTACTTTCTCTTACCCATATATGGTAGAGAAACAATTGTTTTGTGAGTCAAATTTTTGAAATCGATTGTTTGCTATAATTATACGTTTTCAGATGTCCCGAAAAATCGGGGTTTTTTAGCAGTTGGTCTGTGTGTCTATCTGTTTGCCTGTGTGAGTCTATTATCAGCAAAACTGAAAAACAAATATTATCTGGAAGTCCAAACTCGAATTTCTAAATTTGTATCATACAGACGGGCTACTAGAAACATTTTTAATGAAATGAAACAAATAGTTCGTGTACATTCATAAATATTAAAATAAATTACGTCTATGGTCCAGATTTCTTGGTGATAAATTTTAACGTCTTTAAACTGCACAAAACAAAACAAACCATATATATTTTTCTTATAAATATATTAGCAAGTTTCATACAGAACATGGTATGAAAAACATTCACAATTCGTTAACAGCCACACAAAAGAATTCGGATTTATTAGGATGGATAAAGAAATTTCTTGAAGTACATTTGAAATGTTGTTCAGTTGTACTAAATTTAAGTACAAGGTGCGTATACAACTTACAGGCAATATACAGGATTACACGAAATTAAGCGAATAAATTCTTTTGTAATGGATGTAATTGAGGAAAGTGATTTAGTAAATTAAACCACTAAAGGAAAATAAAACAACGTAAAAAAGAACACAAATGTGATGTCGATAATCACATATTCTAAAAAATATATTATCATATTAAAAATTAAATTAAATTAAACTAACGAACACATGTTTATGACCTCTAAATTGCAACTTAAATTCACATACAGTATGTTCTTTAAATTTTTACATTTTTCCTCTTCCCACATATGTATCTTTTGCTTATTGCAACTCTATCGAAACCTTTGATCACATATTATTCGTTCTTTAACGTAATGCAGATCTACAATAGCTTGTTTTGACTTTTCCTAATTCGGTTTCTTTTCATCTTACAAATAAATGCAGTTTTGTCGCCATAAGTGGATTTCTGGTCTCATAACATGGTACGTTAATTTTTGCTTAAAAGTTCC
Organism: Salticus scenicus; assembly: GCA_963930645.1. Lineage (NCBI taxonomy): Eukaryota > Metazoa > Arthropoda > Arachnida > Araneae > Salticidae > Salticus > Salticus scenicus. The sequence continues at coordinate 103,374,402 of OZ005654.1, read as the reverse complement.
GGTTCTCATGGCGTGTTTTGGCGTTTAGTGAGGACCGTTTGAATTATAATCATGTGGTAACCTTTTCAAAAATTGTATGTATTTATACGTAACATAATTACAACCATTTTTTCTCTACTTTTTGAATTTGGCGTCGACTAGAGCTCTGGCGAAATTAATCAAGAAATCGAAGCGTCACTTGATCACAAAAATGTAAGCAATCAAGACGTCGTTGTTGGGGCTCCTGGCTCCCCCTCCACTCCGTACTTTGTAACAACTTTGAAAATTTTTATTAATTTTTATATTCACGTATAGGGTCACCACAGATGTTTAATATTTTTAAAATATTTAAATAAAATAAGTCTGCAGTTTGAATAATGTCTATTTCTGAAGATTTCCTGAGTTGTTGCATTACTTCGCATGTACTCTCTCAAGTTGTGTTTTTTAAATTGTATTCAGTTAATACGTCAATATTTCCGGCCATAAAAATCTATTTCACAACTGGTGCTACGACCACTGGCATTATTCAAATTTTTAAGTGGAGTGGGGAGCCCTTCGAGAATTTAACAAGCACGCTTAAATTTTTTCCGAAATTCTTCAAGACTTCTACATGCGTCCAAATCCCTGGAAGCGACCGCTAGATGTTTCTTACGTACCCGTACTCAGCTTATTTCATGAAAATTCCCGTTCAAGATTTCAAATTTTTACGGATTTTCTTCATATCAGTGCTATATACGTTTCCTACAAGGAGGATGTCCTGAATTTTATTTTGAAAACTCCGTTATTTTATTTCCGTTATATTGTCGGTATTCAAGAAAAGAGTGTCGTCACTTCTTTATTGCATTTATATGATCTTTTCCGGTAATTTTCGGTTGAACATCTCTTTAAAAAAATTATCGGACATCACGTTGAGGATTACCGATTAAAGCATACAGATCTTGTGATTTTCTATCGATAATTGTCTTCTAGATTTTCCTGAACAATGAACAACAATTACCGACTAGAGGTAATTTAATTTCTCAAGAATCATCATAAATTAAAAAAAAAGAAAGAAATGGAAGATTTTTATCATGATTAAAAATTCTTGTTTTCGTGTATACGAACTCCTGATCCTGATAACATATTGTGTGACTAACATCGAGACATCGTATACTAACAATGTAGACTCTCCATCTTTTATGTGTTTTTGTCGATTTAACCGCAAGAAAAGAATGCTGATAAATGTTCTGAGGTGCCATTATTCATCATATTACAGGAAAACTTTCGTTCAAGATTTTCGATCAAGTTGCTCTTCTTCAAATGTGGATTAAATTATTCCTGCATACACGATAATCCTAGTGCCTTGTGATAAAGAGAATGACAATTTACATATTACTCAGTATTTGTCTTCGGCAAGTGTGATATATATTGAAATGAACCTTGAAAGCAAATGCTCCAGTAAATTCTAATACATTTATTCTCTCCCAGTGATCAAGAAAAATACTCTAACCGCAGATGAAATACTCTATTATTATTCGCTTTTTGACAATGTCCAACTTTTTTGCTCTTCGTAGTTATCAATGTTATTATTCTGCAAAAACAATTCAAGAGAAAATCTGCGCTTTGATCTTTCGATTTATGAAGCTGTAGCAATTTGACCAGTGACGAGTGATTATGCGTGTTTCTTTTATTCAAATATGAAAAATAAGAATTCCCGACTTTATTCTAATTTCATGAACGCGACTGCATTATAAACTATTTTACAATGATCTGTCTGAGCGACTTCATCTTTTGCAGTTTTATGCAACCGTAAAAAAAAAAAAGTAAAAGAAAAAGAAAAAGTTTTTTTAAATTTTTAATTTTTTCTCAAATAAAACTATAAAATATAGATTCCTAAGGCACACATGACTGAGATTCCAGGTAACCTTTGAATATTTTTCAATTTTTCTATATTATATTTTATATGTATTATTATTCAATTTTTAGATGATCAATTTATCTTTTTAATGTTTAGTTACTTTTAAATAATCATTTAATATGAAAAACACGCTAATTACCTTATATTTAACATACGTGAACAAGTTAATTCGATTTTTTCAAATACCACACACTTCTTATTATTTTAATATTTGGAATATATAAGATAACATTTTATATCTTGTTTATATCTAGTTTTGGTATAATATGAATATATATTTATTTTTTTATTATTTTTGGAATATCTTACTCTTACATAATTTTTAATATGTGGCATTAAAAAAAAAAAAAAAAAAAATCTCACATAGTTATATGTTAATATATGTCACATACTTATTAAGTTCTTTATACGACTATGATTTTTGTGCTGATACCAGTAGTATTTTGAAACAAATATTATATATATACAGCAATATACTTTTTTTATACAAATATTATATTTCCCACATACTTTTTCCCACAATTATGATTATATAACAATGTATTATGATACAATTATTACATTAATCGAACTAATGTGTTGTTGAAATGTTTTCCATTACTACATTTTTTCGATACACTCATACATTTGTGAAGGAACGCTCCATGGTAATTGCCAATTTTCCCAGTATTCTAGAATTACATTATGTGTCACAAATTTCACAAAGAATATACAACTACTTGTACATTTTTCTTTCAGTCCTGAATATGTCTTTAGGGAATGATATTTTTCCTGAACACTTTCAAACACAATTTGAATTTCAAGTTACTGAATATATTTAAAAAATAAATAAATAAAAAATATAATAAATGATTTGCATAAATATATTTCTCATTTCTCTAATAATTTTTCTGAAAATAATCTTACGTATTTTGTGCACATTGTGGCAATGTTTCTAAAATAATATTGATAATGGTAATATTAATAATATATACCGGGTGATCCAAAAGTCAGGACAAACTTTAAAAATGAATAATTCGAAAACGAATCAAGATACAAAGGTACGGTTTGCACCAAACGGATGAAAAAGAAACCGGGTTTTGTGTGGCAAACAAAAAAAAATAGTTCTGTTGGCGACCAACAGATGGCGCTATAGTGTTTTTTTTTTTTTTTTTTGACATAAAGATGATTTATAAATGAAAAAACAAATGTTGCCAACTTACAAGTCAGCTTAATTACAGTTAATTAGTAATACTACATTAACTGTTCGATGTCCATCATTCAGAAGTACAGATGTGAGACGATTCACCACATCGTTCACAGCATTTAGTAGCATTTCTTGCATTATGGCAGACACATTTTGGCGGATGGCATCTTTCAGTGCTGCTAGTGATGCCGGTTGGTCGCGGTACACTTTTGACTTTATGAATCACCACAGGTAAAAGTCACAGGGTGTCAGATCGGGAGATCTTGGAGGCCATGCGTGATTAAAGTAGCGACTGAGAAAGCGATATTTCGATGCATATAAGCTTCGACTACCATTACCTGCTGTAGTTGTTTCTTTTTATATCGTTTGTTGCTTTGCATAATCCTACATCAGAAATCCGACTGCGCCGTCTGTTGGTCGCCAACAGAACTATTTTTTTTTTTTTTTTCGTAGCCACACAAAACCCGGCTTCTTTTTCATCCGTTTGGTGCAAACCGTATCTTTGTATCTTGATTCGTTTTCGAATTATTAATTTTTAAAGTTTGTTCTGACTTTTGGATCACCCGGTATATATCATAAATATTTTTGCCAAAAAGCTTAGGAAATGTCCTATAACTTTAAATAATTTTATTGTACAATTTTTAACAATGAATCATTTTCTTAATATTTATTTTTGTTAATTTTATGCCCCGCATGAGTATTTTGTAGGCCTGAAATACAATGCTGGTAAATTTGTTATGCATGATTTTATCCTTTCATTTTGAATGCTGGCGCCAAATTTTTCTTGTGTAAGGGTAAAGACTTGCATAACATTTCTTGCGTAATTTTACGATCAATACCAATGTTTCATTTTAAAAAAAATGATTTTTTTAAATATATATTTATAAATATTAATAATAATAATACTAAAAGAAAAATAAAATATACAAATATAATTATATTAAAAAAAAGTGCCATGATAAAAATAATAATTTATTTTTAAACAGAGGAGATTTTTTTTTTTTTTTTAATGATTGTTGATGGTTAATTTTCCGATTTACATTTATATCATATTTAAAAAAGAAAATGGAATAAAAATAAATTAATGTTCTTTTGGTTAAAATAAAAATAAAAATGACAGTAATTAATTAATGTTGAATGATTCTTAAAATCCATGTGGTAAGTATTTTTGCTATATTTCATGACTCATTTGTGCATTTTTATTAAGTCGAAATCTTCATTGTTGTTGAACTGATTGATGGAGCCGTTGAATGACAAATTTCTTTCAATAGATGCCTTTTACACTTGTACACACACACACATTCTACTCATTAAGCTATGTTTTGGTAAATGAATTCACGACTCATAAATCAGGCGTAGAGCTGGAGGATATCAGAAATCAAATATCGCGATATATCGCCAAGTTAATATCGATATTAATGATATTATCGATATTTTTTCAAGAAAAGGAAAATAGACATTTGCTACTTTTTAAAGATAAATGAACACCAATTTTAATGTATACAAGCGTGGATCGTTTTCAGAGCCCGGAGATGCGAGAAGTCATGTAAAGCCGCACCAGATTTAAAAAACATGAGAAAAATGACGGCTTTGGGCTTTCTCACGGTTTTGTGAGGTCTAACTGCAATAGAGACAGTACCCGGAGATGAGAGAAGTCGTGTAGATCCACACCAGATTGTAAAAACGTGAGAAAAATGGCTGCTTTGGCCTTTCTCACGGTTTTGTGAGATCTAACTGCAACGTTTCCGGCTGCAATCTTTAAGAGACAGTGTCCGGAGATGAGAGAAGTCGTGTAGAGCCGCACTAGATTGCAAAAAACGTAAGAAAAATGGCGGCTTTCTCACGGTTTTGCGAGGTCTGACTGCTATAGAGACAGTGCCCGGAGATGAGAGAAGTCGTGTAGAGCCACACCAGATTGTAAAAACGTGTGAAAAATGGCGGCTTTGGCCTTTCTCACGGTTTTGTGAGGTCTAACTGCAACGTTTCCGGATGCAATCTTTAAGAGACAGCGTCCAGAGATGAGAGAAGTCGTGTAGAGCCGCACCAGATTGTAAAACAATATACAGTATATAAATATTAACACTTCATACAAGGATGGAAAGTGTTCGCTGACGATGACGCGAGTTCAACGATTTTTGTTCACCCAAAAGTGCTCAAAGCGCCTAAAGAAGTTTTCATTTCAATAAATGAATGAATATGTAAGTAAATATATTACTTTTATGTCGAAAAAAATATATAAATGTACAAACATTTTTTTTTCTTTTTTTTTTTTTTTTTTTTTTTTTTATAATTAAAATAGAATTGGAAAAAGAAAAAAAACAGTGCCAAAGAAATGGAACCGCTTCAGCATAGCCCTTTGCAAAATTTAAATTTGGTACCGAAGTAACCCGGATATTTCTTTCCAAAATTTTCGATAGCCACTTTAATTCATCAATAAATTGACAACAAAAATTTAAAAACCACAAAGGGGCTCCTTTGCTAAAGTTATACCAAAGACATTTTAAGAAATGAATATAGAAATCGATGCTAGTGAATGAAACACCAGTTATTAAAATAAGTCCAGTCGTACTAAATTAAATTCTGTTTACATAGAATGTAAGTAGAATTTCTATTTTTTTTTTTTTTTTTCTTAACCACTTTTCTTTTGTTTAAATCTCTTATATTTAATAAGAACAGCTAAAATAAATAAATAAATTAATAATAATAATAATAATAATAAAATGCTGCACAAAAAATAAAATAAAAATGAATAAATAAAATAATAATAAAATAATAAAATGCTCAGTGTTATATCATTGTTCAGTCGGAAAACTGTCACTATAAAATTTCTGAAGATAAAAATCTACTTTACTAGCTTAATAAAGAACTGAGTTTATTAAAATATTTTACAATAATAATGATAGAAGGTAAACTTATATATACAAAAAAATTTACATTATACTGCACACGATTAAAAATTACCCGATCGAAATATGTTCGGAAATTATTTTATTATTTTCATCTCCGAGACATCCAAAACATTTCCATATTTCCATTTTTTTTTTTTTTTTTTAATACCACTTGATATTATTTCGAACAATCGATGTGGCTGCGAACATTCATTTTACATTCAATATTCTAAATATTACTTTCACGTAAACCGCAATATACTACATGAAGAAAATATATCGATGTCAATGACTGAATATCCGGCAGACGATATTACTCTTGCGATCAAAGTTCTAATGGATATCATTGTCTGAAATACTGCAATTCGGCTTTGATCATGTTTGATAAACATATGTTGAATCTCGCATGTTCATTGGCCAGTTAATACTGATATGAATGAGCCAATAGCAGGAAATGAGCTGCAATATTACTGGTATGGGGATATCTTCGAATGTGAGAAGCTGGGAAATAATATACTGCGATAACTTGATGAGTGATGAATGAAATATTTTATATGTTATCGTTCAACGTCTGACTTTTTAAGCAGTGGTACTGGTATTTATTTTCGATTGAGAGATCACAGATATGACAAAAAAAGGAAGTGGTTATATTTCATTCGGATGTAGAGGGATGTATTGCGGATGAGAGAAAAAGAAGAAGAGAGAGAAGAAAGAGAGAAAGAGAGAGATCGTTTAGGGCTATGAGAGAGCAATGTGGGAATGTGGGGAAAGAAGGAAAGGAATATTAGAGTAAGATATTCGGTGCTATATTTCGGGTGGGGTTCAATCGGTCGTGCTGTGCATGCGTGGTAGGGAAAAGCGGAAGCGGAAAGCGGAGTTTGAAAGAAAGGGAAAGAAGCGGTGTTTGAAGGAGGCACTAAGATTGGATGTTTTAAAGTTATTTATCGATGTGCGATCGGTCGGCTGCATGGTGCACGCTGAGAAATATCGTTAAAGCGATATATCGGCAGAGTAAGATTTTAAATACTGTTATTGCGATACTAAAAAAATATTGATATTTTGTGATATATTGATAAATAATCCAGCCTTAATCAGGCGTAGCCTCTGCTGAGGCCACACATTTTTTCTTCTGACTTATTTAATGTGCGCGAAAATTTATTTCATGAATGGTTAGCAATTTATTTTAGCCTTTACAGTTTAATTACAACACGTCTATATTTACTTCATTTTTGACAATGTGAACATACATAGCTTGCCTTGAAATTTGTTTATTAAAAATAATTATAAAAGACAACAATTAAAGAAAATTATTTATTAATGTATACTTTTGTCCATATTTTTTTTCTAATTTTATTCTCCTCTTACAGATTTTTAAATTGTTGTTCACATTATTTATTTTTCATATTTAACAGTCATTATATTTCAGCTTCAAATTTTTCTTTCAATGTGTACATAAATGCACAATTTTCTCTCTTTTTCATAATTTTATAGTGTTTTGTTTTGGTTTAAATTGTTCGGTAAATCATATATAGACATTTTATGATTTACATATGCATTTTATGCAAATTAACTATTTTTCACACATCATTTATATCACTGTTTCTACACGCACGCACACACACACAAAATAAATAAATTAAAAAAAAAAAAAAAAGGATAAAATAAATAAAATAAGGGCGTATATTATTTGCTCGAGATTTCTAAATATCACATTAATTTTAAGTATGGGCTATTACTCAATTCTTCAAATTGAGATCCGTAATTAATTTAATGACACACACATACACACATATACAGTCGGCTGCAAAATTATTCGAGCACTAGCCAATAATTCCTATGTTTAAAAAGTACACTTAAGACTGTTTTGCTAAGTAAATCCTTGTCGAATCATTTTCTTAGACTGATTAAGAACATGACTCGACAAGGATTTATTTAACAAAGCTGTATTAAGTGTACTTTTTTTTGGCAAGGATTATTGCTAGTGCTCGAATAATTTTGCAGCCGACTGTATGTACTGTTCCAACATATATATCAAATAATTTTACATTTTTCTTGTTGTTGTCTGTAATACTTTCAATATTATGCCATTGAAAAAAAAAAAAAAAAAAAATATTTACAAATTTGGGTTACAATCAATAAAATTACATGTCGTATATTTCAAATTTATCACTCACACATATTTATATCACACATCCTTCTTATTTCGTGTAAATGAGATTATTCATTATTGAAATGGAAACAAAATATTATACTGTGAGACATTTCAAATTTTACCCAATTAGTTCTGGGTACTCACACTTTTACACACATACACTCACAAACAAACAAAATAAATAAAGGATTATTATAAAAAAAAAAAAAAAAAAAAAAAAAAAAATGGATATGTTCAAATAATAAATATAAGTTCTCTACACATACATACAGTCTTCGTCCAAGGGAAAAAAAAATAATAATTTGAATACATTGATACACATTTGGGTTTATCCCAACTGGGGAGGATGCTAAGTTTAAACGAGTTCTTTTATTTACATTTCTGACGCACATAACATGCAACTCTCATATGTATTTATTTGTTACACCATTACAAATTTTATACATTATTAATTGAAATAATTTGAATAAGTAGTTTTTAACAATTTCCACTGCAGGGGGAAAGTGCAATTAAATTTTTTCTCGCAAAATATAGTATTCATAACATACACATACACTACCTTTGTTTATATTACATCTCATTGAAATTTTATTTAGATTTTTTAATCATTTAATTAATTTCTTTGAATTTGTTACTTAACAGTATTTAAAAAAAAAAAAAAAAAAAAAAAAAAAAAAGTATATGTAAATGATCTGCTGCACTTCTCAAGGCCAAGGGAAGTTTGTTATGTTTTCAGCAACATTGTATGCCATCTCTGGCGGGTCCAATCTTTGCATGTTCAACGATGCAGTTGACATAACAGCATTGTAATCATGCGCGTATTCTAGTCATCATAATTGTATACAGACGTTTTTACATATTTGTACAATGTAAATTTCAGCAATAATAATGATAAAAGACATTCATTTGACAAATTTTAGAAATAATTTTGAATGCAAAGGTTGCTAAGGATTTAAAAAAAAAAAAATTGTAAATCACTGATATTTTTTGCTTTTTATAACAGTCTTTACACATTTAAAAAAAAAATTTCCAGTGCAACTAACTGTTCCCTTTATTATTCACATATATTTTTGTCTACAAAAATAAATAAATAAAATAATAATAATAATAATAATAATTAATGGTAATAATGAAAATACTTTTCTGTGCAATCGTTTGAAATTCGATGTTTATAGGTGGCAAGCAAGGCTTCTCCACTATTTACACATTTACACACACATTTTTGCAAATATTTTATATTCATGCATTTCACATTTTTCATTGATTTATCTCTCAGTTTTTGGGGAGAAAATCTTTAATCAATCATAAAATAACTTGATTGAGTTGCCTTGTCTTGAAACTGTAAAAAATATTTGTTTTTAGACGTTTGTATAGAAAAAATAAATTCTCCTACATATTTTATACATACTTTTTTTTTTTTTTTTTTGTTTAATTAAAGGATGACCATGTGTAATTTTAATGATAACTTCATACACATTATGATTATATTTTTACAACAAGTTAAAAGCTACAGAATCACACATTTTAATTGTTCATAATTTTTTAATTTGTGGTTTAGCTAAAAGATAGCTCAGTGCAATGATTCTCTTGTGGCATTTATAGGTTTCATTAAGGTACTTCTTCATACATTCACACACATTTCTCATGTTAACATTTTTTTTTTACACTTAACAAAAAAAAAAAAAAAAAAAAAAAAAAAAAGTTGCACTTCGGGAGTGCCGACAGAAGTGAAAACGTGAACAATTACGTGTGTATTTCTTGAATCGTCAGGAAATATTTTATTGTGTAGGAAATACTTTTAAATGAAGTGTTTTTTTCATTCATTAATATAAACTACTACTACAAAAATTATATTACAATTTTATTTAATGCGCTAACTGCAATAGAGACTGTGGCCGTTGTTTTCAGTGTCCGGAGATGAGAGAAGTCGTGTAAAGCAGCACCAGATTGTAAAAACGTGAGAAAAATGGCGGCTTTGGCCTTTCTTACGGTTTTGTGAGGTCTAACTGGAATAGAGACAGTGTCCGAAAATGAGAGAAGTCGTGTAGAGCCGCACCAGATTGTAAAAACGTGAGAGAAATGGCGGCTTTGGCCTTTATCACGGTTTTGTGAGGTCTAACTGCAACGTTTCCGGCTGCAATCTATAAGAGACAGTGTCCAGAAATGAGAGAAGTCGTGTAGAGCCGCACCAGATTTTAAAAACGTGAGAAAAATGGCGGCTTTGGTCTTTCTCATGGTTCTGTGAAGTCTAACTGCAACGTTTCCGGCTGCAATCTTTAAGAGACTGTGTCCGGAGATGAGTGAAGTCGTGTAGAGCCGCACCCGATTGTTAAAACGTGAGAAAAATGGCGGCTTTGGCCTTTCTCACTGTTTTGTGAGGTCTAACTGCAAAAGAGACAGTGTCTGGAGATGAGAGAAGTCGTGTAGAGCCGCACCAGATTGTAAAAACGTGAGAAAAATTGCGGCTTTGGCATTTCTCACGGTTTTGTGAGGTCTAACTGCAACGTTTCCGGCTGCAATCTTTAAGAGACAGTGTCCGGAGATGACAGAAGTCGTGTAGAGCCGCACCAGATTGTAAAAACTTGAGAAAAATGGCAGCTTTGGGCTTTCTCACGGTTTTGTGAGGTCTAACTGCAATAGAGACAGTGCTCGGAGATGAGAGAAGTCGTATAGAGCCGCACCAGATTTTAAAACAATATACAGTATATAATTACTAATACTTCACATTAGCAAGTTAATTGTATGATACATTATTTGTATCATACAAGGATGGAAAGCGTTTCGAGGACACGAATTCAATGATTTTTGTTCACCCAAAAGTTTTCACTTCAAATGGAAAGCGTCAGCTGACGATGACGGGAGTTCAAAGATTTTTCTTCACCCAAAAGTGCTCAACGCGCCTAAAGAAGTTTTCACTTCAAAAAAAAAAAAAAAATTACCTAAGCATTTTTGGTATATATTTGATCAATCAAATTTGCATGATTGATTTGCCTTAGCATGAAACTGTAAAAATATTCACTCTAGATTCTTGCACAGATGATTATCTTTGGTGCTTCTCTAATTATAACTACACGTACAGTCGGTAACAAAAGTGTCCGAACACTAGCAAAAATTCTTATGTAAAAAAAGTACACTTCATACGGTTTTGTTAAATAAATCCTTATCGAACCATGTTCTTAGACTGACTAAGAAAAGGACTATTAATTATTTTACATTCGCACTGCTTACATGAAATATTTTAACTTAAAAAACAAAAAAAAGACATACCAAATACATAAATAAATAAATATAAATAAATAAGTAAACAAAAGATTTTATTTATATGTCTGCAGACAACAGTATACATATATATTAATTTTTCACTATATTTCATTGGAATTTTTTTTTTTTTTTTTTTATTCATTCAGCACATTAAATCAATATTAATAATGTATGTACATTTTGTGGCAACATCAGAGAAGCAAAGTACTTCCTACATTTGTATTATTCATGTCAACTTTTGTTTTCTTTATATAGATTAGAACTATTGCAAATACATATTTTGAAATACTGATTGCAATTTGAAATTGTTGCAAATGGACATTTTATTATTATTGTTGCTATTTGGATCCAATTTTGAAAAAGTATTGATTTATATTACTTGATGTATAAAACTGCAGTATAAAAAATCTATAAGAGCAATAATATATATATATATATATATATAGTTGAAATGCTATATTTTTATTTATTATTTAGCAACCTATGTGCTCTTGATGAAAAAATGTCATGACTTACTAAATTGTGTTTGGTGCACCTTGTAAGCAAATGTCTTACAAAATTGAATTATTGACATATATCTATCTCTTTTATCAGTTATAGCATACTACTTTCACTATTGTTGCTTATAAAATATTGTATTGCATTTGTAATTCTGTAGGTGACCACACACACATATATATATTTAGTGTTACGCAATTTATTTTATATCATATATGCATATTTTATTATGTTATGTGACTATATATTTGCTTTAATATATTCTTATATACATTGTTTGTTTAGAGAAAAAATGGTTGAAGTTAATTTTTTTCTCGTCAAGGGGAAGAAAATATGTGATGTCGATAATCACATATTCTAAAAAATATATTATCATATTAAAAATTAAATTAAATTAAACTAACGAACACATGTTTATGACCTCTAAATTGCAACTTAAATTCACATACAGTATGTTCTCTAAATTTTTACATTTTCCCTCTTCCCACATATGTATCTTTTGCTTATTGCAACTCTATCGAAACCTTTGATCACATATTATTCGTTCTTTAACGTAATGCAGATCTACAATAGCTTGTTTTGACTTTTCCTAATTCGGTTTCTTTTCATCTTACAAATAAATGCAGTTTTGTCGCCATAAGTGGATTCCTGGTCTCATAACATGGTACGTTAATTTTTGCTTAAAAGTTCCGGTTCTCATGGCGTGTTTTGTCGATTAGTGAAGACCGTTTGAATTACAATCATGTGGTAGCCTTTTCAAAAATTGTATGTATTTATACGTAACATAATAACAACCATTTTTTCTCTACTTTTTTAATTTGGCGTCGACTAGAGCTCTGGCGAAATTAATCAAGAAATCGAAGCGTCACTTGATCACAAAAATGTAAGCAATCAAGACGTCGTTGTTGGGGCTCCTGGCTCCCCCTCCACTCCGTACTTTGTAACAACTTTGAAAATTTTTATTAATTTTTATATTCACGTATATGGTCACCACAGATGTTTAATATTTTTAAAATATTTAAATAAAATAAGTCAGCAGATTGAATAATGTCTATTTCTGAAGATTTCCTGAGTTGTTGCATTACTTCGCATGTACTCTCTCAAGTTGTTTTTTTAGTTCCCCATCATACTATAGGTATGGGGAACTTAGGTAATCGTGAAAATTTTCGACCTCGGTTTTTAACTTTTCTACACGTTTTCAGGTGTGAGGAATCCGAAAATGACAAAATTTCTATGGTGTCTGTCTGTAGGGTGTCTGTTAGTGTGTTAGTCTGTTAGTGTGTTAGTCCGTTAGTTTGTTAGTCTGTGTACACGATATCTCAAGAACAAATTGTCGCAGAGAGGTCAGATCAGTTTTAAAATATTACTTTCGACACTGGCAAGAACCCTATTCATTTGCAACATTCGAATTTAAAAACTTCGTAAGTTATTAGAAATTTACGATTTTCTTAACATGGGAGAATAGGACAAAAATTCACTTAAACGTGCATTAAATAAAAACTTTTTACTGTAAAAATGTCAGACCAGTTTTAAAATATCAGTTTTGATGCCGGAATGAACATCAGAACTATAAATATGCTACTTTGAAAATTTCGCAAGTTATTGGAAATTTACGAATTTCTTAACATGGCAGTATAAGGCAAAATTTCACATAAACGTCCATTTTGAGAGATATTTTCATCGTAAAGATGTCAGACTACTTTTAAAATATTATTTAGGACACTGGCATGAATATTAATGAATATGAATTTTCCAATATAAAGATTTCGTAAGTTATTGGAAATTTACGAATTTCTTAACATGTCAGAATAGAGCAAAACTTCACATAAACGTCAATCTTGAGGGATATTCTCATCGTAAAGATTTCAAACCATTTTCGAAATATTATTTAGGATACTGGCATGAATATCATAGACTATGATTTTTCCAATTTAAAAAATTCGTAAGTTATTTGGAATTTACGATTTTCTTAACGTGTCAGAATAAGGCAAAATTGAGCATAAACTTCCATTTTGAGGATCCTAAATACATTAGACAACTTTAAAATTAAGTTTATGATATTTGTTTGAACATGATTGAATACAAATATTCTACTAGGAAAATTTCGCAAATTATTCGTAATTTACGATTTTATCAACATAGCGAAATTGTAAATTTTTGATATAAATAGGAATTTTGAGGATTATTGCATTGGAAACAGTAGCATGAAAACAAAACAACGGAATCGACCCTGATAAAATAAATTAATAGATTAGAATAAGATAAATATATTGAAGTGAACGGTGGATAGCCTATTAGGCGGGGATTTCATTCTGTCACTGTATCAAGCTTTGGTCAAATTCATTTCTTTTAACATGATTATAATATGTCTCGCACTAGAAATTTCTGAGAACATAAATATGATGGGGAACTGAGCAGAGTCCACCTATGCCAACTAGTTTTAAATTGTATTCAGTTAATACGTCAATATTTCCGGTCACAAAAATCTATTTCACAACACAAATTAAAGAAATTTAAAGTGGCAAATAACTGCTTCAGAACTTCTAAAATTCCTTCATGAGTGTTTCTGGAAAAATTTTCAAATATTTATTTTAAAATTTTTCTGCTAGTACTGATGAAGGAATTTTAGAAGTTCTGAAACGGCCGTTTGCTAGTTTTTAACGTTATAACCAGGATAAAGTATTACCTCATCGCTAAATTACACTATATGTCCATAGAAATTGTTTAGGAATTATAATCACTTTCCCTTACTCATTATGATAGACAAAATATGATTATGAGTCATATGATAGACAAAATAGTATGATGACTCATATGATAGACATATGTGGGGGGTAATGGGAGATCCAGTTTTTCGACTTTGAGTTTCCTCTATAACTGTGTTTCTTTATAACCACTGAATACATACACGGTGACGATTATTGAACTATATGAAATAAAACGTAAATTACTTACGAACTAAAGCGTGCACACACTTTATTCTACATGTAAACGTCATTACAAATATTCAGATTTAAGTTATGACACGTTCGATATGCCTGCCATCATTGGAGATGATGTGTCGCAGACGAATAAAGAAAGGGCATGTTTACAAACAAACGCTCCGTCAATCAATCTTTGCCACTCTCGAGTGGCAAAAGATCAACCTCTATTGGTGGAAATACCAATGTTTTGCCACTTTACCCATAATTTGACTTCTAGTGACATCACGTGCCCTTTCCTTATAGCGAAATTCTGCATGACCCGCTGAAGGATCGGAACATCGATGCTGTCGATGTCCTCCTGAATTGCTGTTTATAGCTCAGCAATGGTTTTGGGGTTATTGCTGTACACCTTGTCTTTAATATAGCCCCACAAAAAAGGAGTCGCATGGGTTCAGATCCACAGAATATGGGGCCAATCGAGGCACATACCAGTGTCCTCTGGGTACCCTAGAGCCAGAAGAAGGTCCTCAAAGTGCTCCTCCGGGAAATCAAATACTCTCCTGTTTCGATGGGGTCGAGCTCCGACTTGCATGAACCACATCTTGTCGAAATCAGGGGCACTTTGGATAATAGGGGGAAATCATTTTCCAAATCATTCACATACTGTTCAATATTCACTGTGCCGTCAACGAATATCGCACCGGTTATTACGTGACTGGACATTGCACCCACACAGTCACCCGTTGAGGTTGAAGAGACTTCTCGATCACTGTTATTGCTCGCATAGTAGGTCTTCACAAGCGCTATACGCTCAGGCACGCTGTTCAGGAGGCTTCATTTTCACTTGCAAATGGCCGACAAAAAACAAGGTGCTTGCGCAAGCGCATGCTAATTCCCATCATACCCTGCGGCAACCGTGCAGTTTGAACGTCCTAACGTAAATCGTTCGGAAGTTGTGAAAATTTTATTTCATACAGTTCAATAATTGTTCCCCTGTATATAAAATTTTTACCCGTTGGTCTTTGCGTCTGTTATTAATATAATTAAAAATAAAGTTCAAAATTGGCACATTCTCATGTTGCAAGTGACCTTCCCATATCTTCCAAATATATTAGGAAGATATGGGAATGGGTTTCATATTTTATCCTCTCTTTTCACTTTTAATTCTGAAGTAAGTCAGGAGGAAACATTACAATCAATCAGACTTAAAAATAGCAAATATATGATATGAATCCTTACAGACTTTCAATAACTTTTTTTAGATTTTACGGTACTAATCAAGCATAAATGTTCGTTTTGCCAAGCCAAGCTCAAAATACAAAACAAACAATCACTACAACAAAAACAGAACGCGCCAATAATAATAACGCCAGAAAATAACCCAAGACCGTTAAATGCTTATTATACAGAAACAAACTTCTCCATATTAAATCGACAAAACTTTTTTCAGTAAAAATTTTTAAAATTTGAAGAACCAAACATCGCATAAAAATAAAACAAAAAGTAAAATATTAGCATCAGCAAGAGCTTTAATTTGAGATAAAAATTACCTTTCTAAGTTAATTATCAAGAAAACGGAAACATTTCCAATTGAGCGCAAAATTAGATGCTTTGACAAGTTTTTGAATTTCATTTATCTTCATCAAGAAAAACTTTTATAACAAGCTGGAGAATTCATAAACGTGTAGAACCTTTTGAATATTGGTTTTTCAGATAGATAATGGTTTAAGCTAATCGCTTTTATAAAATTTAGTTTTAAAAAAATCAAACTTTCGTATCTTAATTATCGAAAAACTGTTAATTATCGCCAAATTTTGCAAGCTAT
Source organism: Salticus scenicus (assembly GCA_963930645.1). NCBI lineage: Eukaryota > Metazoa > Arthropoda > Arachnida > Araneae > Salticidae > Salticus > Salticus scenicus. The sequence continues at coordinate 103,357,792 of OZ005654.1, read as the reverse complement.
TTTTTCATGCAAAAGGATCTTTGCTTTTACATATTGTACAATGTACAATTTTAAATTTTGCATTATCGAAGACAGAAAAGAAGAAACTTTCGAATATTTATTTCAAATCTGTAACTTGAATTGTTGATTTCTGGCGATTATTTGAATATTTTTAAAACCATGACAAAATTTTCACTTTTTTATATCTTACAAGGGACACTCACGAACTGTCACACACCGATAGCAACCAAACTTTGCAGGTAGTTGGTATGAAGTTATACACTCCTACCAATTGATATCGGTAAACGTTACTTCAGAACAGAGGTATTGTGTTCAAAGTTGGAATATATTATGTATATATATATATATATATATATATATTTTCGATATTGTGACGCCATTCAATTTATCTGTTTGACTTTTCTATTTTTTCCCCACCAAACACGCACTGTTGACTTATTTATTTAAATTGTATTTTTTAATTGTCGACATGTGCATGTTTTTATTGCTCTAGAATTCATTTTATTTAAAAGATTTGAAAAATAACATCGAGTTTTTATATAAGAGAAATTTCAATTAAAAATTTTAATAGTTTATTTAATTCCTATTTTATTATATAACATGGTAACATAGAGCGTATCAAGCAGTTAATAATAGAGAAAATAGCTAATAGGGGAAGGTGGGGCACCTTGTGACACTTTTTAGATAATGATTTTTAGAAAATATTTTCAATAGGGGGGAAAAAACGCATTTCTTCTGACGTTGGCACAAAATTGAAATTCTTTCGCATTTAGGGTTATACTTCTTTGGGATAAAAATCGTCTGCATTCATCATCATCATCATCATAGAAAATAATTTTAATAAATAATTATAATAATTCAACAAATAATTTGTCATTTTGAGAAGTCCAGAAAACAATTTGACCATTTTTAGAAAATGTTTATGTGTGTGTATGACAAAAATTTTGTTCCAATTGTATCTCAGGAACTACTGCTCAGAATCCCATATAAATTTACATGTACAGTAGAACCTGGATAACGAAGTCAATTTTTTTTTTTTTTTTACCTTTTTTTTTTTTTTTTCGCCTTTCCAAAATGAGCTTGGAAAAAATTATACACATTTTAGTTCGTTGTCCGTGTTACAGACACTTCTTCCCCACAAAAGCACTCAACTTCCAATAAATATTACACCCGGAGAAGACAACATCCATGAATGCTTTGTTAACAGTAGTCATGTGACCCTATTGAATACTAGGTGCAATATGTTATCGGACACTTACACCCCCCCCCCCTGTTGAGGGCATAGACCTTATATACTAGACAACGCATTCCCCTTCGTTATTTGACTGCGTCATGAACGAGCTTCCCCAGCAAAATTGTCACGTGATGTTGGTCTAGAGGAAGAGTGGAGAATGATCACTATGTTATTTTTCTGTAGGAACGAATTTTGTGTTTTTTAATATTTTTATTGTGCACGCACTTTTTATTTTAGCATTTAGATTTACACATGGATGGAAAGCTAAACTTTCATAGATTAATTACATAGAAAAAAAAATTATGATAAATCATTTTGCAAGCGAAAAAATTGCGTTTGAATTCTTACTTCAGTCAGAGAAGTATGAGATTATGCTTGCATACGGGAAAAAAGAGAGAGAGAGAGAGGAATCACCCCCTAGGCCAAGATCACGTGACTTCCGAGACTCAGAACAAAGGATGGAGGTATCAGATTACACCCTCATGTTGAAGACATTCGCTGTAATGGTCAGCCGTATTGGTAGCGTGGTCTAGTATATAAGGTCTATGGTTGAGGGAGGGGATTGGCGACTCTTACAATAGGCATTTGTGTTTCATAACATTCTTCTGTTTACCTTTTCTTTCGCGAATCCCCTATTTCGTAGTGAACCTTTTCTTAAATCATTTCACGTTTACGTTTGACCATCGCACTAGTAAGTTGTTCATTTTTAAAATGCCAAACCAAAAAAGAAAGAGAGTTGTTGTTTCGATGAGTAAAAAGCTTGAGGCTATTAAAAGAATTAATAATGGTGAGAGTTTGAAAAAATTTGCTTTGGAATTTGGAGTTGGTTAACCCACTGTAGGCGATTGGAGACGTAACAAAGCTCAAATAGAGGCTTTTTGTTCAAAGATGGATTCGTCAAAAGCCTTAGAAGGACGATCGACATTAAAGAAAGCAAAAACTGAAAAACTTGATGAAGCAGTCTATCTTTGGTTCAAGCAACAACGCGCGCAGGGCATTCCTATTTCCGGGAACATTCTAAAAGAGAAAGCCCTTCTTCTCAGCCAAAAATTAAACGAAAATGAACGTTTTTCTGCAAGTCAAGGTTGGTTAGATAAATTTAAAAAGAGACATGGAATTCGACAACTGGCGATTGCATGTCAAAAGTTGTCTGCCAATATAGAATCTGCTAAAGACATTGTTGAAAGATTTGAAGAAATGATTGAAAAAGGAAATTCGACATTAGATCAAATTTATAACGCCGATGAAACTGGCTTGTTTTACAGAATGATGCCATCGAAAACTTTGGCATCTAAAGAAGAAGTCAGTGTCCCGGGTTACAAGAAGAGCAAAGACCGCGTGTCCCTTCTAGTTTGTGCAAATGCATGTGGAACTGATAAATTACCCCTGCTTCTCATCGGTAAATCAAAGAAGCCGAGACCATTTAAAAATATTAATGTGAATTCCTTGCCTGTGAAATACACAAATCAAAGGTCTGCTTGGATGAATTCCGAAATTTTTGAAAAGTGGTTCTATGATGACTTTGTGCCGCATGTAAAGGAACATTTGGCGCAGCTAAATCTCCCATGCTCATTTCAGGAGAAATACGGGCGATTTTTCTTCCCCCAAACGTGACATCGATAATACAACCAATGAATCAAGGGGTAATTGAAACAACGAAGAGACACTACAAAAAGAAACTCATCACTCATATTCTTCAATGCGAAGAAAACCTAAATGAGTCGCTGAAAAAAATAAATATGAAAGACGTTATCTACATGGTTGCCCAGGCATGGCAATTAGTGAATCCAGCTACAATTCGTAAATCATTCAACAAAATAATTGTTGAAAAGAGGAGACAGGGTGAATCCCAGCAGACGGAAAACACACTGACAGACGGGAAACTTCTTGAGATCATCAATGGAATTGAAGGTTGTGAAGAAGTTTTGGAAGAGGACATTTGCGAGTGGCTGGACGTTGAAAATCAACATCCAAATTTTAAAATTCTCAATGACGAAGAAATCATACAAGCCGTTAATCCTTTATCCGACATTAATGACGCTGAAAATGAAGACGAGGACTTTGAGGATTTCTACAACTATAAGTCATAGTGAAGGTGTTCAAGCACTGACAACTGCCCTAAAATATTTGGAGCAAAGAAACGATGCTACACCGATGGATCTCCTGTTGCTCTAAAATTGGCGCGATAGGGCAGCCCATGATAGAAATTCTGGACTTTTGCAACGAAAGGTAACAGACTTTTTTAAAAGATGTAAATTTAACAAATTAATGTATATTAAATTTTAAATATACAATATATTTTCTTGAGATTTGTGTTATTTTTGAAAATGCGTCTTTCGATATTTAAAAAAATTCCATTTTACTTTTTAAAATTTACTACTAGAGTTGATTTACTTTTTAAATCTTTTTAGCTGTGAAACATAAGTTCATATATGTTTATTTTTATCATTTAAAAATCGTTCTATTGTTTTATACTTTAAAAGTAGTTAAATTCGCAAGCACGGAAGGTTTTTATACATGGTTTCTATTAACCGAGATTTCCGATATCCGAGGTACTAGCAGTCCCAATTAGCTCGGATAATCGAGGTCTTACTATAGTTGCAACTTGATATATATTAGTGTTTATCAACTTTGTTGCCAATAACTCAACGTGTGGTGCAACTACAGCGACTTTCACAATTTCAGAGAAGACTATATCTGAGGAACTAATGACAGAAATGCATATAATTTTATATATGGATTCACTTTATTATAAATTAGCGAATACCAACTTTCGGTACCAATCTCTCAACAGGTAGCGATACTATGCAGTGATTTCCGCAGTTTAAGAAAAGGCTATATCTCAGGTTCTATTGCGTATAACAGAACAAAACTTGATATGTGAAAAGGTCATTATGCTGATTCAGTTTGTATGCCTAACGGCCGACAGGTGACACTGCTATATTACAAATTTCTTTGAAAAAACTTGATATGTGAAAAGGCCATTACGAGACATTATGCTGATTCAGTTTGTATGCCTAACAGCCGATAGGTGGCACTGCTATATTACAAATTTCTTTGAAAATGGAAGGATGTGATCTGAACGGTAAAAATTTACTTCCGTTGGACATTTCGTGTGACAGTATTTCTCTGAGATGATAATAGTCTGTATCCATAATGAAAAAAATAATAAATAATTTGTACAGCGTGAATTCCTATAGAAAAATACAGAAGAAAGTTTTGTGATGGCCGCATCTAGCTACTAGAATTTATGGAAAGCTTAATGCAAAGGATAAATATGTCTTTCATCAACATCGCACGAAAACTGAGATGAAGTCCAGGACATACACCATGATGTATTTACGATACGTTTGCATTTAGAATATATTATGTAATATCTCAAAAATTTCACAGATTAATTCAACTAAATAAATTGTGTAAAATATAACGACTGTAAAAAAAAAAAAAAAAAAAAAAAAAAAAAAGATATCTACAAAAAAGACATTTAAAAAGTGTAAAAAAGTCAAGCTTAAAGAAAGATAATGGATTAAAGTGTGTATCTAAAAAGGGTGTGATATCAAATTCTCAAGCTTACATTCTGATATTTCTTTAATATTCCCTTCTAAGTTTTCATATGTGAATCAAGTGCCTTGTGATATGTTGATAGAAATCCTTCTCTCCTGTACTAAATATATTATAACGTGTTCCTGAAAATTATTATTATTATTATTTTATGTATGATGGGCTTGGCGGCCATCTTCCAGAATATGAATAAAAGAGCTAGCTCTGATGAGTTATATTCACACAATTTGAATGAAGCTTCATAAAATAAATATCTCGTAGGAAATTAATATGGTATTCCATTCAGCTGAAATATTCCGGCAACAAAAATTGCGAGTAAAACATCATTAAAACGCCCGCTATACACACAAGTTCAATCAACTTGATTTCTTATTATAATATTTAGTATTAAGTTTGGTGCACTTCCATCTTATAAATGCTGGGAATTATAAAAGAATTCAAATTAACGTGTAAAAAAAAAAGCATAGTATCCCCTCTACCCCCATGATCAGTTATACACAATTTGAATGTAGCTTCTTATAATACGTATCTCGTAAAAATAATTAATTTGGCTATTCTATTCAACAGAGACTGAAACATTCTTTAATTAAATAAATAAATTACGAGGAAAACATCGTAAGAGCTTCCGATGTGCATATAAGTTGAATTAACTTCGTTTCTTATAGTGTTAAGTTTGTATACTTCTATCCTATAATTGCTGAGATTAATTAAAGGATTAAAATTAACGTAATTTTTTTAAAAATGGCCGCCAAGCCCATCATGAAGAAATTTAAAAAAAATAATAATTTTCAGAGACACGTCATGATGTATTTAGTACAGGAAAGAAGGATTTCTATCAACAAACCATAAGGCACTTCACTTGATTCACATATGAAAACTTAATTAAAAAGGAATATTAAAAAAGTATCAGAGTGTAAGCTTGGGAATTTGATATCACACCCTTTTTAGATACAACTTTAATCCAATACCTTTCTTTGAGCTTGGCTTTTTTATACTTTTTAAATGTCTTTTTTCTTGATATATTCTTACAGAAAAAATAAATAGCATAGAGGAAAAAAATAAAGAAAGAAGAGGTACTTATGAAAAACTTTATCTGATATCTTAAGTAGAGGTACCGTGGGAAGATCACTGAGTTTTACAGAAATTTAAACGTCTCGCAGAAATCAAGATTGCAGATACACTATGTTTTTGAAAAACTAAAAAACAATCAGAATTTGTTTTTATATTTAAAAAAAAAAAAAAAAAATGTAAGTAGAAGAAGAAACAAGTCCTTCCGGCTTATTCGGAAGGGTAGGTTGATTTATTTTTTCTTATCAAGTAGCCGTCATTTTGTTTCAAAATGGCGGCTACAAATTATTAATGGACTTGGTAGAAATATTGATGTAGGCTATGCACATATGGAGTTTTAAGCAAATCGGTTCATAAATCCGTTTTTATATGAATTTAAAATTTTCAAGTGGCCGGCGCTTGGAAACAAAATGGTGGATTAAGTTGAGAAATATATGAAATGCATTTGTGAGATAAGTCTACTGTACACATATAGTTCGAATAAATTCAAAATCTCAAAAGTCATCGTGTTGACAAATTAAGTGCCTGCCACTTAGATCAAAATGGCAGTGAGAAAGTTGCGCATCTAAGATATCGTTGCAAATTTGAAAATACTTTTTTTTTTTTGTAAAAATTCTTTCAAAGAGGCTTAGTAAGCTGATAAAATGTTAGTTTTCTGCATTTCTAGTTTGTTTTAGCATTAAAATAGCCTAATTTTTCCTTCAAAACGCATTAAAAATATCCAATAAGGCAGGTAATGTATTTGGCGCGAAATTTGGCAACTTTTCACCCGTGGCGACTTTTTTGGCGAGAAAATACTTATTATCGATATACCAAAGATAGACGCAACAACGTGATTGGTTCACGAGTTACGTGAGATTTCTAGATTTTTGTTGTTTGAATGATAAATCCATTTTTCAACTTTGATTTGAATTGATTAAGTATTTCAAAAGTTACCGTGATAACAAATTTTCAAGTGGCCGCCACTTGGAAACAATACAGTGGAACAAGTTGCCCAGCAAACACATCCAAGATATTTGGAGCATAGGTTCACTGTCCAACTGTGGTTCAAATCAGTGCCGTGTTTCAAAAGTTATTATTATGGCAAATTTTCAAGTGGCAGTCTAAGTGGCTGCGACTTGGAAACAAAATGGCGAAAACAACTTGCCCAGCGAAATCATCCAATATATTTGTATGATAAGTTCATTGTCCAGTTCTAGTTTAAATTAAATCAGTATTTCAAAAATTATCGTCATAAGGAATTTTCATGTGGCACCACTTGGTAAAAAAAGCGGAGTAAGATGCCCAGCGAACTTATCTGAGATATTTGAATGATAAATCCCCTATCCAAATTTGATGCGAATTGATTCAGTATTACTAAAGTTACCATAATGAGAAATTTTCAAGTGACCGCCACTTGGAAATAAAATTGCGTAACAAGTCACCAAGTGAACTTATCTTAGATATTTGAACCATAAGTTCACTATCCAATTTTTATTTGAATTAGTTTAGTATTTTAAAAGTTATCGTGATGCCATATTTTCAAGTGGCAGTGTGATTTCAAGAGACTGCAACTTAGAAACAAGATGTCTGGACAAGTTGCCCAGTGAACACGTTCAAGACAATTATATGATAATATCACTGTCCAAATTTGGTTCGATTTGGAGTATTATTTCAGAAGTTATCGTGATTTTAAATTTTCAAGTGGGAGCCTGATTTCAAGTGGCCCGCTTAGTATAAGATATCCGGTACTTTCCAAAAAATGGCGGTTAAAGTTCATTAATCAATTTGGTTAAGATCCTTATATGGTCTATGTATGCATCAAAATTCAAACAAATTCGGAAAACGCTTTTTACAATGTGAATTTGAACTTTTCAAGTGGTCTCCACTTGAAATGAAAATGGCGAAGCAACTTGGTTAAAAAACTCATCTAAGATATTTATAAGATAAGTTAAGATACTGTCCAAATTTGGTTCGATTTGGAGTATTATTTCAGAAGTTATTATGATTTTAATTTTTCAAGTGGTAGCCTGATTTCAAGTGGCCCCGCTTAACTTAAGATATCTGCCAATTTATTAATAATGGCGTATAAAGTTCATTGAGACACTTACGTAATCTATGTATACCTAAAAATTAAAACAAATTCTGAATACGCTTTTTACAATTTGAATTTGAAATTTTCAAGTGGTCTCCACGTGAAATCAAAATGGCGAAGCAACTTGGTTAAAAAAAATCATCTAAGATATTTATAAGATAAGTGAAGATACTGTCCAAATTTGGTTGGATTTGGAGTATTATTTCAGAAGTTATTATGATTTTAAATTTTCAAGTGGTAGCCTGATTTCAAGTGGTACCGCTTAACTTAAGATATCTGCCACCTTATTAAAAATGGCGGATAAAGTTCATTAATAAAGTTCTTTGAGACACTTGTATAAACTATGTATACATCAAAATTACAAAAAAATTCGGAATACGCTTTTTACAATTTGAATTTGAAATTTTCAAGTGGTCTCCACTTGAAAATAAAATGGCGGAGCAACTTGGTTAACAAACTTATCTAAGATATTTATAAAATAAGTTAAGACACTGTCCAAATTTGGTTCGATTTGGAGAATTATTTCGGAAGTTATAGTGATTTTAAATTTTCAATTGGTAGCCTGATTTCAAGTGGCCCCGCTTAACTTAAAATATCTGCCACTTTATTAAAAAGGGCGGATAAACTTCATTGAGACCTTCATGTGGCCTGTATTTACATCAAAATTCAAGCAAATCTTGCTTTAAATCTGCTTTTTACATTGTGGGTTTCAAATTTTCAAGTGGCTGCCACTTGAAAACAAAAAGTCGGAGCAACTTGGTTAACGAACTGATCCAAGATATTTATAAGATCAGTTCACCGTCCAACTTTGGTTCGATTTGGAGTATTATTTCGGGAGTTATCGTGATGACAAAATTTTCATTATATATAGATAGATAGATAGATAAACGAAGTGATTGCAATAGGTCGATTTCTAAAAAAATCAACCTAAAAGTGGAAATTGTCGCCGGAAGAAATATCTTTCCGGTTTATTGAGAAAATTTACTCATTCATTGTGACTTTTAATTGTGACGTCAACAATTTGATGTAAGTTTTACTAAATCAATCGCCCGCCTTTCCACACATGGTATTGGGTACATAAATTTATTTGAATAAGGAAGTCACGACATTAGCGTATGCTTGACAGGTGGGTAAACAAAAAGGAGGTTAAAAGACAGCTAGTGCAATGTTTCATTACGTTTTTATCGGTTTTCTCATTCATCTTATTTTGTATTAATTTATCAAGTATAAAAATCTGGTGTGTAACAACCACCCGAGTTCCATTACGCACTACTATACATATTATTTATACACTCTTTTAGGAAATAGTGTAATCAGAAGACAAAATTTACTTAGCAAATCTGATCCATAACAATTTTCCGGTAAGAGCAAATCCATACACACGTTGTGAAGACATCGAAAGTTTACATGATGATTTTTTTATTATTATTATTATTATTATTATTATTTTTTTTTTTTTTTGGGGGGGGGAGGGCATTTATTTCTGAGATCTACTATTGACCTACTTGCTCAGGACGCCAGTCAGTTTTCCTGTAGTATCCAAGTAATACATGCGAAAAGGCATCTAAAAAGGAATTTATGTACCTAGAAAATATGAAGAAAATCGTCAGAGCTGTTTTTGAGATACTGATTTCAGGTCCCACTGGTGATTTTCACCAAAATTTGGTAAACCCATATATTCACCAGAAACTAACAATTATATACGAAAAGATATGTAAAAAAGAGTTCAAATGCAAGTTTGAAGAAAATCTGTAGAGTCGATTTTAAAGGAACGCACTTTTAAGACCTAAAATTTTGACTTATTTATACAGGGCGCCCATCAATTTTCATGAACTAACCAAAATATACGTACAACAAACAGGTAATCTAATAGGGTGTTTATATAACAGCTTTAAAGAGAATCGTTAAAGCAGTTTTTTAGATACAGATCTACGATCCCACTTCTGTTTTTCAATGTTTCACTTCCGATTTTCAGTTTTTACCAAAAGTTAGAGAAATCATCTATACACTAGATGTTTTAATTCTGAAGTTTCGTCATTGTATCTTAATTAGTTTTGGAAATATAATAGTAAAAAATTCCCCCAAATTGACCTACTTATACAAGACACCTATCAATTTTCCTGAACTAATTAATTAATACATACAAAAGGACATCTAATAGTCTGTTTGTATAGAAACGTTGAAGAAAATCGCTAGAGCCGTTTTTGAGATACAGACTTACGGTACACCGATTTTTCAATTTTCACCAAAAATTGGGAAAATTATCTGTACTGTAGACTAGTCATAATTTTGAAGTTTCGTCGTTATACCCTTATTAATTTCGGACATGAGATAGCCAGAAGATACCCCCCACACACACACACATACATATAAAACATTGACCAATTACCGAAAACCACTTTTTCTGACTCAGGAGACCTTAAGATATGCATAGGTGCCAAGTCTCCGTTATTTTCAACGGAGACTTCATGCCAGAAAGTTTTTATAACTGTTTTCAGTTTATTTAATTTTATGTATTCGTCGAAAATATATGTGACAAATGCCTTATTAAAAAATACTGGTAGATCTGATTTAAAAATTGGTAATGTTGGCAGCTATGGATATGTAAATCAGGTAAAAATTCGATATCGAATTTTTTGACCGAATACAACACTCCAATTACCTGCGGTAGTCAGGTAAAGAAGTAAAAAAAGAAAAACGTATGGGAAACCAAGCTATTAATATAAAAAGATAAGAAAATTTTTCTTTCTTTCTCTCTCTCTCTCTCTTTGTCCGATAGTTCCAAAGTAAATTGTTCAAGTTTTCCAAACTAGTAAAAAGTAATATAAAATAAAATAAAATAATTTTAAGATAAAAAAAAAAAAAAAAAACTTTTTACATACCATGTTTTTAAATTTTCTGACGAATCATTAATAAAATACGCGAGGATAAAAAATAATATTTAAGCAATATTTAAGCACGCGGACTCAGTTCAGTAAAATAATAATAATAATAATAATAATAATAAGCTGGTTTTAAAAATAAAATATTACTCCTTTTAGAACAACTTATATTGGCATCGTGAACTACATTAGCACTTATTAATGTGAATAAAATTTTTAAAGTGATAATGACGACAATTTTTGTGAGATGCATAATTTAACTTTTTATAATTTTTTTATCATTCACGTTGAATTAAATGTATTTATTTTTATGTCGAAAAAAATTGAACTCTTTTTTTTTTTTTTTTTTGGCAACAATTAAATTATAGCTAATATTTTAATGGCTATTTTACTGCTATTAAGAGCTTATTATTTTCATATTTTAATTAATTAAAAGAAAACTATTCGAAAATCTGACTTTGAAGTATTGTGTTGTCACCGGGTTCTGAGCTATTGTGAAAGTTTCAAATGTCTAGAGCTGGTAGGGAAGTTAGTTAAAAATAGACTGCAAGATTTGTACCAGACAAACGCACAAACTAACAAGAAGAGAAGTTAACAAAAACATGGTAAAATAATAATATATATCAAATATCATTTTTCAAAATTAGTAGTATTTATTAAATAAAAAGGGTCCCTACAAGCCAGCAACACTGGTTTGGTTTACCATCATACCATAAGTAAGGGAACTTTGATATTCATGAAAATTTAACGTTTTTACGCGTTTGAGGTATAAAGAATAAGAATAATTATAAGATTAAAAAAAAAAAAAAAAAAACTTTTTATAAACAATGTTTTTGAATTTTTTGTTGAATCATAGCTGTAGAACTACATTAGCACTTTACCAATGCGTATAAAATTTTTAAAGGGATAATGACGTCAATTTTTGTGAGATGCATAATTTAACTTTTTACAATTTTTTAACGTTCACGTTTAATTAAATGTATTTATTTTTGTGTCAAAAGAAAATAAACTCTTTTTTTTTTTGGCAACAATTAAATTATTTATATAATATTTTTCTAACGTGGTCCAGTTACGATTAAGTTTTGTTTAAGCGATACGATAGTGACATATTTAATAAAATACGCGAGGATAAAAAATATTTAAGCACGCGGACTTAGTTCAATGACTTAATCAGAAAAATGACGACATTTGTGTGATGAGATCTTTTTATAAGAAAATGTATTTTAAAAGTTGCATCTTTACAATCTTTGCACGCGTCATTTTAAAGCGAGCAATACTTTAAATGTATAAACAGAATATGAATTATTGTCAAACATTGACTAAAAAATGCAATTATAACATGTATAATCAAAATAGGCACCAGTTTTTTTTTTTTTTTTTTTTTTTTTTTTACAAAAAATTATGTCAAAATAAATAAGTAACGTTAACATGAAAACAAAAATCTCCATCGGGGTCCTATACTAAAACAAGTCGCCATGGGGGCCTTATACAAAATTGTATTGTTTGCGCATATATGAAAACTGGGTCGTCAAACATGAATTTTATTTTGAAAACATTTATTTGAATGGTTTTGTTTTCAGTATCACATAATATTAATTTGGTTTTAATAACAGTTTGGCTTCTGATGAATGAATTATAATTTAAACTGGGAGGGGAAATTGATATAAGACTTTTAAATGTAAGAATTTTAAATGTAAATAAGAAGAAAATTAATAAATAAAGTGCGAAAATTTCGCACGGGTTTGCTAGTAGCTAATATTTTAATGGCTATTTTTATACCTATTAGGAGGTTATTATTTTCATATTTTAATTAAAAGAAAACTAACCAAATATTCGAAAATCGGACTTCGAGTCACCGGGTTCTGAGCTATTCTGAACGTTTCAAATGTCTAGCTAGTAGGGAAGTTAGCTAAAAATCGACTGCAAGATTTGTATCCGGGCAAACAAACAAACAAGAATCGAAGTTAATAAAAACATGGTAAAAAAAATCACAAAATCGACACGATGTCCGTCTGTAGGTTAACGGTGCACAGTAAAAATTGACACTAATTTAAGACTTTATTTTTTAAATACACCTTTAAAAAAAAAAAGCCATAACACATTTAAATTACCATAAAATGCATTATAACTTGTCACGTTATTTCAACTAACCCATGCCTTCTCCTTGCCCCAATTCTTTATTAGTATTACAGGGGAAACTTTTGTACAGAAACTGAGCCCAAATTTTTTATACAATATTTAACTCTATTGTTCCATTGAATCAAGGATTCCGTTTTTCAATCATTTTTACAACCATGATATTTGTAAAGTGTACTAAATAACACGAACTTAATATTTTGATGCGAAAATAGTTGGTGATATTATTGGCATAATGAGCATTAATGAGATTTGACCGAAAAGCGTATTTAACAGAAGATATTTTTTTCGAATGTAAAGAATCAACCGAGCACGAATACTTTCAAATAACGTAAACTGACCAGCAAATAATCATTTGACTGAAATTTCTTACAGTTTTACCTTATTTTCTAACATAATCATTGACAATAATTCTGGAAATTTTTTTGTTTGCTATAATCAATACATGAGGATTAATAAATGAGGATCATTTCTTTGTTCGCTTTTCTACAATTTATATTTGTCACAAAAATAGTTTTGAAATGAGATTTTGCTATGAATTAATCACTTATATTCTGCAAATGATCACAGTCATATTAGTGATTGACCACTTTAATTTTCCAGTTTAAGAATTATTTAAATTAAAAGATATTTGTAATATATAATATATATATTAAATTGGTTGCATAATGGTTTGTGTTATTAACTGGGAGGAAACCCTCCAGTTCCATTATTTATCGCTTGAAGGAACCGACGAGAACACAGACCTAATGTCCAATCCGTACCTTCACATGGTGCAGCTGTTGGTAATGCTTATAGCATTACGAACCAACGCGGATGGGCTCGCACCAAGACGCATTGGCTAGCGTGGTGTGATGTGACTTGGCCAATTCATCCTTCATATTTCAAAATACAGTACACTCTCAAAAATCCGCACAGCTTAAAACGAAGTGTTTTGCGGATTTCTGAATTTTGCAGATTTTAGAGTAATTTCTTTTATTTACTTCTTAGAACCTCATTTGAGTAGCAAATCTTTAAGATACAATTTATATGTTACATACACAATGCTGAAATAAAGTGTGTCTAATAAATGTACAATTATTTCATAAATTTTAATTTAAAGAACAATTTTTATATATCACATTATAGTTACAAATTATCTAGATTTTTGAAAAGTCTGATCAATACTAGTTTAAGTAAGAATATTCATTCATATTTATTTTCCTATAACCTGCAAAAAAGTCAGCAATTCTTGGTCAATCACATAAGTTTGTGCTATGAGAAAATTTGAGTATTTATCTTCATGAGAGAAAATCTTTCTTGAAAACTGTCTTTCTCCTTTTCCTCTAAATTATTATCATTTGTTTTTTAATAATTATGTTTATTACTTATCATTTCCTCCTCTGCAATATGTTGAGTGATTGGTGATTCATCAGCACCAGTTAAAAACTGATTTGTCTCTTAATACAGCTGAATTTTTGCAATGCACTAATCAACAAATCAATTGTGACAATGTTTGTTTACATTGCAAATGATATGCGGATTTTAGAGAATTGCGGATTTTAGGGTTGCGGATTTTTGAGAGTTGACTGTACCTGTTCCATATATACAATGGCCCTCAGTCCCTGGCGGCCGGAATATCCCTGCTCTGGGCAGCAAGGAAAGTAAGAAGGCAGAGGGTGCGAAGAATCATCGGGTCAACTGCCAAGGAATGAATATATGTACTTAAATTGCAGGTCCTTGGTCCTTGAGCTCCAAAGATAGACTTCTCGAGCTTGAAGAAGAATTAACACATATTACATAGGATATTGTAGGTCTCAGTGAAGTTAGAAGAAAAGGTGAAGATTATCTAGATTTGAAGAGTGGAAGTATGCTTTATTATCAAGGAAATAATAATGGAAGATGCAAGATATTTGGTTAACAAGAACTTAAAAAACAAAGTAATAAAAGCTACAAGCTTTTCTGATAGAGTTGTAACACTCACCAACAAGCTCTCTAAGCGTTATAACACTGAGATAATTCAAGTTTATGCTCCAACCAGCACATGTGAAGACCAAGTTCTTGAGAAATTCTATGAGGATGTTATGAAGGCCCTCAGCAAAACCAGAAGGTACAATCTTAGAATCCTTATGGGAGATTTCAATGCTCGAATTGGTACCAAACATTCAAATAAACGTGTAGTTGGTGCATTTGGAAAGGGAACTAGAGATGAAAGAGGACACAGACTGATTGAATTTGCAGAATGTGAAAAGCTTTATGTCATGAATTCATTAAAAAAAAAAAAAAAAAAAAAAAAATCCAAGGAAAAAATAGACATGGAGGAGTCCCAATTGAGGAACAAATGAAATAGACTACATTCTAACTGACAAGAAATACACTTTTACTGGTTGTGCCGTGATAAATAGATTTAACTCTGGTAGTGATCACAGACTGGAACGTTGTAAGGTAAAGTTCCAGGTTGCATTGGCAAGACAAAAACTGGAGCAAATTCGAAAAAAGAGAATTCAACCACAGCTTCTAAAAGCTAAAAAACAAGAGTTCCAGATTGAACTAAAGAACAGATTTCAATTGTTTAAGGATACTGAAGACATCAATGAGTTCACTGTAAATTTTGTCAATGTTGTTCTGCAATCAGCAAAAAATGTTGCTGGTTCAGAAGAAGAACACAAACCTGTTAAAAAAATCTCGGAAGAGACATGACAGCTTATAGAAAAAAGAAATACAACAAGGAAAATATTACTGCAAAAGTTGAATTTTCAGAACTTTGTAAAACTCCGAGGAATAAGGTTGTAGAAGACAACGGGAAATTCAATTGTAATATGATCTAGCAAGCCATTGAAGAAAATAAAGGTTTGAAGACTGCAAAAAGAAATCTGATACTTGGTAGGAAAAGAATTCTAGCTTTGAAGACAAAAAGTGGAAATATCACTCGGAATCAAGAGAAAATTCTAAAAGAGGCAGCAAATTTTTATTCAGAATTGTACAGCTCACCAGAACAACTCTGTGGTACACCTACCTCATCAAATACAAATGACGCTATACCAGCAATATTGAAGGAAGAAGTAGTTATAGCAATAAAAGAAATGGAAAATGGAAAATCTTCAGGAGAAGACAAAATCACTGTGGATATTTTAAAAGGAGCAGGGAATAAAGCCATTGAAATTCTTACTGAACTATTCAACAAATGTATTACATTATGTAATGTTCCAAAGGACTGAAAAAATGTCATCATAATCTTACTGTTTAAAAAGAGAAAGAGAAGATATTAGAAACTATCGTCCAATCAGCCTGCTCTTAATTTTGTAAAAAATTCTAATGAAAGTTCTGACAAACCGCCTACAGAAACAATTAGATGCAGCACAACCTAAAGAACAAGCAGGATTTCGAAGTGGTTTTAGTACCACTGGCCATATTAATACAATTAGAGAAATTACTGAAAGAAGTAATGAATATGAACTCCCTCTGTAAGTGTAGCTTTTGTGGATTACAAAAAAGCTTTTGACTCCATTTCATCACTAACATTATGGATGCATTAAGGAATACTAATATTAATTCGGGATATATTAACCTTATTGGAAACAGTTATAAAGAAGCAACAGCCAAATTAAAACTCCACAAAACGAGTAATGCATTCAAAATTAAAAAGGGCGTTAGACAAGGGTACACAATTTCACCCAAACTCTTCAATGCAGTACTTCAAGAAGTTTTAAAAAAATTAAATTTGGAACAGAAAGGCATAAAAATTGATGGAGAGTTTATAAATCATTTGAGATTTGCGGATGATATTATACTGCTTGTCTTCTCATTTGAAGATTTGCAAGAAATGCTTCAGGAATTAAACAAAGAAAGCAAGCTCATTGGATTGAAAATGAACCTCAGCAAGACAAAAGTTATGTCAAATTCCTTTGTATCTCCACTGAAGATATGGATGAATTAGAAACGGTGTGCAGTTATACTTGTCTGGGACAAGTCCTTACGGTGAATGGGAACATCATGGAATAAATTAATAACAGAGTTAAACTTGCATGGGGGGATGCGCTCGGTCCACTCTTAATACTACTTTTAAAACTTTTATACAGCCTTTAATGTTGTATTGCTGTGAAGCTCTGATCACAGCCCCACAAATTGTGGTCAATAAGCTGGAAGTGTTGCAAAACCAGGCTTTACGCTTGATCACAGGAGGTGTGAAGTCCACTCCTATCGATGCGATGTTATTATTAACAGGGAATATACACTTCAGAGATATTATGAAATTGAAGGCCTTATGTCTCTATGTAAAGCTACTGCGTATAGAGGATCCCTACTGGAGGGACTATGTGACCAAGCCAAGGAATTTAAAAACCCAAAATGGATTTATTCAAATAGTCCTGGATATTAAGAAAGATCTTGTAATTCCAGGTGATATACAACCACTTTTGACACCCAGAAATCCCTTGGAAGTGATTAATGTCAATATGAGGCTGGATCTAGTTGAAATTATCCATAGAAAGGCAGATGTTGCACCAAGTGTGTTGAAATGTCTTGCCTTAGAGACCATTGCGGCCAGATATCCACCATCTCAGTGGCTGCACATTTTTACAGATGGTTCCCAGTTTGATTGTCATCTCAATGTAGGGGCTGGCGTGTTCTCAGATCTTTTTTCTTTCTATGCCCCTGCGGGCTATGTTGGTACCTCCTTTGATGGTGAAGTTGTGGTGATACGTTTAGCCTTAAAGCAACTATTAGCTGTCCATTGCAAGTTTGAAAGGGCGGTCATTCTTTCTGACTCTCAGGCAGCCATCCAATCAATAAGCGCTGTTGGTCATCCATTAACACCAGAAGTATCCCAATGTCAAGAATCATTAAGAACTCACACTTTAAAGGGGAAACAAATTGTTCTCCAGTGGGTGCCCGGCCATTGTGGCCTTTGGGGAAATGAACAAGCAGACTTTCTTGCAAAAAGAGGTGCCGCCTTACTACAACATCCCAATACAGCCATTTCTTACTGGAGGATTAAACTGTTTTTAAAGAATTTATCTGCATCTAATGCTTTACGAGATCTTGAGAATCGTACAGCTCTAAAGAAATGGAAGAATTTAAGTCCTACTCTAATTCCTGATAAACCAAGACGTAAGGCAGTTGCGACTTTCCGCCTATCTACAGGACATGGACATGACTGCCTTGCCACTCATTTGAAGCGCATAGGTATCTTAAACGACCCTACTTGCCCACTTTGTGATTCTGGAGATTTAATGGACCGGGACCATCTGTCCCGTTGTAGGGCTCTTCGATGTTCTACAGAAGAGTCGAGATATTGGGAAGCAAGATCGCTCCTCAGGCAATGACTTCGGTCTTCTATGTTATATTGTCTATAATTTAATTCGTATCTTTATAGTCCTCTGTAACTTTTGTCTAGCCATTGGAAAAAAAAAAAAAAAAAACTTGCATGGGGAGCATTCGGAAGAAATAGTACTATATTGAAAAGCGATCTCCCAATTTGTTTGTAAAGAAAAGTTTTTGATCAGTACATTTTGCATGTTTTAACTTATGCTTCAGAAATTTGGAAATTAATATGTAAAGCTATACAAAAACTTCAAAGAGCCCAGAGAAGCATGGAGAGATGCATGTTAGGATTCACACAAAAAGACAGAAAACAAAACCAAGGCTGTAGCCAGGATTCTTTTTCTGGGGGGGACCATCACATTTCTAATACATGGTCATCGAATATGATATAATAATGTACACACAAATCCAAAGAAAAGAACATACGCACACACAAACAAGAGTGCCCCGGAACCTGAGTACCAAAGGGCCCTAAAACTGGTTCTGCAAATGCCCTTTTGCCTCTAAAAATGACAGAAATGGTATCATAAAATGCAAAATTCTGTCATTTTCGTTTCATATATAGGTACAGTCGGTAGCAAAAGTCTATGAACACTAGCAAAAATATAAAAAAAGTACACTTAATACAGTTTTGTTAAATAAATCAACAGGATTCGACAAGGATTTATTTTAAAAAATTGTATGAAGTTTGGGGAATTTTTTTATATAGGAATTTTTGCTAGTGTTCGGAGACTTTTATTACCGATTGAATATATATATATGTACTTTTGCTGATTCATGCACAATACGAATGGTGGGGGGTGGGGCCCACAAAAGTATTGTTACCCCGGGCCTCACACGAAGTTAATCAGACCCTGATTAACTTCATGCGAGGCTCGGGGCATGCATATTTTCGTGAGCCTGCCTCCTCCTCGCACTATGCACCAATAAACACAGGTACATACTGTTTATGGGAGTAATATGGAAGAATTTGCATTATATGATACTATTTTTAGGGCATAAAAGCCTAAATGGCATTTTCAGGGATAGCCCCCTGCTATTCAGGTCACATGTCTTACATGCCCCTGCTTTAATCAGGCCTTGCACACAAATCTTTCTTCTATATTTTCTTATACAAATTAGGCCTGTCGGGTCCCCCTTCCCTCTGCCTACGGCATTGGATTAGAAAACAAACCAAAGTTACTGATGTTATTTCTAGAGTCAAGTAGTTAAAATGAAACTGGACTGGGCCCTTGCTAGAAGAAATTATGATAGATGGACCACCAAAGTCTTATTTTGGATACCAAGAGATAAGAAAAGACCGAGGAAGAGACCACTGCGTTGTTGTAGAGATGAAATTGTGAAGTTTGGAAGAACAGAATGGAGAAAAATTGCAGAAAACAAGGCAGTTTAGAATCAGCTAGGAGAGGCCTTCATCATGCAGTGGATTGATAAAGGCTGAAATTGATGATAATGATGTGTATATATGGGTCATTCTCAGATAATGGTAAATATTGGTTTCAGAAAAAAATTAAAAAAATTTTGTTTTAATTCCTGATTTTTTTTACATTAATGCAATTATCCATTTCTGCTATAGAGAAAAAAATTACCAGCAGAGATTGTTTGCCTTAATTACAGCTTAAATTTTTTTTTTTAATTTTTCATTTCAACATGGTAATGACAGACAGAACCACAGAAATGACCAATGGCCAAATAATCACACATTTATTTATGGACAGCTGTATTTATCATTCTAATTTGTTACAGAAAAATTAAAATGTCTAGATGATATATAGTGGTGAGATTTTTGGAATAATTTTCACTATATGAATCCTGTAACTGTCTGTTTTAACAGGCGACATAAAGGGATTTACACTTTACTGCCCAGCACGAAGCCCCATTTGCCCACCCTTCCCCAGCTTTGGTTACTTTTGCTTGTCTACTTTTCCCTTATTTTCATACGTGTTAGTTTTTTTTTTTTTTTTTTTTTTTTACACGTGTGATTTTGCATTTTTTGTTTTCATCCCATGCCATTTTCTATCGATTTTTTTTTTTTTTTTTTTCTTGTTTTATTTTTATTCTAAAATCTAAAGTGCAGTGATTTTTGCCCACCCCCACTGAATCTTATATCAGACGAGGCGTAACTAACCCTTGACGATAGCCTCAAGGCCCCATTTGTCCACCCTTCCCAGCTTCGATTACTTTTATTTTCTCTTTATGTTCGTATTGTTGTTGCACCTTTTTTCTTTTTTTTTCCACACTTGTGACTGTGTTTTTTTCATTTTCATTCCATGCTATTTTCCCATATTTTTTGCATTCTAAAGTGTGGTTGTCTCTCTCAATTACATCTTGCTCTGCACTATTTTGAAATTAGTTTCAGTGACATATTTTTTGGGCAACATCCAATTAAACAATAAAATTTTAAATTGTTTTTATATTCATGCACATTAAGAAAATAAATATGAACCCTCCAAGCATCCAAATAAAAGATAAATTTTTAAATTGATTTTATTACATTAGAATTTAAATTTATTTTCCAGTAAAGCATTAAAAATGAAAGAAAGAAATTCCTTTTTATTTTTATGTAAAAATACCTTTTAAATAAATATAACTCAAAATAATACATTTGGAAATAAACTATATTATGAATTTCAATATAATGTCATTGTAAGAAAATTGAATAAGAAAAGCGTCATTAAAGGATTAATTCAAAAGGCCTTGCAAATTTTTAATCTTCATTTTTACTAATAAGAAACAGAATAATAATCTTATAAGGTTCACTTTATAAGAACAAGCGAGACAAAAAGCTTTATGATAGACTAAATTAGCCCATAAAATGGAATTTTGGCAATTTCTGCTAAGGAATAGTTATGAAATGAAAAAAAAAAAAAGTCTAAAACTGTCATTACCATGTTCTTAGACATCTTTACCATGTTTTCAGAACACCTTGGTAATGACCATCTTGGTAATGACATTTTTAATGTTAAGCCCATTTAGGGCTAAATTATAACAATTAAAAGCTAATGCAATATTTATTCTGTATGTAGTCCCAAATATCTTTATAAATCATTCAGTAAATTTAAATTTATTAATTGTGTATTTCTGTAATAATGGACTTTGTAATGACACACAATAAATACACTGACTATAATTTTAGAACAAAAACAGAAAAATGAAATATTTTGTATTTACTTAAACTAAAAAAAACTTGTCTGCTTATAAGGGCATGAAATACTTTTCTTTTGACAGGTTGGTAATTATGACAACACCATCTAATAGTGAGGTACTAAAAAAAAACTTACGCACCCTGGTAATGACAGTTACCCATAGGGACAAATTTTAAATAATTAATAGAATTTTTTTCTTTCATGTCTTAAAGTTCCAAATATATCAAAAATAGAAAAATTAAATATACCTATAAAATTGTTAGCTTTATTTTTAAAGTTTTCAATTCTTTAGAATAAAGGTTCAAATAATAAAGTTTGAAGTTTGGGAGGAGCCTTGGTAATGACATTTACAACTTTAAAATTTTTTTAAATATTGAAATTTTACTTTTTTTGGCATTCAAATTACTGCACAGTGTAGTGCTTGAAAAGAATTGTTCAAAAAATTTTTTAACTTTCATAGCTGACTTGCTCAAGTAACATTTTTTAGCCAAGGACACAAAATTTACCATTATGTGAGAATGACCCATATATAAATATTAGGGGAATCAAAAAGTAATCAGTTTCTGTCCACTTGAATTAATGAAAAAACACCAGAAATTTATCCTGGATAATATTTAAGATATTCTTAGGTAATTTTAAGATAATTGGTAAAATACCATATAAATATTGTTAAACAAAAATTTCTGGTGTCATTTCATTAATTCAAACTGACAGAAATTTTGATTACTTTTCGGTCCCCATAATATATAACTATATTTCAATGGAAATATATAAAATATGTTAATGTATACAGACAGAGGAAAAAAAAACCACCCGCCACTAATTTCGTCCAAAATCGTCCTATTATTAGGCAGCTGGTTCCAATTGATTAATACTGATGTCTAGTTTATAAAAATATAGGCAGATTTTGCCTAAAGGGTGTCTACATATTAAAACTAGCATCAGTTTCAATTTCTTCAACGGCAACCCCCATTTTTGACCATTTTTTGGGATTATTTGGATCAAATGAGCCCAGTAAATGGTATAGTTTACGTATTTCTCACAATTTTTCATATAGTTATAATATTTAAAACAATTTTAAAAAAGGTAAAATACATAAAAACTTAAAAAAAAAAAAAAAAAAAAAAAAAAAAAAAAACCATTAAAAACCTGTTTAAAAGATTACCTTCGCTAGCGCTTTCGCGTTTTCGCTCTTGTGAACCATCGTACGCTTGGCTATATATTCTTCTTTCTTCTTCTCTCTCTAAGATACTGCGCCATCTTGCGTCGATTTCTGTTTGGTCGGTGTTGCATGAACCTTCATTTGCTAAAGTTTCGACTGTTTCACGTTTTGTGGCATAGAAATAATTATTATAGTTCGCTAATTTTTTGTAATTTAAAGTCTATTTCTATTTTTTCTTCTTGGTTTATTTTAGTTAAAGCTGTGGTTATATGGTTATATATTATATCATTTTGGTGTTCTTTGATTCGTGTTTTTATTTTTCGCTTTGTCATTCCAATGTAGCAACCGGTTTTTTGGTCATTTTTGTTAAAGTTTATTTTATATATACCTGCAGTTTCAGAGAAGTCTATTTTATCTTTGTCGTTTCTGATTCTTTGGAAGATATTTTGGTTTGGTTAGATTTTTATCCATTATTATGAACCAATAGATATAAAAGATACCATAGCGAAAATAGAATCCACTCTACAACATATCCCTAAAAACCATCAAAATAATATACGAAATATCACGCAAAACAATATTACTGAAAAAATTAAATACAATAGTACCGACTGTGAAGATAGAAAAGCCCTAAAAGCACTTAAAGAAAACAATAACATTGCGTGCGTACTCACTGATAAAACTAATAAAATAGCCATCTTTAATCGTACCGAATATAACGAAAAAATGGAAAGTGCAATTAATGACATAGGAGTTACCCCCCTTGAAAAAGATCCCAATAAAAAACTAATAGAAAAAATAAATAAAATTATAAAAGAAGGAAAGTGGCCAAACAATAATAAACCAAAAATAACTAACTTTGCACCCAACACAGCCAGAATGTTTGAAAAATTTAAAGACCATAAAAATCCACCAAAATTTAGACCCATAGTGAATAAAAGAGAAAGCCCATCATACGAACTTGAAAATTACATGAAAAACATATACAACGAAATACTCCCCCCTTCAAACACCAATTTAAACTCAACAGAAGACTTTATAAAAAAACTGAAAGACGTAAAAATAGAACCTAACGATATTATGGTCAGCTTCGATGTAATAAACTTATACCCATCAATTAATATAAAAGAAATTAATGAAATTATAAACGAAAATATAAAACAAAGCTATAAAGATAAAGACATAAGTCAAACCTTAATCGCAGCCAGTAACCTAATTTTAAATGAAAACTATTTCAGATTCAACGACAAATTTTATAAACAAAATCAAGGCGTCCCAATGGGATCGCCCATCTCAGGCATAGTAACAGACTTTAAATTAAGATTACTTGAAAACGAAAATATACTAACGAATTTCAAAGAAATAAAATATTGGTTCAGATATGTAGACGACACATTTGCAATAATAAACAATAACTATTCCCCCCCAGAAAGTACACTTGGAAAATTAAATAAAATTGACCCAAACATCAAATTCACACTTGAAATAGAAAATAACAACCTCATTAACTTCCTAGACGTCACAATAGTAAAAACACAAAACTTAAACTTCGAAACTACCGTATACCGGAAACAAAATAATAGCAACGAAATTATAAATGCAAAATGCAAGACTCCATATAAATACAAAATAGCGGCAATACAATATTATATAAATCGCGCAATAAACATATGCTCAAATGAAAATTTACTTAAACAAGAACTCCAAAAAATCACTGAAATAGCTCAAAACGCAGGTTATAGAAAAAACTTAGTAAACAAACTTCATAAAAATAGAATAAAAAAACTTGATAACATAGATAATGCACAGAAACCAAAACAAAAGTATACCCCCCCCCCCCAATTCCATACAATAAAGGTACATCTAATAAAATTAAAAACGAAGCCGCTAAATTAAATATTAATATACCAATAAAACCAAACCAAAATATCTTCCAAAGAATCAGAAACGACAAAGATAAAATAGACTTCTCTGAAACTGCAGGTATATATAAAATAAACTTTAACAAAAATGACCAAAAAACCGGTTGCTACATTGGAATGACAAAGCGAAAAATAAAAACACGAATCAAATAACACCAAAATGATATAAAATATAACCATATAACCACAGCTTTAACCAAAATAAACCAAGAAGAAAAAATAGAAATAGACTTTAAAAATTACAAAAAATTAGCGAACTATAATAATTATTTCTATGCCACAAAACGTGAAACAGTCGAAATTTTAGCAAATGAGGGTTCATGCAACACCGACCAAACAGAAATCGACGCAAGATGGCGCAGTATCTTAGAGAGAGAAGAAAGAAGAATATATAGCCAAGCATACGATGGTTCACAAGAGCGAAAACGCCTGAAGAAAGCTGCGTGATGCAGCCGAAAGTGCTAGCGAAGGTAATCTTTTAAACAGGTTTTTATTTTTTTATTTTTTTAAGTTTTAGTTATAATATGTTAAAATATGGGAATGTTAATGTTAAAAATGAATGTGGCAAACATTAATTCATGTCTTCCCAAAAAATTATTATATTGAAATTTATTTATTTATTTTAATGTGTTAGAATAAAGTGACCCAAACATATTCCATGC
This sequence comes from Salticus scenicus, assembly GCA_963930645.1. Lineage (NCBI taxonomy): Eukaryota > Metazoa > Arthropoda > Arachnida > Araneae > Salticidae > Salticus > Salticus scenicus. The sequence goes on along the minus strand of OZ005654.1, from coordinate 103,332,644 downwards.
ATATTTTTAAATAAAAAACAGATTTTGGATTATGAAAATTATAAATAAATTCATATTTAAAATAATTATGAATTATGTTCTACATTAATTTTTGCATGATTAGAGCGGGCATCATCAAATATATGGGTTTCCAAATTTACAGCTCATTCCTATCATTATTTTTCGAGTTACAGTGATATTGCAATTTTTATTGCTCTTAGGAGGCTGTCACTTGTTATAACTCTTGTCACCTAGAACTTTGCATGCACATGATTTAAAACAAAACATTCAAGTAAATTTAGAGGCACATTTCATTTATTAATTAGCATTACTTTAGTTTATTTTATATTTAAAATTATCATACTTCTTTTCCGGTTATTATCTGAATTAACTTAATACTATGTGTGAGATCTTAATTAATTAATTGGTTTTATTTTATTATTATTATTTTTAACAAGCTTTTATTACAGGGTTCATACTAAAATATGGGAAAAAAATTCCCTGAGTTTTCCCTGAGTTCCCAGACAAGTTTCAAGAAAATATTAGCGATATATTACAAGAAACACTCTTCTAGACATGACAAAATACAGCTATTTTCACTCTATGATGTCATATTACTGCCGATCATGATAGAAATCATTATTTACATGCATATTTTCACAATACTTAATCATTTAAATTTTGATACGAAGCTAAACAAGAAAAACATAACTTGAGAGAAAAGAAAAATTTGTTTTTCCAGGTTTTATATCTGATTTTCCCTGAGTTTTAATGAAAATTTTAATTTTCCCTGAGTTTTCCCTGACTTTTTTTAACAAATTCCAAATTCCCTGAGTATTCCCTGTTTTCCAGGTTTTCCCTGAGGAGTATGAACCCTGTATTAGCTTCACCTGTATCTATGTTTGTAACCGCTCTGGGAGCAAACAAAAAATCTCTATTGTAAAAAAAGCCTTTCCCTACGTGGATGCTGTGGTTGTGAGACAAAGCTCCGGGCTACAAACCTAAAGGTCTAACGTTCGAGCCCAGTCAGGGGAGATTTTTTAAAAAGGGTTTTTGTTTAATTCTAAATTATTTATTAGTTTACATTTCAATAAAAGAGTGTTCTTTAATTTTTTTAAAGTACAATATTATTAATATAGGGATTTACCCCTAACATATTTCCGCTTGTAACTCTATCAAGAATTAATTAAAAGTATATAAACCTTACCTTTGTCTGAACCGCGTAAAATCAGCGATTTGTTTTCATAAATCTTTTTTTTATTTGTTTGTACAGGCACAGTGCAGATTAAAAATGAAAGCTTAATCTTCCTTAAGAAAAAGAAAATTCAAATTGAATCATCTCAAACCACTAACTCTAAATTTTGATCTAAATCATTTGAGTAGTTTTCTAGAAAATCAGATTTCTACTATATTTTGTTCTAGGCAAAGCATATGATAAAAGCAACTGCTAATTTTCTTGGAGAAGATAAGTCAGATCGTTTTTTCATCTTAAAAGGCCTCTAACCTAAGGTGACCAAATTTTTAAATGCAGAAATGGAGCAAATGTTGAAATGTCCCCATTTTTTACATCAAAAGTGGGGACACTTGTAACTCTATCAAGAATTTAAGAAGACTCTCTACTTACTAAATTGTGATGTAATTTAATTTATCTAATTAACTTCATATATTTTACTTAGACTCAAACTGTTTATTTATTTAGTTCTATTGAAATTAATTGTATTTCATATTTATTACGATAAAGGCTTTTTTTTTTTTTTTTTTTTTTTTTTTTTAGGATTAGCTTAAAAACTTATTTAAAAAATAAAGTTGGGTTTAAGAGAAAGTTTAATTAAGATGAATAGTTTTGATATCAAACACAACCTACTTTTACTGGTTTCTTATTTTTTTGTCTATTGACAAGTAAATTCCATAAAATGAGCAGTTTAATTATTACGTTTTACTTAAAAAATACCTTAAAAACATCCTTTCACAAGACTCAGCAAATTAATTTCGGGTGCAATCACACCCATCATCAGTACTAAGTGCAATGACACGTCGCTCTCAGTTGAAACATCGTATTTTTGGCGCGGCAGCTTCATGCTTTCACTTCAATTCAATTTTCCAGGTCGGTTTAATTCTTGCAGTAGTTGATGCCATTCAGGTGGAATTGTGTAGTGCTCCCGGTCGTTGACAGTTTGAAAATTAGATATTATTTCGATGGCCTTCCTTTTTAGTGCATAGTTATAATTGTTATATGGGGCTATTTTATTAATATTAATTGAATCAATGTTAATTGGGTTATTGTTGTGGGAGGAGGAGAAGGCAGTAGAGGATTTTCCATATTTTAGATCGGCTCTGTGTTCTTTTTCGCGTTCATTTATTCGGCGTTTGTCATACCTATGTAGCAAGCTTTTTCCCCATTAACTTGTTCAAAATCTATTTTATATATTCCTGCAGTGGAATTTTGGGGGGTGATATCTTTTTCGTTACATATATATTGGAAAATATTTTTGTTTGGTTTGATTGGTATATTTATGTTAAGGTTTTTAGCTTCGTTTTTTATTTTTGTGCTAGCGCCGTTACAGAAGGGGATGGAGGTAGTAAAGTTGGATTTTGTTTTTTGTGCATCATTAATTTTATTTAAGGATTTTATGCGTTTTTTGTAGAGGTTGTTGACGAGGTTTTTTGAGTAATTAGCTTTAGCGGCGATTTTTTTAATGTAATTGAATTCAGTATTGAGTAAATTTTTGTTTGAGCAAACTAGGATGGCACGGTTAATATAAGAACGGAGGGCTGAGTATTTATATGAGAGAGGGGTGTTGCAGTTTTTTTTTTATGATTTCGGTATTAGCGGTTGGTTTCCGGTATATAGTGGTATCGAAAGAGTGATTTGGGGTTTTTATAATTTTTATGTCTAGAAAATTTAAGGTATTATTAGTTTCTTTTTCCATGGTGAATTTAATGTTATTATAGAGGTTATTTAGTTCAGTTAATATGCTTTCGGGATTTATGGAGTTAGGTATAATAGCAAAGACATCATCGACGTAGCGAGTCCATAGTTTACATTTATTGATAACGTTTGAAGCGGAATTTTCAAGTAGACGTAGTTTTAATTCGGCTATAACTCCTGAGATGGGGGAGCCCATTGGGACTCCTTGAGTTTGGCGATAGATGCTTTGATTGAACAGAAAATATGATTCATTTAAAAGAAAATTATTAGTATGAATTAAAGTTTCGCTGTTTTCCCGTATGTATCTATTATTTTGGTGTTAATGGGAACAACAAAATCAGCGAAACTTTAATTCGTACTAATAATTTTCTTTTAAATGAATATTTCCTGTTCAATCAAAGCATCTATCGCCAAACTCAAGGAGTCCCAATGGGCTCCCCCATCTCAGGAGTTATAGCCGAATTAAAACTACGTCTACTCGAAAATTCCGCTTCAAACGTTATCAATAAATGTAAACTATGGACTCGCTACGTCGATGATGTCTCTGCTATTATACCTAACTCCATAAATCCCGAAAGCATATTAACTGAACTAAATAACCTCAATAATAACATTAAATTCACCATGGAAAAAGAAACAAATAATACCTTAAATTTTCTAGACGTAAAAATTATAAAAAACCCAAATCACTCTTTCGATACCACTATATACCGGAAACCAACCGCTAATACCGAAATCATAAACAAAAACTGCAACACCCCTCTCTCATATAAATACTCAGCCCTCCGATCTTATATTAACCGTGCCATCCTAGTTTGCTCAAACAAAATCTTACTCAATACTGAACTCAATTACATTAAAAAAATCGCAGCTAAAGCTAATTACTCAAAAAACCTCGTCAACAACCTCTACAAAAAATGCATAAAATCCTTAAATAAAATTAATGATGCACAAAAAACAAAATCCAACTTTACTACCTCCATCCCCTTCTGTAACGGCACTAGCACAAAAATAAAAAATGAAGCTAAAAACCTTAACATAAATATACCAATCAAACCAAACAAAAATATTTTCCAATATATACGTAACGAAAAAGATATCATCCCCCAAAATTCCACTGCAGATATATATAAAACAGATTTTGAACACGTTAATGGGGAAAAAGCTTGCTACACAAGTATGACGAAACGCCGAATAAATGAATGCGAAAAAGAACACAGAGCCGATCTAAAATATGGAAAATCCTCTACTGCCTTCTCCTCCACCCACAACAATAACCCAATTAACATTGATTCAATTAATATTAATAAAATAGCCCCATATAACAATTATAACTATGCACTAAAAAGGGAGACCATCGAAATAATATCTAATTTTCAAACTGTCAACGACCGGGAGCACTACACAATTCCACCTGAACGGCATCAACTACTGCAAGAATTAAACCGACCTGGAAAATTGAAGTGAAGTGAAAGCATGAAGCTGCCGCGCCAAAAATACGATGTTTCAACTGAGAACGACGTGTCATTGCACTTAGCACTGATGATGGGTGTGATTGCACCCGAAATTAATTTGCTGAGTCTTGTGAAAGGATGTTTTTAAGGTATTTTTTAAGTAAAATGTAATATATAAAAATCCTTTTTATAAATAATTTAATTTGAGCATTTTAAATTAGTTCAAAGATTTCCACCCATACTCAGATTTCTAATTTCAGTCTTGATATATACATATATAAGGACCTGGAAAAAAGTATATAAGGTCGCAAAATATATTAAAAGTGTAAAAGTTAAAGACAAAAAATTTAATATCACTCTTACATAGAAATAAAGTTAAAAACAGAAACATAAGTTATGAACATATGTAAAATATAATTAAAGCATTAAATGACAACTTAGAAATCTGATGGCATTCCATCTTGGAAATAAATATAAGACTGAGAAGTTGTGAATGAAAAGTCAATATCCTACAAATTCACCTTTTTTTTTTTTTTTTTTCAATGACTTTTATCAGTCGATCAGTCATTGTTGCAGCAAATTGAGATAAAGTTTCTTTTTTGATTTTTGCCAAGCATTTCTGATCGAATTGATGAGTTCACCTTTCCCTCAATACTGTTGCATGTCCTTATAAACAAATTGTGCAAGTATGCTCCAAATATTTTCCATTGGGTTTAAATCTAGACTGCAGGATGGCCAATCAAGCAGACGGACCTCATTTGCTTCAAACCAAGCTTTTGTTGAATGAACAGCATGGATGCTGGTATTACCCAGCTGAAATGTCCAATCTCCTGATGTAACTAGTGGGGCACTGGGAAGCAAAATATTGTCCAGCATATCTTGATAATTTTCTGCATTGATTTTGGTGTCAATTATCACAATTGTTAACATGCCATTAGCAGCAAATGCTCCACATGCCATTATTGATACACCTCCATACTGTGGCTGGAAAAAATAAGGTTTTACTTTTTTAATATCATGCAAATATTTTTTAAAGCCATCTGGCCAAAAAAAATTAAATTTTTTTCTCATCTGAAAAAACTATATCTTTTCATTTATCTCAAAGTGAGACATACTTTTTAGCAAATTGTAAGTGAGCTAATTTATGCTTCTTTGTCAAGGTTGTAAATAAAACTAATACTTTTATTATTTATAATTATTCATATTGTGTTGTATCAAACATTGCTATAAAATATTTAATTGAATGAGTTCAACTTATTATTTTATAATTGTTTATACTATATTGTTCTGTAGTAAAATTGTATTTGTGTATTGTTGCACGAGATCACCACTTTTGTTAAGCTCTCCTCCTCCCCCCCCCCCTTCCCCCCAAGATTGCCGCTATCAGCTTTCAGGCTTTTTGAGTGTAAGCCATTTTCACCCCTGATTACACGAAAATTTCACAGACAGATTATGAAATTTTAAAAGCCTGTCGCAGACAGCAACAAAACTTTCTGCAACTGGGGTTTTATGTCTCGTATTAATTGCGCATAAATGTTCCAGATATTTTTATGACATAATTCTAAATATTTCATGAAATAAATTCTAAAAATTATGGAAATTAATAAAAAGTTATTTATATATTTTTTTTTATAACAATTGGGATTTCATGTATGCAATCTGCATTAGAGGATAAAATTTGTCTGCTGGTGGACATTCTATGGAGTATGCATTAATAATGTTTATCTATTAAACAATACCATAAAAATTCATTTTCTAATCTAAATTTACAAATTATCAAGTAATTAGTTGAACAATTTTCTGCTCACAATGTTTCTCAAAAATAACACTAGCATTAAAGAAAGTAACTTTCAAGAGTATAATTCAGACCGCTGCTCTTGTATTACTTTTTACTCTTAAATTTTGCTATAATTAAAAATTTTGTTTAGCATTCTGCATTCTGGTTTTCGGAACATAATGGATACCCGGATTCTGTATCCTATACAGTAATATAAAATCACAAATATCTTTTAGATGAAAACATAAAATCTTTGCATATTTAGTGCAACAATATTCAAAAACAAGTTCTACTGTGTAAATACATATACCTTAAAATCTCTGAAAATAAAAATTCATAAAATATTGTCAAAACAGAAAATGCACTATAGAAACTTTGCTTTGTGTTTTTTTTTTTTTTTTTTTAATTACCCCCCCCCCCCTCCCCGAAAAAAAAAATTGTACAGTCAAGAACATGTACACAATAACTGATTAATTTCAAAATTGTATTTTTATTTACAAAAATAAGTACTCTGTTTACATACATTTGATGCATATCTTATCACTGTTAACAGAATAAATATGTATCTATTTATTTTTTTACATAAATATACAATAAATCCCTAAAGTTTATATTTCTTCATCAAAAGACACATCGAGTAATGTCATTTAGTTCAATGATTAATTTCAAAATAATTTTTATATAATAAAAATTAATTTCAAAATTCTATTTTTATTTACAAAAATAAGTATTTTATGCACTACATAACAAATGTGATACATCTGATTTATGTACATAACAAATATGAATACATTTGATTTTTACCTTGTCACTGTTAACAGAATAAACATATTACAGAAATTTAAGAGACATGTTATTTTTAAATAACATTACATATGTAAAATTTAACATTTCAATATATAAAAATGCATAAATATATTTACATAATATACAAATATATATATATATACACACACACATATTTATTTTTTTTAACTCTATAAATATACAATAAGCCCCCAAAGTTTATATTTCTTCATCAAAAGACATATCGGGTAATGTCACAGCGTTCAATGATTCCTCTTTAAGCCAACTCTCTCTCATTTTAAAATTAGATGAATTAGCTATAATAGAAATAGAAAATTATCAGTGAAATAAGAAAATTTTAGCACTATACATTCGAAATAAATTATAAAAGAACATTGTTTACATGAGCAATATAATTTATCACAAATTCATATAAAAATAGTTTTTATAAAATAATTATATGTTAAAAGAATAATCAAATAAATTCTTCAAATTAATTTAAAAAGTTAAAACAGATTTTAAAACTACAACAGTAAGTAAAAAATTAAAATTTGTATATAGTCCCTTTGATTATAAATTTATGTATAATTCCTTTTATTGCTTACTTTAGTGTTGTTTACAAAACTGCTTAAGCAATGTAATTTATATATTCTTAAGATGATTTATGAAATTCTTATTCTCACTAGCACATAATAACGTCAAGAATTGGAATTTTTCTGTAGGCTGTTTTATTTATTTATTATGAAATCACATGCATTATTGGTTTTCCTTCATATAATCAGACATGGTACAAGCTTACAGAAAAAAAGGCTGAACTTTTCACGACCCCCCCCCCTCAAAAGTGGTATCAGGCAACTGACACAATATAAATTTTTCAATAATAAAAATAACGTTAAATCTGATCGCATACACGTACACACAATAAACAAAATTGGACAATAAATCTTGTACTGAATATCATATTAATTATAATTAAAATAGTTGTAAGTGCTTAAAAAACAAACAAACTTATTACATATACTTGAAAATAAGTTTATTCTATAGAAGCATTGTTTGCTGGGGCAATTGATTAGCAAAATAATGTAGTTCAAGTTCATCAGGAAAATGCAGTTGAAGTGCTATTTCTTTTTCATTTTCTCCAAGCTTGAATTTGACATTTCTTGAAAGCCAATCACATAGAAATTGGTAATAATATATTGCACAAATTCAGGCTGACCCCCCCCCCCCTCCTACACATGTCTAAAAAGTTTTAATGCAGATTTGCATTGATCCCAAGAATAATAATTTTCAAGCTTAAAAAGGCTGAATTCAGCCTTAGTAACATGTCTGTATAATCTTTCATCCAAATGTAATTTATTTTTTTACCTTAATTCTCTAATCCGCAAAAACAACTTCAAAAACTGTTACTATGATGTTTTCCATAGCATCTTAAAGTGGCTAGGATTTTGGTTTATTAAATAAACTAAAGCACACGTGTGTAGGATAAACCTTCATACTTTTTTTTTTAAATGTTGATTGGCATCAAATTAAAAATCTTACTATAACTTAGCCTATATGGCATTATTTACTTGGTCATTTATTGAGTGTATGCAAGTCTAATAGGGTGCCTATTCTTATAATTACATGAAAGTATTTTTTACAGTTACTTTAACCTTTTATTTACTTTTACATATATCCATTATGGTAACATCAAAAAACTTAATCTTAAAAATTGCAAAACTATTTTCAATAAAATAATCTTTCCATTATAACGCAAATTTTGTGAAATCAGCATACTCAATGAATACTTGAAATGCAACTAAACATTAGACTAAATATACTTTTCCAATAATGAATTTCAGCTTTACATAGAGATTTAGAATACTGAAATAATAAGAAGAAATCAAAGGCGAATATAGATCAAAAGTTTAAAAAAAAAAAAAAAAAAAAAAACTAAAGGTTGGTATTGAATGTTACTCATTTATATACAAATATTTATTTATTCAAATTAGCAAAAGCAGTTTCTAGAGAAATTTAATCTGGAAACTGATGATTGAACAGCTAATATAACCAAGGTTGATTCTTTCCAAAACTTCTTTAGGATAAGACAAGTGTTCAAAGTGGCTATAAAAATTTAAATTCCCTGATTTTTTTCATGATTTTTCTGATTTTCATTATCAATACCATACATTCATAAAATACATTAAAAATATATTTTAACTTTTAATTATTCAAATTAAACTAACCGAAAATATACTAAAAGTCTTATAAAAAGCATAGAAAAAACTGAAACTGAAAATTTGTTTCGAGCAAATGGGTAAGAGAAACAAATTTTGAAATCTTTAACCCTTTAACGTTCACTACTTAATTTATTTAAAAAATTACTAAACTAATTTTAAAAGTGGCTTTTAGATACATAGCTGATCATAAATATTTAAAAAATAAAAAAAATAGCATTGTTCTTTTTTGAAAAATTTTTGGTTGAAACATCTAAAAGTTAACCTTATTAAATTTGAATAATATTTAATTTAATAAATAAAACCCTTTGTAAGTAAACATTATCGACTACAAAAACTCCTAAAAATTTTTTCAGGCAAAAATAATAGTCCAACTCTTCATTAAATGAAAAAAACTAGACATGAGTGCACCATCAAACCAGCAATTCGCACCCGCACACACTAAGAAACGTCAAGTGACTTATGGATTTAGCTTCCTTTGAAGCATTATTTGTTATATTATGGAATAGTGCTGCAACCTACAGAACAGAAAAGGAACATAAATTTAAAAGCTGATTAAAACAAGGGAGAAATAATAAAAAATCTCCTGCATAAAAATTGTTAAATTATGTCAAATGTTTGGTTTTGCTGTGAAACCAATGATCGTTAAATGGTTAACAGGTTACAAATAAACGATAATACAGAAGAGGCATTTTAAATTGATTTCATGTGTTAAAACTTATTTAGCAGCTGCTCTGGCCAAATGAACAGAAGCAGAATTATATCCAGTGTTCCTGCAACATCACTTCAAAAAGTTGCAAATTTTTGCAGGGATTTTGTTTAAATTTGATACAGTGAAATGGAAAATAAAAATAAAGATAATACTTACCAATAAAATGTTTATTACATGTTTATAATAAAATGCAATATCAAAATTTAATAATCTTTAACTGACGCATACACCTGAATTTGCAGTTCTGTCATTCACTTTTGATCACAAGTATTTTGATATTAATGTGGATGTACTATTTACAAAAATGCTTATGAAAATTTGGCCCGTTCACTGAAATAATGTCTGCTTCCAGAAGATTTTTTTTATGCATTTATAGAGAAACTTGTTTACAAATTCAGTTGAACATATCTGGGGTATAATAATTTTATTAACTTACTATAATTGGCAAAATATAATTGACTTTTATGTTTTTACTAAATATTTCTAAATTCTTGTTCTCGCAATAAATTATAAAATTCTTTAAGTTTTCCCTATTTTTATTTGATTTTTCAAATTCCCCAACTTTTCCAGGCTTTCCCTTAATTCCAGTTACAGTAACAACCGCACACACTATTTTGATATTTCAATAAGTTTTGTGAGATTAATCTGAAATAGGTATTAATAAAAATAGTTCTATCAAAGAAAAAAAAAATAATAATACAGTAGAACCTCGATCTATTGTTTTTCACGGGGCGCATGAAAAAAAAACAATGAAAGTGGGAGAATGACGAATGCAGGTTAAAGTCAAAATACAAAGAAAACGATGTTTATGAATTAATACACACAATATATACAGTACACTACTAATAAAGACTAATTTGTTACTTTCAAACTGTCAAAGAAATAAATCAATGTTGTAGAACATTAAATAAAATTTATTTTTAAAAATAAGTAATTTTATATTGGGTTTTTCATTCATTTTATAAAATTAAACAGGAAATTTTCCAGATTTACAACATTTTTCTGGTCCTTTTCTGTACTTTCATATGCTCATATAAAAGTCCGTGCATAGTCAAACGCCATAATTATGTCAAACACACTTGGCACTGGCATAGGCTCAGCCTCCTCCTTGTAAAAATTCTCTGTTTTTTTCGCCATTATTTTCACTTTTTTGAAATCACACATTTTTTCTATACTTTAGGATATCGCATGTCGCAACGTCTTGATTACTGCAAATAATTATCACTAAATTTTGTACTACACACATCCTCTGCTACACACAACCAATCTTCATCTGCATCATTTTCTCGCCCTTCTGTTTGGTAATCCTCATTATTTTTTTGCCCTTAACTGCATTTCACAATACAATTTTCTGGATTACTGAAGAGATTAGTTCCTGCCATACTGAAATTAGAAAATGAAGGGTCCGGAGACATAGCATCACAACTTTCGAAGAGTTATTTTAGGATGAAAGAAGTTATTCCAGTTTGCATGCCATTAGAATCGCTTGACCTTCAGGAGAAACATTTCACAATGATGAATGCGGGAAAACAACTTTTTGAACCATGATACATGCAGGTTTCGTTAACATTATTTAAATACAATTTGTGCTGGGACTATAGAAATAAAACGATACAATGCGGGAAAACGATGGATGTGGGATATATATTAATAAGGAAATGATGAAATTCATACATAAATTGTCTGAATAAATATGGTATGTTAAACAATAATTTCTAGTTAAACAATAATACTTGATTTTTGGATTTTGGAAATTATAAAGTTAGTAAATCATGAAAATTAATAGATCGATTAAAGGCCGGAAGTAATAAAAATAGTGGTAGTACATTAATTTAGTTGTGCCGTATATATGTATATATCAAACTGCCGAATTGCCAAAACTTTTATATCCTAAAATATAATAATCATTTAAATTATATAAATAAAACAATAATAGAAAAATTATAATTAACTTACCCCATGAAGAAATAACATATACCTGAAAAGGAAAAGGAAATATCCAAAGGCACCCTTCATAATATAAAAATACACAGAAAACGAACACTTTTTGTATACGAATCTTCTTTATTTTAATTATCATATTTTAAGGATTCTTTGCTGCAGCAAAATTAAAGAATTGAAACAACAAATAATGGCGGCGCCGTCACCAATTATCATTACATCAAAGGTGTACACTATAAAATAGATCGTTGAATACATTATAATCCTCACACTCATTATTGATGGTATATGATATTGACCTCTCATTGGGAGAATGCATTATTTTAAATAGTAATCATAACGTTTGTGAGTTTGTACAGCGTTCATTCTATTTATGACATGCTTAACTCTAAATAATTAAGTTTTTATTCTCGCTCAGCTCACAATGGAACATATTCAGTATGCTGTAGGTAGCCATTTATCATTTACGCGTGAGGAGGATGGATAAAAGAAGAGAATATTGGCACATGATCTGTAAACGTAAAAGTAGATGGGAATCGCTCAGTAACGGCTTTCACCAGTATCATTTTTAGGTAGCCAGTACAAGCCACCTTCCTGTATATGGATATCATCACACAGCGGCATTCTATCAGGATATTTGGATTATCCACTTAATTCGTTCTCATTAATCATTGAGATGGAGCACTTAAGAGCTTCGAAGATGGTTTTCCGTAGATGCAGTCTTTAGGCCTCGAGTTAGGCCTAGCAGCTGGAGGCGACTTCCGTAAGACTGGAGAGCGCATTTACTTTAGAGATACCACTTCGTTTAAATTCAAGCAATTAGTTCATAATTTTGGCAGAAACACACAAATTACGTAGTATTAGCAATAAATATGCCTGTCCGTAAAACTACTCGCGCGCACCGGCTATAAGCCGATGCCGCCGAGCGGCGAGAACGCACACCCTCTTCCACCAGAGCTTACCAGAGAGAGAGAAAAATCTGACGAAAATCCAATTTTCCCGCGAGCTTGAGACTATTTACCGGAGTATACGGGCGCGTGGTAAATAGTTCACAAAAACAAATATTTTATTTGGATCGTCTGTTGAATAAATAAAAATAAGATGAGAGTAAATGAATTTTATTTTAAGAGAGGAATATTTTATATCGGCTCATTTTTTGGAATGAATGTTAAATATTTAAAAAACACATTTTACTGTAGTGACGCCACACTATGAATCGGCGTAGCGATATATTCGCTGCGGACCGAATCGAACATTCTAGAAGAAGAATTTGAAAATCGTAAATGGAAATGACGTCACTGATTTTAATTAAGGGAATCTGAAAGTTAGGAAAATTATTAAAATTGGTTATGAATTAATTGAGGCCGATATAAAATAATTTTAAAACGATCTGAGCGTTTTATCAAAATTAATTTTTTAATAGGTGAAAACGTTTGTTTACGTTTCGCAGAAATCGGTCCCGGTAACAATTCTGGTTTGTTTACAAACAAAACGTTTCACATGAAATTTTGAACTTTTCTATTATTGCAAATCGAGGAATTTTAAAGGAATAAATTGGAAAAATTAATTAAATAAAAGAAACGAAAATATTTTCCGGGGAATTTTAATAAAAATTAATTAATTTTAAAAGTGTTAGAATTACCATTCTAACATGGTACATATATACACATTTAATTTTTATTCTATCATATAAAATGTTAAATGTTCTAGTAAACTCAGAATGTCAAAAAAAAAAAAAAAAAATTCTAAAAGAAATATTTTGCATATAATTATTATTTTTTTATTAAATCTATTTATTATTTATAAAATTTTGATGCTGAATTATAAATATTTCTTAATAAAATGTGAAGATCAAAACCAATTTACTTGCAAATGCAGTTTTTCTAAACCAGTTATTTTGTACTTAAGAAGCAGCAACCAGAAAATTTACACTGTTCTCATCTACATGTGTTTCGCTGCTTGGTGCTGAATCGATACACTAGTGTAATGGTACATATCATGCATCAGTTTAAATAAAATCATAAAATCTGCTTAACCAAAATTTTACACTTAAAAGTTTGTAATGCTTCTGATTGTCATTTGATTTGTATATTAAATAATTTGGTGTGTCACTCACATGACTTTCTCTTACCCTGAAATTTAATACTATAAATACAGATTGAAGATTAAGGGGTAAAATAATGTGTACTATTATGCAAACCTATGTTAAAACAATTCAAATTAGACTTCAAAACAGCTTTATTTGACAAATAATTCTATGTCAGGGGGACTACTGCTCCCCTAAACCTCCGTTTTATTACTGTATCCATATTTATATAGAATTCAAATCTGTTATTAAATTCAAAAGTTCATTTAAAATTATTTAGAGAACATTCATACGCAATATTATTGGAAACTTATCAGTCCTGATCAAACTTTTCTAGCAACAAATGTATTGCCTTCAAAATACAACATTTGGATCGGCTGAAATTATTTGTTTTTAACTCTAACAGACACAGAGAAGGATCAAAAATTGAAAACTTGACTATGGTAATCAGGAAGACTCAAAATGTGTAAATATACAAAAAACCAAGTGATGAATATTTAGCTTAAAAACATACATTATTTACCATATGGCCATAAGGAATTAATTTCAATTCCTGAGCAGCTTTCCTGGACATGGTAAAATACTACAGTTAAGCACTTCCATGAATATTAAAAAAGAATGTTACGGCTTAAATATTGGCATCCCTGTATATCTTCTGAAAGTAATGTACACATCATACGGTGCACATAAATATAATCCTATATTAATAACACACGGCACAACCTGAAGTACACTTCCATCAATTTTCAAGTATTGTTGCACTAAAATCTAGTTCTTTTGTGTAGCTCTGTAAACAAACAGTGAATGATTTCCATACCATATTCTACATGAAACACATTTTTATGCATATAAAAAATATGTATTAGTTTCATTTGATTTAGTGCAGTCTGTAAATGGTAAACTGTACTTTCCCCCATAACATGCAATTTCCCACATAGATGTAATTATTTGAATTCCCTGTACACAAACCATTTGCTTAAGATCAACAAAAAGTTTAGTGTAGCATCTCTATATGATACACATTTAGATTACTAAGTTTGGACTTTCTGCTATTATTTGTTTTTGAGATATGCTGATAACAGACACACAGCACAGACAGACCAACCACTAAAATCACGACTTTTGGATTCAGGGGACCTCAAAACATGTAAATTTAACAAAAATTCAATTTTGAAAATTTGACGCAAAAACAATACTTTCTCTACCTTGTGGGTAAGAGAAAGTAAAAAGGAATAATATGCTTACTACAAAGTAAAATAATTCCAAAATATTTATAAAGAAAGACGTAGTTCACTCGCTCAGATGTCAAGAATAATTACAGTTCAATTTGAAAATTACACACACATAAATTTTAAAAATAGTGGCTGTTCAAATTCCATCAATTATAAATTTTTCAACAAACTTTTTCAAACTCCATGAGTTTTCTTGATTTTTGTATATTTTTACAAAATTTCCTGATTTCTCCAAAGTGAATAAATACCCTGATTTTCAGCTGGTTTTTAAGTTTCGTAACCAGCCTAGTGATTTTTTGCTCCCCAAAACTATTTAAAATTAACAGCTGAGTTATTAAAAAAAAAAAAAAAACAGAAAACTTATTCTTTGCTTTCTCCTTACACCTAAAAATATCAGTTTTCTTTAAAGTAGGAGAAAAAAAGAAGAAAAAAAACCGTCATAATTAATTTAGATCATATTTATTTATTTTTACTGTTGCTGCATAGAAACAAACTTAAAAAATAAATAAATAAATAAACATTTATAATATTTTAAACTTAGAAATTCTCTTGTTAAAATCCAATTTTGCCACAAGATGTAATTCTGGACGATTCATTAAAACTCATAATCTTTACAACAGAGTCCAAAAATCTAACATAATTTATTTATTATTATTCTTATTTATTTATTTTTTTATTTATTTTTTTTTCAGGCTAATTGCTTTTGAATTTTCAAACTGCATTAATCAATTTCTAAACTAAAGATATCAATATTTTATTAATGTTAATTAAGTTAATTATCATTAGTTATTTAAAAATAATTTTAAGATGAATAATAAAACTGATTTTATTGGTAAAATAGGATTTACTATTTTAAAGCTTACTATTTTTGTTACTCAAAGCATTAAAATATATTCATACACTTACAAAATTCTGGGTCCTCGAAAAAAGAAGCATGAAATTTTGGGCTTGATGAAAGATCACTTGTAGGCACCTGTCAATGAAAGAAAATATAGCATGTAATAAACTATTAATTTTTCATGGATTTTTATTAATAACAGCAAGTAATTATTTACTAATATTTTTAATTATTCTTAAATTAATTAACCCAATTAACACCCGAATTAATTTTGCAAAATATTGTTAGCTGATTATTTCACTTCTAAATTAATATAGACAACTGACAGTAAAATATATTAACTTAAACAATTCTTCTGATAGTCTTAAATTTAAAGCTTATCCTCATTTACTGACGTTTACTGTTCTAGCGAGAAAACTTCGAGATAGAAAAACTTTGAGATAACAGATTAATTTCCTATTATATGTTGACAAAAATCTCGAAAGTAAAGTATTATAATATATATTATTATTCAACTTGATTTAAGTTAGTATACCTGCACAAAAAGCAAATATATGTGTGATGAATGAAATATCATAAAATGACTATCCAAATTATGAAATAATAATTAATAGTAGGCACATAAAACTTTCAGGGATCATTTAGAGTGACGCTATAAACTGCCACTAAAAAGCAGAAATCATTCCAAGAAACCACAAAAAATATATGTGCTATTTTAATAGATGTCCTCAAATGAGGACTCAGGGCACTAACAGGTTAAGTTTACATATTATCAGCAACATTACAAACATTCGTATCTTAAAAAATTAAATTTTCGAAGTAAGTTCCCCATGATATTAGCCTAGGGTTCAGAATAAGTCTCACAAACAACCGTATCTCTATTTTTTACCGTTAAGGAACTGCATTGTTACAAAGATTTCACATATCTTACTTGGGCTTGTTTCTACATCAATCCTTATCTGCCAATTTATGAAAAGTGAGATACGACCAATCATAAGATGGCTCAGGATATTTGCAAATTCAATATTATTGTATAAAATTTGTGTTAAAAAGATGTAGAATATAAAACTATGCTATATTGCTGCCTTTTTTTTTTTTTTTTTTTTTTCTGTACATATGCCTAAACTTTTTTTGCCTGATACTCACTATCCCAGTAGCAGAATTTTCTGTCTGGAGCAAAACAAATTTTGTCTGTGATTCAGGAATAGCAGATCATGTCTGGCATGGGCGTATCAAAGAAAGGGTCTCAGAAGGCCCAATTCCCCCCTTCATTGGTTATTACAAAATTTTCTTTTAATGCAAAATAAAAGAATCACCCATTTAAAACCAAAATTAAAATCTATAAACGCTTATACTTACTGATATTTTGTAGTTAATATGAATAATTTGTAAATATTAATTAATATTTAAGCATTAATTGAGAATAATTTTGAGTCATTATTAAAATGCAATTTTTTGAGCCCTTCCCATGAGTTTTGAATTGCTATGCCCCTGACGTCTGGTACAAGAAGTATTAAAAATTCATAAATGAGTGAAAATTGCATCTATAAAGAAAATAAATTAAGAATATATGGCAAGTACAGTAATCTAGAGGCTAATGTAAACTATATTTGTAGTTTTTAGTTTGGCATTTCCAGTTCTTGCTATCATTAACCCCTTCCGGTAAAAAATAAGCAGGAATATTTGTGCATAAAATAATTACTTAATTTTAAAATAATATGTGATAAGAATCCGCTATATTCACACAGTTTGTGTATCGTACATAGTATGATTAAAACTCGTCATTGTATGGTATGGTATGTAAAACCAATGATGAACTATAATCGTCATTGTACGATATGGCATGAAAAGCCAATGACGAGCTATACTCATCATTTTAACACAAGAGGTTAACATCTATATTCCTCAGTTCTGTGTCTTTTCAGGAGTGACAATATTATCTTGTACAAACTACATCATAATGTGTCTAATTTATTCATTTTACTGAACAAGAGATGAATTTTTGTTGCTTCACTCTGAAAATAGAGTGAAAATGATTCGAAATATTTGTGTGTAGCAATTAAAGCCAAAAAGCCCAATGTAGATTAGCTTCAGGAAATTTTCACAAATGTGTTTATACCTACTTGAAGCATTTAACTGTTTTTTCAACAGTTTTTGCTTTAGTAGAACATTTAAAAAATATTCAGATAATTAAATACATTAGCCCATTGCTCAACTAGCCTCTGAGCAAAAGGTCCATCTGAAAGCCAATGGCTATTTACATGCTTCAATAAAAACTGTGCAGCTTTTATCATTACCTTTTCCATGCAGTTGAAATCTGCTTTGTGCATAGCACTGCTTTTTAGAAGAATATATATATATATATCATTAGAATATTCATCAAAGTTTAATTCTAATGCATCTAGAAAAGTTTTAAATCAATTATTTGCAACATGCAAATTGCATGTGCAGTGGGAGTAATGAGTTTTGGCCAAGTTCTCTGGCAAAACTTTTAAAAAACACTTTTGTTCACACTCATTATTATCCATGGATACACATATAGTTTTATCTGATGGAATATTAAAGGCAGATAAAATGTCCAAAAGTTCTTTCAGAATAATGTCAGCCATGGCATGTCCAAGAAAGACTCTTTTCAGATAACTAGAGGTCACCAAATTAAATTCACTTAACCAGGAACAGGAACAGGCATATATATTCAACCGGCATTTATTTTGCACATTATTACTCTCATCAAACAGCAATGTTAATTCAGTTCAGCTCTTGACAATATCTTCTATCAAACTCTTTTTTAAATATTCTGAAATATTCCGTGTAATTACATTATCAGTTTTTTTCTCTCCCCTTCTATAAATTGCATGGCTGCTGTGATAAGAGAATCAAGAAACATTACCTTGAAAAGGTTCACCTCTGTACATGATTTAAAATATGTATTTCAGTTAGCTATATGTAAATCCCATAGAGTTTCAGCTTTAACTACTTGATTCTGGTGGTTCAGGGATTCATCACCTGAAGTTAGTTGATTTTAAAAATATAAATACTAAAAATGCTTCATTTTTAAATCTTTTACTGAATGTCAGGGAATGTTTTTAACCTTAAGGTATGCTTCCACTTGTTTGATGTCACTGTTTGAAAACCCAAATGGTTCACAGCACAAAGTGCATTTAGCTGAATAAATATCGCTATTCACAGCTAATTATTTCATGAAAACACCATCTATTATTTTTCTAACTAGGACTTTGGACTTTGTTCAGTTTTTCCTTATATTTTAATGTAGATGTAAATAACACATAAATATAATGAGATTCGAGGTAATAAACTGAGCGTGAATAAGGTGAACTCAACAGACTTTGTCGTTTGATTCTTGCGTGAAGTGAAATTGATATGAACCAGACAGGAATGAATACCACCATTACCCTCTCGTCAAGACAAGTCTCAATCAAGACGAAACTGGATATAACACTCACACTGGCCAGTTGTATCCGCACTGCTATAGGAGCATCAGATCTAGTTTAGCCTTGTCCAGGAATAAATACAATTTTTTAGGATCATGGAGGAAAATGTATTAGAAATTTAGGAATGATTAAAATATTTAGGAAATTTAGGGGGAATACAAGCCCTGCATTATAAGAATATCTCATTCAAAAATGAATTTTTTTTTTTTATTATTCTGTTTTTTAAACTACACTCTTTAAACATGTCACCTTTCAGTATACAGAGCAGTTTCTTTTATTTAATAAATTTAAATATTACTTTAGAGATTGAAAATTAGATTCCTGAATTTACTTAGCCTTTAACTACACATACTTAATATTTTAACACAAGTACACGTGTGGTGTATTTTGTACACCACCAAAATATCAAATAAATCCCTAACTTGTCCACAGAACAACCTGAGGATGCCTTTCGAAAAAGATGTGATATTAAAGAAAATAAATTGAATAAGAACAAATATGTATGCTACAGTTGGCAGCAAAAGTATGCGAGTACTAGCAATAATCCCTGTCTAAAAAAAGTACACATAATACTGCTTTGTTAAATAAATCCTTGTCAAGCCATGTTCCTAGTCAGTCTCAGAACATGACTCCACAAGGATTTATTTAACAAAATAGTATTAAGTGTACTTTTTTGATATAAGAATTATTGGTTAGTGCACAGATACTTTTGCTGCCGACTGTATAAGTTTTACTTTAAATAATATTAAACCATGAAGTAACTTTAATTTAAATAATCTTAAAAAATACAACCTTTTACTTTCTTCATGTCTTCATTTCATCAGACTAGTTTCGCTTGGGGCACTCCAGCTTGGTCTCTGACATCTCGGTGTTCGAAGTTGTACGAAACTGAAGTTTCACGCCTCCTTCCACTTTTAAAGATTCTGCATCATTGACGATTGAGCAGAGCCCCATCGTTGCCATTGCAATTGTTTAAACTTGTTAACAATTGCAATGGCAACAATGCAAACAATTGCAATGGCAACAATGCAAACAATTGCAATGGCAACGATGGGGCTCTGCTCAATCGTGAATGGCACAGAATCTTTAAAAGTGGAAGGAGGCGTGAAACTTCAGTTTCGTACAACTTCAAACACCGAGATGTCAAAGACCAAGCTGGGGCGCCCCAAGCAAAACTAGTCTGATGAAATGAAGACATGAAGAAAATAAAAGGTTGTATTTTTTTGTATAAGTTTTAATTATCAAAACTTTTTATAAAAACTAAAGAAAAATCTTTGAATAAATACTTCAATGATAGGTTAGATGTGCACGCAGCGTGGGGAGAGGGATCCCAAAGTCATTTATATTCTGTTTACAATAAATGGTGTATTTTTTACACTAGCATGTGTAGTTAAGGGTTAATGAAATGTAATATTTTATTTATTATTTTGTTACTATTTTTTTTTTTTTTTTCAAAAAATTGCTCTCTACCTCTGTTACTTTTTGGTAACATGCTCAAAGAGTGTAATTCAAAACACAGAATTTGAAAAAGTTCATTTTTGAATGAGATAGCCTTATAATATGTATCAACAAAAATCTCATATGAGAACATGGAAAGTAAGTATGAATTGGATTGATGTGAAGCCTTAATTATTTTGACTGAAAAATGATTGATGTTTTATCTTTCTGCATTTAACCTTTAGATGTTCACTATATACTTCAACTTCATTTTGAAAATTGGTAAGTTATTTACCCACAAAAACTTCTTCACACACCATTTTTACAATACATAAAGATACAATAATAGGATACATTCAATTAAATTGACAACTCAATAATTAAATTTCCAAAACAAGTTATTTAAAATAAATACTTTACTATCAGTCTGAATTTGAAAATAACGAAATTGAATTTTGAATTTTTAAAAAATGACCAAAAGGGTTTAGACTGTGAACATAATTTAAATAAGTAAATAAATATATGCTTTAAGTACAAGTCAAAGTTGATAAATAAAAACTAAAATATAATTATTTATTATTTAACCAAGAAGATGATCAGACAAGGCTTTCTAATAAATAAATAAATAAAAGTATATATCTTGAACATTAGAGGTAATTTATGCTATTCTGCATAACATCAATTATAACATGGAATTCTGTCTGACTTTTTTCTCCATTAATTATTTTTAAAAAATATCTTTAAAAGTTTTATTGTTATCTGCAAAATGAATCTGGTTATCAAAGTAACTTGATTTTAAACTACCGACATAAACTTTATATTCAACAACAATTAATCTTAATGGTTATACTTGCCTCATTTATACTTGAATAAGAATTGAGATTCCCTTTGTCCAAATTATAAGAGTGGACAACAATTCCTTTTTTGGGAAGAACACTAGAAATGAATGAAGAGGAACTAGTACTTGTGATATTTTGATCAGTAAGACTAAAAAAAAAAAAATGTACCACAAAATTTATATTTCAATATAAAGAAAAACCAAAATCAAATATAAATTATTGTAAAAAGGATTTTTTTTTTTTTTTGATAAAACAATTTAATGTTGGAAAAAAAAGAAAAAATCTATTACCTACCTGTGTTCTACTGAATCTTTCTCAAGAAAAACACCACTATCATCTTTTTTACTGCACTTTTGCTTTTCTGCAACAAAAATATTGCATTACTCTTACATGTAGTTTTTTTTTTTTTTTTTTTTTTTTTTTTTTTGGGGGGGGGGGGGGTTGTTTAAAATTGTTTAAACTAATGAAAATGAAATTATCACAAAATAACTATTTATAAATATTATTAAAATATTAATAGCATTTATAAATGTATAATAATTTATAGATAATAGATTTATAATATATAGTATATGATAGTACATGTAATGTTAATATAATTATTTAGGCAATGAATATTTTAATTTTGAAGTCAAATAATATGTTCATAGCTCACAGGTGCAAATTTGTGTTAACTATTTTTTGGAAGGCTGAATTTTCATTGCTATCCATCCAATCTTTAATAACGAGAACCTGGTTTATAATATTTTTGTTGTATTTTCTATAAAAAACAGGTAAGTGCATGAAAGTTTTAAAAATCATTAAAAATACATGCATTTTTTTCTTTTTCAATGGGAGATAAAGAATTCATATTATTATTTTTATAAAAGTCTTATTAATACTGTTCTTTTTCTTTTTGTATAAAAAGCTATCAAAATGACCGCTGCGGACATTTTAGTGTCAACGAAAAACTAGTTATGCTCAGAGAACTTGTTATCATGTACTAAATCAATCAACACGCAGAGTGTTCGATATTTAGACTAGCAGGCTTTGCCCGCTTTGCTGGTCACTATATTTAAAGGAAACTCTTTTTTATATACATAAATAAAATAAAATAAAATACTGAAATTGCTCAAAAGCTCGCTGCAGGTCCCTGTTGCCTTCAGCAGCGATTTGGTCATCCACTGTGGACTGTATCGCTGGATTTTGTTATTATAATAGTACACTTGAATAAATTTCCTCATAACATATTTTGATATAATCTCTGAATTAAGAAAAACTCTGTTTTTTTTATGTTGATTAAAAGAACACAAGCACACATGGCCTCACTTCACGGACATCTTTATTTACTCTCCGGCAATTGCCAATCAAAACATAAACTTACACACTCTTTTCTCTTGCGCGCTAGTAGCACCATCTATTGAATACAAAGACAGTTACATGTACGCCGAAACATACTCCCGGCCTTGAAACCCCAAGGGTTTCAACATAAATCTTGATTCACTAAAACATAGCACATATACAACTTAATATAATAGAAAACAGCATTATTAAACATTAAATACATTTTTTTAATATAAGCATAACATCCATATTTGAATTTATATCCACATTGTTGAGAGTCAAATTTACAAAAAAAAAAAAAAAAAAAAAAATAGGAACTCTAATTAGCCTTTACAGGAAGAACACATATGTCTCTAACATTTCTTTTAAGTATTTTCTTATTTGGCAGCATGACATTAATAACCCTAACTCTTTCATCCTATCCCAAAATTATTTCTGAAATTCTACCAGTCAACCATTTCGTACTAGGCATATTATCGTCTTTAATCAACACGAGTGAACCCACATTTACATTTTTTTGGGGGGATCCCCATTTTGTACGTTGCTGGAGATTGTTTAGATAGTCTCTTTTCCACAACATCCAAATTTGTTGACTATACCTGGTAATTTTTTTCCATTTGTTGAGTCGATTTTCAGGAATTTCCACAATCTGGGGTTCGGGAATTGAGGTAAGGGGTCTTCCTATCAGAAAGTGACCAGGTGATAAGGTTTCGAAGTTATCAAAATCAGATGATAGGGGGGTAAGGGGTCTGGAATTTAAAACACTCTCTATCTCTAATATTATAGTTAGAAATTCTTCTAAAGACAAATGAGCATTACCTATGACACGTTTCAAATGGTGTTTAAAGGATTTAACACCGGATTCCCAAAGACCTCCAAAGTTAGGTGATTTTGGAGGGATAAATTTCCAATCAATATTTTCTTCTGAAAAAAAATTAGCTAATGTTCCATCTGGATGTTTGACTAATTTATGTAGTTTTCTCAGTTCAATGCTAGCACCTAAAAAATTCTTTGCATTGTCACTGAATATTTTTGAACACCTTCCCCTATGACTGAAGAAACGCCTTAAACATGCAATAAACACATCCGAAGTAAGATCAGTTACAAAATCTAAATGTATGGCCTTTGTGCTCAGACACAAATATACATACATATACCTTATTTAATGTTCCTTTCCGTCGACCCTTGAACTTGATATAAAAGGGGCCACAAAAGTCAGTACCAACATTTGTAAAGGGAAAAGAAGGGGCAACCCTTTCTCTGGGCAAATCACCCATTATTTGATTTTCCAATGCAGGTTTGTTTTTGAAGCATGTAATGCATTCAAATACAACTTTTCGACAGACATTCCGACCATTTATAATCCAAAATTTACGTCTTATAAGGTATAATAATGTATGGGATCCCACATGCAAATACTTCAAATGATAATATCTTACAATAATTATGGTGAATGGGTGTTTATCAGGCAAAACAATTGGGTTTTTCTCATACGCACCAAGGTCAGAATTCTTCAACCTACCACCTACCCGGAGAATATTATTTTCATCTAAGAAACAATTTAAAAATTTCAACTTACTATTATTTGGAACAATGTTACCTCTCTTAATACTGCAAATCTCAGAGTCAAACTCACCATGTTGTATAGTTTTAATCAAGAATACCTCGGCCCTCTTTATTTCTTCCCAGGTAAGGTGACCCACAATTTTCTCCTTATTCTTGATGTTGTTTACAAATCATGCTCCTTATTCTTGATGTTGTTTACAAATCTAAAAATATAGCACATAATATGAATAATTGTCATATATACTTAATTTAAGAATTTCATTAATGAAGGAAGCATGGCGGTTAAAAAGAGGAAAAGCAAGGGGAGAAAAGTCTTTTTTGAGTTCTTGTGAAACTTCCTCGAGTGATACTGAAGTTTCATTATAATCTTGAAAAATGTCAATTTTCTTTCTAAGGAACTGAGGACCCTTAAACCATATGTCACTGCTTCGAAGAATGTCAACACTGGGTCCTTGACTAAGGAGATCTGCAGGGTTGAGAGACCCGGGACAATGAGCCCAAGCACTAGTATTGCACAGACTTTGGATCTCTTCTACTCGGTTAGCTATGAAAGACTTCCAACGCTTACTTGATCCTTTTATCCAATATAATGTGATTTTAGAATCTGTCCAGAAGAATGCCTTTGAAGGTTTTTTGTGATCAACTATCGCCTTAACTTTGCTGGCAAGTCGTGCGGCAAGCAAGGCACCAAGAAGTTCCAGACGAGGTAAGGTAATTTTCTTCAGGGGAGCAACTCGACCTTTCAATGCCAGGAGATTTACTTCAATTTTATCATCTTTCACAACTCTGAGATATATAGCAGCACCATAAGCCTTTTGGCTTGCATCACAAAAACAGTGAAGCTCTATGATGTCGGTGGATTCTTCCTTCGAAGAATTAAGTATGTTTCTAGGAACTTGAAGCTCGAAAAGCTCAGTAATCTCAGAACACCACTTTAACCACACACATTTCTAATATCTGAAGGTAATTGCTCGTCCCATGAAATCCTCTTCATCCACAAAGTTTGAAGAATGCATTTTACACGAATTGTAAATGGGGTGAGCATTCCAAGAGGATCAAAAATTTTTCCTATCGCTTTCAGAAGGAAGCGTTTGGTATTTCCATTTTCCTTTAATACATCTGCTAGGTTCTGCAATCCCATTATGAAACAATCTTCCTTAATATTCCATAACATGCCAAGTACCTTAGTTGTATGGGATTTTGAGTTGGCATGATTTTCCTGAATCTGAGTGTCGAACTCTTCACCTCTCCACAATCGCATTAAATCTTTATCGTTAGTTATCCACTTCCTTAACACCATACTAGCTTGACTCATAATAGATAAGGCTTCCTTAGAAATTCTTGACGCTTCTTGTAATTCATCTGCTCCAGATATAAAGTCGTCAACATAGAGGCCTCGAAGTAAGCAATCTGTTGTGTTCGAGTATTTATCTTGGAATTTTTCCAGATGTTTTTTTATAGTGGCAGAAAGAAGGAATGGGCTGCAAGTAACATCAAAAAGAACTCTTGTAAACCTATAAATTTTAAGGGTGTCATTATCTTTCCAAAGAAATCGCACAGCATCTCTGTCCTTCTCAGCCAATAATATTTGAAGAAAAGCTTTCTCTATGTCAGCCACAAATGCAATCTTGTTGAGCCTGAAATTCACGAGTATATCAAATATATTTAAATTTAGATTTTGTCCTGACCAAAGACAGTCATTCAGACTTAAATGATGAAAATCATACCTTGAACTTGCATCGAACACAATTCTCATTTTAGTAGTCAAACTCTGGTCTCTAAACACTGGTTGGTGGGGCATGTAATAAACAGGGTTCTCTACAGATTTTTGTGAATTATTTACTTTTTCTATAATACCCCTTTTTTCATAGTCACACAAGGTTTCACAATATTGTAAGTGGAGAATTGGATCTTTTTCAAATCTTCTTGTAAGTGAATTTAATCTCTTTTTTGCAACTGTATAATTATCACTGAGCTCTCTCCAATCTCTCTTCCATGGCAGTTCTACTTCATAACGGTTACCCTTATAAACACAGTTTTCTCGAAATGTTCCAAGGATTGATCCGTTTCGTGTAAATAAAGATCATCTTTAATCCCTATAGCCTCAAGTTGCCAAAAGTTTTTTACGTCATTCTCTAAGTCCCTACAATCATAAACCACTCCACAATGTATTTTTTGCTGATTCTCACTTATTGAATTTGAAACACTACCATAGGCTATAAAACCAAATACAGAATTTTGAAATTTTAATTCTGAATTAGGCATCTCAATTTGACCAAATTTTAAGAGTTTATAGAATATTTCGGCCCCTAGTAAAACATTTATCTTTTTTGGTTTATCGAAAAGGGGGTGTGCAAGCTTGATATTTTGGGGTAAATTATTAACTGGAATGTGAATACGATTCATAGGAATAGTGTCTGCTATATTAGAAACACATAAAAATTCTAAAGGCATCTCAAAGTCAACCCCATTCGAAATTACAGCACGCAGCTTTGATTTTACATTTTCCTTAGCATTACTTAATCCAGACACTGCTACAGATATTTTTTCCTTTTTAATTTTTAATAAATCTGCAAATTCAGTGGTCATAAACGATGACATTGAGCCTACATCAAGCAATGCACTGGCTCGTCTCAGCACTCCGCAATTATCTCTGATAAAAATATTTGCAGTTGAAAGAATGACAGTTTTTTCATTATTTATTCCGTTGATAGATGTACCGGTAAACGTGTTTACATTACTAGACAATTCGAAACTCTCAGCACGGGGATTGAGGCTTACTGTTGGTGCAGTTTCTGGAAATAAGGAATCATCATTTTGTTTATTCTCGCACCTGTTCATTTTTTCATTTTCAAAGTGAAGCAACGTAGAGTGTTTCTTGGAACATTTTTGACAGCGATAAGTGGAAGTACAGTTTTTGACAGCGTGATTTTTTAAGCAATTAAAACATAGTTTATTTCTTTTTACAAATTCACACCTATCATTTATGGAAAGATTTATAAATTCTGGACATTTATATAATCCATGAAATTCTTCTCTGCGTCATTTTAAACACTTAAAGTTTGTACTTTTTGAATTTGATGTTGACATCATACTCGCCACTTTATGTGGAAAATTACGATTAATTTTTATTTCTATTTTGGAGCATTCTTGCTTGACTTTGCAGAAAAGAAAGTAATTGTTCAAGAGAACCAAAATCCTCAGAATTTTTTAGTTCCTTTTCCCACCAATAACGTGTAGATTTGTCTAATTTTTCAACAATTATATATACTAACATAGTTTCGGATAAATTCTCTACTTTGTAATTTAAATTAGACAGTGACCTAATGCATTCATTAGTAACATCAATCAAACTCAAAATTGAACTAGAAGACTCATTCACATTAGGTTGATTCAATAACTTTTTTATTATAGAGTTCACAAGCTCTCGCTTGTTTTCAAAACGATCCAATAAAAGATTCCATGCAATTTCAAAATTTGCATCTGAGATGGATATGGAATTTATTATTCTCAAGGCCTCATCTTTGCAACTTGCCTTGAGATATTGAAGTTTCATTGCTTCTGAAATAGTTTTATTTTCGATTATGGTAGCTCTGAACATATCTTTAAACATAATCCAATTATCAATTTTTCCGTTAAACGACGGTACCGATAAAGTCGGTAATTTAACGTCAGGAGTAACAGGTTTTTCACTGGTATCTGTAACAGAAGCTATAGGATTTTTCGTTTCTGTTTTCATTGCAATCAACTTACGATTTATAATTATTCTCAATTCATCTATTACGTCTTCTATCTTATCCTTTTCCTTTATATATTCGTCCAGCTCCGTTTCTTTGCACGTTTCAAAGATTGAGTTAAATAAAAGTTTGATGTCAGTTGATATCTCATTAGTTTTGGTTTCTATCAGGCCTAGCTGGACGAAATCGAAATCGTTGATTTCATTCGATATTTTATCTTTATGCCTCGTTAATGCAGCTTTTAGGACTTTTTTTCTTATTTTTAATTGTTCTATCTCAGATACAATTATGTTAAAACTATTGGAAAATAAAGTTCAATTTGAACATTGCAGTGGTCTGAGTGTGTGGAAGACTTCAAAAATAACACAGATTTAAAAAACGAACTTATTTTAATTAATCATAATTAAAGTTACATTAAAATAAAACTATCTTCATATCCAGCAAACTCTGCTGTAAAAAGAAACATAACTAAACAACAAAAAAACAAAGTGCCAACCAGTTGACAAGCAAGAGAGAGACTTGCTCAAAACACTCTACATTTATAGTCTTTACCTGTAAACAATTTACATTTTGACTGATGCCAATAAGAAAAAACATTTACAAAAATTCATTCCAGTTGTCTCCACTCTCACAAAACAGATCAGTCCTGTAGCAGTGATCACTGTGATTTAGTCACTTTACATTATATTGTTTACATTTTGAAATTCACTTGCAGTTGCCCTGGAGCAGTGAAAACAAGGCCTGTGCCATATTTTTAGATACTATTGAGTATGTTAACTCTTATTATATTAAACATATAAAAGTATTCCATTAACATTACTTTATATAAATGAAAAACTAAAAGTTAGTTTAAACAAATATGGCTCCCAAGAAATGCCCCCCTTTTTCAATGCTCCCCAGCAACAGCGAAACTACAAAACAAATTAAATACTAAAAACAAACTCATTTCAATACAAAAAATTTTAACTTTGGCAAAAAGAAAACTGTCAATCTAGTCAGTGCAGGGTCAGAAGCGGTTCTCAAGAACTTACTGGCCATGCAATGACCAAAAATGACAAAAAGTGTATTTAATCTAAGTCTGAAAAAATTCTCCTACAAAAATTCATTAAGTATTCCTTAACTAAAGGTTTTGTAAAAATATCTGCTAAATTTAACTTGCTTTTTACATATTTTAATTCAAAAAAATTATCGGAAACCAAATTTCTCAAAAAATGATATTTAGTATGTATATGTTTAGTACGACTATTTTCAAAAGGTGAATTTGAAAAAGATATTGCTGCTTGATTATCACAATATAATAGACATTTTTCTAAGTTTAAATTTAAGTTATTATCTAATAAAACATTTTTTAACCATACTAATTCCTTTGCTGCTTCAGTTAAACTAACATATTCAGCTTCCATTGTGGACAAGCTGACACACTGCTGTTTAAAAGTTTTCCAAGATATGGGAGTTTCATCTAAAAAACTATATAGCCTCCCATTGAAACTCTATCATCTCTATTACTGGCAAAATCAGAATCTGAAAAACAGCTTAAACTTAACTCTTTAATTTTTGATAATTCTAATTTATAATTCTGTGTCTTTTTAAAATAGCCTATCAACTTTAACAAATTATGCCAATGTTTCATTCCAGGATTTGATTGGAACTGGGAAAGTAAGTTTACTGCATACATAATATCTGGTCTCGTTCGACCAGCGATAAACGATAAACAGCCTATTAAATTTCTATAGGGAATTTGCTGCATTTCATCAGCTTCTGCTTTATTACATGGAGAATCTAATTTAGACAAAATTTCTCCCCTAGATATTGGTAAAGAGCTTATGGGAAACTTGTATTTTTCATACAATTCACAGACTTTATCAATATATGAATTTTGATGAATAAAAAGTTTATCACCAATCTCTTCAAACTCAACACCCAAAAGTTTTTTAGTCCTCCCCAAAATTTTAAGATCAAAATGTTTTTGCAGCAAACCAACTCCAAGTTCCAAATCATTTTCTGTTTTTCCAAAAATTACTAAATCATCTACATACAATAATAAAACAATATTACATTGAAAGACATAAGCACAATTGCACCAATTTAATTTCTGAAAATTCAATTTTATTAAAGCATTGTCTATTTCCTGATACCACTGGCGACTACTCTGATGAAGCCCATATAGAGCCCTCTTCAACTTGCAAACTTTATCTTTATCTTGAACAAAACCCTCTGGTTGCTTCATATAAATAACTTCATTTAGATTTGCATACAAATATGCATTATTAACATCTACCTGTACATTATACCATTTAAAAAAACATAGAAAAATAGAAAAAAACAATCTTATTATAGAAAAATTAACAACTGGACTAAAAACTTCTTCATAACTTTCACCTTTTATTTGGTCAAAACCTTGTGCTACTAAACGAGCTTTATATCTAATTACTTCATTTTTCTCATTCCTTTTAAGGGTATAAACCCACCTGTTACCTAAAATTTTTACATCATTTGGTGGTTCGACAAGTTCCCAAACATTGCGGTCATATATGACCTGCATTTCTTGTTTTATTGCCTCTTCCCACTTAAACGATTCAGGTGAGTTTATTGCCTCTTTAAAGGATTTAGGAATTTTTATTTCTACCAAATTTGCTTCATTTAATTCAAAATCTGAAATTTTTCCCTGTATTAAATTCTTTCCCGAGAAATCAAACATTTTTTCATCACATTTAATTTTATTTTTTTCACAAAATTTTTTAACTTCATTTAAAGATCTTAAACGTGTTTTACTTCCCTCAATTCCATAATAAATATCTGTTCTATTACCAGTTGTTCTAGGTACAGCTTTTCTTACCCAAGAGATAGATGAGCAATCTGCTAAACCTGATCCCTCATGACATTCAGTTTCATCTGTCTGTGACTCTAAACTTTTAGTCAAGTCATCCAATACAGGACTAATGTCTTCATTGTCAAAATAGTCTGGTACAGAAAAAGAAAAATTAGGACATTTAATTACCTTTTGGTTATTTATTACATCTATTGCTCTTTTAGTTTCATTAAATCTTACATTAATAGTCTCTATTAGTTTCTGTTCGTCTATTAACCATATTCTATACCCTTTTGTTCTTTGAGCATAACCTAACATAATTCCCAGTTTGGCTCGCATATCAAGCTTTTTCCTGGTTTGTTTAGGCACACCCACATAAGCTAAACATCCAAAAGGTTTCAAGTGTGAAACTGAAGGTTTTCTACCCATATAAAGTTCAAAAGGAGTCTTATTGTTTTTATGGCATAATCTATTCCAGACATAAGTAAAGCATTTAAGGGCTTCTCCCCAAAATTTCTGTGAAACTCCACTAGCATTTAATAAAGCTTTAACTACATCAAGAGCAGTCAAATTAAACCGTTCACTGACCCCGTTCATCTCAGGACTATATGGATTAGTTTTTTCATGTGTAATCCCCTGTTTCTCAAGGAAATTTTCAAATTCTTTATTACAGAATTCCATCCCATTATCAGTTCTAATTGACACAATCTTTCGATTAAGCAACCTTTCTGCCTCCCTGGAAAATTTAAGAAAAGTCTCAAATACATCAGACTTATTTCTCATAATATAAACGGTTACTTTACGAGAGAAATCATCTGTTATTGTCAAAAAGAACCTATTTCCACCCTGAGACAACACTGGCAAAGGGCCACAAACATCAAGATGCAACAATTCTAAAGGAACTTTAGAACGTATTTCATCAATTGATTTAAAAGATACACGTTCAGATTTAGCTAACTTACATGGTATACAATCTTCTGATGTTCTATTTAAACTAGGAAGTCCTTTAACACTATTGTTTTTACTTGTATCTATAATATAATTATCATTAATATGGCAAAATCTATCATGCCACAAGCTAATATTTTGTGACATTTCAACCTGATTTTTTCTAACTGCATAGAACAGCTCATTGCAATTTTTATCATAAACATTAATTATACCTTTACTTCCAACAAAATTAATTCCTTGTTTTTCTAATTTAACTCCAGACAGAAGATTTCTTCTTAACTGTGGGTTATACAAAACATTTTTTAAAGTTACTTTATTTAAATTATTTTTACATTTGACTAAAAATTCAATAGTTCCCTTTCCCTGAATTGAACTTCCTTTCTCTTCAACAGCTAACGACATCTGCACATTTTCTACTGGTTCAAAATCTAAATATAACCTTTTATTGTTACAGAAATGTGCAGTCACAGCAGTGTCGAACACCCAAGTTATACTATCACCGTTTACAACTGAGGAATTTGCCTCAGGAGAAAGTTCAGTCAAACTACATTCAGAGAAAGAAAAATTATATTTATCTATTTCAACATTATTAACTTCAGAAAATTTATTGGAATGAGCAGTTCTATTTACACAATTAGATTTCAAATGGCCATACTGACCACATTTAAAACAAGGACCAATAACTTTCTTTTTCAAAAAAGCACCTCCAAATTTAGAAACATTAGATTCATTTTTATAATTTTTTGCATTAGTTACATTTTTACAATCACCAGTATAAGAATCTTTAAATTTACTAGATTTTTTGGAACCACTAGAACAATTACTATTTTTAACATTAGTACGACCATAATTATTGAAATTTGATTTTTTAACATAACATGAATTACCTGATTTTACAGTTTCACAACTAAAGACTTCTCCAACATTTAATCCACCAGCAGAAATCTTCAAACGATTCTCTTCTAACAGTAGCTCATTTTCTATCTTGTCTGGCACAAATTCTTCATCTGACCATCTGTAGATTGACTGTACTATAGCTTGAAACTGTTCAGGCAAACTTCTTATCATCTGATATCCTATGCATACTTGCCAACCAATTTTAATAAAAAAAGGGAAGATTTTTGTTGAAAAACCAGAAGATTTCATAAAAAAAGGGAAGATTTTTTTTTTTTCTGTTTGACGTATTAAATAATACAGTTTTACAATTTTAATATTTAGAAACAATCTATAAAAACGTTTTACTATAGATTGATTATACTAAATATATAAAAGTTTTAAATGAAGTTGTTCCTCTTCAACATGTAAATATCTACAAAACAGAATCTGTAAGAAATTTATTTAACAATAGACAAAAATAACTTAGTTAAGTTAAAGTATAACTAATTTTTTAAATAAATATAGAATATGATTTTTGTGTATGTACATTAATCATACATATAAGAAATAGTAGCAGTAGCTAATTATCAGTTTCAAACGTGCATAAAACCAACTGAGTATTAATATTCTTAAATTGATTTGGGAAAAATTTTCCTACCTGAAAAAATTGTTCTTCATTTTTTCCCATGTTTACACATTTGGTATAAATATGACATACAAATATTTAATTTAACTGAGGAAAAATAAACAGATTCATTAAATTCAGCAATAAAGATCTAAAAATAATTACATATGTGAGAAATATTGAGCACTTCCATTGCTTTATTGTTTCTAGAATTGATCACAACCCGGGGAAAGGATGAGGGGGGGGGGGAATACAAAAATAATTACAGAGTAAGAAATATTTAAACTCTTTCAACTCTACTTCTAGAACCTAATGTAATAACTTTAAAATTAATAATATTACAGTCAAATCTGCCTAAACCGGAATCTGTGTAAAACGGAAACCTGCGTAAAACGGAAAAAATTTTCAGTCCCTTCAAAAGTCTACGGGAACCTTTACTAAAACATATATAAATGATAAAATAGTATACAAGATAAAGACTTTTATCAATTTTATTTTTTGTATAATTAGAATTTAATTTGGTAGTAATTTGATGATTTAAAAGTTAAGAATTTCTTCAGAAAGTTGATTTTCTGTTAGACACGGCAAATTTACGGCAGTTACATGGAAAATCTGCATAAAATGGAAATCTGTCTAAAACGGAAAGTTTTAACAGTCCCATTCTGTTCCGTTTTAGACAGATTTGACTGTATTTATGTTGCAGATGGATAAAGATTAGGAAAGAAAAGACTTCTGCAGAACAATTGATTGCTGATCACTAATTGTACATAAATAACGGGGGGGGGGCAAAAATAATTACATCAGCAAGAAATATTTAACAATTCTATTTCTTTACATGTTCTACAATCTCATAAAGCAAGTTTGAAATGAATATTGACATTTATGTTATGGATGGAAAAAGATTGGGAATAGGGAGTTTTCGTAGAACATTTGGGTTTCTTTTTAAAACGAACGATATCCGCGATTTTTTTAAAAACGGAAGATTTCATCATCTGTCCGGAAGACCGGAAGATATGTTAAAAAACCGGAAGTCTTCCGGAAAAACCGGAAAAGTTGGCAAGTATGCCTATGTATAGTGTCTGCAACTCATGACCAGCTTCACGCAATTTTTCTGCAGCTTGTTTTACTCTACATAAAAAAAGTCCCAAATTTTCACCTTGTTGACATCTTGTACTAAGGAAATCATCCAATAGTTGAATTATTCTTGCACGTGTGGAAGGCTCAAAATGCTTGTTAAGAATATTCCAAGCTTTAGCTCCATCAGTTGTACACGAAATTAATGGTTTAAATTCAGTACTCAGTGACTGGTATATCAAAGTAAAGGCTCTGTCTTTTCTTAACTGTAAGTCACTTCTTTCCGTCCATGTCAACTGTTCAGAAACTGGAAGCACGGCTTTTGCAGCTGTAGCATCTTTATCTGAAGTGGGATCCTTTTCATGTGTAAGTACAACTCCTTTATCAGATGTGGCACCTTTGCTCTGAATAAGTTCCGCAAGTTCAGGTTTCTCTATAAAACACCAGGCTCCATGGTGCATCAAAAGAACTTTCATTTCTACTTTCCATATTTCCCAATTGTCAGCAGTCAACAGAAATGGAGTTTCAGAATTCATCTCTTTTTTTTTTTTTTTTTTTTTAATTCCGGTTTGCACTATTTAAATGGAAGTAGAGAACTTTCCAAAAACAAAAGTCCACTCTAAAAATAGTCCCAGAAAAAACACAGGTACATAGCCAACAGAAATACATCTTCACTTCCACCACATAAGCCTAATTAGGTTAGAGGGGCCTGGGCCCATAACCACTATTGGAAAATAAAGTTCAATTTGAACATTGCAGTGGTCTGAGTGTGTGGAAGACTTCAAAAATAACACAGATTTAAAAAACGAACTTATTTTAATTAATCATAATTAAAGTTACATTAAAATAAAACTATCTTCATATCCAGCAAACTCTGCTGTAAAAAGAAACATAACTAAACAACAAAAAAACAAAGTACCAACCAGTTGACAAGCAAGAGAGAGACTTGCTCAAAACACTCTACATATATAGTCTTTACCTGTAAACAATTTACATTTTGACTGATGCCAATAAGAAAAAACATTTACAAAAATTCATTCCAGTTGTCTCCACTCTCACAAAACAGATCAGTCCTGTAGCAGTGATCACTGTCATTTAGTCACTTTACATTATATTGTTTACATTTTGAAATTCACTTGCAGTTGCCCTGGAGCAGTGAAAACAAGGCCTGTGCCATATTTTTAGATACTATTGAGTATGTTAACTCTTATTATATTAAACATATAAAAGTATTCCATTAACATTACTTTATATAAATGAAAAACTAAAAGTTAGTTTAAACAAATATGGCTCCCAAGAAAAACAATTAATTCAAAATAATTAGGAGAGTTAGGGAGAGAGCTCTTACCTGTTCTCAAAAATCTTCCGGTATTCGTTGGACCATTTGGACTGTATCGCTGGATTTTGTTATTATAATAGTACACTTGAATAAATTTCCTCATAACATATTTTGATATAATCTCTGAATTAAGAAAAACTCTGTATTTATTTTTTTCTTTATGTTGATTAAAAGAACACAAGCACACATGGCCTCACTTCACGCTCACGGACATCTTTATTTACTCTCCGGCAATCACCGATCAAAACATAAACTTACACACTCTTTTCTCTTGCGCGCTAGTAGCGCCATCTATTGAATACAAAGACAGTTACATGTACGCCGAAACACACTGAAACTTGAGCAACTGTCCCTATTGCTTGCGACAATGGTTTACCAGTGGGCTTTCATTTGGGTGTTTATTAGATGACAGTTTCGAAGCAGATAGTATCGAAAAAATTGCAGTATCCCTTTTATATTTGAATCCCAGCTACATATGAACAACACTATACATGCTGCACATAATATTTGCTTTTGCGTTATTTCCTATATTTTTATTTTGTTTATCCGATTAACCATAAAATGACAGCAATTTCACGGCAAATATTACAATATGCTATGACCAGCTATGTCTATCGCATGAGACAATTTTTTGTGGTTATGTATACTTATTTACTTATATTAACTATATATTATATTAGCTATAATTTAATTGTTGTCAAAAAAAAATTATGAGTTTATTGTCTTTCGACATAAAAATAAATACATTTAATTAAACGTGAACGTTAAAAAATTGTAACAAGTTAAATTATGCATCTCACAAAAATTGATGTCATTATCACTTTAAAAATTTTATACACTTTGATAAAGTGCTAATGTAGTTCTACAGCTATGATTCAGCAGAAAATTTAAAAACATGGTTTATAAAAAGTTTTTTTTCTTATAATTATTTACTATGATTTTATTAAATTCGATTCTTGTTTGTTTGTCCAGTACAAAAAAGAGAATGAAATTACCTGACTTTTCCAGGTTTTCCAGATGCGTTCTAAAAAAATTCCAGTCTAACCATATATTGAGCACTGGTTGTGTTGAGGGCAAAATAATTACGGTACTACTTGAAAACACAAAAAATACATATGGCAAAAGTTACATACAGTGATAGCATCTGTCGCTTATAAGCAGAATAAGAAATTTCTTTCACAAGTTAAAAGGAAGGCTGGCAATGTTTAAAAAAATCATGGAAGCTAAGGAAAAAAAAAAAAAAAAAAAAAAAAAAAACAGAAAAATGACCCTATGTTGGCAGAAAAACTGCTTTTTCTTTAGAAACCACCGTATGAAATTCCCTGACTTTTTCAGATTCTGTCTAAAATATTCAAATTCCCTAACTTTTATGGTCAATTTTTGCATTCCCTGACTATTCCAGGTTCTCCAGGTAGAATGGCAACCCTGTTTAGATTATTTCATCTTTAAGTAAACCTAAAACCAATTTCAATGATCGAGCTCAAAACCTTTTTCTGAATTCAAAGAAAAAATGCCAAAATCTGTCACAATTCACAAATTTAAACATTTTGCTAAATATCTTGAAAAATGCATCAAGTTACCTTATTATTATTTTTATATTATATTTTTCTTTTCCCTTAAATTGAGAATTTTTGATAAATCTTTTATAATTTTTTTTTTTTTTTTTTGCAGTATTTTATTTTAATAAACTAAATCTATATGGCTAAAAAATTATAAAAGTTTTATCAAAAACTCTCATCACGTTTGAGGTAACGAGTTTATCTCTTTATTACTCTATAAAATCATTCCATCAAAAAGGGAAGGATAAAAATTAACTAGTAACACATTTAAAAAAGTTTTTGAGAGAAAAGATTTAAAAACATAGGAACTCAGTTTGGGTAGAGAACTTTCAATCTTTTTAATATAAAGAGACTGTTCCTTTATTCTTCATCTATAATCATTTCGATAAATCATTTCGATAAAAAATATTTTATTCCAGTCGGATCTAAGATCTTACCTCTTTATTTTTCCTGTAAAAATATTTTATTCTAATCGTAAAGGGTTAAACCTTATCCCTTTATTTCACTTTATTCATTTATTTTTCCCCCAATCGGATCTAATATCTAACCCCTTTATTTTACCTTTATATTTTTTTAAGTAGATCCATTTATTTATAAAATAAAAAAACAGTTCTAATTTTTACGTACTAGTTTCAATTAAAATCAATCGTAAGTCTTTATTTTAATTACATAATGAGTTATTAAACGTTAAAGTTGATGATTTGTTCAATTTTCCAAGTCTCTTTATTTTTCTTCTGAATGTTTTACTTTCTATTTAACAAAAAAAAAAACTACTTATAAAAAGATTGGACACACACTTAATATTTATATTGACATGCATTAAATATTCAGTTTTTTTTTTTTTTACATATGACTTATGAACATTAGATGATATTTCTTACCCTAGATGTTAATGGATAACAGATAATATTAATTTTTTTTTTTTTTTTTTTTTTTTTTACATATGACTTATGAACACTATTATAATGAATGATGACACAAACATGAGGTAATATTTCTACACTAGATGTAGTATTAGATCAGTTTCAGTTTTTGCTATGTCCATGTGTAAGTTGGGATGACTTTAAAATCGACGGCAGTCCAAGTCCACATGAATAAAATGATTGATTTTATTTTTTTTAACTATACACACACACTATCCAATGCGTGATGACACAAACACAAGGTGAGATGATAAACTGTTCTTTACAAACTGAAAAGTTAACATTTGATCGGTTTTAATTTTATATGCTTAAACACAATGTCCGTATAAGTCGGGATTGGCTTTAAATCAATGACAATCCTTTTTGAAGCAATACGGACACTTGGATCTTATGTCCTGTTGATCTTTTAGGGAGATACATTCCAAGTGTCTGTTGTCAAAATGAGGATCATTCGCTTTGAGAATGTCTTTCCATTTATGAGTGGTAAAATCATCCACCAAAAACAATCAAGAGAGTCTCATGTCATACACTTCCCGAGCAATTTTGCATGACTCGAGAAACCATCCACACATACACTGACCAATCCGTTCGTCAGCGTATATCCATGTTGGCTAATGGAAAGCACGGCCGACACTTTTTCTGCCGGTGCACTTGATGAATGGAGGTTAGAAACCGAGTATTGACCCACTGTCAATATATCTCGGGAACAGGAACAATAAACCGGGTTAGAGATGTAAAATTTCCGGAAATTTTGAGGCAATAGAAAAAAAACACTTTTTTTTCACTTTTTTTTTTTTTTTTTTTTTCTGAAAAAATTAGAAAAAAAAAATGGGAAAATTGAAATTTTACAGGGTTTCTTACTAGTTATAATATCTTAGAAAATATAAAGTGTTAATTATTTAAAAAAATACATGCAATCCACATTATTTTTTTTTCACAGAAACATACAAAAAGCTTTTACTATTAAAAAAATGAGCCTTTCTGTTTCATAACTGCCAGTACCTTTCCTTTTACAAAAAACCAAAAATTAGTCAAATCATCATTCAACCATTAATTTTGCATAGGGTGTGCATTCCTATGGAATGTTCATCCTCCAACAGCATTAATACAATGAATTTAGATTAGAATCAAACCAACAAAAAACATTTTTTTTTCATCAACCCGAACCTGATTTCTTCATATCCAAAATCTGAACACTAAATTAAATTTAATGATTCATCTGAAAATCATGCAAAACTTTTTAAAGTTATAAAATAAAATAAATTTTCATTGTCACAGAGTTAGTAAATCATTTAAAAAAAATTTTAAATGGAGTTACTGATACACTAAGTTATAAATTTAAAAATATGAAAAATGGATTAATAATTTTTAACCATTTATGTGTGTTATGTACTTCAAGAATACAAAAATATGCTTTAATATATATATATGATTTTTCTTTGTTTATTGCCTTTCTGCAATATGTATGGAATAGTTTGCATATATGTATATTTAATCATTGGAATATGCAGTATGTTTACAATTATATCAAATTTCTATTTATTATGATAAAAATTTTTGAGAGATGTTCTTAAATCGACCCGACTCATTGAAAACTTATACCTAACCTACAGGAAACTAGTTGGCATAGGTGGACTCTGCACAGTTACCCATCACATATTTGTTTCCACACATTTTGATTATTGTAAAAAAAACTATCAAAGTAAAATTAACATATCGCATCCCGGCAAGAAAAATGACAACTTAAAAATGCAGCATTTGAGAAGAATCAACTTAAAGATGGTATAAAGAATGAACTTGGCTATAATAAAACATGAATGTCTCTCAGGTGGATGAATTGAGAGTTATAGATGCGACATTTTCCACACTCATTGGGAGCATTTTATACGCATTTTTCAATAACATAAACCCAAATTTGCCATAGGTTGATTTCTTTGGAAATCGAAATATTCTAATCACTTCGTTTATCTCTCTCACTCACTCTCTCTCTCTCTCTCTCTCTCTCTATATATATATATATATATATATATATATATATATAATCGAAATATTATCACAATAACGCCCGAAACAATACTCCAAATTCAACCAATTTTGGACAGCGAATTTATCTTATAAATATCTTTGATAAGTTAGTTAAACAAGTTGCTCCACAATTTTGTTTTCAAGTGGCGATGTATGCATAGACCATATAAGGGTCTCAACCAAGTTTTTAAATGAATTTTATCCGCCATGATATTTCCAATTGTTTTTTCTCTCCAAACAATCAGTAACTCTAAACTTTCATCAAAATCACTCAGACCATTTCCATGTAAACCATATTTCTGCCATACATTGTAATTGGCCTTTAAATGTTTAACAGCAAACACGACATTTTCTGAAGATGAAAATATTTCCAATCGTTTATGCACCCCCAAACTTTCATCAAAATTCTTATTTTGATGAATACAAAATTTTAGAATTTCATAAATATTAATATAAATAAACATAAACACATAAAATATATCTATGCATACTTTGTATATATATTTTTTTGGTTATAAACCAGTATATTTACCTAAATTTTTATAAATTATCTACAAATTGTTTTAAGATTTGTTAATTTATAAACAGCATAATATTTAGATATTCACTTGTATATGGCAAATATTACTAAATCCTATTTCTAACCAGGTTCTAGCTCATTTGTAGATTTTGAATTTTGACAATGCAGGTTTTTGACAGTAGAGGTTTCTGACAGGTTTTTGACGGTTTAAACCATGTTTAAACCCTTGTCATGTCAAAAGCCCAACCCTGGTTTAAACACTTTAGCACCCCGAAAAACACTTCACTCCAATCATTTTTTTAAATCACTATACCCATTTCGAAGTAAATTTCTGCCATATGCTGCAATGGGACGATAAAGGGTTAACAGCGAATGAGATTTTTCTGAAGATGATACTTCCAATTGCTTTTTCTCACCAAAAAATCCCTAACTTCAAACTTTCATCAAGATCACTAAGTCCAATTTCGTGTAAACCATATTTCTGCCATATGTTGCGATTGGCCTTTACAGGTTTAACAATTAACATGAAAGTTTCTGAAGATGAAAATATTTCCAATCATTTATGTACTCCTAAACTTTCATCCAAAATCTCCCAACCGATTTCTGACTAAACCCATTTTCGACCATATGTTGAAATTGGTCGATAAAGGGTTATCTGAGATTGCGAATTTTTCTGAAGATGAGGGTAAGTTCAATTGTTTTAGCACCTCCCCGAAAACACTTAATCCCAAATTTTCAACAAAATCGCTATATCCATTTCCAAGTAAACCTGATTTCTGCTATGTTTTGCAACTGGTCAATAAAGAGTTAACTGTGAACGTGAATTTATCTGAAGATGAGATCCAATCGTTCTTTCTCATCAAAAATCCCTAACTCCAAACTTTCATCAAAATCGCTTTCTCCATTTCCGTGTAAACCTAATTTCTGCCATACGTTGCAATTGACCTTTAAAGGTTTAACTGTGAACGTAAATTTCTCTCACGATGAGGACAATTCCAATCGTTTAAGCACCCCCAAAAGCACTTATTTCCAAACTTTCATCAAAATCCCTATCACCATTTCTGAGTAAACCCAATTTCTGTCATATGTTGCCATTGGCCAATAAAGGGTTAATAGCGAACGCAATTTTTTCTGAAGATGAGGGTTAATCCAAGCACCCTGAAAAACATTTAACTACAAACTTTTTTTGAAAATCGCTATATCCATTTCCGAATAAACCCAATTTCTGCTATATGATACAATGGGCCGATAAAGGGTTAACAGCGAACATGAATTAAAGTCGCATGTTTATAGTTAATGATGTTCATCCCGGCATCAAAACTGATATTTAAGAGCTGTTCTTACATCTTTACAATAAAAATATTTCTTTTCATGCATGTTTAAGTGAAATTTTTCCCTATTCTCCAATGTTAAGAAAATCATAAATTTTGAATAATTTCTGAAGTTTTTTAATTAGAATGTTGCAAATAAATATGGTTCTTACCAGTGTCATAAAAAATATTTTAAAACTGGTCTGACCTCTCTGTGATCGTTTGTTCATGAGATATCGTGTAAATAGCCTAACAAACTAACGGACTTAACGCACTAACGGACTAAAAAACTAACAGACACCCTACACACGGACACCACACAAATTTTGCCATTTTTGGATTCCTCACACCTGAAAACATATAAAAAAAGTAAAAAAACCGAGGTCGAAAATTTTCACGATTACCTAAGTTCCCCATACCTATAGTATGATGGGGAACTAAAAAATTCAGTGAACCTAATCCGAACCTGACCCACAAGAAAAATAAATCAGACAACACAGCCTCCAGGAAAAAAATTCAGTCAACCTGATCCATAAGAAAAATAAATCAGTTAACCTGAACCGAACCTAATACGCAAGAGAATTAGTCAATCAGACCCCAACCTGACTGCAGGTCAGGCTCGAATAAAATCTGTTTACAGGACCTGATGCTGGACTCTAATTCAGATTTTCAGTTAAAATGAAATTAATCACAAAGATAAAATAAAAGTTTAATTTAAAGTTAAGTGAACCTCAGAAATTTAAAACAACATTTTATTATTGATTTGTTATTTTTTTATACAGGATGGCTAACATTAGAACTTTTACAAATTCCTTGACTTTCCATGACTATTTTTCAGCATTTTCCCTGACTATTTCCTGACTTATGCTGTTTATTCCCCTCAAAAAA
This sequence comes from Salticus scenicus, assembly GCA_963930645.1. Taxonomy (NCBI): domain Eukaryota; kingdom Metazoa; phylum Arthropoda; class Arachnida; order Araneae; family Salticidae; genus Salticus; species Salticus scenicus. The sequence continues at coordinate 103,289,441 of OZ005654.1, read as the reverse complement.
TTTTACAAAATTAATTAATTAGCAATTTAGAATATTGAGCTTACAAATACGGTTTTTTTCCACAAAATTTGTCAAATTTCCTCGACTTTATATGAAATTCCCTGACTGTTCCATGACTTTCCCAGACTCACTTAAATTCCCTGACTTCTCCATGATTCTCTAAATAGTAACCACCCTTTTATAATATAAAACTTATTAACTCAGACGTAAAAACATAAATCAAGCAATTTTTTGCACATATAATTTTTATAAATTGTGAAATAAATTTTTGACAGAAAATAGTTGCTTAGGTTTTTTTTTCTTTTTTTTTTAACTGTTACATGCATTTATATGTATGTGTGTGTGTATAATATATATTCACACACATTAAAATAATACAGTTAGACAAGCCTAAGGATATATATTCAAGAGAAAAGACGAAAGTATAAAGAAACTTGAAAAGAATAAGTAATTTCAAATGAATGTGATGGGAGGGAGGTCATTGTAATACTTAAATATTTCAAGATTACCATTTGATTACATGGTTAAAACTTTATTTTTGAAATATGAACATTATCAAAATCAGTGTTTTCATGTAAGATACTGAACATGAAAAAATATTTGAAGAAAAAAGCACTGGAATGTAAATATTGTAAATTTCTAAATACGTTATTTTCTGCTAGAAATTTCAAAATTTTCAAATTTTCTGGGTGGAAATAAACCCCTTTGGAAAAAAAAAAAAAAAAAAAAAAAAAAACGGAAAAACTGGATTTTTCCCCAAAATTCCCGGGTTTTTTTAGACCATTCCCATCTCTACATCGAATGAAAGACGATTAAGATTTTTCAATCACCAATTGGTCATCGAGGGTATCGGAAACACTGCTGCTGCTGGAGGAGGATGTCGAAGAGCCTGGAACAGATGGGATACTACTGCGATGGATGTTGCAGTATAAACTCTTGTCCGATTTGATCCAATGAGGACAGGCTATGCAAAGCTTTTTAGGGATGCTCATCTTATGAAACAATAAACACTTTGGAAAATACGGGTTTCACGTTTTCATGTCTTTATATATTCCTTACGTTTTTGAACTGGACTTAGTGAAAAATCCAAATGCACACCATAAATGGTTATGTACTTTAGTAAGAATTTTTGGGATTACATTTATTAAGATAAGTACAAAAGTGTATTAATTAGAACTATGAGAAATAGGGAGACGTAAAAAGTTAATTTTTTTACAATTCCTAGAAAATTTCTAATTTTCAAATTTAAAAAAGGCATTAACATGAATGTTTATGTTATCTGAAGCATTTTTATAACTGAAAGTGTATTATGTCTAAGCCAATGGTTGTGAAAAGAAAAACTGGTTAAGTATTATCTAGGCACTTCATATTTAAATATATGCATACCTAAAGATGAATTAAATATTTTTTCTAGATCTGCATCAAAATGCGAAGTCCGTTGCTTAACAGCTTCATTATCATAACTAGGATTAGGTAATGAATGAAACAAATCACTTGATAACTAAAAATAAATAAATAAAACATAAAAAATTGAAATTATAAATAATGTCAAACAAGAAATAAGCCACAAGTAAAAATGACTAAAAACAAGTAAATATAAAAACACAAAAAACAGAGGGAGAAATGGCACATATTTAAGAAAGTCCTCATTAAAAGAATTCCATGTAGAAACAATCAAATGTTAAATACAATATGTTAAAATAGGCACTTAAAGGATTCATTAATGGTTATGAAATAATACTGTATGTACATAAGTGCTTATAATACATTTTTCCTTTTTTAAAAGCAGGGTTGCCAACTTTTCAAAAACAGTTTGAGGAGTATTCAGAGAAATTTTGAGGAGCATTTTGGCTACTTTGAGGAGCAATTTTAAAAATACATTAAAAAAAAAAAAAAAAAAAAAGAAAGAAATAAAAGAAATAAACTACTCACAAAAATAAATTAACAATAATCATATGAAATTTAGAAATATTTATTGATAATCAAATATATTTAGCAAAACAGTGAAGAGAGATAAGAATGGGAAATGATTAAGTCTGAATATAAGCTTAAAGCCCAAAAGTAATTTGTTTTTTGCATAATGGCATATTTTCCATACTTAAATAAAGGCAATATATGAAAGTAGATTACTCAGTTACATTAAAAGAAAAGAAAGAAAGAGAAGCACAAAGGGAAAAAAAAAATTAATTTCCAACAATTTTCATGAATGTCAAAATAATTATACTATCACATAAAAATCTAAAAACGAAATCATATAAATGTGTAAATGATCTCATCTCTAAGTCAACTCCCTCTAATCTGCATAGCTTGGGACCATATGTTTTGTAAACTTTAGAATTTTGCAGATTATTGGTCATAATTTGTTTACTTATTTTTTTCCCCAGATACAAATGAAGATATAATAATAAATCATTAATGCTTTAAGTGAATGATAAAATAAAAGCATAATTATTTCAAATAAATCTTAAATAAAGCGTTGTCAATCGGCCTTAAAGTTCAGTAGCTTTGAATCCATTATTTTTATCGATGAATAATTAAAATAAACAATTTTTTAACGATAACTGAAACATTGATACAGTTTAAATGAAAATCAAAACACCACATAATCATAGCATTTGGTTTCTTTCTTCCCCCCTTTCAGCTTGTGGTTTTAATTAAACACACTCTTAGCTAATGTAAACAAATACTTGTTCCTGTTCTGAGTCAGCAATATTTCGATCACTAGAATGTTTTCTTTCTTTCATTCTTTTTTTTTTTTTTTTTTTTTACTATTTATTTATGAGTATTGTAAGATGAAGCGTGTGGTTCTTCAGCTAAATTGTAAAAGTTAGTTTTATTTTTTTTATTTTCAAGATACGTTGAAGCGCTTTCATAGATAAAAAATAAAATTCAAAGAATAATGTTTTATGCGGCAACTGTTGAAAATGCAAAATCAAAAGTTGATAAGGATTGGAGGACGATTTCTGCCTAGATGTGTGCAAGGAAAAAAACAAAAAGAAAGAAAGAAAGAAAAAAGAATTTTTTTTTTTTTTTTCAGTGTCTGCAGGGCTGCCAACCTCTAGGAGCGCTAAAGTGTAGTTAACAAACAAGAAAAAGTGTAGTTTTAAGGTACAAAGTGTAGCCGCTAAAAAATAAGAAAATGCTTAAAATAAATAAGCATGAAATCTTTTGTTTACTTTAAGACTTACTTTCTGAAATGTATTGATTTTTAACAATGAAACATACAAAATATCACTGCATTCTTTTAAAAATAACATTGCACACAAAAATTTTTCTGGCAATTATCGAAATACCTAACAATAATTAGATACAGTTTAACAGCATTTTGATCAGTGCTTTCATCAGTTGCCATCGAAAACGACAAATGTTTCAAATCGCCAACGATATCAGAACAGGTTATTTTTGCAATGCATTTCAATAGGACCGCCGTCTTTGTTCTACCGCTAGGACACTGTCTGGCGATTTTTGAATCCGGGAACATAGCTCTAAATAAATTTCCAGCATGATTTGCTGTAGAAATTGGAACATTATGTCACTTAGAAATGATGTAAAGAGCATTTCTGTTTTGGTAGTCTTTGATGCTGCATCACTTTTCACATAAAAACTGGATGGCAAAGGCTTTATCGTTGCTTTTATTTTACTTATACGCTTGTGTCAGCTTGTTGCAATATGACGCGAACAATCATAAAGTCCACGATGAATTACGCGAAAATTGCTATTACATATTGCACAATATGCCTCATGGGGTGAATAATCATGGGATGAATCTACAGATTGCAAACACGGCCACAGAATCTACAGAATTTGCAATCTACAGATTGTAGCAGAATACTCCGATAGAGATTTTTGATCAGGAACTTTTTTTTCTTCTTTGTATTATCATCATCATCACACATTTTAACTTAAAATACTATTAAATAAAAAACTAAATAAATTTGTACACTCTTAAGCAAAAAATAAGAATAAATAAATGCAGAAAAGCAAGTCTAGCCAACAACAAACGCACAACACCGAAAATCGAAAGTAAACAGATTAGACTAGCTCTAGGGATAGAAAAGGAATTCTCCAAACATCCAATCACCATGCGTACACAGTCACACTATCGTCACAGTTTATGAGGAGGAAATGAAACAACCTATCAACCTCCGGAGTTTTCAAGCTACTTCATTCATAACAGCGATTTGGAAATACGGTGTGAAATCGTAGTTCGCTCGTTGTAAACAAGATGATGGTGGGGAAAGGAAAAGTGTAGCTTTAAGTATACAATGTGTAGAGTGTAGTAGAAGCAGGCTAAAGTGTAGTTACTACACCAAAAGTGTAGTTGTTGGCAGCCCTGTGTCTGCCACTATTCAATTTTATGTATTTAATAAAAAATATTTAAATAGGTGGTCAAGACTGAATTTGCGGAGCATAAACATTACTTCGCGGAATTGCGGAGTTTTTAAATTTTTTCGGAGAAACTCCGCAAAAATCGGAGCAGTTGGCAACCCTGTAAAAGTACAAATGTTATGCACACTCTATACACTAAAAAACTTCAAAAGAAGCATTCATACCACTCTCTACCCAAAATCTAACTTTAAAAAAAAAAAAAAAAAAAAAAAAAAAAAAAAGACAGAAAATGATTTGATACTATTAGGAGAATCTGCCTCTCTGTATACACTTTAACCCTTTGCCGCTCAGTGTTCCACTACATGGAACACCTAACATCACTAGCTTCTCCAACCGTTAAATTCAATTGCAAATGCATAAAAATAGGTTTATATTTTACTTTGAACTTTCCTTTTCATCCATAGACAGCACCACTACACAAGGCAATCCATGATATTTAGCTGGGACGCGTTATTTTAAATCCCCATATTTACAAGAAATTATGCATATTTTTTTTGTGATACAAAAAAGATTGCTTGAAAAAAGATTTCTATGTTATATCGTTGGCTGTACTCTAAATTATTTATTATATATTATTTTTAATTTTTTATACAGGAAATATGTGAGGAATCGTTGAATAAAATAAGGTGTTCCATCTCCTGGAACACTGCAACACTAGCGCTTTTCATATTATGCAACCGAAAACAATGATGAGAGAAGACAGCTCTGTTTTCCTCTGTTTGGAGGGAATGACGTCAAGTTATCAGATGCTGCGAGGGAGGGTTGGTTGTTTATTTAAAAAAAAAAAAAAAAAAAACACAAAACTAGTTTCATGTGCAAAACCTGCAATGTTGATTTGTGCTTCTACCAAAAGAGTATGACATGCTTCCAAAAATTTCATGAAGCTAAAAAATAGACTAATTGTAAATATTTTTGTACATAGGACTTGTATATATGTATACTTACTGTAAATATCAAATTATTTCATAAAAAATCATATAACCAAGATTTTTTTTTTTTTTTTTTTTTGGGGGGGGGGGGGGGGGGGGGAATGAGTTGTAGAGTAGCAGGCCCCCCGTGATGCACCATGGGTTGCTAAATCTACTACACAGGTATAATACAGCGTTTTTTAATTCATATGCAAAATCTTCTTATTTATGTGCTTCACTGCGATGCTCTTAGACGCACTTTTCAGAGCTCTAGTGGCACAGTGTTCCCGCTGATGGAACACCCACAGATTCAAAATGATAAGTACTATCTTTACAAAATTATACCTGTGTACTCCCTTAGACCTAAGTAGATAGCCTACAACTTTTTTTGTTGAAATTCCAACGTTAAAGGGTAGTGCGCTGTAAACGGTTAATGGATATCAATAATAAAATTCATGAAGATTAAAATGTTTCAATATTTTATTTCTAATCTAGAATAACAAACAACAGACATTACATTCAAGTTTAAGGCCAAAAACTTAACTAGAATTTCATGAAAGAAACATTCAAAAATTGAGAGGGAACAGTTTTAATAAAATTAAATTTGGCTTCAATTTTTCTTGTACATTTTGTATTACTTCACGCTCCTACACTTGCTTTGTAATAAACAGAACTAGATTGCAGCCATTCTTTAACAAGTTATGTTTTTAATGCTTCAACAATATTTTGTACACTGATTACCTAATTCTAAAAGCTGCACATTTTTGCTTGTTTTAATGGAATGTGCACTAAAAATAACAACAAATAATTTGTTTTTTAAATTTTGTTAAATATTTTTTATTTTTTAGACAAAATACTGCTTATACTGAAACTAATTGCTAGATTTCAATGTTTTCATCACTTTTTGATACCAATATGATATACGCTTATGCTTATCAACACTACATACGGAATAATTGAAATTAAATTCAATTTCACACAAAAAAGCATCTTTTCACAGTACACTATAATGTACTAAATATTTATCAATTTATAGATTTAAAAAGATCTAATATAGTTTATTTGTCAGCATACATAAGAAAGGAAAAAGAAATAAATATGAAATACATTACTTCTAAATCATTTTCAATATTATCATAACCACTTAAAATCTTCAGTCTTCCTATGTTTCTTCCTAAATCTGGTATCACTTCATCACCAAGCTTTTTACTAGAACAAATAAGTTATTATTAAATATAATACATGTTCTAAAATTTTCTACAGTAAGAAAATTTTAACTTATCATTAGATGATCTACAAAGTAGACCACACATTTATCGCCAAGAACTGTAATTTCCTAACAGCCATTTTTAGCAAAGTAGGTCAGCACATCAAAAATGTAAATAAATAATGAAATATTTAAAACAGAAACAGAAATAACAGACACATGTATGATTCATTTTTGTCTGAACAGATCATTTTATAGAAAAAATGCACTTTTAAAAATGGAAAATTCATTTCTACATGTACTATTTTGAATGTAGCCGCTCATTAAAAATATAAACAGAATATGAAGTATTCTTATAAATTAACAAAAAGGTGCAACCAATAAAAGTATTAGAAAAATAGGTACTGAAAAAATTTCCCTTTTTTTACAGTCAAAATTATACAAAAAAAAAAAAAAAAAATCCATCACCAAAATGGTGACAAAAACTCAAAAGTTGCTAAGCTTCAATAGAGCAGCACTATGATCAGGTTCACTTATTTATTTCTCTATGTACCAACCACTATGCTAAGTTAACAGACACTGCTGGCCATTAAAATTGCAACATCAAGAAGGAATGTGAATATCAAAATGAAATTAATTGGGCACATACATTATGGCAGGAAGAACAATTGATTAAAATTTCAGGAAATTTGGAGTAATATGTACTGAGAAAACAGTACATAAAGCAGTGACCTCTGTGTGCAATAACAGCACTTATCTGCCTAGGTATTGAATCAAACAGCGATTGGATGACATATACAGGTAGAGCACTTCATGAAGCTTCAACACAATTCTACAATTCATCGATTGCAGTTACTGGTGAGTGGTGTGGGGCTAGTCGCTTTTCAACGATTAAACAGTCATTTTCAATGGTGCAAGATCAGGAGAATGTGCTGGCTGGAGTAACAGTCAAACCCATTCTGCATCAAGGAAGGTCCGAACAACTTGCAGTCATGCATTGTCCTGCTTAAATGTTGCACTTCGAAGGCCTTGAATTTTGAGCAGAGTGACGGGCCTTAGTTCCTCAGACATGTAATGGTCGGTATTCAGAGTGGCAGGAATGAAAACAAGAGGTGATCGAGACGTGTATCCAATGGTACACTGCATACCATCACTGCAGGTGGTGACCCAGTATGTGGCTACCAAAAGTTTGATTACCCTCAAAACGGCATCACTGATATGGGACCTTTAATGTGTGATCAACGAAGAACCTGGATGCAGGAATGACATGAAGTCGCCTTACAGACAAATCACAATCCTGTTTACAGCATCAAGATTGCCTTATCTGTGTTTAACAGCATTGTGAATAATGCACATAGCCAGCTGGGATTCAGTATTGTCACACTGCCCATCACCTGCAGTGATGGGTAGTGTGACAATGACTTTTTTGTAATTGATAAATGTGCTTGATAACATTTTTGTAATTTAATTCATTTCAATACTTTTCTATAAGAAACTTTAATAATATATGCTTTCTTCTAATCTTAAATATGAACTATGGGCCACATATAAAGGCTTAGTGGCCACCTCTGATATAAATGTTAAAAACGTAAAAATATCTGGTAACAATAATTCTCTAACAAAATTCTAAAACATATATTAGTTTCATTCTGTTTTAAATAATTTAATGGACTTCAGATAAATAAAACATTAGACATGGTAAGCATAAATTATTTCATGCTTCCTTGTAAAAGAACTATAAATAATATGTGCATTATTTCTCACATGATCCACATAAGCAATGTAACATATGTAAATTTTTAGCTATTTTGAACAATTTAACATTGGTAAAATGCACTTTAAATACAAGGGTATTTGCTAATTTAAAACCACACCAGCTTCTAGTTTCCCACCCTCCCCATTTATTTCTCAGCTTTAACTATATGCCATTATTATATGAAAAAGTTATTTTATTTTTTTAATTTAAATATTGGGTGTGTGAATATGACTCTGTTCTTTTTTGTTAAAATAAAACACAATTATTAGGTAATGAAATGAAAAATTTACTATCAAAGTAGTTCCCATCTGCAGCTACAACTTTCATTTACCTTAAAGGTAATTTATTGATTCCTTCTCTGAAGAAATCCTGGTCTTTGGAGACGATCCAATCAATAAGCCAAATTTCAATTTCTGCACAAGAACTGAACCACTGTTAAGAAAGAGATAACTGCATTGATCTGAAAAGATAAAAATCTGAAAAAGCTATGTCTGGTGAATGCGGTGGTTTGGGTAAAACTTCCCAGTCCTGTCCTTTTAAATAATTTTTTACAATGTTTGCAACATGTGGTTTTGCATTGTCATGCTGAAAAATTAATTTATTGTGCCTATTTAGCCATTCTGGTTGTTTTTCCTGTATAGCTTGTTTCAAACGTATAAGTTGTTGTCGATAAACATTTCCATTGATGGTTTCACCAGTTTCTAGCAGTTCATAATATATTACACCCTTTTGACCCCACCAGATACAAAGCATTACTTTATTGCAGTGAATATCTCGTTTTGGTTGTGATGGACTAGGTTCACCAGGCATTCACCCAAACTTTTTTGTGCTTAGGATTTTCATAATAAATCCATTTTTTATCCCCAGTAACAATTTGAAACGAAACACTTTTTCTTTGGCATCTTTGAAGTAACATTTCACAAATTGTTTTTTGATGTTTAATGTCTCTGCCTTTTAATCAGGGTTCATACTCATGGGGGAAAAATCCATGAGTTTTCCCTGAGTTCCCAGACAATTTTGAAGATAATAGTGACATGTTACAAGAAATGCTCCTCTAAACAGGACAAAATACACAGCTACTTCCACTGTATGGTGTCATATTACTGTCGACTATGATGGAAATTCAGGTAGAAATCATTGTTTACATGCGTATTTTCACAATACTTAGCCAATTGAATTTTGATATGAAGCTAAACAAGAAAAATATAACTTGAGAGAAAGAAAATATTTGTTTTACCAGATTTTATAACCGATTTTCCCTGACTTTTAATGAAAATTTTTATTTTCCCTGACTTTTCCCTGACTTTTTTTAACAAATTCCAAATTCCCTGAGTATTCCCTGTTTTCCAGGTTTTCCCTGATGAGTATGAACCCTGTTAATTCATATGGGACCCAGTTATTAGCTTTTTGAACCATTCCTAGCCCTTTTAAACGTTTTGCAACAGTTGATCGATCAGCATTTAATGCTTCAGCTAATTCTGACTGTGTTTGACAACAATCTTCAGCCAATAATGTTTCCAATTCCTCATCTACAAAATTTTTAGATGGTTTTCCATGTTCTTTATCATCAGTACTAAAATCACCATTTTTAAACCGGCGGAACAATTCTTTGCAAGTAAATAGAATTTGATGGAGCATGTACACTGAAAATGTCTACAAGCAAACAATAAGTTTCTGCTGCAATTTTCTTGGTAATAAAATAATGCAAAATAATACAATAAAATAATGCAAAATAAAATAATGCATCCCGCAAATGATGTTTATTTGGAATAAAATTCACATTTTCAAAGAGTTAAAAATGCTAGATGTTTATACTCAGACTAAATGTCACATACTGCATTTGACAGCTGATATGAAGTACTATCGAATACACTATTGAAATTTTAAAGGGCACGTGATCAGTTTTAAAAGCGACATCCTTTAATAAAGGACGGAGTCATATTCACACATTTAATAATAAATATAATATTACTTTATAGATACTATACATTAAATAAATGCAGTATTATAATATTAACACGTTGAGACCAAACTTTCCATTTAGGCCATGTGAACCGCTGGTGGCTGACAGTGTAAAATATATAAAGCCGTGTGAACCACCGGTGGCTGACAAGTGTAAAATATGATGTAAAACTAAAACATTTACATTGTTTTAAGTAATTACTGAAAATTTATTTCAAATTTACTTAATTTTTATTTATTACAAAATATTGTTACAGAATTGTAAATAATTGTGTTTATTTTTGTATAAATTTTTTCAAAGAGGCTTAGTAAATTGATAAAGTGCTAATTTTGTGCATTTCTAGTCGTTTTAGCGTTAAAATAACCTTATTTTCCCTTAAAAACGCATTAAAAAGCTCCAATAAGGCAGGTAATGGATTTGGCGCCAAATTTGGCGACTTTCTCCCACCTTGGTGATTTTTTTGGCGACCTTGGCGAGAAAATCCTCATATGGGATATACCAAATATGGAAGCTGTAAGTTGATTGGTTGACCACTTTCTAGAGTTTTCTCGAAAAATCTGGATTCCATGGAACAGTATATAAGCCTGTTTTCTTCGCCAAGGCCGGTCAGAGTCAGTTCAGTTCAGTCTAAGATCAGCTTCTGTCAATGTTGCATTGCTCTTGAGCCTCTTTGAGAGAGACTTGCTTCAAGCGTTATTGCTATACAGTTTGTACTGTGGACTTGCTATTGACAGCTGTTGTTTAAGCTGTGTTTACTGCTTGAATTGAAGATGATAATTGGTTTATTGACCTGTATTTTTCTGGAACTTTCTGTGAATAAATTACTGAATTTTTGTACGTTTGACCTTTCATTCTCAGTCAACTCACGAACCCCCCAAGTACGCAACAATATCATTAAGACATTTTAATATATTGATTGAAACACAATAAACAAAACGGCTTCTAAGCAGCATGCGTGGCCTGACGGTGATTTACTTAAGAATTCGTGTGGCGCTCAATGTGTTAAATAACCAATATTTTCTCTTAAAATTTTGCCTAACATATGTTCACAGAATTTTAAAATTCATTTTCATTTATTTCAGTGGAGAATATGAACTGACCAACAATGTGAAATTTTCAGGCAAAAATTAAATAAATTTCAAGCAAAACTAAACAGACAGAAAATTTATTTTTCCGACTGAGTGAAAATAATGCCTGGACCGGGAGTTGAACCCCAGATCTTTGCCTTGTTAGTCAAAGATCTGGGGTTCGACACCAAGTCAAGGCATTATTTTCACTCAGTTGGAAAAATAAATTTTCAATAAATGATTTTCTTCCCAATCAGTTGATTGTGTGATTTTAATATATTGTAAACAGACAGACTTAATAGGTACATATATAAAATGTATATTTAAGTCCTCATATATGCAATTTATTAACAATTATCAAAATACTATAAAAACAAAATCTGAAATGACGTACTTCAAATTTTTTATGCATTTTAAGTCATCTTCAATGGATGATGCATTTTCCACAAAACAATCTTTTGGCAACTCACTTAAATTTGCTACAAAGGAAGAAAATAAAAAGTTAACATGAAATTGAGCATATAAAAAGAAAAAAAAAAAAGAATCAGGGTTATTTTATTTATTTATTTTTTTACAAGAAAACAAAGAAGGAAGGCAACCTATTAAAAAACATAATTATTCACTTTGGGGAGAGTGTATTACTGTTTGCATCTCAAATTGCAAGGGGAAAAAAAAGGCTTTAAGATAAAAAATTTTTAAAATCTCGCACATGCACACAAAATAGGAAAATACATTTTATATACTACTTACCTTTTTTTAATAGCTCAACTATATAGGTTAAGTATACCATAAATATCCTGATGAATCTACAAAAATAAATTACTCAAATTGAATTTCATGGGTGAAAATTCTAAATAAAATTTAATAAAAACATATATGAAAAAGAAAAAAAAAAAAATTACTTTTCTACAGAGAGTTTTCCATTTTCATCAGAGGAAAAATATCCAGCCTAAAATAAAAACAAATTAACCTGAGCCAAAAATATCGAATAAGTACAAAAATCAAAGATTAAAGAAATAAGTTCACAAATGCTTTAAAAAGTAAACAAATTAATTATTTCGTTCTAATTAAAAATTTGAAAGACAAAAATTATAATAAATTTTACATAATTTTTTTTTTTTTTGAAAAGTTTGTTTTATATCAAATATTTATACATGCATTCTCCACAATGCCCTCAAGCCATTCACAATCTAAAAAGCTCTGAAAGTAGATTCAATGTAAAGAAACAATTTATTAGATAATGTGTAAACAACAGCCTATTTTAATGTATTTTATACATAAATTGTTTTGAATTTGTTATACCTTCTGAGTGAGTTCTTCTTTCCTTTGTGAAAAATCCTTACGTGATAGAAAGAAAAGACAATCATTTCTGAATTCAACTTATTAAAACAGATTAAAGACAACCAGTGCAAAAAAAATAAAATGAAAAGCACAATTTCACAGACTTATGCTACTATTAGCAAACTTTTCAATGTGAAAATCCTAATAACATTTTAAAACATCATGTTTCTAAAAAGATAACTATTTAAACATAAGCAAAAAAAAAAAAAATGGTAAAAATAAATTGCATGGTATCTTTTTCCCAATCTCAAAATATAATATATATATATATATATTGGCAATCGGTTAGTTTTAGGTGTGTATGTGTGTGTTGGGAGAAGGGGGAATCTTGTGACTATTACATTTCTCAAATGAAAAATGATAGAATGATGAAATTTCATACTTAAGACAGGTCTGGTGTGCAGACGATTTTTATAAATTTTTGGCAAAAATTGAAAAACTAGAATAGGGATTATATGTCTTTATTTCAATAAAGCTGTAACGATTTTCTTCAAAGTTGCTGTATGAATTCCTTTTTAGATGTCCTTTCGTATGTATTAGTTCGTTACTTCAAGAAAAATAATATCCTTCCTTAAAAAGGTAGTTGAATTTTAGGCCTTGCAAGTCGGCTTATCACACATTGGTTTTTAATTACTCTTTATCAGGGTTACCACTCTTAAAAAAGAAAAAAATTCAAGGACTTTTCAAGGCCTATTTGAAATTTTTCAAGGACTAGGGGAAAATTGCAGTACGCTAGGCATATACACAAAACTTTAATAACTACTTTCATTAGTAATATTTTTTTTTTTTTTTTTATAATTAGAATAACTTTGCCTGCTTTCACAATACATTTTTGATGGATTGACCAAACTGTTACAAGAGTCAAAAAACGATTAGTTCAAGATTTGGAATCATTATGATTATTCCAAAGTATTTAGGTTTGAGTCCTGGTCTGGTCACTTTCTGCTCAAAATTAATGACCAGTCCATCAAACAGGTATGAGACTGGCAAAAAAAAAACAAATAAGTTGAAACTATATGCAAAAGCAAGACAATGAAATACAAATTTTATGAAAAAATCATTATATTAGACAATGGCGTGCATATGTGCAGATGGAGATAGTTTAGCTTTAACAGAATTTGCGCTAAGCCCGTCCATTGGAGTGGAAAATTCAAGGATTTTCAAGGACTTTGCACAAAATCCAAGTACTTTCAAGGGCCCTTGAAAAAGAAAATGAAATTCAAGTACTTCTTAAGGACTTTCAAGGACCGTGGGAACCCTGTCTATTAGATGCCCTTTTGTATGTAATTGCCAGTTTCTGGTGAACAAATGAGTTTGTCAAGTTTTGGTGAAAATCCAAAGTCAGTATCAGCAAATACGGTTTCAAATTATTTTCTTCAATTTTGCTACAAAAATAAACCCTTTTTTAAAAATCCTTCCACTTGTATTACTTCATTATTGCAGGAAAATTTATACCTGTCCTGATTAGTACAGGTCAGTTTTAGATATCGGAAATTGGTGTTTCCACTTCACTGGGCAATTTATTTATTAAATTAATTATTATTTGATTTTCATCAGGTTAATAAATAGATCTTTCAAATTAAAGATTTTAGTGAAAATAAATACACTATTTTTTTTTCTTTTTACAAATTTATGATCAGGTATATCTATTGTGTTGCCGCTTTGTTTGTAGCACTTGTGCCTACTTTGTTTGCCTGATGAAAGGTTGTGTCTTCTTTCAACCCAAAACAATTGTTGTGTGTACTTGCATTTTATGGTGTTTATTCAATGTTTTGTACTTATTATATCTAATAGACATTTTTTAAATTAGTTTAGCAAGTCTGAAAACAAAATATGTGAACATTAAAGGATTAAAAGATACTTTCCATAAATATGAGATAATTAGGGTTTTTTTTTTTTTTTTTTTTTTTTTTTTTTGCATTCCTACCTCTGCCTAGATACAAATATTGTTCTTAAATGCAAAGTTAAAAATAATATTTGAAGCTTAAATAATATAACGAAATTATCATTAAAACTCAAAAATCATCATCTGAAGAAATACTATTACAGTTATGATACTTTTCTATACTACACATGTAATTTAAAATTTAAATTGATTGGCATCAATTATAAAGAAGTGCACTTAAAAAAAAAAAAAAAAAAAAACACTTATAAAAGAAAAAGTTTGTCTGTCTTGTTACATACAGAAAAACTGTGGCATATACAGGTCTGAAAAATTTTCTAAATAAAGGAAAGTATTTAGTTTTGCAACATACATTTAGATTTTCAAAATTCTTATTAGATTTTTATTATTATTATTATGTTTTATGTAATTCTTACATTTTTTCCTGACATTTTTCTTTCAGTTGTAATTTCAAACTGCTGCCAATAAAAATAATATACTACTTATAACATTTTATTTTATTTAATTTTTTTCTACATAAATAAAAAGACATTTATTTAATTTGAATTTAAAAAAAAAAAAAAAAAAAAAATCGAAAAGTTAAACTTGTGTCAAAAAATTTCTGATAAAACTGATGTCACAATAGCTTTAAAATTACTAAAATATATTTACTTACACGTGAATAGTAAAAATTTATTGAAAAATAAATTAATTAATAAAAAATAAATTTGCTTATGCATTTGGCAAAATTGACATCATTATAATTTAAAAAGTTTTATACATACTGATAAAGTTTTATTATATCGATTTTATTAAATAAATATGCATTTCTTTTTATGTTTGAAAAAAATTGGATGTGTATTTAGAATATTAAAATATTTAATTCATTCAAATTAATATTTAAATAAATGAATTTACACAAAAAAATGTTTAAAATGGGAAATATATGTAATCAGAAAAAAAAAATAATAAAATAAAATAAATGAATAGTTGTCGCATACAGTTGAAACAGCACTTATAGCATATTGTAATACATGCTACTTTTTGGCTTGAAATTCCTGCCATTTAATAGTCGACCAACCAGATAAATCAAATAAAATATATAAATATAACGTAACAGTAAATACTATGTATAGTACATATAATGCTGTTCATGTGTAATAGTGATTTAAATATTGAAGGGCTAATTCCATTTTTTTTTTTACTGTCAGTTTCGAAACTATCATCTGATAAACACCCTAATTAAAGTCCACAGGTAAGGAGTTGTCTCAGGCAGTAGGGACATGGACTCAAAATATTGCGAGTGAGGAAAATGCTGTTGAAGGCAATGGGAACTGCAAGCGAGATTTTCAGTTATTTCAATGGATTTTTTTTTTTTTTTTTTTTAATTCATTTAAATATGGTGACCAGCGAACTGAGCAAAGCCTCCCAGTAACAAATAAATAACTTTCACTGTGGTGAAAAAGAAAAAGTCATAGTTTAACACTTTAAACCAAGAAAGCAAATATCATGTTTGTCTTACAATTTACAGTGGTGGACATAATTATAAGACACCTATCTAATTTGACAAATAGTGAAAGAAAACATTCAGAGCTTAAAAATGTTTCATCAAATACGTCAAAAACATAAATTTATTCTGTTATCATGTATAATTATTTTATAATAATGATATTTCTATGCAATTTAATGAAAAATTTTAAAAACATAATGGACAAAATTATAAGACACCAACCGTTTTTTCCAAATACAGTGGCCAACATAATTAGCAGACACTAATGGTCAAAAAGAAAATCCTCTAACATGGTTATTCAATATTTGGTGGAGCCACCATTGTTTTTTATAAATGAAAGATGTGATTCGGCATCAAATCTATCAATTCTAACAAAATATTGCAAGACAGTTCTTCCCAAGCACATTTTATAGCATTCTTTAGGTCTTCGACACATATAAACTGCCTCCCATTTCGGTAAACCTCACGAGCTAACAGAGCCTGATTACCACCTGTTGGGGCCCAAGGCCCAGGACGATTTTGGTCCCCCCCCCCCCACCACCACCACCGCTCTTGAATAAATAAAAGGTTTTTTTTTTTTTTATCCAATTTGTGCACAAAGTTTGACTGCTGGTAAAAAAGTGAAAGCATCACCTTCATAAGAAATTAGTTTTAACTTCTTTTGCAACGAGACCTCAAATTATTATTATTATTATTGGTGCAGGGGTAATCTTTATTCTATGACTGTTGGAATCCACTTGCATAGAAATGTAATTTTTTACAAGGTATTCTTTATAATACTGTTTTCTTTTTTAATCCCAATCTACCTCATTCATACCATACGAAGTCAGCGGGTATGTAAATATGAACACATGACCCAATACTACTGAAAATGTAAAGATATTTTCCATTACGATGATACAAAGTTCTTTAATTTGTATTATATAACTGTAAGTCTGCAAGTGAAAATTTATCTGGATTTTTTGGTCCGCTGTAAAATGCTATATCATTCGACCGATCTCCACGAAAACTAGTATATTTCATAATCTAGCTAATGTTGTATTTTTTAATTTAATCGGATAATTTATTAAAAGATATTAAAAAATCCCTACTTTCAACTAAAGATTATTATCGTTAGCTAACTTTTGGTTAATTTTTTTAAAAGAAATCTTTTCCAAAAATAGCATTTTTTAAATTTAAAAATTATTTTGGTGCCTCTAGATGGAGGTGCCCTAGGCAGAGGCCTTGTCGGCCTGTGCGATAATCAGGCCCTGCGAGCTAAAATCCCCCACAAGTTTTCGATGGGATTTAAGTCTGGGGAGTGAGAAGGCCATGGGAGAACATTGATACTTTGCTCTGAAAGCCACTTCTTTGTTTCGTGTGATGCATAAATCAGCGCGTTATCGTGCTGGAAAGTGTAGTTTTCGTCACAAAGAAGTTCACCGTATATGGCTAGTTGATCTTTAAGAAGATTCTTATACTTTTCGGAATTCATTCTTGAATGCACGAAAACAATATCCATTTTCCCTTGAGCCGAAAAACCAGCCCAAATCATTACTGAGCCTCCACCCATTTGGCGGCTCATTAGTACATGAGGAGACTTCCGTAAATCATGCCAATAATATTGAAACCCGTCAGGACCATCCAGGTTAAACTTTTTTTCATCAGAAAATAGTACAGAGTACCATTTGGAGGTCCAGGCCATAGTTTGTTTAGCGAAGTTTAGACGCTTCATTTTATGCCGGCTTAGAAGGGGTGGTTTTTTCTTCAATTTTTTATATTTCACATAGGAAGCATTATGCAACACCCTGTGAATGGTTCTCCTTGAACAATTCAGTTTCAAAGCATTTTTAATGCCTGTAGTGGTCATCTCATACTTGCTAACCAATTTTATTAAAAAAAGGGAAGATTTTTGTTGAAAAAACAGAAGATTTACTAAAAAAAAGGGAAGATTTTTTTTTCTTTACTTTTTTTTTTTTTTTTTTTTTTTCTCTTTGACGTAATAAACAATACAGTTTTACAATTTTAATATTTAGAAGCAATCAATAAAAACGTTTTACTATAGATTGATTATACTAAATATATAAAAGTTTTAAATGAAGTTATTCCTCTTCAACATATAAATATCTACAAAACAGAATCCGTAAGAAATTTATTTAAAAATAAACAAAAAACTTAGTTAAGTTAAAGTATAACTAATTTTTTTAAATAAATAGAATATGATTTTTGTGTATGTACATTAATCATACATATAAAAAAAAAGTAGCAGTAGCTAATTATCAGTTTCAAACGTGCATAAAACCAACTGAGTATTAATTTTCTTAAATTGATTTGGGAAAAATTTTCCTACCTGAAAAAATTATTCTTCATTTATTTCCCATGTTTAAACATTTGGCATAAATATGACATACAAATATTTAATTTAATTGAGGAAAAATAAACAGATTCATTAAATTCAGCAATAAAGATCTAAAAATAATTACATACCTGAGAAATATTGAGCACTTCCATTGCTTTATTGTTTCTAGAATTGATCATTGATCACAATCCGGGGAAGGGGGGGGGGATACAAAAATAATTACAGAGTAAGAAATATTAAACTCTTTCAACTCTACTTCTAGAATCTAATGAAAGAAGTTTAAAATTAATATTATCATTTATGTTGCTGATGGATAAAGATTAGGAAACAAAAGACTTCTGCAGAACATTTGATTGCTGATCACTAGTTGGAGATAAATGAAAGGTTTTGGGGGGGGGGGGGGGGTAAAAAATAATTACATCAGCAAGAAATATTTAACAATTCTATTTCTTTTAAAAAATTTAAAATACCTTTGACAATCCTTCCACTTGAGCAGCTTTAATTATATATTTCGACTTGCATTCGCAGTCATCCTCAGATGTTTGTTTTGCTGCATTACTGATTCACATGTCTTCATCCTCTTCCACATCACTCTCCTCTTTTCCTACGTCACTTTGTCGTCGATAAGTCTTTATTACATGTTGCCAATCCTTAGCTATAATGCTATGCTCTCTCTCATTTACTGCAGAGTTAGAGGTTAATATTTCTAAAGCTTCGCGTTGCAAGTCGAAATATATAATTAAAGCTGCTCAAGTGGAAGGATTGTCAAAGGTATTTTAAATTTTTTAAAAGTTTATTCGTCCTTCTTAAGAATTACATAACATTTACAATTCTATTTCTTTACATGTTCTAGATCTCATAAAGCAAGTTTGAAATGAATGTTGACATTTATGTTATGGGTGGAGAAAGATTGGTAATCAGGAGTTTTCGTAGAACATTTGGGTTTTCTTTTTAAAACGAACAATATCCGCGACTGTTTTAAAAACGAAAGATTTCATCATCTGTCCGGAAGATACGTTAAAAAACCGGAAGTCTTCCGGGAAAACCAGAAAAGTTGGCAAGTATGTCATCGTATTCTATGTAGCGAGCGAAAGCACATGGCGTCTGTCTCTCGAGGACAAGCAAGGAGTACATCCAGATATTTTAATCACCCATCCATTAATTCCTTTTTTCAAAACATTTCTAATTACACATCTAGAGCGTTTAATAACTTTTGAAATATTAATTGAAGCACCAGTTCCGCTTAATCTCCAAATTTCGTGAATTTCACTTTCTTTTAATTTTGTACCTTGGGGTATGTTTGTAAATGCATGAAGTCAGTTATCGTCTGCTTTAGTTAACTGCTGACGTCATAACAGCATGCAGAAAATTTGCATATTGCACATTATTTTCGAAAAAAAGAAGGTGTTTTAATTAAAATGTTAGGGTGTCTTATAATTTTGTCCATGGAATTTTTAATTTTTTTATTAAACTCTATAAAAATATCATTTCTGTAAAACAATTACGTGTGATAACAGAATAAATTTATGTTTTTGACGTATTTGATAAAACATTTTTAAGCTCTGAATCTTTTCTTTCACTATTTGTCAAATTAGATAGGTGTCTTATAATTATGTCCACCACTGTATTATACGAATACTTCTCAAGTTACACTTTAACTTTTTAAACTTTCACATACTTACATCTTTTAATTCTCTTACATATTCCTCCGGCAAATAATCAGACAGCTGAATTCTATAATCTTGCCCACTGAGAAATTCACTTTCAGCCGTTTCCCCTACTTCTGAACACAAGCATTCCCAATACTTTTGTTCAGAATTAAGAAACTTATCTAAAATTTTCTTTTGTTTCAGAACCTAGAGAAAATTTTGAGAAAACTAAGAAGCAAAACAATGAAAGATAATAAATACACATTTGAACCTCGTTAATGTGAATCTCAAGGGGGATAAAATAAATTTGTTCATGTTATCAGTAGTTCATGCTATCAGTAAACTAATCTTCATATAAATAAACTAATTTTCATTTTGACGGGGATTGTGAAATCAGTTCATGTTAAAAGTAATTCACGTTAACGAGGTTCGACTGTATAACATTTTAAAGATAAATAAAAAAGTGCTACAAAAACATTTCTTGGATCAACAATCAAAAGCAAAAAGTAGCTTAACAAATATCAGCAAAAGCAGTCTTTATATCTTCTTAGATATCTTCAGTGCAAAAACTAAACTTATTTATCAGCACGGCCTTCTAAATCGGTTGGAAGTGTATTTAAAATTGTTAAATAGCTGAAAGGCATAATGAAACCTTGTTTATTCAAGATAATTTCATGGTACTAAACTTTAGCTATTGGAAATGTAACAATATAAAAATTTAATTTTAAAGTAATTTATTATTTTTTACACAAATACTATGGGAGGGGATAGGAAGCAACTTTAAAGAAGAATCACAGAATGTGTAAAACTCTTATATGTATTAGTATAAATATTTTTATTTAATTTTTTTCTTTCTTTCCTAGTTTTCTTCTTCTTCTTAAAAAAAAAAAAAAAGAAGAAGAAGAAGAAGCTTTACAAAACATATACTCCACCCACACATCTATCAGTAACAAAGTTGATTTGTTAAATGAAAGCTTTAAAATTTTATTACAAATTTTAATATTCTTGGACAAACTGATTTTCATAATTATTAGATATAATGAATTAATAATTTCATTTTTCATAGAAAAATTTCCAATATTTTCTTTAAGAACAAAAGAGAAACACTTTTTAAAACATTTAGATAACCATTATTATATAAACTTTAAATATTTGTTTTTGAAAGAATAAATACAAAAATTTATCAAAATCATTAAAAATATATATACAGTGAGTAATCCAATTATTAGAAGTTTTTTTTTTTTTTTTTTTTTCCTCCAAGAAATACACTTTCAAGGACAAGAAATGCCCTTGAACTTAAGACATGTAAAAAAAAAAAAATCATAAACTCACACTCGCCAATATAAATTTAAACCAGGAGTGCAATTAGGAGATTAACCACAAACTGAAGAAAAGCACAAATAATTTGGATATACTTGTGTCGCAGAAAAATATGCAAATATTGTAACAGCATGTAAAAGTGTTTAAAAATATAATGCATTTGTAGCTTTTTAAGATATAGGGTTATCCAAAGTATTTGTAGCTTTTTACTTTCTTCTATATTCAATAGAAGAAAGCATTGGATTCGTAAAAATTTTCCACCTCGGGTTTTTGATGGATTTACACGTTTTGAGAGCTGTAGAACACATTTTAGAAAATGTCTGTCTGTCTGTGTGTGTGTGACAAAATTTTGTGGCAACTGTATCTCAGGAACTACTGCACAGAATTTCATACAAACTGGTATGTAGTTGCACCTTGACATAAATTACTGCCTATCAACTTTTGGTAAAAATTGTTTTACAGGTTGCATTGCCATCTCGCTTTTTCTAAATTTTTAACATGGTTTTACGTTTATACAAAGTTACATGGTGCACGTTTATACAAAATTTTGTATAAACGTGCACAAAGAGAATTATTTTTTAGTAATCATTATGAAATTTACAGGAATTATTTATAATAGAGATAGACAACTGGGAAAAATTTTTTGCATGTGTAGGAGCCTTGCCACTCCCCTTGGGGGGAAGTCCCCCCTCAAGGGGAGTAAATTTTCAAGATGGGTATCTTTCAAAAGGTCTCGTCAATACCTTAAAAACGAATGGTTGAACTATAAATCTGTGATAATTTAAAACAAAGTTATTGATTTTTTTTTCTTTTAACAAAAAAAAACGTAGACATTTTTTTTTTTTTTTTTTTTTTTTTTTTTTACGAAATTTAACCAAATTTGGTATTTAGTTGGACACTGACATAAACTGGCACTAATTAGATTTGGAGATCAATCGCTCAACAGGTGATGCTATGATCATATTTTTTCTAAATTTTTAACATGGCAGTATAGGACAAAATTTCGTATAAATGTACATAATGAAAGTTATTCTTAGCCTGTGATTGTAAAATTAATATGAATTATTGATAATAGTAGTAGTTAATTAGGAAAAAAATTTTGTTCATGTGGGGGCATCGCTTCCTTCCCCTGGGGGGGTAAATTTCCAAGATGGGTATCTTTCGAAAGGTCTCGTCGATACCTTTAAAACAAATGGTTGAACTATAAATATGTGATAATTTAAAACAAAGTTATTGATTTTTTTTTTTACTTTTAACAAAAAAAAAAAAAAAAAAAAAAAACTTAAAAAAAAAAAAAAAAATCGTATTTTTTTTTTTTTTTTTTTTTTTTTTAATATTGTTACTGAGTGTATTTGCATAGGAAAATATAGAAGAAAGTCCTGTGGTGGCCA
The DNA here is from genome assembly GCA_963930645.1 of Salticus scenicus. Classification (NCBI taxonomy): domain Eukaryota; kingdom Metazoa; phylum Arthropoda; class Arachnida; order Araneae; family Salticidae; genus Salticus; species Salticus scenicus. The sequence goes on along the minus strand of OZ005654.1, from coordinate 103,266,720 downwards.
CAACATACTAGTTAAGATATAGGGTTATCCAAAGTATTTGTGCTTTTCTTTAATTTATGGTTGATCCCCTAATTACTCTTGTGACATCCACTTGAATTTTAAAGAAATTTAAATTTGTTTTATTTGAAATAGATAAATAAATTAAGTGTAATAAATATTAACACATTAAAAAATTAATTTAAATTACTTATAAATTACATTTTAAAAATACTTACTGGTTTTAAACTTTCGAAGCAATTTTCAGTAACTTTTGACAGATTAAAATGACCATCAGATGCAGCTGGACTAAGAAAAAGAAATACTATTGAATATTAATAAAACATACATAATTATATATATATTAAATAAAACAAAATACTTACTATAAAGAAATAAGTACATTTTCCTTTTTCTTTATTAATTCATCATAGGACCTTAATAAATGTTTTAACTTTCTAAGAGATTCTTCTAAAATCCTAGATAAATAAAATGCATTGGGATTCATTAACACAAAAATACAATGGAATTTGTTAAGTATATATTTAACCATGAAAAAAATAATAATACAGTGAAACCTGTCAAGTTGGACACTTTTTCTCAGAACGGAATGTATCCATAGGATTAACATTATGTCCAACCTCTATAAGTTGGACACCTTTACCTGATGAGACAGGAAAAAAATAAAACTTCCATTTTCTCACTCTTTTTTTAGAAATTTTACTTATCCCTTGTAGAAATAGCTGTAAATATCTAAAAAAAAAAAAAAAAAAAAAAAAAACGTTTCTTGTCACAATATATTCACCTCTGTCTTATCTTATCAAAAATATCTCTCTTCTTCAGTTGAACCATTCACAAATTACTGTAATTTAGTGCATAATCCAAGAGTCTTTCTTTTTATTGAATTGCATGAATTGTCCTTGCTTTTTCCTTTTGGAAATATTCCACAGAGAGCCTACAGGCATGTTTTGACTTAGACTGTTTTAAAATAGGTATTAGAAAATACACTCAAATTGGCAGAGTTCCTCTTCATTTGTTCCTTTTATTTTTTCTACCATGTTTAACTTGAGTGTACAGTTGCACTCAGTGGTGGTTCGTCATTGAGGGCACCTGGGCCTGGCCCCGTTTGAATTTTTCTCTCTATTAAAAATCAAGTAATATATTTTTTTTTATTTTTATTTTTTTATTTCTAACGCTTGTAAAAATGTATCTATCAAGTTAAAAACGTGCATCCAATTTCCTCTTATTCTTCTCGGACATAAAGTTTGCTTGTCCGTTTGTCCGCTTTTCTTTTACCGAATTACAGCTAGTTCCTATTCAGATTTCAGCCGTTTGGGCACTTTGATTTTTGCACAATCTCGCGCATTAATTAGTATAGTATTCATTGCTTTGTGCATGGAAAAGCTGGTTAACACATTTGGCGAAGTACAGCTTTATCAATGTTGATATCCTCATACTTTTAAAGTGTTAGGGGCACTTGGCAAATTGGCCCATGTAACGCAGTTTAATGAAAAATAACTGTCTAATTTAAAATACATTAACCATAGGGATCATGGAAAGAATTTGGCGACTTTCACTGTACTTTTTATTTATTTATTTTTCTACTGATAGTGAAAAAGAGGAGACTTTTGCGATGTTTTGTTTTCCAAATAAATCTATGATTGTTTAAAAATTAACAGTGATAGAAAGGAATTCTGTTGAAAATTTATTGGCAAAAGGATTAAAACATTTTTGAGAAAGTTTAAATGCACTTGCGGTTCTCGCAATCCACAAAGACTTTATTTTCACAATTCCAGAATTTAATGAGAAAGTAATTGGAAGGTTTGCTCGACAAAAAACTCGGTGAGCAGAATATTTATTTTTGTATAAATAATAATCAGATTAAAATACTTGAAGAGTTTTGGCTGCCTAAATTTGTAAATCTTTTTATTATATAAAAGATTTTTTTTCATACGATTTAGTGTAATATTTTTTGTAATTATTGTTTTTTCAGTCAAATACTACTTGATTAAAGTATTTTTAATAATAATAATCGCATTTACATAAATTAATATTGATTATTTAAAAAATATATTTCTAAATTATTATTATTATTAAAGGATAAATCAATCCTTTTTAAATATATATACATACACACTTTTTTTTTTTTTTTTTTTTTAAGTATAGCGATGGATTTTTAAAGTGTCTTTATTTGCGTATTTTTAACTCGACATTATGCAAAAAACTGCAAAGAAATAAAATGTTAGACATTAATTACTTTCTCTTACCATACGGTTGAGAAAGTATTGTTTTAGGGTCAAATTTTCGAATGTGAGTTTTTGTTATATTTACATGTTCTGAGGTCCCCTGAATACGAAAATCATGTTTTTAGCGAATGGTCTGTGTGGATGGATGTCTGTGTGTCTTATCAGCATATCTCAAGAACAAATGGTAGCAGAAATTCCAAACTCGGTATGCTAAATGTGTATCATATAGGGATGCTACAGTAAGCTTTTCGTTGAGATGAAGCAAATGGTTTGTGTACAGAGACGCTCAAAAGTATTCAAATACATTATGTCTATGGGGGAAATTGCAGATAAGTAGAGTTTAACATATTTTATAGACTGCACTAAACCAAATGAAACGAATATATATTTTTTGTAACGTATAGTCAACTGGGGAAAACAAATTGTGTATTTATGAGCCCTGCATCCCCCCTGGGGGGAAGTCCCCCTCGAGGGGAGTAAATATTCATGATGGGTATCTTTCAAAAGAGCTTGCCAATACCTTTAAAGCAAGTGGTTGAACCATCGATCTGCGATAATTTAAAATAAAGTTATCAATTTTTTTCATTTTTAACAAAAAAAAAATAAATAAAAAATTAATGTAATATTGAGAATAAATTGAAATTTTTTTTTATATTTAGTGTTATACTACTTCTCTAATATGGAAATCGTCTGCATTATCATAAAATATCATTTTTTTTTTTTAAATAATAATTTTAATAAATTATTTTTTTTAAACAGAATTATTTTTTTAACAACCGAATTAAATTCTATATAAAAGTAGGTGCATTAATGAAACGGGGGTTGAGGTGGGGTGGCAGCCCCTCACACAGAACTAATCTTATATATATTATAAATGTGAATGTCCGTGAATTTATTTGACTGAGTTTCATGCCAAAACTGCTCGACGGATTTCGATGAAATTTGCAATGGAGATAGCTTATACCCTAACTTACAAAGTTAGCTGCCTTTTATTCCGAAAAAAACTTTGTTTTTGTTATTTTTATGCATAAAATAGCAATTTTGTAAGCTAATAATAGCAAAAAATTAGCCATTTAAATTTTATCTATAATTTAATTGTTGCCAAAAAACATACGAGTTTTTTTTTTTTTTTTTTTTTCCAACATGAAAATAAATACATTTATCTAAACGTGAACGATATAAAATAAAAAAAAAAAAAAGATTATGCATCTCACAAAAATTGACGTCATTTTTAATTTAAAATTTCTTTTACACATTGATAAAGTGCTAATATAGTTTACAATGCTAATATATGCTGTACTAAAATCAGTTTTATTTATAGGTCCTCCTGGGTGATTTTTTAAATTGTTGCATTGAAGTACACCAAACATTTTTCGCCAAGAGGTTTAATTTAGCAATAGCGATTTTAATCTAGGTAGTTCAAGAAAAATATAAAATTTATAAAATATTACAAAACGAAAAAAATAAACTGAAATAGTAGTCACATAAATGATCTATTTTTATCTGAGTATATAATTTTATAGAAAAAAAAGTGCAGTTTTAAAAATAGAAAATTTATTTTAATTTTAAGTAAATTGGAGTGTAAAGGTTGATATATATATTTTTATTTACCAACTATGTGAAAAATACCAGAGCCGGGAATCGAACCCGGGCACCTCCGCTTAGCGCACGGATGCTCTACCACTGAGCTACCCTGGCTGACAATCAGCTAGGCATTTCTCACATAATATTCGTTGGCCAAGTCACCGAGTCTGCAAACGCAGCTGTATCAAGTGACAATATTAATCGCAGCACAACTCCATAGACCACGAAATTTCAATTTAGAAATATTTTATTAATGAATTCATCAACCGTGAATATTCATTTTAAGTAAATTGAATATTCACGGTATATTTAAGTAAATTTAAGTAAAGTTAGGTAAATTTAATATTAGGTAATTAGGTAAAGTTAAGTAAATTGAATATTTAAGTAAATTGAATATTCTCATTAAAATGAATATTCACGGTTGATGAATTCATTAATAAAATATTTCTAAATAGAAAATTTATTTTATCAAGCACTATTTTAAACCTAAAACCATTAATAAAATAAACAGAATATGAAGGGTTCTTATATGTTAACGAAAAGGTGTCCGATAAAACGCTTTCTATTTTTATGCAAGAAATTATAAAAAAAATCGCTAATATGGCGACAAAAATTCAAAAGCCGCCAAGGGAGAGATATAATAAAGTTGTGTAGCACGATAATGTTTATAGTTATTTATTTATTTTTTTATATACCAATCACTACGCTAATTTAACATACAAATAAATGAGCTGCTGTGTGTGACTGCACTTGCACGCTGCCGGGCAGAAATATTTGATTAATTCAAATTAATATTTAAATAACTAAATAAAGATATGTTTAATAGAAAGCATAGTCTTGGAGACAAACTTGGCGAGTGGGCGACCAAATTTGGTGAAAAATGGTAGTTTAGGGTTCCCGATGTTTCGAAGCTCTCCGACACACGGGAACATAGACCTTGAGCTTACCAAGGGATTCTCGATGGAGTCATGTCCAAGCCCCATTGCCAAGAGTTATAAGTAGGTGTGAGTTGATTTTTGCGAAAGAGTATGTAGTCACTGCGATCCAGAATTATTCAGAGACCAATTCTGAGTCATTGCACTTTAGGGATGGAGCTCTAAGCGACTGGACATTTTTCGTGAGTGAGCGAAAATTTTTGCTCTGGTGTAGTTGATGTTATTTGCTTTTCTCCTGTGGAACAAGTGACTATTTTTTGGACTGTCCCAGAAAATTCATCGAATAGTGACTTATACTGTACGAGTAACAGCTTCAACTGTTTCCAGAATATTCGAAGAATTAACACCAGCTATTGGACTGTTTTCGAAAATATTTGTTTTAATAATAGTTTTGTTGTACAGATTCGAGAAGTTCAAAAAATGTTTGATATTGCCAAGGAGGTCCCATACTAAAGCTGTGACGAAAATAGTCGCCAATCGAAATATATTCAGTTACAAAGAAATCATTTAAATATAGTGCCCAGCGAAGCAGGCAAAGCCTCCTAGTTATCATATAAAACTATTCCAAAGCCTAATTTGAATTGTTTAATACAGGTTTACATAACAGTACTCGTTACCTTACCTCTTAATCTGCAACCTGTATTTATAGTATTAAATTTCAGGGTAAGAGAAAGTCATGTGAGTGACACACCAGATTATTTTTTATTGCGACAGTTATAAAAATTTTGTATTGTTGTAGGAATATAAAATTTTAAACTAAATTTTCTGTACATGCTTAATTTTTATATTTTTAATTTTGATATACATTACAAAATCACCTAAAGGTTTTAAATTTTATATACATTTGTCCTACATCATTGTTTTTAAATAAGCTAGAATATAAAAAAGTAAAATCACAAACACTTTAATTTAAAAATTCGGCATTTTGTGTATACATTTTTAAAATACTGTTTATGAAATTTCTAATTTAAATTTAATTTCTTATATTTTGGCTGTGATTTTAAAAACAAACGTACAAGAAACATATATATTAAATATATAATGTTTTTGTTTGTACTTAAAAGATTTAGAGTTGTTACGCACAAAAGTTTAAAAAAAAAAAAAAAAAAAAAAAAACATAGATGCAGAAGAAATTCAGTTTAAAAATTTTGACATTGTAACGTAAAATTTTATAATATTCACAATGAATTATAATAATAATAATATACATAGAACACCCCGAATATTTAAAAAAAAAAAAAGATAATTTTCCCCATTAAATAACTTATTCTTTTTGCGTTTGAATTATGAATATATTTCACATGTCAAGCAATGGACCGGGCCCCACCTGGGAAAGTTGGCACGAGCTGCCACTGGTTGCACTAAACTTAATATGGGAGAAATCTATAGTGAAAAACGATGCTGATTCAATTTGGATGCATATCAGCTGACAGGTGTTGTTGCTATGCTGCAGTTTTCCTCATTCCCCGGAAAACTATATCTCAGTTTCTAGAGTGAATAAATTCACCAAACTTCATATGTAAGATGGCCGTTTTGAAAATACAGTAGAACTTGGATAATTCGAAATTGAAGGGACCATAGAAAAATTTGAATTATCCAAAAATTCGAGTTACATATACTATTTTGTCGAAAAGAAGAGATAAAAGAAAAAAATAAAAAAAAAACTCTATGATCCAAGATTTAACACATAAATTTTATTTCATTTAAAATATACCTTATATAGGCTTTTCAATTTTGGCTGATCAATTTCGATCACAATCGTGATCATCTTCAGAGCCACTTGTTACGTCTTCGTCCTTCGTTTTATAGTTTCGCGGTTTGTTGTCAGAGTTCCTTCGCTTCACTTCGGATTCTTGTAAGAGGTGTTGCCATGCAGCTGGGATAATGGAATGTTCTCTATTGTTTACTGTGTTGGGGTTAGTGATAATTTCAAGGGCCTCCCGTTTTAGAGCGTAGTTATGGTTATTGTAGGGAGCTATTTTTTGGATGTTAATAGAGTTAATGCTTATTGGGTTATTATTATGGGTAGTGGAGAAAGCGGTAGAGGTTTTTCCTAGTTTAAGATCTGCACGGTGTTCTTTTTCACGATCGGCTATTTTTCGTTTAGTCATCCCGATGTAGCAGGCTTTTTTACTATTGATATGTTCGAAGTTTATTTTATAAATTCCGGAGGTGTGGTTTTGTGGGATGGGGTCTTTTTCGTTCCGGATGTGTTGAAAGATATTTTTGTCAGGTTTTATTGGAATGTTTACGTTATTATTTTTAGCTTCATTTTTTATTTTAATGCTGGCGCCGTTACAAAAAGGGATTGCGGTGGTAAAATTAGGTTTAGGTTTCTGGGCGTTATTGATTTTGTTAAGAGATTTTAGGCGTTTTTTGTATAATTTATTTATAAGATTTTTAGAGTAGTTAGCTTTTGCGGCGATTTTTTTGATATTGTTAAGTTCTTTATTTAGTAATTGTTTGTTAGAGCAGATTAAAATAGCGCGGTTGATATAAGATTGAATGGCGGATAATTTGTAAGTGATGGGGGTTTTACAATTTTTGTTTATAATTTCAGTGTTAGTAGTGGGTTTTCTGTAAACGGTAGTGTCGATGGTGTTATTAGGGTTTTTTTATGATTTTTATATCAAGAAAGTTTAGAGTATTGTTTGTTTCTTTTTCAATTGTGAATTTAATGTTATTATCTAAGGAATTAAGGTTTGTTAGAAGGTTATCTGGATTTTCAGTGTCGGGAATGATGGCAAAGATGTCGTCCACATATCTAGTCCAAAGTTTACAATTTTTTATTATATGGTTGGCTGAATTTTCAATAAGGCGGAGTTTCAATTCGGCAATGATACCTGAGATAGGGCTCCCCATAGGGACGCCTTGATTTTGATGGTAAGTATTATTATTAAAATTAAAGTATGATTCATTAAGGAGGAGGTTATTTGCTCTAATTAAAGTTTCACTGGTTTTATTGTCTCCAAATATGTTGGTTAATTTAGTATTAATAATTGCCGTGATTTCTGAAATATTGATGGAGGGGTAGAGATCTTTTACATCAAAACTAACGAGTTTATCGGTATAATTTATATTTGTATTACGGAGTTTATCTAGAAACATTTCGTTTGAGTTTATTGAGTAGTTAGAGGGAGGGAGAAGGGCTATGTAAATGTTTTTCATGTATTTTTCGAGATGGTAGGTTGGGCCTTCAGCTTTATTTACTATAGGGCGGAGAGAGGGAGGGTTTTTGTGATCTTTATATTTAGCAAAGAGACGTGGTATTGTGGAGGCATGGTTATTGAATGTTGGTTTGTTATTGTTGGGCCATTGGCCTGTTTTTATAAGATCTTTTGTTTTACTTATGAGTTTATTAAGAGGTGAGGGGTGGGTTTTAGTAGCTTTTAGTTTTTCAATGGTTTCTTGCATCATTTCATTATAATGGGATCGGTTCATAATGGTAATAAGATTTGTTTTGTCTGACATAAGAAAAGTTAAATCACGATTGTTTTTTAAGTTTTTAAGACATTTGATATCTTCGGAGTCATTATAGGATTTATTTACTTTAGAGATGGATTTTATAGCGGTGTTCCGGATTGTTTGTTGTTTGAAAGCTGGAATGTAGTCAATGGCGGTTTCTATGTGAGCTATTGTGTCTTTTAAGTTTGGTTTGTCATTTAGGATATATTTAGCGCCTAATTTTAATAGGGAGTCTTGATGTGAGTTTAGTTTAAAAGTAGAAAGATTATTATATGGGTGAGTTGTAGGGGTATGGGTTTTTATAAGGTTAGGGTTTTCTTTTATGATTAAGTTATGCAATTTTTTCTGGTGCCGCTTTTGTATAATACTTTGTTCGATTTCTGTGAAATGGTTAATTTTGTTGGTTAGGTGGTTGAAGTCTTCAGGTTTAGTTTTCAATTTTAGATCGTGTTTGAGTTTACTGTTTTCTATTTTTAATTTGAAGATGAGAACGGATTTTTGTTTAATAATTTTCTTTAAAATTGAAATTTCAAATTGTTTGGCAAGGTGTTTATAATGTTTATTTATGAAGTTTGAATTTGTTTTTATAAATTTAGGAATAGTTTTGAAGTGCAAGCAGTCTTCTAGAAAGGTTTTATGGTTAATTTCGCGTGTAAGTTTTTTAGAGTTATTTTTTAGGCTATTGTATAGGGTAGAAAGGGACATTATAAGAAAAAATCGGGAGGCCTAGAAGAACCGTGAAGCTAAATAGAAATGAGCAAATTGCTGAAAAAAGCTTTGCTGAGAAAAGCTGAAAAAGAAACAAACAATACTCTAAACTTTCTTGATATAAAAATCATAAAAAACCCTAATAACACCATCGACACTACCGTTTACAGAAAACCCACTACTAACACTGAAATTATAAACAAAAATTGTAAAACCCCCATCACTTACAAATTATCCGCCATTCAATCTTATATCAACCGCGCTATTTTAATCTGCTCTAACAAACAATTACTAAATAAAGAACTTAACAATATCAAAAAAATCGCCGCAAAAGCTAACTACTCTAAAAATCTTATAAATAAATTATACAAAAAACGCCTAAAATCTCTTAACAAAATCAATAACGCCCAGAAACCTAAACCTAATTTTACCACCGCAATCCCTTTTTGTAACGGCGCCAGCATTAAAATAAAAAATGAAGCTAAAAATAATAACGTAAACATTCCAATAAAACCTGACAAAAATATCTTTCAACACATCCGGAACGAAAAAGACCCCATCCCACAAAACCACACCTCCGGAATTTATAAAATAAACTTCGAACATATCAATAGTAAAAAAGCCTGCTACATCGGGATGACTAAACGAAAAATAGCCGATCGTGAAAAAGAACACCGTGCAGATCTTAAACTAGGAAAAACCTCTACCGCTTTCTCCACTACCCATAATAATAACCCAATAAGCATTAACTCTATTAACATCCAAAAAATAGCTCCCTACAATAACCATAACTACGCTCTAAAACGGGAGGCCCTTGAAATTATCACTAACCCCAACACAGTAAACAATAGAGAACATTCCATTATCCCAGCTGCATGGCAACACCTCTTACAAGAATCCGAAGTGAAGCGAAGGAACTCTGACAACAAACCGCGAAACTATAAAACGAAGGACGAAGACGTAACAAGTGGCTCTGAAGATGATCACGATTGTGATCGAAATTGATCAGCCAAAATTGAAAAGCCTATATAAGGTATATTTTAAATGAAATAAAATTAGTTTGCTTTTCATTAAATTTATATGAAATTAACACATAAATTTTATATCTAAGAATACTGCTACATTACCCCCCCCCCCTTTTTTTTTTTTTACGAGCTTAATTATTCAACACTTTTTTTAAAAAATAGTCAGATATTTTTTATTGCTTCTTTAAGTACACTCTTTGTGTCATAGCATATGACTTCAACTATCAATTGATACAAAAACAGAATATTCTACATTAGACATGACTTTCAATTTAAAAAAACCTCAAAGTTCCATGTATATCTTCTTCTGATGCATAGGTAGGAATACTGTTGTATTTCCTTGCCCTTCTTTTGAAAGACTGTTTAAAAAAATAATACACTTTAGCTGAAAAAAATCTCTGGAACAAATTTTACTGTAATATTTTAAAGGTAATCGTATGAAAAATTCGAATTATCCAAAATAGAATTCGAATTATCTGTGATTTTTTAACATTATTTTAATACAAAATTCAAGGGACCAAGTAAAAAATTCGAATTAAACAAGTTTGAATTATTCAAGTTTCACTGTAAATGTTAGCTTAATTTGGGTGTAGATCAGCAGATAGGTGGTGCTACTTTTACTCACATTCTCTGATTTTCCATATGACTATCTCAGCATCTACTGGATAAAATTGCACCAAACTGCATATGCAAAATCTTTATTGTAAGAAGCTATATTGATTAAATTTCCGTGCATGTTAACAGGTAGGAAGCGCTGTTATATAAAAAATTATAGAAGAAAGTATTATAATAGCCACAACATAACAGTTTAAATTTAAATTGGCAAATTAATTATTTTTTTGTATATAAGTCGTGAATACAAAAGGCATGCATAGAGACTGTTTAATTAAATCAAAAAAAGTAAGCACCCCTATAAGTTGGGCACTTTTTCTTGGAACCGTAGGTGTCCAACTTGAGAGGTTTTACTGTAATAAAATAGTAGTTTTAATTAGCCTGTTCAAAAAATGTTTCCGATCTACAAATGGACAAAATTCATTTTGTAGACAATAAAAATAATACATAAATTAAAAAAATTTAATAATACATATTTATTTTAAAATGTGCTCTCCAATTCAGCCGATGTGGATAATATACATATATGCACAACTTCAGCTTAATTGGATGATAGAAGATGGGTTAGAAATTGAAAATAAATTTTGAACTGGAAATGGAGGCCTACACTTTAAGGCTGTATATCAGTCAGATTCCCTCTTTCTTTCTTCCCATGTTATCCTATGCAATTTTTCGTTGCTTCGTTTAATAAAGATATCTCATTCAAAAATGAAGTTTTTCAAATTCTGTTTTTTGAATATGTCTCTCTGAATATGTCAGGTTTCAGCTTAATGAGCAATTTGTTGATGAAATTAATTAATTAATTAATTAATTTTTTTTTTTTTTTTTTTTTATTGAGTAAATTTAGGACTTAAGTTTGGATCTCTAAACGAAATGTTTAAATTTATTTTTTCAAAAAATTGCTCATTAAGCTTACAGACAACATATTCAAAGACCCCACCTTTTTTTCCCCCATGTGTTTTAAACTAGTGTTTATCAAGTTACAGTTACCAGGGTATTACTTATGGGTTATTTTTTTTTGCACTGAAGATTATGATACAATTAGAAATTAATGAGTTTGAAAAAGTACCATTTGAAAATATCGAAATTCTGTCACTGTTACCATTCTATCACCATGACAACAATATTGTTTCAAATTATCACAATTTCAAGTGCATAACTTCAAACAACGATAACTGTCATTTCATATCGATTGGTCAAGTGGATACATTGCTAGAGGTTTATATATCCAGAAGTTTTTTATTATTTACATCTTTGTACATACTACTGCATCATTAGAACAAGTTATTTGGTGTAGAAAAGGAGATGAACAATCCATTATCAAATTTCTAATCAGTGGAAAACAATCTACATTTAGTAAGAAAACAAACTGAACACACAAGATCAAAATTATTTCAATATGCATGGATTTATAATACAAATAAACAGTGCAATTAGAGTTATATTTTAAAACACTCATGCATGGCTAAATTTAAAATAACAATAATCTTACTTAGCAAACTTTAGCCAAATCTTATAACTAGAATAAGAAATCATTTCAGTTTCTTGAAATTTCTTCATATTTAGCAAAGTTGACAACTGCAGAATATCTTTAACAGCAGTATAATTTTCTTGATTACATAAAGGCATTGATAACAATCTAGTATTTCTATTCTTTTTAATTACTTTGTATAAGACATATGAAGAAAATGCAAGGTAAGTCTCATAGAAGCGATCACCTCCAAAAGTTGACAACAATGAAGGAACAATGCGTGGAAATTTTATACAGTTCTCCTATAAAAATTCAATAATATGGAATCAAATCAGATGACAAGTAATTAAACACAAAAGTACATAAGCATGCCTAAACAAATTTTCAAATACTTATAGGCAGTAAAGAAATTTAGTTAACAACAGTGGTGATCTCGTGCAACAATACACAATACAATTTTACTACAGAACAATATAGTATAAACAATTATCTATATAAATAAAGAGAAGTGTCTGTGTGTGTATCTGTCTGTGCTCTGGTGCTCACACTATTGATCGCAGAGCTTCCAAATTTGGCATATAGGTACCTGGGACCCTGCAGGTGTGCCCCTCATCGAGATTTTTTCGAATTTCGAATTTGAATTTATTTAATTCATGTTTTTTCGATTTTAAACATTGGCTTTTATTTTTAATTTTTCATGAATTTATTCTTCAATTGTAATCGTCTGCGTATCTTAGCAACGGCTATTATGCAATTCATTTTTTATTTAATACATTCATTTAAGGTGATTTTTTTTTTTTTTTTTTTTTTTTTTATATTTATTGAAAATCAAAATGGTAAAATACGATAGAAATAAATTGTTACGTTTATGTATAAATTTTATAGTATAACAACTTTTTATTTTTCATTTTTTTAATTAATTCCTTTAAAAGAAAAATATTTATTATTATTATTATTATTATTTATAATATTTATTGGGTGAAAAAAATGGTAGTTTATAGTAGAAAGGATTAAACTGATTAAAATTCGTTTGTTTTTCATGTAATTAATTCCTTTTAAAAGAAAATCTAATTTTTTATTTTATTTTATTGCACTGGTCGTATTCAAATCGTAATATAGTGTAAATAACGGGGGCTATAAAACACATAGTTCAAAAACTAAAATATATAATAGATGCTGAGATACAGTCATCTTTAAAATTGTAGTTCTTAAATAACAGAAAATCCACAAGTCATCGATAAAAACCCAGATAGAAGTGCTCGGGAAAGACCTGTCTGTAGACAGTGAGAAACTGGACCCGATGCAGTAGTACGGGCAGAAAAAAGAGCTGCCTTAGGCAACGGGTATCCGAAGAAGTGAGATCTAAAGTGATTTCAGTTTTTTTTTTTTTTTTTTTTATGTGTAATGTGATGTAAAAAATAAATACTGATCCAATTCTTTTGAAAATTCATTTAAATATAGTGACCAGCGAAGCGGGCGTAGCCTGCTAGTAAAATAATAAGTTGAACTCATTCAATTAAATATTTTATAGCAATGTTTGACACAACACAATAAAAATAAATATAAATAATAAAAGTATTAGTTTTAGTTTTGATACAGAAATTTTTTATAAGTGAATTTTGAAGTGCAGGAGAAGTTTTGGAGCAGTTTTAAATGAAATTAGCACTTTTCTACATTCCCGTAGAATCTCAGTAACATGTAACAGGAGAAAAGAATACATGCATAACGCTGCCTATCAAGGGAGATCTAGGCTCCTAGGTCGTCCTTGTTAAGCACTGTTTTGTGCATTCCTACCAAGGCACCTATAGAGGACTCTAGAGTTCCTACCAAAGAGCGTCTAAGACGCCATACATGGGTAACGCATTGTCACGGGAGAAAAATGTCCGTAAATTGCAGGCAATTTTTTATGACTACAGACAAAAACTGTCGGAAAGTTGCGGGCAATTTTTTTTTATTAGTACAGACAAAGAGTGTCCGAAAGTTGTGGACTAATTTTTTTATTAGTGCAGACAAAAACCGTCTGCAAGCCGCTTTTCTGTGTCTGTGACTATGTCGCCGTGTCGCAGCGTTTCTGCCACTGCGATAATGACAAATATAATGTTAATTACCTTAAAGTTATCCTTTATGTTTCAATTTATAAACAGACACACAAACATAACAGGGTTGCTACACAAATCAAGAGAAAAAATTCTCTGAGTTTTCCTGTCTATTTTTGAAGTAAAATAGATAACATTCAATCATGCAGCATTAGAATTTAACATATTTACAAGTCAATTGAAGATATTTAGGGTATAATAATTTTATTTACTAACTATAGTTGGCGGGAAAAAACCATAACTGACTCATTACAAAGCACTAAAATTTAAAAAAAATATTTGATCATGAAAAAATTTTCCACTGTTTTTCAAAAAAAAATTCAAAATTCCCTGAATTTTCTCTGTTTTTTAAGTAAATTTTGAAATTCCATGAGTTTTCCCTGTTTTTTAATAGATTTTCGAATTTCCCTGAGTTTTCCAGGTATCGTAGCAACCATGAATAAAAACTATGTTCTTTAATGAAGATACAGTTTGACTTGGTTGCAGTGTCTTCCTCAAACCCACAATAGAGAATTTTGATAACCTATACCTGATTTTTTTTATACCCAAATCCGAAGTCTAAATAAAAATTAATAATTTATTTAAAAATCATGCATAACTTTTTTAAGTTATAAAATAAAGAAAGTTTTCATTGTCACACAGCTGGAAAAACTTTTTAAAAAGAATTGAAAAGGTAATTACTGAGGGTTGCTACACAAATCTGGAAAACAATTTCTTGAGTTTTATCTGTTTCTTTTACAATTAAATTAAGATGAAACGCAGTCATGCAGCATTAGCATCTAACTTGTCGACAAGTCGATTGAGTATATCTAGGTATGTATCTAGGTATCAAGGGTATATTAATTTTATTAACTTATAACATAGTTGGTAAAAATCAAAATTGACTTTATTTCATTATAGGACACTTAGAACTTTTAAAAAGATTTTATCCAAATTATAAAAATTAGCTTTTTACAGTTAAAAACTAAAATTAAACTTTATTATGAAAAGTTCTTTTTTTATGATGTTCCAAAAATTTTCTAAATTAAAACCCGAATAAACTACTATGTCAGAAACGCCAAAGAAAAATATTTGAGATGCATACAGCTGTTTCGGTAGCCTTAAGTGTACCGTCTTCAGTGCAAAAAGATTTCTTTTTTCACTGAAGAGGGTACGCTTAAGGCTACTGAAATAGCTGTATGCATCTCAAATATTTTTCTTTGGTGTTTCTGACGTAGTAGTTTATTCGAGTTTTAATATTCCAACGCCAAGTCTCCTGTTATAATTTTCTAAATTCCCTGAATTTTCCCTGTTTCTGCAATATATTTTGGAAATTTTCTGAGTTTCCCCTTCGATCAATAATCTGGGTTCTAGGCAAAATGTGTCATTGTCCAGGAAACTCTTTATGTATTAATTTCTGATTGCTTTAAAAAAAATTACAGAATTTAGTTTCATTGTACTTAAATCACCTGATGTATTTTTATCTGCTATGCAATAACAAAAAAAAAAAAAAAATTATAAGTATTATGCAAAATATGAATAAGTCAGAGCCACATTACATTAACTCTCATTCATTAATGCCAAGGAACTTAAATGTGGTGAGAAGCTCTAATTCGCAAGGGGACTGGGCACCTTTCACAGCATTGCTTAAGTATATTTCATATTTATAAAAGCTTTTATATTTCCATTTAATATTTATAAATTGAACTACATAAGGTTTAGAAATTCTTTTATTCATGAACTGATCAACCGTGAATATTCATTTTAAGTAAATTGGAGTGTAAAGGTTGATATTTTTTTATATGCCAACTATGTGAAAAGTTGTGCTACGGGAATAGTTGTGCTACAATTAATATTGTCTCACCTGTTATATCTGCATTTGCAGACTCTGTAACTTTGCCAACAAATATTATGCAGAAATGCCTAGCTGGCTATCCGCCAGGGTAGCTCAGTGGTAGAGCATTTGTACATTAAGCGGAGGTGCCCGGGTTCAATTCCCAGCTCTGGTATTTTTTACATAGTTGGTATATAAAAAATAATCAACCTTTACACTCCAATTTACTTAAAATGTATATAAGGTTTGTTCAATAAAATATATATAAGGTTTGTTCAATAAAATATATATTCAGGTTTGTTTGTTTTTTTACATATTTTTTAGAGATTTGAAATTTTTAAATTGCATTTTCTTAGTTTGCATTTTTTTATGAATCCATGACCTTCAAAATACTTAAATTTCTACAGATATTTAAAAAAAAAGATTTATTTTTTCTTTGTTTATTTTTATTATTATTATTATTATTATTTTATGTTCAATAGAACCCACCTAAAATAATTAGGGATGAATTTTGCAAGAAAAAATATTAAAAATAAAAATCTAACAAAAATAATCTTTAAAAAAAAAAAAAAAAAAAACATAGACATGCACTTTTTATTTATTTATTTCAATTTAATTTAGAAATTTATTCATCAAGCCTGAAAGTTCATTTCAGAAAATTATGGAGTGGAAGGCTGATTTTTTTTTTTTTTTTTTTTTTTTTTTTTTTTCAGCCTTCCACTCCATAATTTTCTGAAATAGACATGTACTTTTAAAATTTTTTTTCTCAAAAACTAATCAATAGATTTCAAAATCCATCTCCAAACCTTTTAAGTAGGTTCTAAAAATTATTAAGTCCTTTATAAATTATCTGTAGAAATTCAATCATTTTGAAGGTCATGAATTCATGAAAAAATGCAAATTGAGAAAACGCAATTTAAAAATTTCATATCTGTAAAAAATAAATCAAAAACCATAAGAACTGTTGCCTGAATATATATTTTATCGAACAAAATTAATATAGGTCAACTTATAAATATTAATTGGAACTATAAATTTTTAAATAAAACCTACTTCAGTGCTGCCAGCAATGGTGCCAAGTCCCTTTAAGATGTGACGACTCCTTAACATATGATGTGACATCATGTCTATATATGATATCTAAAATTTTTATTTATACTATGCAACCTTAATATTGCATGCATAGATTTAAAATAATATTAAACAAATTTTAGATTTACTTTTACAATTTATTATACCTACATAATTTACAAATGATAAAAATAAAATGAAATTTCAATAGAATATTCGACTAATAAAAACAATATCGAAAAACATAAATGAAAATAGAACGTCTCAACAACCATAGATGATAATCACAATCATAGAATTGCCAAGAAGGGTGCTTATTTCCAGAAATTTTTTACAGCTTTTCTATTGCTACTCAGCAGCTAATATTTGTGGAAAATATTATTCTTCATTAAATCTTACACTTATATTTTATTTTTAAAGAAAATCAGTGAATAGTGTCATACTGTAAAAAATGCACTATGATCATAATAAAGAAAAATTAAATAAATAAATAAATAAATCGATTCAGGTTCAAGTAATTTATATTCATGAAGAAAACTCCTGTCTGTTCAATTAGAGATTAACATGAAGAAAATAAGATTCAAAATCCTTGGGTTATTTTGCGAGTTTTTTCTGCATTCAATAGTTAAAAAGGACAATCAAATTTTAATAGCATGATACAACACAAAAACAACATATATCAGCTAAATATACAAAATCATGTTTGCAATAAAAATGATATCATTTACATTGGTCCTTGATTTACTGGATATCGTAAAATTTTTCAGATACAATATGGGATACTAGAGGGTATTGTTAGAAGTATACTTACAATTTTATTTTTAAAAAAATTTTAAGGATAAATAAACATTTAAAACATAATTATTTTATTTTATTTTATTTTATTTTATTAAGTGCCCTTACTTCAAAATATAGTGCTTTTATTAGCCTTGAACATCATGTTCTTTTTCGATCTAGAATGAACACTGATGTATTTATGAGTATGCCCTGTCTAGAAAACTATCCAGCCAACCCCTACAAATTAGTGTGCTGCTATTTCTCAATTTTAAAATTTGCCAAGTCTGTAGATACTAACTAAAAAAGCTGTGTACACATACAGTTAACTATTTTATAACTAAAAGAGTTAAAAGTTGACCTTGAGAAACTCACAGACTTAGTTAGTTTCACTAAAAACAGCAGCCCAAGTGTCATTCAGGCTTAAACCTCAAAGTGATACTTAAGTAGTAATCAATGTAAAGTAGAAGAAAAATTACTTAATTTAAAACATATATTCGCATAAATAAAAATTAGAAAATAATTACTTTAGAAAAATTCATCAGATGAGAATAACAAGTTTTCTGAAAGACTCTGTCATGCTCTTTACATACCAACGGCCAAGGTATGCTAAAATGAAATAAACCAAAAGGTTAAGTATACATAAAATAATCACAAATGCTTTGTTAAAAATAAATAATTAAAATAAAACAAAATCAAAACTATAACAAGAGTTATATTAACATTTTTCACAAAATTAATTTTATATTATTAACCCTTTGCAGTAATAGCGTATTTTCAGCATGTAATACGCAGGTCAGTTAAGTCAATCTTGCACCAGAAATTTTAATTGACAAATAGTTATATTTGTACGAGCATTATCTTAAAAAATAATACAGATTTTTTTCTGTCACATAAAATTTCTGGTGGAGAAATGAGATATTTTACCTACGGATTATATGCCGAAAATTATGGTATATAATATAGTATATAAGATTATGAAAGAAAACAAAAAAAATCATTTTTACACTTTACGATAGATAACACAATGAATATGTTTTAATTTTATGTAAATATAGTATTTTACAGTTCTCCATCATGTGGTAACTTTCAAAGTAGTTCTTAATATGAAGCCTTGGTTTTCGAGAACATATGTCGCAAAAATAATTAGTTCTGCCTTTAATTTTTCTGTTTAAACATAACAAACTTTACTTTTTACATTTTCACAGTGCTGTAAGCTGTAATATATGTAGTTTTGAATTAGATTTTCCTCTTTATCTGAGGGCAAAGTTTTCCTGATTTTGCAGATGCTCCAAAAATCAGAAAAAAAAGTTGTTCCAACAATCTAAGGACATATCGACTTAGTATAATATAAGTTCAGCGTGGTTCTTTGCTGTGTAGTAGACATATGACCGCAATGTATTAATAGCTAGATACAACTTTAATTAATCGTACATTATGAATATTAGTATTTTATTAAATATAAACTATAAACTACAATCCTGCTCAAAAGTTCACAAAGATTTACAAAAGAATGGTTTCCTTCCAATTTAAAAACTGTCTATTTGATAAAATATTATTAAACTTTGGAAAAATAAATAAATTGTATTTCTGATCACCTTTGTTATAAAAAGAATAAAATGATTTATGTTGTTCTTGTTTCTAATCTCCAACCTAGTCTGACAGATCCAAGAATCTGTTGACATTCAAAAGGTTGATGAAAAGAAGGAGAGATTAATAAATTTCCTCCCAAAGAAGACCCACACAGTCCAAAATGTGTTCAGGAGAAGCCTGGTGTTGCATACTTGCCAACCAGTTTTAATAAAAAAAGGGAAGATTTTTGTCGAAAAACCAGAAGATTTTATAAAAAAAGGGAAGATTTTTTTTTTTTTTCTTTGACGCATTAAACAATACAGTTTTACAATTTTAATATTTAGAAGCAATCTATAAAAACATTTTACTATAGATTGATTATACTAAATATATAAAAGTTTTAAATGAAGTTATTCCTCTTCAACATATAAATATCTACAAAACAGAATCTGTAAGAAATTTATTTAACAATAGACAAAAAAACTTAGTTAAATTAAAGTATAACTAATTTTTTAAATAAATATAGAATATGATTTTTCTGTATGTACATTAATCATACATATAAGAAAAAGTAGCAGTAGCTAATTATCAGTTTCAAACGTGCATAAAACCAACTGAGTATTAATATTCTTAAATTGATTTTGGAAAATTTTTCCTACCTGAAAAAATTATTCTTCATTTTTTCCCCATGTTTACACATTAGGTATAGATATAACATACAAATATTTGATTTAATTGAGGAAAAATAAACAGATTCATTAAATTCAGCAATAAAGATCTAAAAATAATTACATATGTGAGAAATATTGAGCACTTCCATTGCTTTATTGTTTCTAGAATTGATCATAATCCGGGGAAAGGATGGGGGGGGGATACAAAAATAATTACAGAGTAAGAAATATTTAAACTCTTTCAACTCTACTTCTAGAATTTAATGTAAGAAGTTTAAAATTAATATTATCATTTGTGTTGCAGATGGATTAAGATTAGGAAACAAAAGACTTCTGCAGAACATTTGATTGCTAATCACTAGTTGTAGATAAATAAATGGGGGGGGGGCACAAAATTATTACATCAGCAAGAAATATTTAACAATTCTATTTCTTTAAATGTTCTAGAATCTCATAAAGCAAGTTTGAAATGAATATTGACATTTATGTTATGGATGGAAAAAGATTGGGAATCAGGAGTTTTCGTAGGACATTTGGGTTTCTTTTTAAAACGAACGATATCCGCGACTTTTTTAAAAACGGAAGATTTCATCATTTGTCCGGAAGACCGGAAGATACGTTAAAAAACCGGAAGTCTTCCGGGAAAACCGGAAAAGTTGGCAAGTATGCTGTTGATAGCATTTTGGGCAAACAAGGTAGGTTTTTTTTTACCCTTACAAAATGAAAGGCATTTCACGTGGCTGCTAGCAATGCACGAGAGGCTGATACAGGATTTCCTGTCACATGAAAGGTTTAAAGATAGACCTGGCTTACTATGCTTATACCAGAGATGAGAGTGGGAAATAGACAAAAAGTCTGAAAGTATCAGCAAAACTCAAAAATAATTTAATTTTAGTAATAAAAGAAGAAACAGATACACAAAATCATACTTTCTATAAGCAAAATTGGAGAATATATGAAAATAAATTGTTTAGAAACAGTAAGAAAAAAAAAAAAAAGAAAACTGAACAAAAATAAGAATATTTAGAAGCAAAAACCTGAAAATTGTTTTTAAAAAATTAAGAAAAGTCTAAAATTCCTACAAAAGTCTGAAAATTCTCATCCCTGTTTATACCAGTGATGAGTAAGCGGTACAAGTTTTTTCCGAGAGATGAGTTCTAAGTAAGTTCTAAATAAGAATTTGGGTGATTGCAGTCCTCCTTTGCAAGACTGCCTGCCAATTCATCATTGCAAAGATCCACTGGAGATGTACAGGATGGGCGGAAAGTAACTCCCTACTGGAAATAATTTTTTTTCTCCTAAATGAATGTAGGTATGAAGGCAATTTTTTGTACACATTTAGTTTATTGTGTCAGTGTGGCATGATAAATACAAAAGTTACAATCGAATGTGTGCCCCAGTATTTTCTATACACTGTCTTAAACGAACAAGTACGTTTGCTATGGCCTTCCGCAAGAAATAAATTAGAAATTTCAGTCCTATCGTTACAAATTCGGTACCAAATGAAAGGAGTGATTTTTCTGAATCCAAGGGTGCAAAAGGTTTTTTGACACATCCATTAGATTTTTAAAAATTAACTAAAGTATGAAATCAGGAAAATGAAACTCATCAGAAACACCACTTATGACCTCACGGATTTTGTTCTCAAGGTCACCAAGAGTTTGAGGCTTGCTGTGGTACACTTCTTCCTTAGCCCACCCCTATAAAAAGTAATTGCATGGAGTGAGATCTGGACTACATGCAGGCCATTCTGTGGAGCCTTGGCAGCCTATCTAGCATCCAGTGAATCACTCATCAAGCCACTGCCATACATTAGACATATGAAAAAGGAAAAAAATATTACAAATAATGCCACACTACAGTCTGCAAAACAAGGTAACTTTCATTGCAATCTACACATAACATCAATAGCTATTTCAAATTCAAAATAGGGAGTTACTTTCCCTCCACCCTGTACATCCATGTTGAAAAGAAATGAACTTCAATTTGTGAAGGAAAGAGATACTTGTTTTATCATCTATGTGGATCAGTTATTGAGATGTTACACTGAGCTGCAGCTGCCAGTAAGTATCTAGAGGTCGCCATAGTTACTTTCATTCTTAATAATCTCAGGATCCACATTGTTTGCAAGTCGTTCACTTCTGAAAACAGAACAGAAGTCTGGGTTATGCTGACAAAGAAAAATTCTGTTCTGGGGGATTTTAATGTAGATGCCACTACCAGCAACATCAGCAATTTTGTTGCCATCAGTAAATATCTTGATGTCACTTTTGGGGATTTTATTAATGACTTCCAAAACATGCTTACTTGTCTGAGATGGTCTGACAAGAATTCATTTTTTATTGACAGAAGAAGAAAGACTGTAGTGAAAGTGAACCCTAGAAAATTCTTCTAACAGATTCAGACAGCAGTGAAAAGAATGTGGCTGTATATTAGCAATAATGTGCTGAAACATTATGTACTGAGACATAACTTGACTAAAAGGACTGTTTAAATCTTTAATAAATTGTCCAGTTACTTAGGTATGTTGGGCCCCTCCCAAGTCTTTCAGATTGCCTAACTGTGGCAGGATGGTGCCCCTGGATGGAATGGGCGAAGTACGTCAGGAATCTGCTCCTCATAGAGTCCTCCTAGGCATGAACACCATTCCACTTGCCTAGCTGAAATCTGCAGGTGAAGGAGCTGACAGTCTTCAACCTCCAGGTGCATCCATCCTCAGACTCACAGAAGCTGATTATTCCCTTGTTATGAATCAATTGACTTAGTCCAAATGGTTTATTAGGCAGTATAATAAATGTCAAATTATATCCTGTACAATAAGGTGGATAAAAAATAAAATAAACTTGTCTTATTAAAAACAGTGTACACCTATCAATAGTTGCGGCTTGGTCCTATGAAATTTTTGTAAAGCCTAATTATTAATTTTTGTTACATATCATTTTCAGCTTAAGTATGAGGCCTTTTGAAATATCTGCATTTTATTTGTTAATTTTTCTGTAATTTTTTTCTTCACAATTTATACTCACAAAATAAATTTCATGCATTGTTAATATGTTAAAAATTCACTTTAAAAATATTGCATTTATTATTCATTATTACTTCTGAAAATAATTAAAAAATCTGAAATTTTTGAAAATAATTTTAAAGTAATAAAAAGTCTCAAAATTTAAGCCACATGTATAAGATGAAAATATTAGAGTGACAATAAAAAAAAAAAAAAAAAAGTACATTATCTTTCAAATCTATTTTTACTATATTAACACGACCTTATATTTATCTTGTCAACATAAATTTCAAGGGGCAAAAAAAATTTCCGTAAAATCCCGAAAGTAACCCCCCCCCCCTCCCTTTTCTCGCTGAAAGTGAAATGTCTCCGTTATCCTGAAAGTAACCCCCCCCCCTTATTTTTTTTTCTCCATCCAACAAAATCCAATCTTCAGGAGCACTTACGGTACGTCGGCATTGCAAGTTAAGTTTGGCATTGAATTAAGTTTTAATATTTATATATTATTTCTAATTTAACTAATTTTTCATAAAGTGTCGTATGCATGTTATCAATGGAATCATTACACAGTTTTTTTTACCTTTAATGTAAGAAACTACCTTTAATACTTCCTTTTAAGTAAGTACCGTAAAATCCCGAAAGTACGCCCTCCATCGAATATAACCTCCCCTCCCTTTTCTTCATTTTTTTTTTAAAGAATCTTGATTATAACCCCCCCCCCCACCCCACCTGAAATTTATCCATTTTGCTTTTCAAAAAGGGGGGGGGGGTACTTACGGGATTTTACGGTATAGAAAAATTATGAAATTTGCAGATATTTTAAAATCTAGACCTCTTGCACAGGCTGAAGATGATACCCTAATAAAATACTTTATAAAATGCTCATAGAGACAAACCACAACTATTAATAAGTAACCATTTTAGAAAAGACATTTTTTTTTTTTCGATCCAGTCCACTGTATAATTTTCTGAAGCACATGTTTCAGAACAGCAAGTGAAATTAAAAAATTTATCAACATTTTTCTAAAAACATAAAAAATTCAGTATGTTTGTAACACTTTCCAACAAAATTGAAAAATGCTTAAACCATTTAAAATGAGTACTTAACTTTTATTTATTTATTTAATTAGAAAATCTTTTTCACTTTGTTCAAACTTTTGTTATGGATTCAAATTTATATTTCAACTAGCAGACCCGGCCACGCGTTGCTGTGACTAAGTTATACGTTGAATTATACGGCTGTAAACTATTTAGTACAGTTAAATTATTATTTACGAACAAAGACGAAAACGTTGTAGCCGATGTAAAAACCCACAGGGTTGAGATTTGAAACTTAGGTCAAAATTTGGAAGCGATTGATAAAAATTTTCGTAGTGTTGATATTAAGCACAAATTAATTTTATTGTAGGGTCCTATAAATTTTAATGGAGAAGTGATATATATTATTTCTAATGCTACTTTGGATAAAATTGCTAAAATGACTAATATATAAATTAAATTCTATTAAAATAAAAGTATAAAAGAAACAGACGATTTTAAAATCAATTTTTATGGAGGAGTGAAATATAATATATGCTATAATGGATAATTTTACTATTAAATGACCTCATCATTTTAAATATTTTAAAGAGGGCAACAGCTGTAGTTATAAAAGGGAAAACAATAAGGCTAAACCAGAAAAATAAGTAAATTTGATAAATATTTTAAAACTTTAAAATTGGAAATCTTATGAAATATTGGACATTTAAAGTAAATACATGTATCATTTTAAATACAAAAAGATTTTGGAAAAGTTTAGTGTATTTTAACGAAGTGATGAGAAGTTTTTGAGTATGTTAAAATTTTAATAGTAAATTCAAGTCAATAAAGATGGGAAACATTGAGGATTAAGATAAGAATAATTATAAGATTTAAAAAAAAAAAAAAAAAAAACTTTTTATATACCATGCTTTTAAATTTTAATATACTAATAATATACAAATTAAAAGGAAAATGATAAATATTCTATCATAGTTTGAAGTCAAATTTGTTTTCAAATGTCTAAATAAAATATCTGATGTAAGATACTAATATTTTGCAGCGGAATAGATTTCATTTCTGTCATCCTTGGCGAAAAAAAAAGAATATCGCCAAATTATCAGGCGAAAATATTTAATTCCTTTCAAAAATCATGGTTATTTTAACAACTTATATTAAAAGAGTAATGAATAATATGAAACAATATTTCGTACAATACATATTACATGTCATACATACGTACAATGAATAATACATATTACATTTCGTACAATGCATACATCTGGCATGTATATTTTCGTGTTACGCTTTTGATCGCCAAATAATAATAATAATAATAAAAAAAGCCAAGGGCGACAGAGTTTAAAAATTTAAAATTAAAATTTTGTCAATTTGACAGCAAAATAATTCAATCTAACACCCGCGATAACTAATACATATCTATACCCAAATATAAGGATTAAAATCGGGAAATAAATTTCCTCGATTTTTAATAATTTCTTACAAAAAATCCAGTGGGCAATTAACATAGGAAATCTTTTTCTTGGCTGCACAGACGGTCAGTGAGTCACACTTCGCTTGCGTATAGAACTCATAGATATAGTATAGCATATATAGAATAGAGTGATCATTGGGGAGAAAAAAGTTATTCCTTTTCATTTGGGAAAAGACGACGTTTTTACCAAAATATGGCCGTCTTTCCCCGAGTGAATACACACGGGAATACATACTAATATTTTAGCAAATAAAATTTATGAATAATTTATTTGCTAAAGGGGAATGGAAGACTCCAGATACAGTTTCAAATTCATATTTCTTTCTTTCTTTTCCTTTTTTTTTTTTTTTTCTAATACCACTTAATGGCTGTTTCCAAAGCTTTTATTTTTTATCTTTTTTCGGCATCAAAAATCTTTCTACGATAACATGGGGATGAGAGATCTATATATATTACTATATCTATGATAGAACTACATTAGCACTTTATCAATGTGTATAAAATCTTTAAATTGATTATGACGTCAATTTTCGTGAGATGCATAATTTAACTTTTTATAATTTTTTAACGTTCACGTTTGATTAAATGTATTTATTTTTATGTCGAAAGAAAATGAACTCGTATTTTTTTTTTTTTTTTTTTGGCAACAATTAAATTAATGGAACTCACAGATATTTTGGAGCAACTTTAATAAAGGTCTATAATTAACAAATAATTGCAATAAAACAATATTGTGACAATAAATTGAGATAAAAACTATCCTATCTCTCAAGTTGGATCAAACTGCACACAGTGTGCAAAATTTCATCAAAATCAGTTCCTTAGTTTAGGAGTTTACCCCGGACAAACATCGTGACACGTAATTTATATATATATACAGATTAAATTATAAAGTTTTGATCAATGAAGCACAAATAAGTAAAAAACAGGATTAATTTCACTGTATTATCTTCATTATAATATGAATTCAATTTACACTTCAGTCTAAGTAACACGTGGCCGGCTATGCTAACACCAAAAATTTAAAAAGTGGAAATAATTGAATTATACGAAATTTATTAATAGGTTAAAAAGTTGAAGATTCTTTGTGTAGATGGCAGCACCAAATATATTTCAGCTTTCATTTCAACCCAGTCGAAAGGTATCGACATCTGTTAGAATCATTTGGAGTTAACAGATAATTGTGACTGTCAAATAATAACAGACAAATAATTAGCAATAAATTAAAATTGCGACTATAATTTGAGATTTAAACTATCCTATCTCTCAAGTTGGATCGAACTGCACATGGTGTGCGAATTTTATTATAATCGGTTAAGTGGTTTAGGAGTCCATTGAGGACAAACATTGTGACACGAGATTTATATATATTAAGATTAGCTTTAGATTTATAAATATAACACACATTTTTAACATAATTCCCCCTTACTTATATTTATTTACACTAAATGAAAATAGAATTAAAATGCTTACTTATAATCTTTTCCAGTAGCTGAACTAAGCTTTGAAAATAAAAAGTAAGTTACAATCTCATAACCTTTTTTATTAGGTAAAACAAACATGTCCCTAGAATATAAAAAAATGAAAATTAACCATTGTACTGTCAAAATATAATAATAATAATAATAATAAAATCACCATCAAAAATAGATACAAATCAATACAGATATTAACTAGTATGATGTGGCACCATAAGACTTTCTTCTAGGAATGAAACGGATAGTGATTTTACCGGATATCGGATATGCGGAGCTCTTTTGCCTGCTGGATACAGATATCTGGACCTGATATCCGGCATTAGTTTTGTTTTTAGTTATGTTGTATATTTCTTTTCTTTTTCTTTATTTTAAAACAATGAAATATAAACATATTTCACATACTATTATTTTAAATATAATTTACCGAAACACATTTAATTAATATTCCATTTATTTGTGCAATATTGCCATGAAGAGTAATGCTGTTATTACACGCCATCCCTTGAAGCGACAAAAATTGCCGCAACAAAGTGTCATTGTGTATCCCTCCTTTACGACGTAATGCTATGGTTGCTATAGTCTCTACAAATGAAGAGGAAGGAAGAGAAGAGACGTAAATGTCAATCAAACCGTGACGTCATTTTGAGACCACTTCATTGGCTGCTAGAAGCGACATCGCTTGCTTTCCGGTGATAAAATTGCTGTAACAGAAAAAAGTTGCTTGTTTCGAGCAACACATTGTGAAACCATAGCGTAGTACAGTATCGGTGGTAGATTCAAGCAACTTTTGACGCTCGTGTAATAGGAACATTACGTACTCATTCCTACACTTACAATTTGTAGTGAAAAGCATTATCACAAAAAGATAGGTTTTGTTCAGAATTATAAAACTAAAACTTATTATTTACATGTTTTTTTACAATACTAGTATTAAAAAAATTAAACAAAATATTTTACTAATATAATCATAGATGAAGGGTTATTTTCATAGGAAAACTAATATTTTGTGGCGATCACAAAACTTTCTTCTATTATATCATTCTGTATAACAGCACCACTTACTGTCTAAATTGTACAAAAGTTTAATCATAGCTTCCTTCAATAAATATTTTACATATGGAGTTTGATGCAATTTTAATCAAAGATGCTGAGATATAGATTTGTGAAAAATCATAATAGCAGCTTCATCTGTCGGCTGATATACACTTAAATAAGGTCGACATTCATTTTCAAAATGGTTGTCTTACATATCGAGTTTCCTGTACTTAAGTCATCATAGAAGTTGAGACTTAGTGTTAATCCTGGACGATAGGACCCATGCCCCAACCCACCCGGTTCCCGCTGTTCAATGTATTTTTCTAGTCAACTTTGTCCCCTTATTAATTCCGGTGTGTTTTTTTTTTTTTTTTTTTTTTTTTTTTTAACACACTTGACATTGTGAGTTTTTCTGCTTTTCTTCCCATGCTATTCCTATGGGGTTTTTAGCCTTTTTTTCCCCTCTTTTTCTACATTCTAAAGTGGCGGTGGTACTAGGCGAGTCGTATTAATCCTGGACGATAGGACCCATGCCCCAGCCCGCCCGGTTCCCGCTGTTCAATGTATTTTTCTAGTCAACTTTGTCCCCTTATTACTTCCGGAGTGATTTTTTTTTTTAACACACTTGACATTGTGAGTTTTTTTGCTTTCCTTCCCATGCTATTCCTATAGGGTTTTTAGCCTTTTTTCCCCTCTTTTCCTACATTCTAAAGTGGCGGTCAATTTTTAGAGATATTTTCATCGTAAAGATGTCAGACTACTTTTGAAATATTATTTATGACACTGGCATGAATATTAATGACAAGGAATTTTCCAATATAAAAATTTCGTAAGTTATTTGAAATTTACGAATTACAGTACATTATTGCCACCTGTTGGCGATATACACACAAAATTAAATAAATCACAATAATGTTTCATAATGGCTGGCTTTCTAACATACCAGGTTTTGTGCAATTATACACAATTGAATTTCTTTGAGATATAGCCTTCACATTTTGGGAGGAAATTTCTGTATAGCAGTGCCACCTATCGGCCAACATGCACGCAAATTGAATCAGTATAATTTCTTATAATCCCTTCTGAAAGTTTCGTGTAATTATATGCAATAGAACTTAAGCCTTCCGTAAAATTATAGAAAGCATTGTATATCAGCACCGAAAGTTGATAGATTTATTTGCCAAATTCAACTTTCGCCGAAGACAACTTTTTTTTTTTTTTTTTTACCTTTACAAGCTACAGCTGATCTAAAAATAATTAAAAAATTTTCACAAAATTTTCATCTGAGGGGAGTTTAAGCTTGAATTATAAAAAGATAAAGGTGCCGCTCTTAAAATAAAAAATGAGGTTGCTAAACATAACATCAACATACCAATAAAACCAAACAGAATTATTTTTCAACATACAAGAAATGATAAAGATAAAATTAATATTTTAAATACTTCTGGAATTTATCAGATTAATTTAAAAAACAATGAAAATAAGAATGGTGTTTATATAAGAATGACCATAAGACCAATCAAAATCAGAATTAATGAACACAAAAATGGTGTTAAATAAGGAAAAATAACAACAGCACTAACCAAAACTAACCTGAATTCTAACATAAATATTGACTTCAACAGTACTAAAAAATTAGCTAACTACCAAAACCATGATTATGCCGAAATGCACAAAACCATCGAAATACTATCGAATCCTGACAGTTGCAATGACGTGGACCCCAATCGAAATTTGGATAGCAGATGACGCTTGATATTAAAGGAAACAGCAGTCTAGTGCAAAGCACAGAAGTTTTCAACTCCTGAAGAAGACCTGATATCGGGCCGAAAAGCTTTGAGTTAAACGAACGTTAAAAAGGTATTCTTTGTAGTTAAAAAAGTTATAGTTATTTGGTAAAAACTTATATAGAACATGCACATAATGTAACAGCAATATAATAATATTATAGTATTAAAAAATTAAGGAACATGCTTTTATAGAAACGGGAACTAAAAAACACAAAATATCTATCTTAGTATTAAAATGCAGGGTAAGAGAAAATCGTGTGAGTGACACACCATAATATTTACATACATTTAAATCTTTAATTAAAATAATTTAGAATTCAACAAAAACCATTTTTAAAAAGTCGCCCCTGACTGGGAACGAACGCTAGACCTTTAGGTTCGTAGCGCAGAGCTATACCTCAACGCCACAATATTCACGTATGGAAAGTCTTTTTTTTTTACAATATAGATTTTTTATTTGTTTCCAGAGCAGTTACAAACATGCAAACATACATACATACAGGTGAAGCTAATAAAAGCGTGTTAAAAATGAACCCTGGAGGTAAAGGACACTATGTCTTTTTTTTGTGTGTGTGTGTGAAAACAGTTAGCATTATGTCCTAGATGTGCATTCTTTTGCTTTATTACATTAGTACATTATTTCATTAATAATATATTAATGTATCACTCAGCAATTACTGCTAGTTGCAAAGAAGGGCATTTAAACAATGTGTTTAATGTTGAAAAAAAAAATTTTTTTTGAGTTGCTCTTCTGAAAAATTACATTTTTGTGACATGGTGTTCTTTACCTCCAGGATACAGAAATAACTTACTTGTGAAAAGTAATATTGTGCTTCTTTTCTAATGACATCTTATCTATACCAAGTAATATCAAATTATTGAAAAAGACTTCTCTTCTTTTTACAAGTGTATCTTCCATATTGTTCCAGAGACTAATTAGATAATCAAAGATCTAAAAAAAAAAAAAAAAAAAAAAATGCACATCAGATTAAATTCAACATTATTTCTTAGAATGATATATAGAAATCAATAACAATATAACAGTAATAAATAATAATCAAATCTTAACAAAACTATATGCAACATTATTAGAGAGAAATAATGGGAAATTATATATATATGTACTGATGTTAAAAAGTAATTCTTGAAAAACACAAGTTTCATTTGTGTGTGTTCACTTCAGATTGCTTCATAGCATTTACACAATGCACATAACATTTGATGATATGCACATATGATGCACATAACATTTACACAAAAATGAAATAATTTATTAATAGGATGCTTTAAAAAAGCTCATTTGACAATGACAAGACACTTTCTAGTTTCATTTTATTTTCGGATAGTATTTTAATGAAATGTGGTCATGAAAATATAAAGGTTTGTTTAAAAAATTGCAAAAGAAAAAAAAAATCTCTTTTTTAATTATAACATACAGTGTATTAAATCCAAAGCAAAGCCATTTTTTGGCAATTTGACAGACTACATTAGACATATCATACTGTAATCAGAATACAAAAATATTAATTGTCTAATGAAATATGAGCATTTTTAAGACATATTTTTTTTAACTATGCATGCAAAGCATTAAAAATTTCATTTACATAATTTATTAGACAAAACCCCAAACAAATAATTGGGGTATTAGGCAATACTCCAAACAAATATGCAAATTCAGAAAGTTGTCAGCAATATAATGAACCAATATTCAGTTCCTTACAAAAAAAAAAAAAAAAAAAAGGCTAAACTATAATGAGCATTTACTTACATTTTTATTTTGATTCAATCCCGACAATCGCTGACTAAGCTTTAATACAAAATATTTTGTATTATCTTATATTTATATGTAAATAAATGAAACAGTTTCAGTTTGCGAGTCAGTTTAGCAAAACAACAATAAATGAAACACCAACGGCATGCAGTTATTAAGTAGCCCTTTTATCTAATAAATTATGCAAAGAAAAAAAATTTCTAAACGCTTGTGCATGCATAGTTAAAAATTATTCAGCAAGAATGCTCATATTTCATTAGACATTTAATATTTTTGTATTCTGATTGTAGTATGTTCGTGCTGTGTCGATATAGTATGTCAAGTTTATCCTAAATATGACTTTGCATTTAGTTTAATACCCTGATTGTTATAATTTAAAAAGCAGTAAATTTTTGAACAACTTTCTAAAGAAACATATTTTAACTACATGAATGTATGTGGTGGTCTTGCAAAAATTTACACGAATTATTAGAAGAAACCTCATAATCACATATACATGTTACCTGAACCTAATTACATACACTAGACAGGATTCTGAATTTCAAAACTAAACGGTAAAGCGAAACCCAAGACTTGGTTCTGCCAGGTAGGTTGATGCTGTCTAGAGGTTTTCAAGTTTCCGAAACATTAAGAAATTTATAAATTATCACTGACAAAAGAAGAAAAATTACATTCTGGAATCATTCAATTAAAAAGGCACTATAAAAAACATACGAGAACTGTGAATCAGTTTGAATACGCAGCAGATCGTTAGATTTACAAATATCTCTGTCTCTTTAAATTTGTTATTGTTTGTAAACCACAAATTCGCGCCGCTTACACATCTTGTTGAGTTGAACGGTGTTACTGCTTGAATTTATTTTTCATTTTAAATAATTAAATAGAGTACATTTTACATTTTAAATAGAGTACAGCAATAAAACTTAACAATAAAAATCTTTTCTATTTCTCTAAAAAGTGATTTAAATTTTTAGCTATTTAACAAATCAGCCGGCAGCGTATCTTCACCTTTGGGCTGCCGGCTGGTCGGATTACTGCTTGAGCCGGCAACCTAGACACTGCACTGGGCTGCCGGTCAGCCGGCAGCGTAGTCACGGCCCATTACAATCGCAGATAGTAAATAAACAAAACTACACATACATTTCACATTCACAAATGTGACAGACGAACATCTGAAATCATTCAGTTAATATTCGATTACGAAACCATGTTAAGAATAATGTCTTATTTGACAAGACAACCAGTTACAAGTAAGTATATCGTATAATTTTCATTTCAATGAATTGTATAAATATTGATTTATTTTTTTACCTATCATAGAACTTACATGTTATGTAATAAGGAATGTGATTTTATGTAAGTGATTCTTTTTGAGAAACAGAGGCAAGATAGTGTCCATTGAAATATATTTTTGTATAATAAAGATTTATTTTCTGTAAGTATAGCTTTATGTTTCTTATATAATAGATTTATACAATAAACGTCTTTAAAACTTGCTTGGTATGATATAACTATGCAGCAAAAATTAAGGAAATTAAGATTATCTCGGTATGAGATAACTATGTAGCAAAAATTGAGGTAAAACCAATCCAATAACACATTCTATTCACTATGTATTTCATTTGACAGCCAAAGTCATTTCCATTCTGACAGAGGAGTGGGAATCACCATCTCCAATTTTCTAAATTTTTTTTTTTTTCACCCGAAATATCACTGTTTAAAATTGGCCTCAAAAGTAACATTTTTGAATACTCCTTTTTTGTGTGTATGTTTCTTTCAAAAAATTAAAAATTGAATTTATTTTTAATAAAATCAGCCACTTGTTGAATTTTATTAAATGCTTGTTGAGAAATGCAAAATACAAAATAAAATATCAACTAGATCATTTCTTATCAACATTATGAATATTTGGGGAAATTTTCATTGAATGTGCTCTTTGACATTTTTCCAAGTGTTGCCAAAATGAAGATGTTCTGCATTGTGTCTCGAGTTGTAATTCTTCACTGACTATGTATTCATAGTCAGTGAAGAACTCTCTTATAAAAGAGTTTTTTGGTGAACTAAACAAATCGCTAAATATGTCAAAAAATAAACAAATTTATTCTAAACATTATATTGGAAACAAACAAAATCATCATAAAATACAAATTTTAATAAATATTTCGGTTAAAAATTACAAAACTATAATAAATCACAAAAAAAATTCAAATCACAAAATGTGAACCGTATGATATAAATGCACAAAATACTATATCTCAGCAATGACTTACATGTACGTATGTACATTACGCATACATAAAACCCCTAAGAGACATCAGTGAGTGCTATTACCTATGCATGGATTTCAAAATGCAGGAAATTCTGTATTTGAGTAATCACTAACAGGCACACAAATATGATGTGTATGCATGAAAACCGAGAAAAAACATCACTGGATAAACTTTGCTGTGTATGAATCTAAAAAATGCACTTTGCATTGCAGTAATCACTAATTTGCACGTATGTGCACTGTGTATATATGAAAAAAAATTCACTGGATTCATCTACCACTTTAAAATCATGCATACGACTTGACTTTACCATTTTCAAATCATACATACTTGCTAAACTTCTGTACAAACAGATTACGTAACAATGGAGTGGAAGTAAAGCATACCCAATTTTATTTTACTCATTTTTCTTTCCCATTTTAATTTAACTTTTTATGTTTAATAAGATTATTTATTAAATACTCTTTAATGCATGGAACAAAATTTAGAACTTTAATTCTTCCGCTGACTACCTTACAAATCTTTCACTTTTCAGTTTAAGTTTTTTGCATATTCAGATGCTGTCAATTGCTTCTAGCAGGACAAAATTTGCATGGAAGCTTACAGGAACTCAACTCCTATATTTCTTTTTATTTCAGTGAATTTTTAAAAATTAGATGAAATGCACAGGAGTTTATTAATATTATGTATTCAAGTTTACCAGTGCATCATTTCTGAAAAAACTGTCTCTGAATTCAGGGCTAGATTATGACATGAGCACGCGAGAAACTGGCCCAGGGTCTCCAAATTCAAGAAAAAAAAGAGGTGTGGGAGGAGGGGGGGGCTTTAACTATGAAAGCTACAAAGTCATAGTTCAAATTTTCACTTGATATATGTGTTGTAAAAACAAAAATTAATTAAAACTTTTAGTATTTTGTCTTGTATTACATTAAAGAGATTAAACAGTTGTTAAATGTTGTCAATAATCTCCTAAACTAGCATTTATATTGGCTGATCAATGTATTTTACTTTTTCTGTTGTCTTATATACAGGGATGATTGTGTTCAGGTATTTTTTTCATTTTCAGTACCAGAATTTCTGTTTTTATAGTACTTAAATTCATAAAATAAGACTAAAATATCAAATTCATATGACTGCTAAACCTAATTAAAATTAATTCTTTTCATAATGAGAGGTTTCGAGCTCTCTGTAATAAATTATATGTCCTCTACCCATATGAAAAATTTTTCTCACTAAAATTTCAGGTATTTTTTCATGAATTCACAATCACCTCTGTATTTAAAACTAATAAGTTGCTAAAAACTGAGGAATTAGAAGGTATTTATCGAAGGAGAAATTTAAAAATTTCACTACACAATATAATTTGCTTCAAATGTAAGAAAAATTTAGTTTTTTAGAGTGGGCCCATTTTACTAAACTCTGTACAGCACACTTTATTTGGGGGGGGGGGGAGGGCCTAAAATTAGAGTCAATACCCCAAGTTTTCAAAAAGTTTTCAATATTCTAATCTTATCTGAATCACCATTTTCTTCATAACAATTCTTAGCATTCTTTCTTTATGAATTGTATGCATAATTTAATTTTGCACACAGTGTTCTTCTTTCTCATAGGTGTCGACAGAATGGGGCAAGGGGCACTTGCCCCCCCCCCCCCCTCCTTCCACTGGAAAATTCTACTAAGCATTTTTTCTTTAAATTTAAAACTATGCATCAGAATTTTATTGAAAAAAAATATTTTTTCAGGTTGTGCTCCCCCCTGAAATTTTTTCTGGCGACGCCACTGTTCTTTCTATTTCCTGTATATAGACTATGAGTT
Source organism: Salticus scenicus (assembly GCA_963930645.1). Lineage (NCBI taxonomy): Eukaryota > Metazoa > Arthropoda > Arachnida > Araneae > Salticidae > Salticus > Salticus scenicus. The sequence goes on along the minus strand of OZ005654.1, from coordinate 103,231,026 downwards.
TTCTCTCTGTTAGTTCCTTGGAGGAATGATTTTAAGAAAAGTTGGCGTGGGCAAGAAAAACATGAGGTCAAAATCTTTAACTGCAGAAACTATTAACTAGCTAATGTTTGATTGATTTGTAGTGACGCCATCTCACAGGAAGTTTAAGATGAAAAATTGGCAATGATCAATTAGTTGCCTTTTTGCTTAGAACCAGCATTTCACTTTCTGCTTTAAGGCCCCAAGTTCAAAAACAAACAATATTCTAGAGTTGCAACACTGGTGATCTAGACGATACAACATATACACAACATCTCTTTTACTCTGGGACAACAGAAGGCAGAACGAAACTTCCATAGCAGTGAAACTCTGTAAAACATTCACAGCAGGAAGCCTGTTATGTGCACTGCAAATCTTCAAGAACACATATATGCACAGCACATCATCATCCCGATAACACAAGTCACATTCCTCGTATGACAATGTACTCACTGAAATGGGAGTATTGTAGTGACACAGGTGGTTTAATCCCTTACCTGCCAAGGAAAGTTTATGACATTCACTTCTCAGTGCCACTGTTTTTCACACAAGTGCACATAGTTACGCATTCACTGTTCCAGAAACATTACTTTTTTTCCGATTCCTCCCACTCCCCTCTTCTTTGAAATAAGTAAATCCATCGAAAACACTATCAAGGTAACATTTGATTTAAGATCATTTTATTGCCTTGGGGCTAGTTTCACTGGTAGCAGCGCAACACAAAGGATCGTACTTCGGAAGAGCATATATATATGTATATGCCCGGAACAATTATTAAAATAAGAAATTAGTAATAATCATAATCAATATGTTGCAGTATCCCCTATTTATAGGGAGACTCTATCTCAGCTTCTGCAGTTTATAAATACACCAAATGTGGTATGTGAACTGAATGTGTTGTGTAAAGCTGATGCTTTGCTGAAATTTAATCCCATTTATGGTAAGGCCAAATCTCAGTTTCTACGATGTATAAATGTGCCAAACTTGGTATGTGAGATGAATATTATTTAAAACTGTGCTGATTCAGTTTGGGTACTTATCTGCCGATAAGGGGTGCTGATATTCTGTAATATTTTCTGTTTACATAAAGGCTATAATCCGAGATATGTTATATAAATTCACCAAACTGGGTATGTAATATATATATTATGAGTAATTACGGCGATTAAGTTAGGATTATATTGGCAGACAGGTGACAGTGCTATTACTTTACTAAGATTTTCCAACGGCTATATCTCAGAATCTGTTGGTGAAAATCGCATACATAAGATTATTGTGAGAAGCTAAATTGATTAAATTTTTGTGCAGGTCAGCTAGTAGGTGGCGCTGTTTTATAAAATAGTATTGTAGAGTTTTGGGATGGCCCTGCATATATTAGTTTTATTATAACTCTGATAGTGTAGTGATACGACTTAAAAAGTAAAAAAAGAGATCTTTTGAAACGCATTACTTTACTTTTTTTTTTTTTTTTTTTTTTTTTATGAAGAATAAAAAAAAATATTTCCATTACATCTATATTTCAATAGGAACTAAGATATCAGAAACACTATAAATCATGGGTAAATCTTAAGGGCCCGCTTCACGCACCGTCGCCAGAAGCCGCAGCTAATGTTATTCTATGGGAAATTTTCTTTTCTTATAACTCATTAACAAATACATATTTTAAAATTCTGTTTTCACATTCAGAAAATTCCCAACTGTTAAATTGACGGACCTTTTTTAGAAACGTATTTTTCTGTTTTTTAATATTTTATTTTGAAGCTGTAAAATACGAATTTTCAATATGTGAAATCAGGGGTCGATCCAGGCAAAAATTCGGACCCTTTTGCTGCCCCTTCACAAAATTCAAATTCTTAAAATGGGTCCCTTCACAAAATTCAAATTCTTAAAATGGGACCCTTCATAAAATTCAAATTCTTAAAATGAGCCGCTTCACAAAATTCAAATTCAGAAAATGGGTCCCTTCACAAAATTCAGATTTATAAAAACAGCCCTTTCTCAAAATTTTGTTTTATAAAAATACTTTTGTAAAATTTTTCCATGTTTACAGTATTTTTAATGAGTGTCTATACTACTTGTTTAATAAAATGCTATTAACTTGATATTAAACATAGATAGAGTAAATGCTAAAATGAAAGGTTTCTAGCGACAATTCTCTTTTTCACAAAAATAAATAAAAATTTCACAAAAATGGGCCCCAAAAATTGAAACCTAGATCAACCCCTGGAGATTTTTCATTTTGGAATTTCAAAATAAAATATTAAAAAAAAAAAAAAAAGTTTTTTAAAAAGGCCCGTCAATTTAACAGTTGGGAATCTTCTGAATATGAAAACAGAATTTAAAAATATGTATTAGTTAATGAGTTATAAGAAACGAAAATTTCCCATAGAATAACACTGGCGCGGGCCGCGGCTTAGGATATTTACGAATTTCATAACCGATTGATATTATTTAAACTGAATCTCAGATTTATTGTTTGCGTCGAGTTTTACATATTTTCTAATCCCAATAATTATTATTTAATGTATGGTCAACCTCGAAAATGAGTATAAATCCCTTATGGCTTATACCGTATACGGCCGTGCGTCTCGAACATTTCCAGAATATTTTGGTCTTGACTCGAGTAGTTATTTTGTAATGGTTACTTTAGTTTAACGAAATAGCGAGAATGACTAGTGTGGATTGTATAATTTAACTAGTCATCGAATGCAAACAGAGAATAATTGGTGTAGTTGGCGTTTTGCCATTCAAAGCTCTCTTCAACAATCAATTTTCGAGGCGATGGTCAAATTCTCTTTTATGTTGCGTCTCATCAAAAAACAAACGACTCACAGTAATTACTTAACTACAAGCAAAGCAAATCGATTACTGCTGATGTTTGGAGAATACGGAATGAAAGATTATCGATGTGTTTTATTACCTTACCGGTAAAGAGTTGTTTAGGAAAGTGTAATCGCGTATAGTCGACGCCCATCTGTAAACAAAGTTAATATGCTGTACTTCAATTACATATTTATTTTTTATAATACATTACTTAATGTTTTAGTTTTGTTAAATTGTGCGAGGTCTACAGATATTTCAGTTATAAAAAATTCGATATTTAACCAAAAATAGGAATTTGGGTTTACCGAACAAAGTTCTTTAACTCAAATAAAAAAAAAAAATTAATAAAATTAAAATAACTTATCGTCACAGCATGATACCTAAAAATTAAATTCATACCACAAGAAAAAAACATTGTTACAACAGACCTAGGAGTGGCTAGCTATTCTAGCTATTTGTCTCTTTTTTTCACATTTGTCTCTTTTAGCCTCTTTTTTATTCAATTAGTCTCTTTTCTAGCTTTTTTTCATGCTTTTCCAATGATATTTTTTCTTTACCCATTTTTCCTCAAAGATTCACTTTCAGATCAATGTAATAGATTTTAACTCTTAAAGAGGGATGTCAAAAGTATTATATAGAATGTAAAATACAGAAAAAAAAAAAAAAATGAAAATTAGGTTCAAGAAAAAAGGTTGCACGTTGAGGGCACATCATATTTATTTTTTAATGTAAACTCAAAATTGCTATTCTTTTACTTGTGTGACTTTTCTTGTCATGGTGCGATAAGTTTATTCCTTCACCACATGCAAAGGGCAATGATGTAATCACGAAATTTAAGCTTGTTTTCTTCATTCAGAATATAAGTAAATCAATTTAACAGTTTAAAAAGAAATGCTAAGCTTAAAACATATTTTATGTTACTAAATTACTATAATACTTTTTTTTTTTTTTTTTTTTTTTTTGTAAATACAAATTTGGCTTATTTTACGAGTTTTTGTTACCTACTAAAGTTGCAAACTTAGACAAACATTTTTAGGTCACAATTAAATTTCATTTTACTGCAGGCTGGTATAGAAAATTTTGTTATTGGGCACATCATGTAGTACGTGTAATGTAACTGTTATTCTGTCTTAAGTTTCTAATTTTATATTGCTGACTGGTAAGATTTTTTGGTGAATTACCCACCTCGTTATATATGTACCAGTACCTTATGTGTTATTAAAAATTACTTTACATATAAGTAACATATATGTATACATGTTATTCTTATTTCAGTATTCAAGAGTTAGAATTTAGCAGAATCTGTGATGCATTTTAATTTAGAACTTCCATAGAACAATTCTGTAAACATTTGGATTCTATAAGATTTAGCAAATACTTGTAATTCTGGTATTACTATAAATTTTGTTACAAAGATCATTTTTTTTTACATACAGTGCAAGCTGACATTCAGTTTTGTAAACAATAAATTTTTCCCCCCCATGTAAAAAAAAAAAATAAATAAATAAAGTATATGAGTGGCAAACTTACAACTGTAGAAGCCAGGGACGAAATTCTCACTAGTGGCCTCATTTGACCTTCATTATTTAGGATTTGCAGAAATATAGATGAGTTTTCTTTTCGTTTTGGAGTTGTCGCTCTATGGTCACATTTTACACTTTAAAGCTCCTTAGACAGGAACCTACAACTTAAAATGGAATTGCAGGGAAGAAAATAATGGCATGACAGCTTCACTAAATATATATACTTAAAGATTAGATTTCTTCGGAGACCCCCCTCATGATCAGAGGCCCAGGGTGCCCGATCCCTCCACCTTCCCCATGGTATGCCACTGTAGTATATACATTAATTTTACAACTTTGTTCGTAATACCCATTTATTAGGAAAAAACTTGTCTCTTTTTCAAATATTTTAGTCTCTTTTCAGTCTCCTTTTTAGACATTTTAGTCTCTTTTCTCTCTTTTTCAAGAGTGTTTTACCACTCCTAGGCCTGTTACAATGAATACCTTGATTAAAACAGGAAGTTTCGCAACATTCCGGTTTTTTTTTTTTTTTTTTTTTTTAAGAGGGGGGGGATAAAACTCTGTTCTAATAAATAAGTTTATCTCATTCATGGAGTGTTATCATGTTAAAATACACTTGTGAGAAATACCATCTATAGATTCATTGTAATGGTACACAATTCTTTTGTGTGTGTCTGTACAAGAATCACAGTTATCATACACATCAATAAAAAGTGTACAACTAGTTCATTATAACTCATTAATATTTAATTTGAACCAAATTTGACATCATTTGAATGATTACAGAATGCAGTAGGAATTTTTTTGAATGGTCCTGTAAATAAATTATTTAGTCCATACGAACCTTTTTGTACAGGAAACATGCTTTTAAGCATCTGAATAATGTATGTTAATTTCATTTTGTTGAATGCATTATAAACGCGTTCAAATGCGCTTAAATAAAAAATTCTCCATAGACTCTAATGTCATGAAATTCTTTTGTGTGTCCCTGTAAAGGAGCAATGAACATTATGTACACCAGTAAAAACTATTCAAGTTATTCTGTGTATTTCATGAATTATTGTTTGAAATTTAACAGAATTTGGATGATTATGTGACTTTGTCAGAAATCTTTTATAAGGCCCTGTACATTAATTATTAAGTTTAAGCACACTTTTGTCTTTTTTTTTTTTTACAGAAAACATGTTTTTAAGCATCTCAATAATGTATGTTAATTTCGATTTGTTAAATGCAGTATATATAACCATGTTAAAATACGTTTATATGCCATTCTGCCCATAGGCCGTAATGATAAGAAAAGCTTTTGTGTCTCCCTGTACACAAACCATAAACAGTATAAATACCAAAAATTATACAGCTATTTCTGCATAGCACCTAAATATGTGTACCAATAAACAAGTCAGTCGGATTATTTTTGTGGCTGTTATTGCAATCCATACAAATTGTATTCATAAATCATAATAATAAGAAAAACTTCGGTGTGTCCCCGCACATGAACTACAAATAGAATCCACACCTAAAACTATACAAATAATTTCCTGTTGCTCATAAACTTGTGTACCAATTTTCAAGTCAATAGCGTGATTTTTGCGGCCGCTATCGCAAGACAGACACACATATCCACTGACAGAACTCAAAATCTCATTTTGAGTCTTCACATGGAGGTCTCCTCTGACGTTTCGGCAATTAATTTAAAATTGAAAATACAGTTTTATCAAATGTTCACCATACTGAAATTAATTTATCGTCGCTTTTCCATTTAAATGTATGTGACTATGATTTAGAAAAATGTTTTGCAGTGGCCACAGCGTGCTAGGTTTGAAGTTTTAATATACAGGATATCGCGTAAATTTTTATTTTGCTTAAGTTATATTTTTTTTTTTAACTCTTTCCAACAAAGTTGAAAAGTATCACTTCTGTTTGTCCGAAATGAACTTTTCACGCAATTTCATTTGAAAAGTTTATTTTCAAAAACTTCAAAATGAATTTTTCTAATGAAGTTGAAAAGTTCTTTTTCAACTTCAACTTTAGAAGATTTCAATTTTATTGAAATTAATTAGAACGCGGACAGAAACTGTCCGCACTCTAACTCCTGTAAATATTCATGGAATTACTTGAAATTGATATATGTTATAGTTATTCATCCTTGTATACTGGGGCACCTGAAAGAATTCCAAAGCATTGCGTTCTGTGAGTGGTATTTCTATAAAAACACGTTTTAATAACTTAACTTTGTGCAAAGTATAATGAAACTGACATTTGTTATTCGTATGCACAAATTAACGATTTCTACAGAACATAGTATGTTTAACATTTTACAGGGTCACGCAAAGATATTCAGATACCCAGTGGCAGAAACACGGCTGCATAGTCGCGGACACAGAAAAACGGCTTGCGGACAGTTTTTGTCTGCACTGATAGAAATATTTGTCCGCAACTTTCGGATAACAATTCACTTATAAAAATTTCTGTACCAAAACTAAAACTAATAATTTTATTATTTATAATTATTTATATTGTGTTGTGTCAAACATTGCTATAAAATATTTAATTGAATGAGATGAATTGAATGAATACAATTGTTTATACTATATTGTTTTGTAGCAAAATTGTATTCGTGTATTGTTGCACGAGATCACCACTGATGTTAAGCCCCCCGTCCCCATCAGCTTTCAGGCTTTTTGAGTGTAAGCCATTCTCACCCCTGATTACACGCAAATTTTGCAGACAGATTATGAAAATTTAAAAGCTTGTCGCAGACAGCTTCAAAACTTTCTGCCACTGCGTTCAGATATATTAAGTGCTATAATTGGAAATTGGTGGAATTAGTTTACCTGCTTGTTATCATGTCCATCCGTCTCTCTGTGTGTCCATGCTCTAGCGTCAATCTTTTCAGAATTTTTTGAAAATTACATTATTCAAGTTAACTATGGAATTTTCTCTATTTAAAATGGTAAAAATAGCTGGTGTGTGTACAGGAACACCTAAAAGAAAGCCAGTGCATTCCGTTTTATGAAAGGCATTTTTATGAATCATATTTAAAAAGCTGTACTAACGAAATCATAATAAAAGTTACATCATTTATTATTTATGTGACTGAAAAAAAAATGTTTTCCATAGAATATGGTATGTTTAGCGTTAAGATTTATAGGGTCACACTAAAATATTCAGATACATTAAGGGCTGGAATTGCATTTTCTTTTGTTAAGCGTTTTTAAAACTTTTCAACAATGTTTAAAAGTGATTATAAATTCAATTAAACTATCTTTTTTTTAAAAAAAACGATTAAGGTGTATAATTAGTAGAAAATCTTTTGGAACAAAGTGGCGCTTGCGTATTTAATAAAAACGTATTGGATCTTTAAGATTCAAGATTCTGTCTTTGAATTTTGTTTTAAATTCATTTGGATTTTGTGAGCAATAAAAAAACGGAAAGCCGAAACATCGTGTGCAGACATATAAGTCAGAAAATCTTATGTCCTACTACGATAAAATCATCAAGAATTAGTAAAACTGTTTGTAATCGAATGGACATTACACTAGAGTGAATTTATCGCATTCAGAATATTTCTAGATATGTATGATTTGTGTTTATCGTGTGTTAGTCTTGTTTGTGGATGTTAACGCTTTAGTGTTTCTCAAATATTCGATTTCCTGTTATATATATCTGTTTCCTGCATTGCTAAATTAGAAAAAAAAAAATCCGGAAGGCTATACAATCATTTTTATGTTCTTCTATATGCATAAGAAGAAAGTATTGGATTCGTGAAAATTTATTACTTACGATTTTCAATAAATTTATACGCTGTGAGATGTTCCGAACACGAATCGACCATTTAAAGAAAGTATGTCTGTCTGTGCAACGTGTCGGCAAAATTTTGTGGAGGACGCTGTAAATTACGAATCACTGGTTAAAATTTAGCCAAACTCGATATTTGCTTGGATCTTTACTTGAATTGGTACTAATGATTTTGTGATATATCGTCCAGTACATGGCGTTGTTATTCTACAGTTTTCCCCATGAAAAAGGTAAGGTTATATCTCAACTTATATAGTGCATAAATGCACCAAACTTGTTATGTGAAATAGATATAAATAAACGTAAACCTATGCTGATTCAATTGGGCGCATATCGGCGAACAAGGGACGCTAATATGCTGCAATTTAATCCCGTGTACGGAAAGGCAATATCTCAGTTTCTGTGATATATATATGTCCCAACTTAGTATGGGAAATGGATATGATGTAAAACTATGCTGATTCAATTTGGTTGCATATCGTATGACAAATGGCGCTGCTATGCTGCAATATTTTCCGTTTGTGGGAAGTCTGTTTCTCAGCTTCTACGAAATATAAATGCACTAAATTTAGTATGTAGTATATTTATTATCAAACATTCTGCTAATTCAGTTTGGATGTTTATCGTTCGGCAAGTGGCTCTGCTATTAATTTCTGTGGTGAAAATTGCACCTAATTGTATGTATAAAATATTGATTGTGAATAGCTAAGTTGATTAAATCCTTGTGCATAAACCGAAAGGAGGCGCTGTTTTTTAGAATGAAATAGTAAAAAAAAAAAAAAATGTAATAGTGATGGCAACAGCTTACTAGTTAATAATGGCTGTTATCCGGGCGATTGTTTTAAAGGGATTTTTTATTTTATTTTTTAACTTTAGCAATAAAGTAATTTTTGTTGTTATTTTATGAGAACACGATGTTAAACAATTATTCGGAACCCAATTGCCGTTGTCTTGCTATGCTTTTGCCTACTTTTATTCCCTTAACGATGGATCGTACTTAACTATTTCGACACGAAACAATTATAACGTGGTTTTTCAATTTATGACATTCGCTTACAAAATTTTCATTCATAATCATTATTCAATGCTGTTTCGATGCATTTTTTGTTATGATATAATATAACTGTATCTTGATAGGCTAAAATATTGCATTATCTTTGTGTGCATTTTTTTAAGATTCGTCCACCTCCTGTTTTTTTTTTTTTTTTTTTTTTTTTTGTGTATGTGTGTGTGTGTGTGTGTGTGTGTGTGTACGAAGTAGAGAAAATATTGTTATTCCTAAAAAGTACATAAATGTTGTATCTCGGATATTTCAAAAACGTTTAACTGTACAGTGTTGAAATTTCGTATTTATAATTGTTATACCATCCGGTTCGGCAGCTCCTTTATTGGTCACACAATGCCCTGTGCTAAAGATGATGTGACAAACAAACAAATAAATAAGTGTAGCTTAAGAAATATGCGCAGAATTTCTTATAAGTTTATATTTAATTTCATTTTAACATAAATTCGTTCCTATCAAGGTAAGTAATATCAGTGCCACCTGTCGGCCGATATGCATCTGAAATAAGTCGGCATTCGTTTTCATAATGGTTATCTCATATGTCAAGTGTAGTGCATGTATGTGCTACAGAATACAGAAGCGGAAATATAGCCTTCCATTCACCGGGAAAATTGCAGTACAGCAGCGCTATCTCTTGGCCAATATGCACTCAAATTGAATCAGCATAATAATTCATAATGGACTTCTCACATATCAAGTTTTGTGCAACTTATACAGTAGAAGCTGAAATAGAGCCTTCCGTTTAATAGAAAAATCGCAACATAGCAGCGCCTCCATTTGTTAGGCGATTAGAACCAAAAGTTCTGAGGCATCAATTTATGTCAAGGTGAAACTAAAAATAAATTTATATGAAATTATCTTCATTAGTTCTTGAGCTAGAGTTGCTACAAAATTTTTGTCACACTCATATAGAAGGATACTTCTGGCACTTTTTAAAAGTGGTCAAAATGTGTTCTGGACTCTGAAAACGTGAAGATCCTACGAAAGTTGGAAGTCAAAAATCTTTATGAATACAATACTTTCTTCATTTTGTATACAATACTTTCTTCATTCTACATACTACTTTTGAAGAAAGTAGTAAGTAGAATTATTCTGAGGAAGTTATGGAGATCAGGCATCAGTTGAAATAAACATGCTAAACAGCCATTTTTTTTTTTTTATGTTTCACAATACTAAATATTTTCTAAAATGCTGATATGCTTTAGAAATTCGGTTCGCCTATTTGTAGCGCTTTGATTTCCGAAAATATTTTTAGAGTCTTTAAAATTAATGTATCGCACCCACTGACAAAAACTGACAAAACAAAACTGACACCACTCAAAAATGGCGTATTTGAGATAAATAAACTTATAGATAACGTTAAAGTATTGACATGAAACTAACACAAGTGCCTCCCAGGTGAATAATTTTTGAGATAGACACGTGGTGCGTCTTGTGCACGTTGAGGCACTTCATACACATTTTTCAGTGACAAACTCAAAATTGCCATTTTTTTTTTTTTTCAGCTGTTTCACTTTTCTTGCCGAGGTGCGCGATATGTTTGTTGTTCAAACTCACTGTAGGCAGCATAGTATAAATAGTTTCTTTACTCAAGAAAGAAACCATGGTCTATGAGAAGTATTTCTTTAAAGCTATATTGATATTAATATCTGTACACTATACAAAACATAACGTACGTTATTCAAATGCATAATAGCATGTTTCCTGTAACACGTATGTAGGTATCATTAGCAGTAATTATTGGTATACATACAGAGCCATACAAATAATATTCAAACACATTAGTAGAAATTGCATTCTTCCTATCTATATAGGTTTAGAACTCTGATGAAATCAATCGGCCTTAGCCCACACAACCACAACAACCTCAGTTGTGTTATAAAGTTTTTTACGCAAATTTTAGATAGCATGCAGGGCTATAGAAAAGCCAACTATTTTATGCTTTCTCTTTTTAAAAGTAAACTTATGAAGAAAGTTTTTGTGAAGCGTTTTCTTCATCACAGGTTTATCTAAAAATCATTCAAAACTTTGTAAAATAAATTTTCATTGTCACACATTTTCGGTAAACCATTTTGAAAAGAATTAGAAAATATAATTACTAGTACACTATATATATGTTAAAATTCCAATTGTTTGTGTTGTGTACTTCAAGTTAAGTGTTTGTAGTTTATTGTTGTATGTATTCTGTATGTTTATTGTTGTACGTATGTTGGCTTGTATTTTTAATATATACACCCCGCGACAAAAAGATAGGTACAAAGGGTTTTTTCTTTTATTTTTCCTAAAATAGCATTATCTAAATTGTACGTATCATTTATTATTATCATAAAATAACACTATTTTCGGACTAATTTTTGTTTTAAGACTAACACACCGCGACAAAAAGATAGGAACAAAGTTTTTTAATTTTTCAATATGAATATTTTGTTATGATAATAAATGATCAGCACAATTTAGATAATGTTATTTTATGAAAAATAAAAAAAAAAAACCCTTTGTTCCTATCTTTTTGTCGCGGAGTGTAGTCTTAAATTAGAAAAATTTTAGTCTTAAAACTTTTCTAAATTAGTCTTAAAACAAAAATTAGTCCGGGAATAGTGTTTTTTATGATAATAATAAATGATAAGCACAATTTAGATAATATTATTTTATGAGATTCAAAGAAAAAAACCTTTGTACCTATCTTTTTGTCGCGGGGTGTATATATATTTTTTCATTGTTCCTTTTCTTTTGTTCGATTTGGTTGTTTACTATAGTAATTTGGGTACGCGTATATTTTTTCAACTGGACCCGACTCCGACTCGTTGAAAACTGAATCCGACCTTCCAACGCACAAGAAAATTTTTTAGTTTCAGGTTACCCATACCCGATGTAATGTAATTTTTTTCAATTTCGATGTACAAATTCAGAAAATCGTGCATTTAAATATAGCCCTGCTCATATTAGTCAATGTTTTCTCTTTCTTTCGTCCTTAACTTTTATTTTCCCTGTTAGTTATATAAGCTTGGTCCATCGTGCGTGCCATTCATATTAAATCAACTTCCTGTGTAAAGATTATTTCGTTGAATGACTCAGAATTAGATTATTTCTTCTGAACAATACTAATTGCAACTGCAGCTATGCTAATTCTTCCTGTATGAGCTTTAAAATTAATCGTGCATTGCCTGACAAATACGATTTTCTTTTATGTTGAAATATATACTGTTATCTAGGGACGAAATAAAGAGAACTTAATTAATTTCTTAAAGATAATTTTCTCCCCTTTGAGATGTTATTAATTTTTTCTGAACTTGAACGTATTCAAAATTCGAAAAATTTTCCCGATTGTTTTAAAGAATTTAATGTCTTTCAAATGCACTGAACACAATTTGGCATTTTTTACAAAATTTCTCTCTGTGTTTGCTTGACAAAAATTTTGTAGGTGATGTAACTCAAGACATGACTCACAGTATCTCGTGAGACTTTAGTTGAACTTTGACAAAAGTGGGGTTGATTAGATTTGGTGCCTATTGCTAGATGTAGGAGGGTCAGCTCTACTATACTTTTCTTTTACAAAGTACGTTACAGTTGTATCAAGCTTTTTATCATAAAATCACATCAAATGTATGACGTGAGATGCTATTAATAAATAATAATAATAATAATAAATAATTGCAAATTCGATTTTGGTACATATGGTATGGTCTAACCAGGGTTTCTGCTCTTTAATATTTTTCACAGTAGACTTTGACAGCTAGCTGTATTCCAATTTCTATGACTGTGAATTGTATAAATCCTAATATTTAAAAGCAAAACAGAAAAGAGAATGTAAAATTGTGTATAATTAATTTAAATGCATGCCACTCATTAATTTAAATGCCACGCCATCTATCACATAACTGGTGATACGCAATTTTATCTGTTTGTATGATAGCTCCATCTCAGTCAGGTATGAAATAACTACAGACTAATATCATTATGAAAAATTACGCTAATTCAGTTTTGATTCAGATCAAACTATGAGGGCTGCTACTGTACTATTATTTATTTATTTACAATTAGAATTGTTTTTCAGATTCTTTTAGGTAGATGAGAGTCATATTTCTATCTGTTATTGACAGCACAGAGAATAGCTTGACTTTGATATTAAAATAGCCTAAAATTGTGGTCAAAAATTCAGAAGATAAAGTTTTGTTGCGGTCACAGCTTGAACATGCTAGTTTTATTACACTAAATAAAAGGAAGTAATAAAACAAATCTGGCTTTGCCGGAGTTTAGTGCCAAAGACTGATATTTATTGAGTCCAACATGTGTTTTCTCACTCATTTACTTGTCTAAATCAGACACTTTTTACTGTTATGCCTTGTTTTTATTTTTAATTTAAAATATTATTGATAATTTCGTTAATTAGGATGGCAAAACTGTTGCTTTCAGACAAAATAGACCACTTGAAAACTGTTTTTCTCTTGGAAATAAGTAAAATATTAAGAGCAAGTTTTAAAAATATATTAAAAATAAAATTGAAAGAAAAGGTGCAAAAGAAACTTTAAGAATTGAATACAGTTATTATTGCAAAAGGGCGTAACTTCATATTGTAGAAGAAACTTGGGTAATTGGAAGAATTCTTTTCGGTCAGAAATTTTACTGTCGAGTTTTTACCAAATTTACATGTTTTAAGGTCTCATGAGTCCAAAAAAGTGTTGTCAAAAGTGTTAATCAGTGTGTGTGTGTGTGGGGGGGGGGGGGGGGGGAGGTATAAAAATAAAATTGACTTATCTCAAAAAAAAAAAAAAAAAAAAAAAAAAAGTTTAGATATGAATTGCACTGTGTAATGGAAGACATATGGTTATTACACACCAGATTTTTTTTTCTTGCACATCAAATTAATATATATATATATATATATATATATATACACAGTCGAACCTCGTTAACGTGGATTACTTTTAACGTGAACTGTTTCCACAATCCCCGTCAAAATGAAGAATAGTTTAGTTATATGAAGATTAATTACTGATAACATGAACAAATTTTTTATCCCCCTTGAGATTCATGTTAACGAGGTTCGACTGTATTTATATATATTAAAAATAAAATTTAGAGAAAACGTACGAAAGAAATTCGAAGGAATGAACCATTGCTAAGGAACGCAACACAGTTAACTTGTGTCTTTATATGGAAGAATAATCTAAAAAAAAAAAGTCCTGTCTTCCTACATTTAATTCTGCTTTGTATAGAATTTTATGATTATTACTTAGAAGACAAAAACAGGTCTCAGTTTCTATTTATTAATTGGTGTTCAATTGGTATTAATTGGTGTTCAATTGGTTAAAGCTGTTTGCTATCTGTAATGTTTTTCTGTAATATTGAATCAAATGATGTAAATCGATTTATTTTTCTCCCTATTTTAACGAGTTTTTTTTTTTTTTTTTTTAAGGGGAGTAAAAAAATAATGTACTACTTTATTACCTTTACAATTCTCTGTCTATGTGTTGTCAATTGTGTCGGTTTACCGGCGACGTGCCGATATTTCAAGGTTCTCGAGAAATGCGTTTCGCGAAATCACTCTGCGGAACTCCAAAAAATACCGATATTTATTTCTCTCACAATGCACAATTTATTTCTAATTTTATTACCTATTTATCAATGTTGACTTTATGCCATGGAATGTTCAAGGCGTTCTATAACTTAAGCGAAAAAAGTGATATAAAATTGATATTCTGCTTAAATAGTTTAGCAATTAAAGCAACTTCCTAGTATGCAAATTTTAAAACAAATCTTCTACCATTTAGTTGTTTTTTAATAACTACTAGAGGGTTCTCATCTCGGAGCTAGGGTTATCAACCCCGTTCATACTCCTAAAACAGCTTATTTACACTTTAAAGAATGAATGTAAACAAACATACAACAATTATTTTCTTTTGGATTAACTCATTATATAGTATATAAAAATAGTAATAATAATTCTTTAACACTGAAAATTTACATTGAGGAATTTCTGTTTATATCCCTTAATGTATCTGAACAAATTTGTACAAAGCATTCATTAATCATACCATATTCTATAAAAAACATGCTTTTGTGCATGGTGCGTGTGTTGTTATTATTATTATTTATTTTAATTTTACTATTATTATTATTATTATTATTTTAATTTTACGTGCAGTATAAAGGTATTAAAATACTTTAAAGAAATACCACGCATAGACCGTCAAGTATTAGGATTCTTTTATGAGTCCTTGTACATTAACCAATGTGTAGTTACAATTTTCAAAAGAAAACGTGGCATACTGAAATTCGATGACATATATCTGTTTCAAGGCATTCTAAAAAAATATATACGGAAAGAGATATTAAGAGGCAGGTAGACAGATAGACGAACTGAGAGTTTGTCACCACAGGGGTGATGATGTTCCGAAAATTCAGATAATTTGAAACTGTTTATTTAAAAATTAAAAAAAAAAAAAAAAGTAATGTTTTTAATATTTTATTGAAAATAGTTTGTTTCTAATGTCTAATAAAGCATTTAAATTAATAATTATAAGATCATACTAAAAATCAAGATGAAATATACACACATTTTAGGTGCATGTATACATACATGTATATATATACACGATATTAATATGTAGAAAATATACATACATATGTGTGTATGAACAAATATTTCAGAAAATTTGATATGCAGTTCAGATAATTTTGTTTTACTCAGAATCAGCTCTGCATAGACACTTGTTGGAAAGTGTTTCAAAACGCATAACACAAGCGAAAATGCATTTCAAGTAATTTTTATTTAGATTCTTTAATCTATCTAAATATTTTTGTGTAGCTATGTAAGTGTTAAGGCAGAACGTATACAGTTTTCAATAGAAAACATGCTTTTGAGCATATGAAAAATGAAATTTAATTTCGTTAATTATTAAAATTAGTTGAAAGCATGTACAGACAGCTGAACGAAATTTTAAACACTTTTTTTTATTCATTTATTTTTATTTATTTATTTTATTTTATTTTATTTTATTTATTTATTTATTTTGTGTGTGTGGGGGGGGGGGATAATAATAATAATATTAAAAAATAATAATAATAAAAATAAAAAATTATATTTCTGCGTAACGTTCACAGTTCATCGTCTTCATACAGCCAAATGCAAATTCATCTTTAACTTATCATAATTATTACTAGCGCATTCTTTGAATAGCTGATTAACGTTGCACACATAGTGGGTAAACTTTTCTGGGTAGGAAAAATGCACTGCACACACCTGGTGTGTAATCGATCTCTAAAATTGTCAGAGAAAATTTACTCATTGCAGGTGTAAAGAATTAGTCATAAAAATTCATTAACTTGTGCTTTTTTTTTTTTTTTTTTTTTGTCCCTATACTACAATTTGAATTTCATTGGACAGTAATAATAGTAATAATTAATAATAATGATAATTATTATTATCATTTTAAGTTAAGCAAGATAATTTATATTTCTCGTAATGTTATATGTATGTTAATTTAACAGTATTTTGTTTGTATGTCTGGCATTCATTAAAAAAAAAAAAATCTGGAGTGACTCCAATCGACTTTCCGAACATTGAGTAATTAACAGTTTTGTAGATAAAGTAAAGAAAGAGGAATTGTTAAACAAACAAAAGAGAGAAGACCATAATAGAGTGTTTGAGTATTTTTCTCCATATATTACACGATGTTTTATTGAACGCTACTGAACTTTGAGACCATAGATCACAATGATAAAGAATTTTTCGTTGTGTCCCTGTAAAAACCTTATAAATGCTAGATTCACCAAAATGCTTATAGTTAGTGCAACAGTGATTTATAATACTCATATAAATTTTCAGCTCAATTGAATAAGGTGTTTAGATGCTATCGTACTTTTAAAAATTTGGTCCCATAGGCCATAATGATAAAGAATTTGTCTTTGTGTCCCTGTTAAAAAAAACTGTAAGTGCTAGATTCACCAAAATCTATACAGTTGGTGCAACTGTGACCTGTAACATGTGTACAATTTTTTTGCTCAGATTAGTAAGGCGTTTAGACGCTATCGCACTTTTAAAAATTTGGCCCTATAGGCATAATGATAAAGAATTTTTCTTTGTGTCCTTGTAAAAAAACTATAAGTGCTAGATTCTCCAAAATCTATACAGATTGAGTATTTGTGACCTATAATATGTGTATAAATTTTTTGCTCAATTGAATAAGGCGTTTAAATGCTATCGCACTTTTAAAATTTTGCTCCCATAGGCCATAATGATAAAGAATTTTTCTTTGTGTCCCTGTAAAAAAACTATAAGTGCTAGATTCACCAAAATCTATAGGGTTCGTACTATGGTGACTTACAATATACGTACCAACTTTCAGGTTATTCGAACAAAGCGTTTAGACGCTAACGTGTTCACTCACAGACATACACACATACATACACACACACACACACATACATACATCATCGTAAAAATAGTGAAACGGACTCAGGGGACCTCAAAACGTGTAGAAACATCAAAATCTCGAATTCGGATTTTTGACATGATTACAATACTTTCCTCACTATAGTGTTCGGAAAGTAAAAAAAAAAAAAATTACATTTATTATGTTAGGATTGCTAATAAAAACGTAAAACTATCTAGTATTACAGTTAATGAGTACAGAATGCTTAATAAAACCCTGTTCTGTCAATTCCTTAAAAATTGATCTTAGGCAAACATAAATTACAAAGATAATAAAAGGTACAAAACTTTATAAAATCAATTACAAATTTTGTTTTAGGAATTTTTTATTACAAATTTTACTCTTCGAAACATGTCGCCTTTTACATTAGTAAATTACGGATTTTTACGATACCAGTTTTATGATAGCTGGACAAATATCGAAATTGAAAATTTATCTAAAATATAATTAAATAATTTGAAAGCGATGTTATAATTTGAAAAAAAAAAAAAAAAAAAAAAAAAAAACTAATAATCATCTGTACTAAACTAAATTCTGCTTCTGCCAGAATTTCAACAAAATCTTTCTTTTTTTCTTTTTTTGAAAGAAAAAGAAAAGAAAATTAATAATAATCACTTTCGAAACGGACAGTATCGATTTTTTTTTTTTTAATTAGGAAATAAAAAGCGCGCGTGCAAAATGAAATAAAAAATAAAACAAGATAATTAAGTTTGAGTTGGTATATATATATATTTTTCTTTTCTTTTCTTTTCTTTTAAATATATTTTTCAGAGATTGAAAATTAAAGTCCTAAGTTTATTTAATGGAATAAAATATTTATTCATTTGTTTAATTTTTGATTGCTCACTCACTCACTAGGCTAAAAGTGACACGCTTAAAGAGTGTAATTCAAAAAAATAAAATTCGAAAAACTTCATTCTTGAATGAGACATCCTCATCAAATGACGCAACAAAAATCCAATGGAAGGAAAAGACTAAACGCTGAAAAAATTATAGTAAAGATTTTTTATAGACATTTAAATAAATCGTTATAATCAATTTCACTTTTCGTTTTCATTTAGAGTTTGATTATTAAAAGCTTTTTATATGAAATTGATCTTTGTCATTGTGTCTTCGTGTCACGCTAGTAAACAAGGCGCCTCCATTTTAAAGTAAATTTTAATAATATAAGAGATAATAAGCTGGTTCAGTCTGTCGCTCCGTGGCTTAGTTGGTTAGAACGTCACGTTAACAATGTGGTCGTCGAGAGTTCGATTCCCGAAGGTCTGGCGTGTTAATTTTTGCAGATAATTAGTAGAAAAGGTGTCAGTTGATAAAAGAAACTTGTTCGATGACTACACAGTATCATAAGAATTTTTGAAGTTTTTTTTTTTTTTTTAGATATTAAAAAAATACAAATTATTTTAGATATTAAAAAAGCACAAAATAAAAAGTTTTAAGTATAAAAATACATAAATAAATATTTTTTTAGAAGCTTTTTATTGAAATTGGATTTTGCCACCATGTTTTCATGTCACACTGAAACACTTTAACGTGAATAAATGTTAGCATCTTTTTTCGTCACTTGTTAGCTCAATTGGATAGAACGTCATGTTGATAACGCGATGGTTGTGAGTTCGAAGACCGATGTGTTACTTTATTGCAGATAATTAATAGGAAAGATGTCAAATGATAAAATAAAGATCCTTCGTTGTCTACACACTATCCTAAAAATTTTTGATTAATTTTTTTAAGAAGCTTCTTTTAGTTGAAAATAAGAATAATAATGTAATAATAATGAAAAAGAAAAAAGTTTTTATTGTGTAGCCCTAAAAAGCATTAAAAAATATTTTTGCAAGGACATGCTATTAAAAAAAAATAGAGTGTTGTGGCCACCACATGACTTTCTTCTGTATTTTCGTATGCAAAATTCACTCAGAAAGAATAATTTATTAAAATCATTATTTAATAAAATTACCTTCCATGATAATGCAGTACAATTTCCATATTAGAGAAGTAGTATATATAATACCAAATATCTAAAAAAAAGTTAATTTTATTCACTATATTACATAATAATAAAAAATAAATAAATAAATAAATAAAAAAAAAAAAAAAAAAAAAATCTTTTTTTTTTTTTTTTTTTTTTTTTTTGTTAAAAATGAAACAAAATCGATAACTTTATTTTAAATTATCGCAGATCTATGGTTCAACCATTCGTTTTAAAGGTATTGGCGAGCTCTTTTGAAAGATACCCATCATGAAAATTTATTCTCCTCGAAGGGTGACTTCCCTCCCAGGGGAGGGGGGAGTCAATGCTCCTACATATACAAAAAAAATTCCCAGTTGACTATCTCTATTATAAACAATTCTTGTAAATTTTATAATGATCATTAAAAAATAATTCTCTTTATGCACGTTTATACAAAATTTTGTCCTATACCACCATGTTAAAAATTTAGAAAAAGCGGGATGGCAACGCAACCTGTAAGACAAAAGTTGATATAGGTACTAATTTATGTCAAGGTGTAACTACATACCAATTTGTATGAAATTCTGTGAAGTAGTTCCTGAGATACAGTTGCCACAAAATTTTGTCACACGAACACACAGAAAGAGAGAGACAGACAGACATTTTCTAAAAATAGTCAAATCGCATTCTACAACTCTCAAAACGTGTAAATTAATAAAAAAAACCCGAGGTCAAAAAATTTTACGAATCCAATACATTCTTCTATTGAATATAGAAGAAAGTAATAAATAAAAGTTTCAACAATACGAAAATTATTGAAACACAAAAATATAAATATTTAAAGAAAAATATGAATATTTCCCCTTGCATGAGATATTTTTTTTTTTTTTTTTTTTTTTAATATTCAAAATATCTTAAAAAGCATTCGAGAACAACATTCTTTTTGTATAAGTATTTGTTGGAATCTTTTAGCCTGTTCCATGACTTTTCTTTACTATTCTTTGATTTTTGGTTAGAGCGTGTCTTGGGTTCGGTTCTCCAAAATGCGTTAATTTTTGCAGATAATTAATAGAAAAGGTGTCAATTGATAAAAGAAAATCTTTCAAAGTCTACACAGTATCCTAAGAATTTTTTATTTGTTTTTATAGAAGCTTTTTTTTATAGCAGCTATTTTAAAAAGCAGAAAATAAAACTAATAAAAAAAACATTTTTTAACAGTAGAAGCTTTTTATTGTGGAGCCCTGAAAAGTATAAAATAAAAATTTATTCTTGCAAAGACATGCTATAAATAAACGAAAGTTTCAACACTAAGAAAATTTTAGAGAAAAATATAGATATTTCACTTTTGCAAGAGATGAAAATTTTTAAATATTCAAAATATTTTAAAAAGCTTTCGAGACCTTTGAAATTTATGGTTTAACAAATACTTATGTAGAAACTAATGACTAAGAATATTGGTCACTTAAAAATTCTTAGTGTGCGCGAGTGCAAATTGCTGGTTTGATAATGGACTCATGTCTAATTTTTTTCATTGAATGAAGAGCTGGACTATTATTTTCACCTGAAACAACTTTTGCGAGTTTTTGTAGTCGATAATGTGTACTTACAAAGTGTTTTATTTACTAAATTAAATATTATTTCAATTTAATAAGGTTAACTTATAGATGTTTCAAACCAAAAATTTCTCAAAAAGGAACAATGCTAATTTTTTGTTTTTTAAATATTTATGATCAGCTATGTGTCTAAAAGCCATTTTTTAAATTAGTTTAGTAATTTTCAAAATAAATTAAGTAGTGAACGTTAAAGGGTTAAGGGAACAAAAGAATAATCGAAATATATTAAATTAAAAAATACACGTATAACATAGTTAACAACTTTTATGTCGTTTGTTTAACGGAAAATTTTTATAGAAATTTAATTTTTATTATATCAGTTAAAACTTTTATAGAAATATATAAAAAGTTTCTATATAAACATTTTCCCGTAACCAAACATCGTAAAAGCTGGAAACTACGCTCTTAGTTATAATAAGATGGGAGAAACTGTCATTTTTTTAAAATAATTCAATTGTATTGTTCTTTAAATAATATAAACAAGCTTTTATTTGAAGGTTTTAAACTTTAAATTTATTTTTCTTAGATTACAATTTTCGTTTGTGACCAGTTATCCAAAATAGTTCTTTCGAATTCCTTTCTTTCCAAATCTTTTAAGATTGTGTATGAACCTTAATCAGTTTGTACATGACAAAACTAAACATTTGTAATGAAATTAGGCAATGGTACTTTTATGATGAATTAGTTGGGTCTGTGCTCTCATATAGTGTTCTATTTTTACACGTCTTTCGTAATACATGGTTGCCAACTTGTACAGTTTTTTAACACCAGTATTTCTTTGCAAAAAAAATTTATCGTGTTTAATGACAGAAAATTATTACAAATCTTATTAAAAAATTCCAGTAGGGAAAAAAAAATGTATAAGTTAGCAGCTACGGTAATTTATTTCTCCTTGCCTGTTCAAAATTACTATTAACATTGGTTTACATGGTATTTAAAACAAACAGCTTTATCTTATATATCATAATATGTACATGCTTTAAAGTCTCCAAGAAATTAAAAGCGACATCATAATTCTTTAATTTAAATTTTTCCCTTACATATTAAAATCCCGCATAGTAACGAAAAGAATTTATTTTAATAACAGAAATTGTTTTCTTTTATTCAAGCTTTGTTTTCTTTGATAACAACTATTATACATTATACTGAAAATTATTTTAAAAATAAATCTCTGAGTATAGACCAATGAATTTTGTATGTTTAATTTATTATTTGAATCATTCAACGAATCTTCGAGAACTATGCAAACCATGGATAAAATTATGCTTTCTTTATTCCAATACCATGGTGTATCTATGACATCATTTTCTAGCGTTATCCTCGGCAAACTTAAGAAGATATTCAGTTGAAATGCACGCATGGAAACCAGAGATAAAAATTTATATCTCTTTATGCCAATGCATTGGGGGTAGCTATGACATCATTTTCTTGCGTTATCCTCGAGAAACTTGGCCTATTATTATTATGAAGATTCTCAAGTTGAGTCGCGTGGCGAAAAAGTCATAAAATTTTACAGATTTGATTCATTATAATAGAGCTTTAAAACGATTTCGAATGAACACAGAACATCGTTAAGTCGGACATTATTTTATATTTTAACCTCTACCACCACTCCATAAAGAAAGATTTTTAACCTTTTTTTTACTTTCTTCTATATGTAATATAGACAAAGTATTGGATTCGTGAAATTTTTCGACCTCCGTTTTTTGATGGATTTACACGTTTTGGGATGTCCTGAACACGAATTGATAGTTTTTAAAAATGTCTGTCTGTGTGTGTGTGTGTGTATCACGTTTTTGTGCCCACTGTATCTCACGAACCAATGAATGAAATTTAACCAAACTTAGTATTTAGTTGGTCCCTGACATAAACTGTTGCTGATTACATTTAGGGATCAATCGCTCAACAGGTGGCGCTCTGATCGCATTTTTTCTAAATTTTTAACATGACAGTATAGGACAAAATTTCGTATAAATGTACATAATGAGAGTTCTTTTTAACTTGTGATTGTAAAGTTAATATGAATTATTGATAATAGTAGTAGTTAACTAGGAAAAAAATTCTGTGCATGTAGGGGCATCGCTTTCGAAAGGTCTCGCCAATACCTTTAAAACGAATGGTTGAACTATAAATCTGTGATAATTTAAAACAAAGTTACAAAGTTATCGTTTTTTTTTTTTTTTTTTTTTTTTTTTTTTTACTTTTAACCAAAAAAAAAAAAAACTTAGAAAAAAAAAAAAAATCGGATTTTTTTTTTTTTTGTATAGGAAAATATAGAAGAAAGTCTTGTGTTGGCCACAACATACTAATTTTCTTTTAAAAATGCTATATGCTTAAAACTTCTAAATTTTATGCAAATATACATGATTTAAGAAGCGATAGAACGTGGATTTTCTTTTTCAACCAATATCCCTTGTCTCCAAGATGAATTTCGAGGTCTACAAAAATAAAATTGCTTTCATGGTTGATAATGATTTCATTTTCAAGCAGTATGCATAAGTGTTCTATATAATGATACCTCCAAACCACTTTCCATTTTACCACTGCTAAAAATTTAAAACATTATTGTTTTAAATGTTTTAAAATAAGCTTAAAAATTTATTAAGTATGGGGGGGAAGGGGGGAATTATGATAATTAATTTTTATTGACAGCCTTCTCTTCACTAGGAGGAAAAACTACAGATAAGCCATTTTGATGGAAGTCTGGAATGACGGGTGTTTGAGAATAAAAATTCGATTTATTCGAACTCCAGGACAGTTAGTTTCATTCACTATTTCTTGATGAAGGGAGAATAGGAAAAACATTGCATAATGCAAACGACTATACTATTTGATGGAAACGAGTGATACAGAGTGGAAGACCTCATAGGTTGTTATTCTCGGGGGGGGGGGGATCTTTATGGGTAATTCGTTTGTGATAACATCATAGAAACTTTGTCAATTTCGATGAAGTGCTTTGAAGACTATATTTCCAAGAGACTGCGAAAACTTTCATCGTGGTACTAAAAGTTGTAGTTCTCTTCCACTAGTTTCAAATCTACTAGATTTTATTGTTTTATATTCATCTATATAATTACAACGCAAATGGGCTTACTGTAAGCTAAGTTCTGCGTTACATTTAACCCAGACCTTTCATGACGATCATGATAAAGTATTAATTATTTTTGCGATTATTTTTCCTTTATGAAGGGCGTAAAATTCTGCACCATTCTAAGAGCAGACCTAAAGATATACCGGTTACTTCTAACCTATTGTATATACTATAGGTTTCATGTAATCTAGTTCATAAGTTCATCGCAACATTTTTTGAGTTGTCACAGCATACGAGGTGTGGCTATTAAATAACGAGACTATTGCTGTAAAACATTTTATTTTAAATTTATACATATTTAGTTATTATCACCTTCAATATACACCCCTCCTCTATCTCTACAACGCTCCATGCGAATTTTCCATTGTTCGAAACAGTGCTGGAAGTCTTGTCGTGTGAGCTCCTGCATGAGGCATGCCGTTTTTTCTTTCACAGCATTAACTGACTCAAATTTTGTTCCTTTTAATGCAGATTTAACTTTATGTAACGGATAAAAGTCACATGGGGCCAGGTCAGGCGAATAAGGCGGATGGTCTAAAACTGGGATGTTGTATTTGGCTAGAAACGTCTTGACAGAGAATGACGTGTGAGCCGGTGCGTTGTCTTGATGGAGAACCCATGACATGTTCTTCCACAATTCGGGTCTTTTTTTCCTTACCCCTTCACGTAGTTGAGCAAGCACCCCAAGATAGTAATGTTGATTAATAGTTTGACATTCAGGAATCCAGTGAAGGTACACAATACCATGAATGTCGAAAAAAAGGATCATAATCGCTTTGAATTTCGGTCATCATCTCCAAAGTCTTCTCAGCCATCTTGGAAACGGTTGACCCACTCATAAACTCGCACACGTGATAAACATTCATCGCCATATATTTGTTTTAATAAAAGATAAGTTTCACTAGCGGTTTTACCAAGTTTCACGTGAAATTTCACGACAATTCGTTTCTCTACTTTTACACTTATCACGTTTTCGGCAAAATGAAACAAACACCTCTTACACAAACGAAGGTTACGGCCAGACTAATTTCTGTACAAACACGGAAGGCGCTGCAATCGAAAGAGAAGGCTTTACGCTGCACAGCTGTCGGTCATTCGGATTTGGCGCATATGTAGTTCATCTGTAGCAGCAACAGTCTCATTATTTAATAGCCACACCTCGTATATTATTTGTTAAAAACAGAGAGCGATACAAGAATTTGCTCATTATTACGGAAATATGTAATAGAATTATACATAATTTTCAGGAGCAACTTTCCTGAACACAGGCTTAGAAACAACTCGGACAATTCAGCTCAGAGGTTACTTGACAATGCAGTCTTAAACAGGGTGGCCACTAGTCAGAGAAAGTCTGGGAATCATGGAAAAGTCAGGGAATTTAAATGAGTCTGGAAAAGTCATGGAATAGTCTAGGAATTTCACGTAAAGTCAGGGAATTTAGACAAATTTTGTGGGAATAACCCATATTTGAAAGCTCGTTATTGTAACTTTCTAAATTGTTCGCTAATTTTGTGAAATATTTTGGGAAATAAACAGCGTAAATCATTGAAAAGTCAGGGAATTTGGAAAAGTTCTGATGTTAGCCACTCTGTTAAAGAATCTCGTCCACACTTTAAAAAATTCCATACTTTCTCGTAAAATATTTGTCATGAAGCGATGAAGCTTCGATGTTGTAACTCTCTGAAAGTATAAATTTGGCCCCAAAACCCTTCTGACGATGTTAAGTCAATGGCTTTTAACGTTCTAAATATAGTTTTGCGAGTGTAAGATATTCAGTGCACAAAAACAGTTTCTCCATACTACTTCTGTCATCTTCAGAAAACTGAAAATAACATTTACAAATTCATATTATAACAATACATACCCTGTACAGTCGATAACAAAAGTCTCCGAACACTAGCAAAAATTCCTGTATAAAAAAAGTAGAGTTAAAACAGTTTTGTTAAATAAATCCTTGTCGAAATCTGTTCTTAGTCAGTCTAAAAACAGGTTTCGATGAGGATTTATTTAACAAAACTGTATTAAGGCTGTACATCAGTCAGATAGCTCCTTTTCCCCCTTCCTATGTTATCCAATGGGATTTTCGTTGCTTTGTTTTATAAAAATATCATTCAAAAATGAAGTTTTTCAAATTCTGATTTTTTGAATATTACGCTTTGAACAGGTCGCCTTTTAGCTTAGTGAGCAGTTTTTCGAAAAAAATAATTTAAATATTTTATTTCAATAAGTAAATTATGGACTCTAAGTGTGGATCTCTAAGTAAAATATTTAAATTTATTTTTTCGAAAAACTGCTCACTAAGCTAAAAGACTTCTTCTTCAAAGAGTAATATTCAAGAAACAGAATTCAAAAAAGTTCATTTTTGAATGTGATATTTTTATAAAACGAAGCAACAAAAATTCCATTGGATAACATGGGAAGGGAGAAAGGGTATGATGTACAGCCTTAAGTGTACTTTTTTTTTATATAGGAATATTTGCTAGTGTTCGGAGACTTTTGTTATCGACTGTACTTACGAATTGATCTTGTATTTAGCTTGTTACTTAAGCATGTATATTTTTTCTTTTCTTACAGGTTTGAGAGCACAATTATGCTTAACTTCCGTGAAATGTCGTACGTTCTCGGATAAAAAAGAGAAAGTTAGGGGCAAAACTCCTATTGGAAAATTAGACCAAGAGGAACCTGCAAAAAATGACGGACCGCCAGATGTTTATGCACCTTTTCCTGATAACGTGAATCCCAAAACCGGCGAAATCGGTGGACCAAGAGGACCGGAACCTACACGATTTGGTGACTGGGAACGAAAGGGGAGAGTTTCAGACTTTTAACGCAGAGATATTTGTTTGTGTAATGTTTTTATATATTTCCAAACATGGATTTATAAATGGCTGTATTGCTAAAAGTGTACAAATGTAAATTTACAAATAAAGTATAGTTTAATAATAAATAAAAATATTTAACCCTTAGCATTGTTTATTAAACAAATTTAATGTGAAGGACGGATTATTATATCGGTACTGTTTAATATCTTTAGACCGCCTCGAATAAAATAAAACTAAAATATATATTTTTATATGCACAAGAGCATTTTTAACATCGAGTATCATATGAAAAGCATTAATTCTTTTACAGGACAACACAAAAACATTTCAGATACACTAAGGGACAAAAAAATAAATAAAGCCGCACTTGGATATTTTCCATTTCTCTTTCTGCAATCGCCGATTTTATTGTTTTAAAAGTAAATTTTCGAAAAGGTTTTATTATGTATAACTAGCGAGCTTCGCCCGCTAGCGGGTCAGTATTTTCAAATGAATCACTAACAGTAACTTTTAGTCTCAAGAAAACAAATTGAAAAAAAAATCATTTATGATTGGGTAAAAAGTCGGCCCAGGTCCCCACTGCCTTCGGCAGCGTAGTCCCGTGCACGCTGCGCGCGCACAACTTAAGGGATACACGCGCTGCGCGTGCGTATTCCCTGGCTCTTCGTGCCTCCTACAAAAAAAAAAAAAATCTGATCGGGTAAAAACTCCCACCGGGTCCCCACTGCCTCCGGCAGCGCAGACTCATGCGCGTGCACGTGTGAAGATATACGTGCGCTGCGCGCACATATTCCTTCTCAAGTCAAAATTTTATTCTTAAGAAAATTTAAAAAATCATTTCTCATTGGGTACAAATTCGGACCGGGTCCCCACTGCCTTCGGCAGCGCAGTCCAGTGCGCGCGCACAAGTTAAAGGTTACACGCGCCGCGCGCGCGTATTCCTTACCTGACACTTCGTGCCCCCTAAAAAAATCATTTCTGATCGGGTAAAAACTCACACTGGATTTTGAACGGTCTAACTCAATTAGCTGAGATGCAAAAGAAAACCTAATGAGGACACCTCAAAACGTGTAAATCTGGTGAAAACTTTGGATAATATAAAAGAATTTTAAAATATCTTTCGAATGATGTACTAAAGATATTTTAATCATAATTAGAAATTGAAATTTTAAAATATTACAGCGCCATCTGGCGGTATAAACTTCTGTATCCCACTGTTCGATTCCAAATCAAAAAAACTTTCTAAGGATGTATTACTTATGAAATTATTTTAATTAGTAGCTGAGATACAAAACAAAACTGATTCAGGAGACCTCAAAACGTGTAAATATGGTGAAAACTTTTGATAATATAAAATAACTTTAAAATATCTTTCGAATGATACATTAAAAATAATTTAATCATAATTAGAAATTGAAATACGCGTGTTAGAATAAAATTTAATTTACAATTAAAATATAAATCTTTTGTTTATTGACGATTTTCGATGAAATTTGAACTGCAAGTTTTTTTTTGTGGTGTTAAGATTGTATACCAAGTGTCGTGTGCGAATTTGAAAAATTGAAGACAATAGAAATTTGCAATTTTTTATCCCACTTAAAATTCTTCTGAATCAGTCGCAGGTGTTTTTTTTTTTTTTTTTTTCCCCGCTTTCCACCAGACATCTTTCTTCCGTGAAGTGGTTGCCGTGGTAACGACAACGAACACATTATACAATCTCATGGAATGAAGGTCGCGTATTCAATTCAATGGTTTAATGCCTAAAATTAAAAAAATTATAACTCATTCAGTTTTTGAAATTTTCTTTCAGTCTTTTGGGAATTGAATTGTTGAAGCGAGATCTATATATATAAAAAAAAAAAAGATTTATCTCTAAACACTTTTGAGTTATAAAATGTTTTGTGAAAAAATCGATGTTTCGTAAAATCTAAAAATATGGATCGCTTAGAGGGTTAAATTTTTTTTTTAAATAATCAGTTAATTATTGGGCTGAAGTGGTTCTCTCTGATGAGTCAAGTTTAACTTATTTCGAGCTGACGAAAACAAGCAGGTCTGATGACAAAAATGCGACCGACTTAATGAAAATTGCACTTTTAAAACAGTGACACATTCTCCGTACATTATGATACGAAAGTGCATAATTTTTCAATGAGTCGGACAAATTTCCATGTTCAAGGGATCAATTAACCCGAAATAAAACTCAGCCATTAAAAAATTTATGCCTAACCGACTATTTTGGATGTATTTCAGACTTTTCCACAATCAGCATTTCAAGATGATAATGCATCTTGTTACATGGCGCCCGTGGTACGTTTATTTGATTCAAATTGTTAAAATTACCTATCCATTCCCATGAGCATTTATAATTTTGTAAGTTATAACTTACACCTTTAAGAAGTGCGTTTACACGTATCGCTAATTTATTAGAGAATAATTTAATAGAGGAAGATAAGAATATAGAAGAAATTGAAGTTTTATATGCTCAATTAAATGAAAAATGGGCAATGTTATGTCCAAAAGAAAAAGAAATATTAGATGTTCTTGTTAAAGATGATAAGTGTACACAAGATAATTATGATAAAGAGTATGAAGGCTTTAGTTCTTATGAAGAAAAATTTATTAAATTAAGAACAAAAGTTGGAAAACTTTTAAAAAATCCTGAAATTGAAAACAGTTTTCAATCAAATGAAAATATAATGAAACGAAAATTCAAACTTCCTGAAATAGAATTTAAATTGTTCGGGGGTGAAATAAAAGAATGGTTGCCATTCTGGGCACAATTTGAGAAAATACACAACGATGAAGAGATACCAAATGAAGATAAATATCAGTGTTTGTTGCAGGCCACAATAAAAGGCTCAAGGGCACGGGAAATTGTTGAATCGTATCCCGCCACAAAAGATAGTTACAAAAATGTAATAGAATGTCTTAAAAGTCGTTTTGGGCGTACAGATATGTTAATTGAAGTTTATATACGAGAAGTTCTTGCGTTAATGATGAATAATGCTATAAGTAAAGGTCCAAAAATGCCACTTTTTAAATTGTATGATAAAATTGAAACATATTTACGGTCATTGAAAATGCTAGGTGTTTCAAGTGAAAATTATTCATCAATTTTATACCCGTTAATTGAATCTTGCTTACCTGTAGATATTTTAAAAATATGGGAAAGAAATTTGAGTTCGACCTTGAACTACGCAAAACAGGAAAATGATGATGAATTGAAATCGGGTAACAAATTAGATTGTTTGATGAACTTTTTGCGGCATGAAATTGAAAGTGAAGAAAAGGTGAAACTTGCTCGTAGTGGATTTAATTTTGAAAATGTAAAAGAACCCGCAACCCGTTCGACGTGAAAGAATTATTCCTACCGCAGCTGAATTATATAATTCTTCTGAAGTGAAAAAAGAAATGTGTATTTTTTGCAATAAATCACATGTAAGCAGTGAATGTAAAAATGCTGATAGTTTATCCTATGAGGATAAAAAGCAAATATTGATGAAAAAAGGTGCTTGTTTTAAATGTTTAGCTGCAAAGAAACATTTATCCCGATTTTGCAAAGCGAAGATACCGGCTTGTGATTGCGGAAAATTTCATTTCAAGATAATGTGCCCTGGGAAAAGCGATCAAGAACATCGAATTAAATTTCAGCAATTTGAAAATTTAAATGCTGAAAATAAGAAAGACACTGTTTTAGCAAATAAAACCAGTACTCGACAAGTTCTTTTGCAAACTCTGATTGTTCGTCTTAGAAAGGGAAATAAAATGAAATACATCAGGATATTATTTGATTCTGGCAGGAGCAAGTCCTATTTGTAAACTTTAGCATTAAATGAAATGGGATATGAATGCATAGGTAAAGAAGATTTGACACATAGCTTATTTGGTGGAGTAGAAACTGTGATACCTCATAAGAAATATTTAATCGGTCTGAGTGACTATAATGATAATTATCGTTTCAGTCTTGAAGTGTTAAATCAAGACAAAATTTGTTCTGAAATACCAAAAATTCCCTATGGTTCATTTCTAAATGAAATTAAGCATAAAATTCATTTGTCTGACCTGAATTGTCATGTTGATTTATTGTACGAATTTTCCCCGAATGAAATCCATGGCTTAATTGGAGCTGATGTCATTGGAAAACTTACACTGGAAATATAAAACCATTAAAATCTGGTTTAGTCTTAATAGAAACCCGCCTTGGGTGGACGCTAATGGGAAAAATCGGACAGAAAGTTTCAGATAGTACAAGTAGTGTTTTGTCATTACATGTAAATGACACGAAAATTTCTGATTTATGGCGACTTGATGTGCT
The DNA here is from genome assembly GCA_963930645.1 of Salticus scenicus. NCBI lineage: Eukaryota > Metazoa > Arthropoda > Arachnida > Araneae > Salticidae > Salticus > Salticus scenicus. The sequence goes on along the minus strand of OZ005654.1, from coordinate 103,199,574 downwards.
TGGGATTCTGTATCCAGGAGAAAAGAATAGCCTAAAGGAACTTGAAATAGCAGCCGAAGAGCATTTTAATAGAAGTATCAAACGTGACGCTGAAGGGAGATATGAAGTGAATCTCCCATGGATCCAAGGCCATCCTCCTTTACCCACTTGTAAAAATATTGCAGAACGAAGATTGAAAGGTTGTATAGATTCGCTCAAGAAAAAAGGAACATTAGAAGCTTATGAAACAGTATTAACAGAATGGATTCAAGAAGGTGTTATAGAAGAAGTTCAAATTCTGGGTAATGATGAAAGAGAACATTATTTGCCCCACAGGGCCGTAATAAAAGAAAATTCTACTACCAGAGTTAGGCCTGTTTTTGATGGTTCTGCCAAAGAGAAAAATTCACCTTCAATCAATGATTGTTTAGAGAAAGGACCTAACACCGTCGAACTGATTCCAGCAATCTTGAATAAGTTTCGATTAAAGAAAAAAGGAGTTATTGCTGATATCCGAAGAGCTTTCTTACAAATTAGACTTAGTAAACGTGATAGGCCATTTCTGAAATTCTTATGGTGGGAGGAAGGTGATCCCACGAAACCTCAAGTTTTTCAACATCGTAGAGTTGTTTTTGGACTTTCTTGTTCGCCATACCTACTTGGTGCTACTCTTCGATATCATCTGAAAAATGTTTCTGCTCATTTTGAAGAAACAGCTACCAAGTTGTCAGAATCATTTTATGTGGACAACTGTATCACCAGCGTTGAAAACTATGAAGACCTCGTGAAATTTGTCGAAGAATCCAAGTTAATTCTCAGTGATGCTAAATTTGAGCTTCGAGGGTGGGAGCACAATTTCCCCAGTCCATCAGAAGAAAGATGTATTCCAGTCCTGGGATTGTCATGGAACTTAAAGAATGATACATTGTCTGTAGATTTACGAGTGACTTTAGAAGATAGTACCCCTGCAACGAAAAGGAAAATACTGAGTGCGGTACATAGAATATTTGATCCCCTTGGCTTCACATGTCCGGTTACCTTGGGACCGAAGATTCTCCTGCAAGAGTGCTGAAAATTGAAAGTATCATGGGATGCAGAATTGCCTGAAAAAATTATCAAGAAATTTGAGCAGTGGCGAAAAGAAGTTCCTAAATTGAAAGAAGTCGAAATCCCAAGATGCCTCACCCTGAATCATGAGGCACCAGAAAATTTAAGTTTACATATTTTCTGCGATGCAAGCAAGAGTGCATACGCTACCTGCATATTCTTAAGAAGTGAAACTGGAAGTTCAGTGTCTTGTCAACTTGTACAGGCTAGAAGCAGAGTTGCTCCTATGAAAACTACTTCTATTCCAAGATTGGAACTCCTTGCCTGCTGCATAGGAGCGAGATTAGCTGAGACTGTGGTGAATGATCTCCGAATAAAGAATATCTCAAATATTTTTTGGTCCGACTCCGCAAATGCACTATATTGGATAAAGGGAAGTGAAAACTGGGCGCCTTTCGTTTTTAACAGAGTTAAAGAAATTAGATCTCTGACAGAGCTTGAAAATTGGCACCACGTACCAGGGTCTTTCAATGCAGCAGATTTACCATCTCGCGGCTGCAGTGTTCAAACATTGATTAAATCCAAGTGGTGGGAAGGTGTGCAATGGTTGAGGAAGCCAAGACAAGAATGGCCAAGATCTAATGCCCTTCCTGACTTTGATATAGAGTACTCCGAGAAGAAGAAAACAGTAATTAGTGCTGCAAATCATGAAGATTCAAGTGAGAAGCTTTATAACCGTATTTCGTCATACAATAAATTGTTAAGAATCACTGCTTGGATTTACAGATTTTTTAATAATTGTAAAGTTGAACCTTCACATCGAATTTTTGGATTCTTAACTTCAGAAGATATAAATGACGCTGAAACTGTTATGTTGAAAAATGTACAAAAGGAATCATTCTCGGGTCCTGAAGATAAACGCCTGAAATCCCTTAACTGTTGTATGGATACGAATGAATTTATAAAAATGAAGACTAGAATCATCATGAGAGAAGATACACAAAGTTTGCGATATCCGATAATATTGCCATCCAATCATCCAGTGGTAGAAAAACTCATCCGAACCAGACATTTAAATTTGAATCATGCTGGTGTCCAGATCCTCATGAATAATTTAAGAGAAGATTTTTGGATTTTAATGTATCGGAAGACAGTAAGAAAAGTTATCAGAAATTGTGTACGCTGCAAAAGATATGATGCTAGACCAAAGCCCATCATAGAAGCCCCTCTCCCAGTGGACAGAATAAAGGAAGCAGCAGTGTTTGAGGTCATAGGAATTGATTATGCCGGTCCTCTAATTCTTCGAGGAGGTCAAAAAGTCTGGATAGTCATCTTCACTTGTGCCGTCTACCGAGCCTTGCATTTAGAGATAGCTACATCCATGTCGACTGAAAATTTTCTACAGGCTCTCCGAAGATTCATAGCTCGAAGAGGAAGACCCACAATAATTTACTGTGATAATGGCTCGAATTTCGTTGGTGCGGAAAATTTACTTAAGAAAATCAATTGGGATACCATTTCTCAATACAGTGAAGCTCAGAAGATCATTTGGAAGTTCAACCCTCCATCTGCACCGTGGTGGGGTGGGTGGTGGGAACGTTTGATTGGTATAATCAAGGGAATTCTTCGAATAGTCTTAGGAAGAAGTTCGTTGAATTTAGAAGAAATGAATACTGTTATTTGTGATACTGAAGGCATTGTTAACCAACGTCCTTTAACTTACCTCTCCGAAGATGTTAATGATCTAACTCCACTTACTCCTGCTATGTTTTTACGGGATATTAAAGAATCAGGCATTCCCGATCTTGATGTCTTAGATTCATCATCTCTCAATAAAAGATATGCCTATAGACAACGAATAAAAGAAGATTTACGAAAAAGGTTTCGAATTGAATATTTGGGGCATTTAAGGTTATCTTCGAAATTTACTAAAAATCAACGACCCATCCAAATTGGTGATATCGTTATAGTATCCAGTGAAAACATCAAGAAAATTGACTGGCCTCTCGGTAAAGTTATTGAACTCTGTCCATCTAAAGATGGCCATGTTCAACTAGTAAAAGTGAAAATGAAAGGTGGTGAATTTTTCCGTCCAGTGCTTAGATTAATTCCTCTAGAAGTAACTCCTAAAAGTTGTGCAGATTTACCCTGTTCATCACGAATTTCTAAGTCGAATATCCAACCTCCTGAAAAGAACTTTGCTCCAGTGACTGTTCCAACTGAATCTGTTAAGTTTGAGTTTCTCTAAAAATCCTCGAAACTCAAAGGTGGGAGTGTGTTGTGAAAATCACTACTTCAACTTCAACTTTTGTAATCCGATCGTCTGCGCCTGAGCGCACGAGAGGAATTGTGCGTTCGATAGCAAGGAAAAAAGAATGTTCTAAGTTTACAAAATGTAAATATTGTGTATTGTTAGCGCGCGTTAAGTATTTATGTAATTTTATCAGTATTATGTCTTTAATAATTTGTGATTGTGTATTTACCAAATAAAATGCGTTTATTTAAAGAAAATGACTACTTAATGAGTGAAAGTTTCCACTTATTATTGAATTAAGAACGAATATTTCATCCCTCGAACAATATAGATGAAGGAAGGTAAGTTTTTCTTACCTTTTATTATTGAAATGAAACATAAATGATTCTATTTGTTTTATTACGAATTTTTTGATTACATGAAGATTTGTAGAATCAATTTTGTTGAATACTAATTTATTTAAAATTTAGTATATAAATATCGAATATAGTTATTCTTAAAGTTTGAATTCGATACTAACAACAAGATTGACCTAGGATGCCCTTGAAAGTCTCTTTAGTCAAATTAGAGGTCTCGGTCGATTTAATGATCACCCAAGTCCTTCAGAAGTTATTAAAAGATTTAAACACCTTCTAATGGCCAATAAACTTCCAAATCTTTCTTCAAAAATATGCACAGGCGTGCACAGTGCAGAAGTTAACTGTTATTTGACTGCTGAGCTTTTACAGAAAGCGTTTGAAAATGATTTTAGTAGAACAATTTTATCAAATCAAACTGAAAGTGAAAATGCTGAAAATATTGACTCAAATAAAACGGAAACCCAAGATGAAGCTGAGAACATAGATGATATGATGAAGGTATTTGACTCTATGCCTTTATCGTGGGACATTGATTTTAATTCAGAAAGACAAGAAATCAACCCTCAAGAAAAGGAAGGTGTTGATTCATGGGAAGCGGTAAAGGCGACAGCCGATCAGAAGTAGACAGTCATGTGACCAGAAAGAGAAACAAAACTCATTCTTTTTCTTTTTTTATTTATTGATGCTGGTTTTCTCTCTGAACTATTCGAAAAACTGAAGTAACTTTATTCTTGAATTGACATTCTAATATTCAGGCTGAATTCGTACAGCCAAGTAATCCATTAATTGTTATATTATTAAAACAATAATTATTCTTCTGTTTATTCTTTATAATTCACTCAAGGCATAAAAAAAATGCCTTTATACGTATTCTGAATGTTTAAACCTGTGCTAAAATTTGTGAAAGATTCTGTTTTTATTCATAAAATTCTGAAAGAAAATCTCTGATTAAAGTCAACTATAGTAAGCAATCGGATTTCATATTTATTGAATTGTATGGCCTAAAATGTTTCTTCAAGCATACGGGAAATGCAGGAGAGAGGTGAGTTAGCTTTTCTTAATATTATGCATGCTAAAACTTAGTTTCGTTTTAGTAAAATGTTTTTGATGCAGGTCAATTCTTTATGCATGAGTCTAGTTATAATTATTCAACATGTTTTTGGTCCGTCTTAGAGCCATGAGGCTATCGATGATTTATATATAAGAAAAAAAACTATATATATTTAATATGTATTTGATATTCTTATTCTTATTCGTAATCATTTATTCTTAAAATGATTTATTTTTGTTCTTGAATGTTTGTTCTGTAATTCGAAGGCCTATAGTTATGTGTATTTAAACTTATATATTCTAAAATGCCGAAATTATCTAAGCAAGTTTTATTATTTGAAAATTTATGTAAGGAAATCGATAGTTTTAGAGATAGAGTAAAGGGGTGTAGTAAAGATGAACAATCTAAGGTTAAATTATTAAAAACCAAAGTTCAATCGTATGATCATGAAATCGCGGAAATATTTAAAAATTTATCCGCTAAAGAGAATGAGGATTATATGGATATGTATTTGAGATATAAGGGAGTGGTTTTTGATTTACTGGTGGAGTTAGAGGACAAAACAGAAGTAAACGCGTGCGATTCAGATACTCACGCGGAAAATAAAGATGAGAAAAATGGAAAATCGTCTCTTATTAAATTACCGAAATTTGATCTTCCGCGATTTTTTGGTGAAACCGAAAATTGGATTTCTTTTAAAGAAATTTTTAATTCGACAATTCTACAGAATAATCAATTATCCAAAATTGAAAAACTGCAATATTTACATTCTTCAGTGCGCGGAAACGCAGCTAAATTAATTCGAGGATTCGCTCTAAAAGAGGAAAATTTAGATCAATGTTGGGAAATATTAAATGAAAGATATGAAAATAAAAGACAATTAGCATTGAGTCAAATTAACAAAATATTTTCTATGAAAATTGTAAAAGCAAGCAATGCTAAAACTTTACTTGAGTTATTAGATACTTGTAACGAAGCCGTCAGAAACTTAAAAACTTTGGGTTTAGATTCTAATGCGTTAAGCGACTTAATTATAATAAAATTCATGATGGGGAAATTGGATGAATCGTTAAAACAGAGATGGGAATTAATGTTGGATAGTGATAAATTGCCTGATCTTGATCTTTTTAGGAAATTCGTTGAGCGCGAAGCGCGCGGTGTTGAAGAGATAAAATGTAAACAAGACGTAAAATTCACTAATTCGAAGAAATCAAACGTGTTGAGTACAATTGTAAAAAAGGAAAATACGTGCATTCTTTGTAATGAGCGTCACGCGCTATTTAAATGTCCGACATTTAATTCAAAACCGGTTAAAGAAAGATGGAAATTTGTTGAATTAAATAAGTTATGTCAAAATTGCTTACGCCAAAATCATAGGCTGGAGAATTGTAGGATAAACATTAATTGTAAAAACTGTGCAGAAAAACATCATACGCTATTGCATGTTTATGGTAGAAATTCAAATTATGAAAGGGCGAATCATGTATCGCCAGATACATCAATTTCTAATAGTGCTCAGTTTTATTCTAGTAATGTTTTGTTATCTACAGCACTAATTAAGGTTAAATCAAATAAAGGAAAAATTATGCATTGTAAAGCTTTGATAGATAATGCTAGTCAAAATTCATTAATTACTAAGGAATGTGCTGAGCGACTAAATTTGCCCTTACGGAGCACGTCGCATAGTATAATAGGGATTAATTGCGTTTTAGCAGAAACTGCTCTCAACGAAACAGAATTTAAATTCACTCCGCATTTTTCGTCGGAGTCATTTTCAGTCAGCGCTTTTATAGTTGATAGGGTTACCTCACCTCTCCCTAATTTCCAACTACCGCAACATGATTGGCCACACATAAAGGGATTACAACTAGCTGATCCCAATTATTATGCTAGTGGTCCCATCGATATTCTTCTTGGGGCAGAAATAGTCGCCTCAATCTGCAATGGCAGTCCAATTCAAGGGCCAGCAGGAGCTCCTACAGCATTCCCCACAAAGCTGGGGATTCGTCCTTTCAGGACGAATAAACAGTTTTCAATGTACAAATATCAGTTTAACGTGTCATATGACTGTTGATGATGATATCAACAACACTTTAAAACAATTTTTTGATACAGAATCAATTCCAAATGTAGAATCAAAAAAGATAGAAAATGATCCTGTGGAAAATATTTATTTAACCACAACTAAAAGAAATAGTCAGGGAAGATATGTCGTTCATCTACCCTTTAAGCCAGATAAGGTACTAGGTGACAGTAAGTCAGGTGCTATTTCAAGATTTCTTTCCATTGAAAATAAACTTAAAAAGAACCCACAATTAAAAATGGAGTATTCGAATTTCATGAACGAATATATAAATTTGGGTCATATGACAAAATTAAATCCAGCTGAAATTAATGAAACGCCACATTATTATTTACCGCATCATGCGGTGGTAAATGAAAACTCTGAAACAACAAAATTACGTGTAGTATTTGACGCCTCGTTTAAAACAACAAATAACAAATCTTTAAATGACATTCTATATATTGGTCCTAAACTACAGTCAAATATTTTTGACAATTTAGTAAAATTTCGAGCCAACCCTGTAGCGTTCAGTGCCGACATTGCTAAAATGTATCGGCAAATTTTAATTGATAGAAAAGATAGAATATACCAGAGAATTGTTTGGAGAGAATCTCCCAATGACCAATTATCCTTTTACGAATTGAATACTGTCACCTACGGAACAGCTTGTGCACCCTATTTAGCGTTACGCACCCTTAAGCAATTATGTGAGGATGAGGGACAAAATTTTCCATTGGCAACAGAAATTGCCAAGGAAAATTTTTACATCGATGACTTATTGTCAGGGGCACAATCCCTTCAATTCGCAAAAGATAGAATAATGGAGCTGCAGGCTCTAATGCAAGCTGGAGGGTTTAAACTTAGGAAATGGGCTTGTAGCCATCCAGAAGCGCTCTCTGATATTCCAGAGGAAGAGAAGGCTAATTCGGTCATTCATTTTTTTGAGGATAAAGAAAAAGTAAATCAAAGAGTACTAGGAATGTTCTGGGATTTAAGTGAAGATACTCTTCAAGTTAGAACCTTAGCTGATCAACAAATTAATACAAAAAGACAGTTGCTATCCGTAATTGCGCAAATTTATGATCCCCTCGGAATTATTTCGCCATCTACTATTATCTTAAAAATCATTCTACAAAAATTGTGGAAGTTGCAATCAACGTGGGATGAGCCTATACCTCCAGATATTTTGCAAGAATGGAAAACTTTTTATAATGAAATTAATGAGTTTAAATCTATGTCCATCCCACGCTATGTAGGTTCAAATACTAAAGACTGTACAGTTGAACTGCATGGCTTTTGTGATGCCTCTCCGAGGGCGTATGCGGCAGTCGCATATTTAAAGATCATAACAAACACGATTCAGGTATATCTAATTGCTGCTAAAACTAGAGTCGCACCCATAAAAGTACTCACTTTACCGAAATTAGAATTGTGTGGGGCTGTACTCGTAGCTGAGTTAATTTGCAATATTCAAAAATCCCTTAAATTTACTCATTCGACATACTGGTACACTGACTCTTCTATTGTATTAAACTGGATAAATAACCCTTCAAACAAAGGAAATAGTTTCGTGGCCCATAGAGCTACCAAAATCAGAGCTCTTACTCAATTAGAATTTTGGAGACATATCCCAGGAAAAGAAAACCCGGCCGATTGTGCCACACGCGGATTGTCCCCGGCTAAGTTGAAAGCTAGAACTGAGTGGTGGGAAGGGCCAAAATGGCTCCATAGTTTTGAGCTACCACCAATGTGCACATTACATTCAGTTTCCGTTCAGAAACAAACTCATCAACATTCGACAGATTCAAGTTCTAGCCTACACTTTCTAATAACACTTTCATATCACATATCACGAAATACTCTAACTATCTAAAACTTTTAAGAATTCTAGCTTATGTTTTGAGATTTATCAATAAAATTAAAACCAAATCAAAGGAAAGTGGTCCTTTAAAGGCCATAGAGCTAAATCAAGCGGAAATGTGGCTTGTAAAAATTATTCAAAATGCAGAATTTAGTGATGAAATTGCCTTACTAAGGAAAGGCAAACTTTTAAAACCTTCACACCATCTATTCTGTCTTGATCCTTTTCTGGATGAAGCAGGCTTTCTTCGTGTTGGAGGACGCCTGCGGAACCACCCATCCTTACGATTTCAAGAAAAACACCCCATATTACTTCCCAAAGCAAATCACGTTACTTCCTTGATAATAACATATTATCATAACTTAAGCTCCCATGCTGGTCTCAATTTAGTACTTTCACTCCTTAGAAACAAATTTTGGATTCCCCACGGACGCTCCACCGTAAAATCAGTATTAAGACAGTGTATACTCTGTTTTCGACTGTCAGCTAAGCCAATAATTCCAAAGATGGGGGATCTACCCTCAGAAAGAATCACACCCATTCGTCCCTTTTCGAAGGTTGGTGTTGATTTCGCGGGACCTGTAATGACAAAATGTCAACATAAACGAAAAGCGACAACCTTTAAATCATATATTGCCCTTTTCATCTGTATGGCGACAAAGGCAGTGCATCTTGAATGTGTTTCAAACCTTTCTACAGAAGCCTTTCTCGCAGCCTTGAAACGCTTCATAGGTAGGCGTGGATACCCCTCTGACATATTTTCGGACAATGGCAGAAATTTTGTCGGAGCCCATTCTTACCTAAAACAGCTATTTTCTTTATTCAAAGAAGAAAAATTACAAAATTTTGCTTCCCAACACCAAATAACCTGGCACTTTATTCCCCCGTATGCTCCAAATTTTGGGGGACTCTGGGAAGCGTCGATAAAATTAGCCAAACATCATTTGGTAAAAATCACACAAGGAGCAATATTAACGTTCGAGGAACTTTCCACCCTTCTATGTCAAATAGAGGCTGTTATAAATTCGCGGCCTCTAACACCATTGTCCAATGCTCCTAATGATTGCGCAGCTTTAACACCAGGACATTTTTTGATTGGATCTGCATTATTAGAATTGCCAGAACTACCATTAACAAACAATTCTCTTAGTCTTTCTTCTAGGTATAAGCTCTTATTGCAGATGAAGGAAACGTTTTGGAAGAGGTGGAAAGCACAATACCTGCCAACATTGCTGCATAGATCCAAAAGAACCAACAACCACCGTCACAACTTTTCTCCAGGGGAACTCGTCATCCTGAAAAATAAAGCATCACCTCCACTCCATTGGGATCTAGGAAGAGTCATCAAGTTGATTCCCGGACCTGACGGAATCGCCAGGGTCCTCCAACTTAAGACCTCTTCTGCTGGAACTCTTATTCGACCGGTGTCGCAGGTGATCCCTTTTCCAAGTATTTCGACTCCTGCTCCGGTGCCTTCCCGCCCCGCCCAGCCTGTTGATTCATGGGAAGCGGTAAAGGCGACAGCCGATCAGAAGTAGACAGTCATGTGACCAGAAAGAGAAACAAAACTCATTCTTTTTCTTTTTTTATTTATTGATGCTGGTTTTCTCTCTGAACTATTCGAAAAACTGAAGTAACTTTATTCTTGAATTGACATTCTAATATTCAGGCTGAATTCGTACAGCCAAGTAATCCATTAATTGTTATATTATTAAAACAATAATTATTCTTCTGTTTATTCTTTATAATTCTTTCAAGGCATAAAAAAAATGCCTTTATACGTATTCTGAATGTTTAAACCTGTGCTAAAATTTGTGAAAGATTCTGTTTTTATTCATAAAATTCTGAAAGAAAATCTCTGATTAAAGTCAACTATAGTAAGCAATCGGATTTCATATTTATTGAATTGTATGGCCTAAAATGTTTCTTCAAGCATACGGGAAATGCAGGAGAGAGGTGAGTTAGCTTTTCTTAATATTATGCATGCTAAAACTTAGTTTCGTTTTAGTAAAATGTTTTTGATGCAGGTCAATTCTTTATGCATGAGTCTAGTTATAATTATTCAACAGAAGGTTTGAGCTACATTGCAGGATTTGTTGCATTCCGATTGAGGAGCATCGATACAAGTTTAGGAACTCCTTCCTCCCAAGTTGTGAACTTTCCTAATAACACAGACTGGATAAACTTATTATCAAAAGGGGATTTAATTATGCCGTCAGAAGCATGGATTAATGTGTGCCAAGAATTTGAAAAAAATTTTCAAAGTGCTCATGGAAAGTTTTATCGGAAAACTAAAGGAGTAATTAAAGAACTCATTCAAGAGCTAGAGGAACGTTTTCCAACAGTTCACAAAAAGGCAATTCGTTTGTTCTGCCGCTTAAGGACATTTATCAGAATACGTCATTTAAATAGAAATCGACCTATGACATCGAAAAGAAAAGCCGCGCAAAAGACGCAAAAATGGATTAATTCAAAGAAAATGAAAGTTGAAATTTAAGAGTAAGTTTATATATCTTTAAAATTTAATTAATTAATAAATAATAATAATAATAATAATAAATTCATATTAATTTCTAATGTTTATAAACAATAATATTTATGTACTTATATTTTGTAGCAAGCTAAATGAGATAGCTATAAAAAAATTTCATCTGTAAGTTTTTCAACTCATAAATATATTAAAAGTATATATTACAAAACATTAATATCTTTATTTTGCAATAATTGTACATGACTGAATATATATAATTCACTTTATTTGCGTAGAGAAATAATATTCAAAAGCGTTTTCTTTTAAAAATTATCAATCAAAATGGAAAACCTCTTTACCTTCGCTCAGCAATCTATTTCGCGGTCAGCGCAGTGACGTCATTGAGAGAGTAGCTCTGGTTCAGTAAAATGTGGTGAGTGAACCAGCCCTTTTCTTTTCCCCAGTCCTGATACTTACATATCATTTTTATCACTATAGCTGCAGCCGTTTAGTAGTTAAAAAAGTTGGGACTGATTTTTTTGGGCACCCTGTATTTTCTTTAGATCGTAAAGATATTACAATGGGACCTATTTCAGACCAAGACCTTTTCAACAAAACAAAAAGTATCAAAATCGGATCATACATTCAGACGTTATGAGCTAACAAAAAAAAAAAAAAAAAAAAAAAAACATACTGTTTGAATTGAGAATCTTCCTCTTTTTTTTTGAAGTCGGTTAAAAATATACACGCAAGATGTACATTTTCATAATTGTACGAAATATTGTTTCATATTCATGATAGCTCTTTTAATATACTTTATAAATAACCATGATTTTTGAAAGGAATTACATATGTTCGCAAGATAATTTGGCGATCTCTTTTTTTTTCGCCAGGGGCGACAGATATGTCAACTCCGCAAACTTTTGCAGCTTAAGAAATCTTAACTGTATTTGAAATAAAATAGTTTTCAGCTGTGTTTTGTAAATGCCAAAGTGAGATGTATATTTCGAAAACAAATTGATTTTTTATTGAATGAAACTATGAATTTTTATTTAATTTTGCACCGACTTCAAAAGTTATGATTAACTAGTGGATCTGCAGATCAGGAGCCTCAACGTCCTATTTGCATGAGACATTTTTCAATAGGTCATTTTTATTTATTCCTTATTATATAATAGTATATATTGATTCGATCGACTTATTATCATAATCAGATACATTCCTGAGGGGTGTCAGGTTTATAACCCTGACATGATTATCTTAAAGCTTCAAAGTTAAGCAGAGTTGAAATAATAGAGCCCAGTGGAAACTGTATTGAGCAGGTAAAAAGAAATATGACAAGTTTTTCTTTTAGATAAAATCATTTATTTAAAAACTAGATTGATTTATCTAGTGAAATAAAAATATGGCAAACGAAAATAAAAATTATAATACATTTAGACGATTCGTTTAATATTCTTCAGGGCAGATATAATAGTACAGAGTAGTTACTGAAGCCTATACTATTACTGAAAGAAGCTTAAAAGTTTGCAGTTTTAAAATAACTATCATCCTCGAATTAATCTAAAAATATTTACTTAAACCTCATCTGAAAAACAACAGCTTTCTACACAAGCTAATATTGTCGAGGTTATCAAGGAAAAATTTAAACTGAAATATACAAACTACGTTTCATGCCAGCTTCTTTATTACCGGGATTCACATCGGCATCAACACGGAAAAAGCCCCGATTGCATTTCTGCTACGCTACTTATTCAATTCAGGCAGATGACGTAGGCTTATGTCATTTGCATAAGGATAGCTTCGGCTAACGTATTAATATTTTATGCTAAAATAAACTTTAAATAAACTATGAGTTTTTAAATATTTATTAACTTAAAATTATAAAAGTAAATAGAAGATGAATTACTTAGATTTTTAATAACCATCGGTTTTAATAAAAAAAAAAGGAAAAATAGTTAAACTAAAGAGGGAGTGAAACTGAATAAAACATTGAGTGTCAAGAACACGCCAATATTTTAGATTCCTAAACCTAACAATAAGCCCCCCCTCTTGACACTCAACCGAGACCATGAATATATATATATATACATATATCTGCCCTGAATTTACAAGTTCACATCATATTATTTGAGTAACAAAAAAAAACTTGTATGTAAAAAAAACATAAATTGACAGATTCAACAACGACTTGCTACTAATCGTCTTTCTTTAGTGTATTTCAAGAGCAAAGCAGTCCAATTTTTGCAATGCTTCATTTTGAAGTTATACAGAAAATTCTTCTTGCTATGAAGATATAATATAAATAATTAAGCATTGACATGTACATAAATTAACTAATATATGATATAAAACAAGTATATACATTTTGCAATATAATAAACACTTTGAGAAATACATTTGCATTTTCATATTAAAGAGAAAAACATTCTGTTCTCTTTAGAAATAAATAACTTTTAAAAAATTGAAACTTATTTCCTTAATTCTTCTCTTCAAAATTTACTCCTTAAAAATATACATGTTACTCAGTAGATGAAAATAGGCTACTTATGAAAAGAGATAACCCGTATTTTGTTAACGGTTTCGTGAAAATATCTGACCAATTATTTACACTTTTAACATGTTTAATATTAAATATGTTTTTATAAATCAAATCCCTTATAAAAAATAATTTTACGTCGATGTGTTTTGTACGATAGTTTTCAATGGGAGACTTCACGAAATCTATAGCAGCCATGTTATCGACTAAAAGTAAAGATTTTTCTTTAGTACCCTGTATTAGTTTTTTATTAAAGCATTCTTCTAAAATTCTATCGAACCATAATAGTTCTTTTGTAGCTTCGGTCATGGCTACGAATTCAGATTCCATAGTACTTAAACTGATACATTTTTCCTTAAACGTTCTCCAAGCTACGGGTGAATTATCGAGTAAAATCAGCTGTCCCCCCATTGAAGTCCTATCGTCTCTGTTGGCCGCAAAATCAGCGTCTGAATAAACAGTAATATGTGGTTTCCTGCACTCAAGTTTTAACTTTAAATTTTTGGTATAACAAACATAACCTAAAAGTTTTAACAGGCCATTCCAATGCATTATGCCAGGATTACTTTGGAATTGGGCAAAAATATTAACCGCGTACGATATGTCAGGTCTAGTTCTATTAGAGAGAAACGATAAGCAACCTAAAATGCTTCTATAAGGATATTTTGACATTTCTATTGTTTCAGCGTTAGTTTGAGGACACTGAGATTTTGAGTAAATTATCCCTTTACTAATGGGGAGAGATGATATAGGAAAATTGAAATTTTTAAATCTGTTACATATTTCACTAATATATGAATGTTGATGAATAGTTAAATTTCCATTATTTTCCTCGAATTCTACACCCAATAGTTTACGGGTTTTTCCTAAGATTTTTAAATCAAAATTTTTACTCAATAAGTCCACTACTTCATCTATATGATTTTTAAATTTTGCAAACAATACAATGTCATCGACATACAATAATAAAATTACTTTCTTGTTAAAAATATAAACACAGTTACACCATGAAAATTTGTTAAAACCTATATTGATCAAAATTCTATTCATTTCGAAAAACCAGGCTCTACTACTTTGGTGAAGGCCGTATAAAGCGCGATTTAATTTACAAACGAATTTTTCTTTTCCAATCTCGATGAAACCCGGTGGTTGAGACATATAAATATGTTCATCGAGTGGTGCGTAAAGATATGCACCTTTAATATCCAGTTGTAAATGAGTCCATCCTTTACATGAAACTAGCAATGAAAAGAAGAAGCGTATTACTCCAAAGTTAACGACAGGGCTAAAAGTATCGTCATAACTTTCTCCTTTTATCTGTTTATATCCCTGCGCCACCAGTCTAGCTTTAAAACGAGCTATTTCCCCCCTTTCATTACGTTTAAGAGTGAAGACCCATCTACATCCTAAAATATTAGTATTTGGAGGTGATTTAGTAAGGTGCCATACATTACGTTCCCGAATAACATCCATTTCTTCTTTCATAGCCTGCAACCACTGATTTTTATAAGGAGATTTTAAGACCTGTTTAAAACTCGTTGGGATTTGATCTACGTCTAGTCAATCGTTTTTCTTAGTTAAATCAGGTTCAGTAAAATTAAGTTCATTATCTGAATCAAGTTCACTATCGGAATTAATTTCATCAGAATTTAAAGTTTGTTCTGCACTAGAACAAGATTTTTCATTAATTTTACCTACATATTTTTCTCTAGGACTGAAATTAAAAAGGTTTGGTTCATAAATTATACAATTTTTCTTACAATATTTTTTTAACATCTTTATGACATTTTAAACGTTCAGTTTTTCCAAATTCACAATAATAAACGTCGATTCTGTCACTAGTTTTACGGGGTACTAGAGTTCTAAACCATACAGCCTCTCTGAGGGGGACTCGTTTAATTATATCTCGACTTGATTTAATTTCCTCGTCAGAGGAAGATTCAGAAGGATCAGGGTAAGTCTGATATATATTAATAGCATCTGAATGAGCATTATTCACGCCTTCTGAATCTGACCCCTCATCTGAACATAACCAACTTTCATTTTCACGGCCCATCACTGCTCCACTGTGCTCCCCAATATTTATCGGTTCTTCAATTTTAACATTAATTGTTTCTATTATTTTATTTTCATCTGGGAGCCATATCCTGTAACCTTTTGTACTAAGGGCGTAACCTATCATAATTCCTTTTTCCGCTTTACGGTCGAGTTTGTTTCTAAGTTGTTTGGGTACCCCTACGTATGCTGTTGAGCCAAAAGATTTTAAAGGGCGTATCAGATTCAGCAACTTTAGAAACAACCAATTTTTGAGCCCACTTTAGCGCCGATTTTTCCTCGACGAAAACACCGTAGAGGTTACAATAGTCGGGTGAAAAGTTGGATGAAAGAAGACTAGCTTCTGACGCTTATCACTTTTCTTGGCGCGAATAAAATACGCAATGATTAGCGTTAAAATTCCCTTTCATTTGTGTAAAATATCGCATTATTATTTCCATTTTGATCTTTTTTACAACTATTGTCATAACGCCATACGAAAATAAAAACGATTAATTGAAAATTCTTATCATTTAACGGTAAAATAAACGTGCTTAACGATAATATTTCTTCTTCAAATCTCCACTTGAAGCGATTCCCGTGTTCCGCCATCTTGGAAATATGACGTATCAAAATAGCGCATCCTGATTGGACGAATCCGAGGAGAAATTGAGTATACGGACAATTTTATCAAGGCAGCTCTGAAAAAGTTGGGCAACTTCGGTCTGCGCTATCACACTGGGAGTAGAGACAATTTTTTCCGAAAAATCGGCGCTAATCAGTGGTTGGCTCTAAAATCGCCTGTAAAGTCGTCGAGTCTGATACGCCCTTAAGTGCTTTACTGAAGGTTTATAACCACCATACAACTCAAACGGTGTTTTCTCTAAATCAGTATGACAAATTCTGTTCCAGGTATACGCAAAGTATAAAGCTGCGTCTGGCCAAAAACTTTTATTTAATCCACTTTCGTCTAAAACTGTCCTCATACCGTCAACAATAGTTTGGTTAAATCTTTCTGCAACAGAATTTTGTTCCGGTGAATAAATGTTAGTAAATTCATGTTTTATGCCTTTCAGCTCACAAAAAGATTTAAAATTATTATTTTGAAACTCTTTCCCGTTATCTGATCTAATAGCTTTTACCTGACAGTTTAAAAATCTCTCCGCTCTTGTTACATAATTTCTAAAGTTTTTAAATACCTCAGTTTTTGCTTTCATAGGAAATATTGTTACTTTACGAGAAAAATCATCGATAATTGATAAGAAATACCTTTGACCGTTTCGGCCAGTTATTTTGCATGGTCCCCATACATCCATATGTAATAACTCAAGAGGATGTCTAGACCTTATTTGACCATGGGGTTTAAAAGAAATTCGTCTTTGTTTATTAAGTTTACAAATTTCACAAGAGGTTTCATTGACTTTTAGTTTAGGAAGCCCCCTCACACTATCATATTTACAAGTTCTGTCAATTAGTTTAGGACTAGCATGAGCAAAACGTCTGTGCCACATATTAAAACTGTCCTTTTGAGTATGTAAAACTTTAGTTTTTGTATCATGAGAGTTTCTTTTACTTGAAGTTTTAGAAACTTCAAATTTAACATTTTTCATTTCTTTGGATGGAATTTTTGGAAATAAATAATAAATACCATCATGCAATTTAGCAGTAAATAAAAATTGATCATATTTGTTAGTTACTTTAATTTTACCATTCCCCCCCTTAAATTTAGCTCCTGAAATATCCATCTTTGGAGCAGATATTAAATTTTTTCTCAATTTAGAGCAATACATTACATTGGTAAATGTTATATTTTGTTGACCAAATCGTAATTTAACATCACCAGTTCCTTCAATAGGAAAATCTATATTATCTATTGCAACAGCTAATCTTTCATTATACAATGGTTTAAAATTAGAAAACAAATTTTTATCACCACAAAAGTGATTACTCGCAGCCGAATCAAAAAGCCAATTGCTTTTGTCACACACATTTTTACTTAAATTAGCAAAAGTAAAAAAAACCTGGTTAGAGTCCTTTCTGGTTCGTCTCGGGAGTCTGGAACGGCCTCTTCTCTGGGAATGGTCAGGTTCTTTCTGGTTAGATCTCTCAGGACTGGAATCACTGGTAGTGGATACAGTTGCCTCTGGAGGTTTAGCTCGCCATGGTCTGTGAGGGGATTGAGCACTTTGCCTCTGGAAAAACGGAGACTTTCGGCGTTGATACACTTTCGATGTTGATCTTGGCTCGAAGTTTTTCCTTGAATTTTGACAAAAACGACTGATGTGTCCCGGAACTCCACAGCGGAAACAAATCACATTAGATCTTGAGTACTGTGTGCTGTAACTCTCAATGAAAAGTTCATCACACTTATCTTGATCACGCAATTCAATCCTTGATTCTTCACTAACTAATTCAACTAAAATATCTTTGAACAAAAATTTATCATCAGTCCACCTAAGTATGCTCTGAACTATACTATCAAATTTCTCTGGGAGATAACGAAGCAACTGAAATGATAGATAAACTTCCTTCATTGGCTGGTCAATTGCTTCTAAAAGTTCAGCTATTCTCATGAGTCTAGCAGCATACATATCAATTTTCTCTCCACTTTTTATCTTACATGAAAACAGTTCGCTGCACAACTGCATGTGGCGTGCTCTGTTATCAGGATAAAAATGTTGTTTTAATTTTTTCCATATCTCAGCTGGATCCGTTAATTTCTCTATAATCCGACGAAAGTCCTTCTCAGTATTGAGGTATAAAATAGATAAAGCAAGTTTTGACCTCGTATTATAATCTTTTAATTCTTTCGGATCAGCTGATGGTTTCGGCTTTTCCTCAGTTCCGATTACGATATCCCAGGCGTTCTTTTCAAGCAATAAAAACTTCACATCAACTGCCCAGTTACAATAATTCGTAGCATTGAGTTTTTCTATACTATGCTGTATCATTGCCATTTTCGTTAACTGTATTGGCCCCCCCTTCTTAAAGATTCTTATAAAACTTTGGGACCAATACGCCGGAAGAAAACTTTACTTCATTAAACTTTGTCAGTTTAAAACTTTCACTTAAACTGCTCAATACTGGGCAATAGCCCATAACCTAATATGTCAGGTTTATAACCCTGACATGATTATCTTAAAGCTTCAAAGTTAAGCAGAGTTGAAATAATAGAGCCCAGTGGAAACTGTATTGAGCAGGTAAAAAGAAATATGACAAGTTTTTCTTTTAGATAAAATCATTTATTTAAAAACTAGATTGATTTATCTAGTGAAATAAAAATATGGCAAACGAAAATAAAAATTATAATACATTTAGACGATTCGTTTAATATTCTTCAGGGCAGATATAATAGTACAGAGTAGTTACTGAAGCCTATACTATTACTGAAAGAAGCTTAAAAGTTTGCAGTTTTAAAATAACTATCATCCTCGAATTAATCTAAAAATATTTACTTAAACCTCATCTGAAAAACAACAGCTTTCTACACAAGCTAATATTGTCGAGGTTATCAAGGAAAAATTTAAACTGAAATATACAAACTACGTTTCATGCCAGCTTCTTTATTACCGGGATTCACATCGGCATCAACACGGAAAAAGCCCCGATTGCATTTCTGCTACGCTACTTATTCAATTCAGGCAGATGATGTAGGCTTATGTCATTTGCATAAGGATAGCTTCGGCTAACGTATTAATATTTTATGCTAAAATAAACTTTAAATAAACTATGAGTTTTTAAATATTTATTAACTTAAAATTATAAAAGTAAATAGAAGATGAATTACTTAGATTTTTAATAACCATCGGTTTTAATAAAAAAAAAAGGAAAAATAGTTAAACTAAAGAGGGAGTGAAACTGAATAAAACATTGAGTGTCAAGAACACGCCAATATTTTAGATTCCTAAACCTAACAAGGGGGGCTGTCGCCCCCCTCAACCCCCCGCCGCATCTCTCTTTCTATACCAATTTGTATATCATATAAAGTGTTACGGAATTGTAAATAATTGCATTTATTTTTGTATAAATGTTTTCAAAGAGGCTTAGTAATTCGATAAAATGCTAATTTTGTGCATTTCTAGTCGTTTTAGTGTTAAAATAGCCTAATTTTCCTTTAAAAACGCATTAAAAAGCACCATATAAGGGAAGAAATGGATTTGGCGCCAAATTTGGCGACTGTTTCCCTCCTTGGCGATTTTTTTGGCGACCTTGGCGAGAAAATCCTTATTACGGATGTACCAAATATGGAAGCTCTAATATCATTGGCTGATGAGATACGATAATTTTCAGAACAGTCTGTGTACGATAGAATAGTATAAAAGGAGCATTTTTTTAGCCAAAGCGGCCAATCTCAGATTTGTGTCAGTTTCGTCAAATGCTTGCTTTGCTTTGAGCCTCTTTGAATGAGACTTGCTTTATGTGTTACTGCTAAACAGTTTGTACTGTTGTTTTGTTGTTAACGGCTGTTGTTTAAGCTATGTTTACTGGTTGAATTGAAGCTGATACTTGGTTTATAGACCTGTATTTTTCTGGAACTTTCTGTGAATAAATCACTGAATTTTTGCAAGTTTCGCCTTTCATCCTCGGACAACTTACGAACCCCCAAGTTCGCAACAATATGTATTCTTAATAAACGACGATCTTGTATTATTTCCCTGAAATTCATAAATACCAAATTTCATACAAAAAAAATTACATAGCATATCGGAAATATTTTGCGTAAACTTTAAACTAATTATCAATTCTATGCCCACAATTTTCAACTGGAAAACATGCTTTTAAAATTCTAATAAAATTTCCTTATATTTGATGGGGATGTAACCATGTTAAAATACACTTTTAAGAAATACCGACTATAGACCATAATAGTACGAAATTACTTTATGTATCCCGGAAAAGTAGCCGCAGTCATTATAAACGCCAAAAATAAGAATAAACCAAATTAATTATAATTCATTAATTTTTCAAACTAATTTGACATCATTTGGATGATTACAGTACATACTCGGATTTATTTTGTGTGGTCCCATAAATTATTTAGTCTATACATAACCTTTTTTAAGAGTAAACATGATTTTAAGCATCTTTATTATAATGCATTTTAACTTTATTAAGTTCAATTCAGCATAAACGCATTAAAGTGCGCGCTTAAATTAAAAATTTGTCCATAGGCTCTAATGTTACGAAATTCTTTCGTGTGTCTTTGTAAACGAACCATAAACATTGTACACACCAGTAAAAACTATTCAGCTTATTTTGCGTTTAAAATTAATAATAGTTCCAAATTTAACATCGTTTGGATGACTACGTGACATTGTGAGAACACTTTTGTAAGGTCCTGTACATTAATTAGAAAGCTTAAGAGCACATATTTTCTTCAAACAACATAAGTTTAAGCATCTTACTCACGTACTCTAGTTTCATTTTCTTCATTGCAAAGTAATGATATTAAAATGCGTTTAAACAAAATTCACCCCATACGCCGTAATGTTAAGAATTTTGGCGTGTCCCTGTACACAGTTTATAAAAAATATAGCAATAAAAATTATACAGCTACTTATATGCAAAGCTGGAACGTGTGCGCCAATTTGTAAGTCAATCGAAGGATTTTTGCGGCCGCTATTGCGGTACATACAAATTCTTTCCATAGGCCGTAAGGATAAGAAAAATTTTGGCGTGTCCCTGTACACGAACAACAAATGGAATACACACCTAACACTATTTAGCTAATTCCGTTGAGCTCATGAATATGTGTACAAAATTGCAAGTCAATAGCGTTATTTTTGGGGGCGCTATCGGGGTACATACAAATTCTTCCCATAGGCCGTAATGATAAAAAAAACTTTGGCGTGTCCCTGTACACGAACTACAAATGGAATGCACACCTAAAACTATTCAGCTAATTTCATGGGGATCATGAACATGTGTACAAAATTTCAAGTGAATAGCGTGATTTTTGCGGCCGCTATCGCACGACAAACAGACAGACAGACGGACGGACAGACGGAACCCAAAATCCTTTTGTGTCTTAACAGAGGGCCTCCACTGACGTGTCGGCAAAAATTGGAAGTCAATAGCTTGATTTTTGCGGTGGCTATCGCGGAACATACAGATTCTTCCTATAGGCCGTAAAGATAGAAAATCTTTGGCGTGTCCCTGTACACGAACTACAAATGGAATACACACCCAAAATTATACAGCTGATTCCGTTGGGCTCATGAACATGTGTACCAAATTGCAAGTCAATAGCGTGATTTTTGTTTCCGCTATCGCGGTACATACAAATTCCTCCCATAGGCCGTAATGATAAGAAAAACTTTGGCGTGTCCCTGTAAACGAATTACAAATGGAATACACACCCAAAACTATACAGCTGATTTTGTGGGGCACATAAACACGTGTGCCAAATTGCAAGTCAATAGCGTGATTTTTGTGGCCGCTATCGCGATACATACAAATTCCTCCCATAGGCCGCAATGACAAGAAAAACTTTGGCGTGTCCCTGTATACGAACTACAAATGGTGTACATACCAAAAACTATACAGCTGATTTCGTGGGGCTCATGAACACGTGTACCAAATTTCAAGTCAATAGCGCTATTTTTGCGGCCGCTATCGCGCGACAAACAGACAGACAGACACAGCCCAAAACCGTTTTGAGTCTCAACAGAGGGCCTCCACTGACGTTTCGGCAATTATAGTGTTTATGTTGTTTGGCGAAAGAATTTATTTCATACTTTTAGGCGCAATTTTCAATTTCATTTCATTTTTAGTTGTCTGAATAATTGTTACTATTTGGAGTCGGTTCTATTTTTTTACAAAAAGATTTTATTTTTAGTTCCCCATCATACTACAGGTATGGGGAACTTAGGTAATCGTGAAAATTTTTGACCTCGGTTTTTTGACTTTTTTACACGTTTTCAGGTGTGAGGAATCCGAAAATGACAAAATTTGTATGGTGTCTGTCTGTAGGGTGTCTGTTAGTGTGTTTGTCTGTTAGTGTGTTTGTCTGTTAGTGTGTTAGTCCGTTAGTTTGTTAGTCTGTGTACACGATATCTCAAGAACAAATGATCGCAGAGAGGTCAGATCAGTTTTAAAATATTACTTTCGACACTGTCAAGAACCCTATTCATTTGCAACATTCGAATTTAAAAACTTCGTAAGTTATTAGAAATTTACGATTTTCTTAACATGGGAGAATAGGACAAAAATTCACTTAAACGTGCATTAAATGTAAACTTTTTACTGTGAATATGTCAGACCAGTTTTAAAATATCAGTTTTGATGCCGAAATGAACTTCAGTATCTATAAATATGCTACTTTGAAAATTTCGCAAGTTATTGGAAATTTACGAATTTCTTAACATGGCAGTATAGGGCAAAATTTCACATAAACGTCAGTTTTGAGAGATATTTTCATCGGAAAGATGTCAGACTACTTTTGAAATATTATTTAGGACACTGGCATGAATATTAATGACTATGAAGTATCCAGTATAAAAATTTCGTAACTTATTGGAAATTTACGAATTTCTTAATATGGCAGAATAGAGCAAAATTTCACATAAACGTCAATCTTGAGTGATATTTTTATTGTAAAGATGTCAAACAACTTTCGAAATATTATTTAGGATACTGGCATGAATATCATAGACTATGATTTTTCCAATTTAAAAAATTCGTAAGTTATTTGGAATTTACGATTTACTTAACATGTCAGAATAAGGCAAAATTGAGTATAAGCTTCCATTTTGAGGATCATAAATACATTAGACAACTTCAAAATTCCATTTATGATATTTGTTTGAACATGATTGAATACAAATATTCCAATAGGAAAATTTCGTAAATTATTCGTAATTTACGATTTTATCAATATAGCGAAATTGTAAATTTTTCATATAAATATGAATTTTGAGGATTATTGCATTGTAAATAGTAGCATGAAAAGTAAGCAACGGAATTGACCCTGATAAAATAAATTAATAGATTAGAATAAGATAAATACCTCGAAGTGAACGGTGGATAGCCTATTAGGCGGGGATTTCGTTCTGTCACTGTATCAAGCTTTGGTCAAATTCATTTTTTTTAACATGATTATAATATGTCTCGCACTAGAAATTTATGAGAACATAAATATGGTGGGGAACTGAGCACTTGTGTCAACTAGTTTTCCTTTCAGAGGAAATTTATTCATAGAGAACATGAAAAGGCATTTGATGGCAGTCTCACATATCGGAACTAGCAAGAAAGTGACAAACTCTAAAAATTCTAATTTCGAGTATACGTCACTGAAAAAAAAGATGAAGTGCTCCAATGGGCACAAAAAACGTTACGTTTCCATCTTAAAAATTATTCACTTGAGAGGCAGTTGTGTCAGTTTTATTCAAGTCAGTGCTTTATTTTAAAGTTAATTTTTCTCAAATACTGCATTTTAAGTTTGTGTCATTTCTTCCCCTACTTCATAATGTTTTCGAGATAGAAACGCTATTTCTGCAATTGTCCACCGAAGGCGCTGTAAGCGGTTGCATCTCGTAGCGCATGGTCACTTTATTATACTACTATTATGAGTGTAGCTGCAGTCGTTCAGCATTTAAAAGAATGTAAACGGACTTTTGCGAGCATCCTATAATTTGTTTAGATCTTAAAAAAACCATAATGGGACCTATTTCATGCCAAGATATTTACAACAAAGAATGTAATGAAATCGGAGCATCTATTATGAAGTTATAAGATAACAAACAACAGCAACAACAAAAATAAATGGTTTGAATTAAGAACCCCTCCTTTGTTAATTCGATTAAAAACGGCAATGCGTTTTACGATGGGACCACTTACAGTAACCGTATTTTGAACTACGTAGCATACGTGTGCTACGCTACAATGTGTGCAATGTAGTTCAAGTGTGCATAGTGTAACATTAACTCTGCTATTTTCCAGCAGGTGGCGCTGTAAATGGTTACATTTTGTAGCGCATGCCCACTATACTATACCTACATACCACTTTTATGACTATAGCTGCAGCCATTCATCAGTTAAAAGAATTGGGACTGACTTTTTTGGGCTCCCTGTATTATCTTTAGATCGTAAAGATATTACAATGGGACCTACTTCCGACTAAGACCTTTTCAACAAAACAAAAAGTATCAAAATCGGAGTATCCGTCCAGAAGTTATGAGCCAACAAAGAAAAAAAAAAAAAACATACGCATTAAATTGAGAACCTTCTTCCTTTTTGAAGTCGGTTAAAAAAATTGATAACTTTATTTTAAGTTATCGCAGATCGATGCTTCAACCATTAATTTTAAAGGTATTAACGAGCTCTTTTGAAAGATACCCATCATGAAAATTTACTCCCCTCGAGGGAGGACTCCCCCCCCCCCCCAGAATGGGAGACGATGCTCCTACATACACATATTTTTTTCCCAGTTGACTATCTCTATTATAAATAATTCTTGTAAATTCCATAATGATTATAAAAAAATAATTCTCTTTATGCACATTTATACAAAATTTTGTCCTATACCACCATGTTAAAAATTTAGAAAAAGCGGAATGGCAACGCAACCTGTAAGACAATTTTCACCAAAAGTTGATAGGCACTAATTTAGGTCAAGGTGTAACTTTATATCAATTTGTATGAAATACTCTGCAGTAGTTCCTGAGATACAGTTACCACAAAATTTTGTCACACACACACACACACAGACAGACACTTTCTAAAAATGGTCAAATCGTGTTCTACAGCTCCCAAAACGTATAAATCCATCAAAAACCCGATGTCGAAAATTTTTACGAATCCAATACTTTCTTCCATTGAATATAGAAGAAAGTAGAAATTAAAATGTAATTACTAATGCACTAATTTTAAAATCTAAAAAATAGATTAACAATAACTTTTAACCATTTATATGTGTCGTGTACTTCAAGTGTACAAAAATTGGCTTTATGTTTAGTATTTGTGATTTACTGCTTAATATTTATATTCTAAATAATAATAATAATTATTTGCTGTTTCTTTGTTAACTGTTTTTGTTCAGTATGGTTGTTTACTTTCTACGAACTGGAAAAAATGAAAAAGGCAAGTTGACCTTATGTTACGTCATAATGACGTGTATGATATTGTCGCTGGTGAACGACGTCTTGGTGAAAGCGAACATGCGAAGAAAATTAAGCCGTTCCAGAACCAGAAGGATGAGGCTTTGGCTTATTTAATACATTGCTCGACATGAAAATTGCCTCTGACACCATTTCAGCATATTCTTATGCAAAATGACCTCCTGAATCCGACTATGACCACCATTTTGCCCAATCACTCACCGTTTTCTAGATTTCTAAATTGTTGATTAATTTAGATTAGGTGGGAGAATATTAAACTGATTAGGCCAAAATGAAGAAAAACGATGTCGTGCTTCACGACACACCCCCTCCCTCATTTTTATCATTGTTTGGTAATTTTATATCTATCAGTTTGATTTGGAGAGGAACGATGATTATTTTAACCGTTAAATGTCTTCTGACCTGAGGAGCTACAGAGGTAGAAAGTTCTAAAACACGAACATTTGTAGCAAGGAGGAAATTTGAGGGTATTTGTGTCCAGAAAACAAAAGAAAATTAATAAAAACAATCAGTTTCTGTTTCTTTCTTTTTTTTCAACATTTCTCTTATTTTTTACATATTCCAGCTTCCAATTTGCCATTTTCTTACCAAAGCTCCCCAAATAATAAAAATTATGCAGTGAAAATTTTTTCAAAATGTTGGTGAGTGGAGTAAAGTCTCAAAGCCCTCGCAAGAAAGTGTTTGACTGATTCACTGAACGACGTTTGCTTTCAATAACTCCCACGTTAAATGTTTTGGACACTAAAACATGAACAGTAAAATCTCCTGCTTTGACACATGTTAAAGGTCATTGCTCTTATCACTCTTATCAGTCGTTATTTACCTTTAGTACACGTTTTGCGATAAGAGAGTGAACTTTATGGTGCTCTCGACGGTGGTGATCTTGTGTGGTGATTTTTAACACGAGTCAATGGAGGATATTTTACTGTTCACGTTTTATTGCCCAAAACATTTACCGCGGGAGTTATTGAAAGCAAACGTCGTACAGTGAATCAGTCAAACTTTCTTGCGAGGACTTTGAGGCTTTACTCCACTCACCAACATTTTGAAAATTTTTCACGGTATAATCTTTATTATTTGGGGTGTTTTGGTAAGAAAACAGCAAACTGGAATATGTAAAAAAGGAAAGAAATATTGCGAAAAATAAAGAAACAGAAACTGATTGTTTTTATTCATTTTCTTTTGTTTTCTGGGCACAAATCCTCTCAAATTTCCTCCTTACTAGAAATGTTCATGTTTTAGAACTTTCTTTTCTACCTCTGTAGTTCCTCAGGTCAGAAAACATTTAACGGTTAAAATAATCATCGTTCCTCTCCAAATCAAACTGATGGGTATAAAATTACCAAATAATGATAAAAATTAGAGACGGGGTGTTTCTAGAAAACGGTGGGTGATTGGACACAATGGTGGCCATATTCGGATTCAGAAGGTCATTTTACATAAGAATCTTCAAGAATGGTATCAGATCTCATTTTTTTTTTCTTCAGAGCAGTGATATTAGTTACTTACATGGACGATAGCAATGTTGAATTGACAGCAACTTGTAATTCTTCAATAAGTGTGTGGGACAAGCTTGTGTACATATATATATGAACAGAGTTCTGGTCAAAGGCTAGATAGACTTATGGTACAGTTTTTTCAGAGTGATAAAAATTCTGAAGATGACATTGCTACTCATATATCAAAGTTGCAGAAGAACTTTGCAGAATTAAATGATGAACTGAATAGAGTTGCAAAAACAATGCTACCCGATCTTCTGCTCATGAGTAGAATAATTTCTACACTTCCACCTGAATACTTCGAATTCAAAAGTGTGTGGGAGTCTGTACAAATTGAAGAAAGAACTGTCAATAAGCTAACTGAAAGACTTCGTCTAATTAAGATGCGATTGCCGTCAAAGCAATCTGATTCTACACAGGGCCTGATTATCGCACAGGCCTACTAGGCCCCGGCCTAGGGCACCTCTATCTAGGGGCACCAAAATAATTTTAAAAAATGTAATTTTTTTTTCGGGGGGGGGGGGGCAAAGATTTCCTTTAAAAAATTAACTGAAAGTTGAAATTCAATCCCCTTCGTAGAGGATAAAAGTTGTACGGCATATCTACGAACTATACCTAGGGGTAGATCCCAAATCGTCGCCAATTTTCTAATGCTTAGCTCTAATGTAACATTTAACCATTTAAACCTCAAGTTGGTAATCAATTACATTTTCTTAATTTTGTGAAATGAAATTAATCAATCAAAATCCAGCATAATAAATCAGAATTCCATGCTGATTTGAGATTTCTTTGCAAAAAAAAGTTAAAACTAATTTCTTATGAAGGTGATCTTTTAACTTTGTTACCTACATTCAAACATGCTGCACAAATTATTATTATTATCGAAAGAAAATGCTTTAATTTGTTTGTGGGAAAGGGGGGGGGGCACTAAAATCGTACTGGGCCTTGGGCCCCAACAAGCCTTAATCGGGCTCTGATTCTACAGCTTTTGTTGTCACAAACTGACTAAAAAGTTTGAAAAGAATGCAGTGAGAAAGTGCTATCTATGCAGTAATTCTGGTCATTTTGCCAAAAGTTGTGGCCAGAAGTACAGGAAAGAAGGATTAAATGGTGATGCCTTTGTGTGCACAGTGGAACGTGTTGAAGAAAATGAAGTATGGTTGGCTGACAGTGGAGCGACTACCCATATGATAAGATTTATAAATTATTTTACAAAATATGAATCCTTTGATGCTCCAAAGAAAGTGTATATTGGTAACAGTGATGCCATTTTAGCGTATGGTCAAGGGACTATAAACGTTGAAATGAAAATTCATGGGAAATGGGTAAGAAATTACCTAGTTACAGTTTGGTATGTTCCTGACATCAGTAGAAATCTATTTTCCATTGGACAAACCTTAGCTAAAGGCTTTGAATTTAAGGCATCTAAAACTGGATGTTTATTTGATAGACTTGTTTACAAAAGCTCTACATAAAATCAGGTTTGAAAAACTAAAAGAAATGATAGGGATGCTGAGTTTTTTTTTTTTTTTTTTTTTTTTTTTTGTGATTAATATTTATTATTTTATATGTTTATCATTATTGTTAACTACGTGTATATTCTAATTTAGGGAAGTTTTACATTTTCTTCTTTGTGTTATGTTTAATTTTTTGAACTGTACTTGCTATGTGTATTTTGATTTAGGGGGTGTTGTAATATGAAATCAAAATTTGTATCGTATCATATCGTTTTCAAACCTTCTTATATTTTAATGTTATATAGTTTTGGCAACACTGTTAATTTTTGGTTACTTGTGTGCTCTCTCAGTGGTTGTCGCTTGTGTAGCGTTTTTATCAATATTCATTAAATATATTAAACAAGCATTTCTCAGTCATTTACAATAATCATTTTATCTACTGTTTTTCTTAATAATTCAGTAAATCATAATAAAATTTATAAAGGTACTCTAATCTATTCCCCATAAGTTATTGAAAGCTCTGATTCCAGCTTATTCATTGCACAAAAATAAATTATTATAGTAAAGCAATAATAACTGACCAGCGTTCTCAAATGTATTCTAATTTTTGGATGTGATTTCCAGAATTCAGGATTGTCCTCAGGATCCGAGGTTGTCTGGTCTCCCTGTGTATGATAATTTATGATTTATGCTGTAGTGCGACGTTAAGCTCACTCAACTCAACCAGCCATTAAACGATTAAAAAAAATTCAAAATCCTTGAAAACAATCAAATTTTAAGTATTCCTATTTGATCATTTTGACAAATTAAAGTAATATACTCATTATTTTCCGACATCTATAAAATAGGAAGATTTACTCATAATGTACTTCATGTTCTTTCAGAACAGTGAATTATTGTTATTCACAGTTCAGATCACTGCGATCACTCTCAAAAAATCCTTGGGAATGAAAATAGCAATTTTTTATTTTTATTTATTTTTTAATACAACGACTAGACTATGCAATATATATATATATTTCCAAAGCTTTTACAAGAAAAAAACATGAAAAGTGAATCATACTGAAAAATAATTTCTCTTCTATATAATTTTTTTTTTCTTCTTTCATCAAAACTTTTATACAGTCATATTTTATTTTTTAATTTTATTTTTTCAACTATATATGTTAGCTTTAAGGACATGATAACTGTAAAAATAAAATTTCAGTCTTAATTACAGGAATAAAAAATTATTATTTTAATTATAAATTTTTCGATTGAAATAAACTTTCTCGAGAGAGAGGGGGAAAAAAATAATAATAACTTTACATTTTTTTTTTTTTTAAATATATATTTTATTTGATAATTTTTAACATTATGAAAAAGTAAGGAGTCACTACTATTTTGTTTGCTAAAAAATTCAGAAACCTTTATATATTGTTTTGAATTTTGTGATTTTTGACAAAAAAGAAAAAAAAAAAAGGAAAAAAAAATTAATTATTATTGCAGCTTTTCTTTACAATTTGTTATTCTTATCAGAAGGTGATCACTACTACATAAACAAATTTTACTTACGTGCGAAAATAGCTAAACAATCGAGAACGACTCATGTTTTCTTTCATAATAAACGTATAATGGCTTAAACCTTCGATTTGGTGAACGCATATTTTGTTTACTGCGTCTCAGTTTATGTTTTTATTTTTTATTGATTAATTCTCACGTTGAGACATTATTTACTGGGTTGCAGAGTATGTAGGTAATAGAAAAGCTCCGCGATGGCGAATCCGAGGAAGTTTAGTGAAAAAATAGCTCTTCATAATCAAAAGCAAGCAGAAGAAACGGCTGCTTTTGAACAGATTATGAAAGAAGTTATTGGAGCAACAAGAGTGAGTAAATTAGATCCCTTTATGCACATTAAACACTAAACAAAAATTTCAGTGTATGTTGTGTTTTAATGATGGAGTTTGTTTGTGTATGTGAGGTACAATGCTGTCACAACATTGAACTTCTCTGTTGTGAAATAAACTAATTACCTTGCAATTTTGCATCAATTTAGGTATTTAATTACCACATATTATATCCAGAAACACAAAACATATTTGCATTTCGTTTAGTATTTGGATAAACAAAAAATGTTGTTATTTTCAAACTCGTTTGCCGCTGTTTATTTATTTTTTCTCTAACTTACTTTAATTTCATATTCATATTGTTTTACTGAATTAATCTGTTATTTCAACCAGCCAAATGTAATCAAGTTATACCATTCGTGATAACATTAATTTCACAGGAAGCATCAGCTTTAGCTTTTTAATTTACGAGAAGTAATATTTTTGTCAACAACAGCAGTTTTTCTGTTTAGTGTCCATTTAAATATCGATAGTCGCTATATAAAAATACGTGTATTTTACAAGGTTAAAACATTATTTATTATTCGATATGTAATTTATTAAGTTTAAAAAGCATGTTGTTTACATAATATAAATCCGGAAAAACATATACCAGAATCTGACAACTGCTTCCGTCGAAGTAAAAAATTGAAAACTTTGATTAAATGCGTTGTTTTAGAAGTAAGAAAAAGCATTTTAATTTATAATAACTGTTTTATTTTAAAAATCGATGCAATGAATGTTTATTTTTGTTTTTCAATTATATAATATCATTATTGAAACTTAAGTGTGTGTATCTGCTAAAGTTTTTGTTTATGGATATTAGAAGGAAAAAAAAAAATTCTCTTTTCTTCATTTAATAAACAGGCTATCAAAGTGTAATTTGTTTAACATAAATCATTTAATATTTTTTGTTTATATAACTTCAATCTACATAGTTAAAAAAAAGTGAATTGAGTAGGTATAATTTTCTTCATATTATTAATAGTAATATTGTTTTGTTGATGCTGCATAATATCTTTATTTATTTAAGGATACAATAATTATAGACAATATATGTATATATATATTGTCTAAACTTTTGAAATAGTGTTATTTTTGTTACTATTTTTACTTTTCTCTGTATAAAGAAGATGGATTTGTGAATATTTTTATTTTTACTGCTGGATTTCTACGTATTTACACATTTTGAAATGTCTTGAACATAATTTGACTATTTTTAGAAAATGTCTGTCTGTTAGTGTGTGTATGTGTGACAAAAAGTTTATAGCAACTGTAGCTAAAGCACAAAATTTCATAAAAGTTGATATTTATTTACTACTTGACCTAAATTGGTGTTTATCAACTGTTGGTACAAATTGCCTGGGAACAACTGTAGTGTCTCCCCACAGCTGAATTTGGCGATTATGGCTAAATAATAAATCTAAAAATCATAAGCAAAATTATAAATCATAAATCCAAAATAAATAGCATGCAGGCTGCCACATTATATCGCAAACAGTCCAGAACGACATTGTTATCGTTCAAATCGGTGCCAAAGAATAAGAAATATCGCCAAATTCAGTTGTGGGGAGATACTATAGTTGTACCATTGCCTGACAGGTGGCACTACAATGCTGCATTTTTTTTTTTTTTTTTTCCATTTATGGACAAGCTGTATATAATTGCACACTTTCAACTTCATATGTAAAAGAACCATTATGAAATACTTTGCTTATGACTGAATTTGAGTGTCTATCATCCAATGAGTGGTGGTGCAATTTTCTTTGTGGAGGGAAATGCTATATCTCAGCTTCTATGGCATATCAATGTACAAAATTTGATATAGAATGATCATTATGGAAATAAATATTGAATTAAATTGGTGTATATCTCTCGACAGGTGGCACTGCTGTTACACATCTTCTGGAATTTTTTCTCATTGGTATATCATTGGCCTGAAATCCTGAATAATATTATAAAGACATCAATATTATTAGGTGAAAAATTCTTAAATATAAGACATGAGTTTCTATTTTCTACTAAAATTTAGGAATATCTTTTATTTTTATGGGCAAATCTTTCTGCAAGCAACAATTTCTTTTCTGTGTAAATATTGGTATGTTACCTAAGTTCTGCCATGTCACAAGACTTGTGTAGGACACAACTTTTAGCTTAATCAGACAAGGTGTTTAGACGCTATTGCATTTCAAATAATTCAAGTCCATAAGTTGTAATGATGTAGAATTTCTTTCTTTGTGTTGTCAAAGAACTATTAAGTGGTCCTGTTCATCAAAATCGATGCAGATTGTGTAACAGTGATCTATAATATTCTACACCAACTTTTAGTTCTGTTGGTTAAGATGTTTAGACGCAGTTGTGTTCAGTCACACATGCTCTGTAAAAATAGCAAAAATTGAATTCAGGAGACCTCAAAACACATATCTACACCAAAATCTCATTGCCAATTTTTTTTCATGATTACACATTCCTTATAACAACATTATTTTAATGTTTACAGTCAAGTATTTTGATAGTGCTATTTTTTCAATGTTTCTTGAGATTTTATAATTGATGCATTTTTTCAGCCTAAACATTTTATTTTCTGTTTCAGGGGCCAAAAAACCATCATCTTCATATTAATCAATCTCTAGGTGCCTACCGTGCTGGTTCTTTACCTAATGTAAATCAGATAGCTACTAACAATAGCAGCATTGATCTGCAGGTTAGTCATAACAATTAAATTTTGTTTCTGCAGAATGTGTGAATATTTTTATTTGTATTGTACATTTTTAATTGAATAGGTGGTTCTAATTTTTTAACATGTTTGTGTTATAAGCGGTAGAAGTCTTTCTAGAAATTTAGAATTTTTAAATCAAAGTACCATCAAACCTCGTTAACGTGAATCTCAAGGGGGATAAAAAATTTGTTCATGTTATCAGTAGTTCACGCTATCAGTAACTAATCTTCATACAACTAAACTAATCTCTATTTTGATGGGGATTATGGAAACAGTTCATGTTAAAAGTAATTCACGTTAACAGTGTTTACGTTAACGAGGTTCGATTGTATTATTATTTAGTAAAAATGCACTGGAGGACCGGTGCTGAAAGGAAAAAGAAAAAAAGAAACAACTTTGTATAAACCCGATAAATTTGCACCAGTTGTTTTGGGTCAAAATAAAACCATGACTCTTTCTCAGACCCCCCCCCCCCCAAAAAAAAAAAAAAAGCCTACTAGTGCGCCTGACATTGAGTCGTAGTTTTATTTTGGCTCATTAAGATTTTTTTTGCAATTTATGATGATTATGTGAAATTTATTATTATTATTATTATTATTATTTATGTTTTTAAAATATAACAAATATTTTGTTTATTATGTGATGTAAATCTGTCTCAGTGTCTAAAATTAATGTGAGAAACATAGTTTTTTAAGAACAGTCTGCTATAGATATGGAATGCATAAGAAGAGAAGATAATCCATTTGATAGCAGAAATGTGTGCAGAGTTTTTTTTTTTTTTCCACTCTGCAAAAACCTGGTTAAGACTGTCCTGGATAAAACACTATTTTGTACACTTTGTCTACTATTAATTATTTGTGAGTAGTAAATTAAAAATTATCTTTATTCTTTCCATATGTATAAAACAATTCTTTATTAATATGTGTATGTTTATATAATCAATTTAAATATTTCAAAATAGACATGCAAAATTAACAATATTTAATAAATAAATATTCTTTATTTTTCTAAGGGTGGATTGGATGCAAAAGTGATATTTTATAGTTCGTTTTAACCCCTCCCCCTCTTTTCCCCCACTGATTTCAACTACATTGTTATTTTCTCTCTCCTAGTCGTAAATATCTTTTAAAAGTTTATTATTAAGCATGATGAAATTGAATGGTTCACATTTCTTTCATGCAATTTTTCACTTTCTGTTCATGCAACTTTTCACTATATTGTAATTGTGACAAAAATTTGACTTTCCAATGTTGGTGTATCTATATGCTTTGAGGTCCTATGAAATAATTTTTGATATTTTTACGATGATGTATGTGAGTGAATACGATATCGTCTAAATGCTTTGCTTGAATGAGCTAAATGTTGGTACATATGTTGTAGCCACACACTGTATACATCTTGGAGAATCTACCACTTAGTTTTTTTTTTTTTTTTTTTTTTACAAGGACACAAAGAAATTCTTTATATCTAGCATTTATAGTTTTTTTTTACAGGGACACAACAAAATATTTTGTAATGTTATGGAATTATTTAAAGTGCGTTAGCATCTAAATGCCTCATTTGAATGAGCTTTAAATTTATATACATGTTGTAGGTCTATATTATATTAAACAAACTGTATAGATTTTGGTGAATCTAGCACTAATAGTTCTTTTACAGAGATGCACAAAAGAATTTGGGTATATTACGTTCCGTTAAACTATTACTATTTGGTAGAAAATAATCAAACACCTATTATGATGTTCTCTTTTGTTTATTGAATGGCTTCTCTTTATTGTACAGGGTTCGCACTAAGGAAAAAAAATGAGTGGGATTCTCCCACTCTAACAAAAAAATTAAGTGGGATTTTGAAAATTTAAGTGAGATTTTTGAAATTTAAGTCGGTAATTACATTTTACAGAAAAAAAGTATTTTCAAGAAATATGCAAATTACAGACATGTGGTTGCTGAAATTAAAAATTAGCTGAAATTTTTTCGCTAATGTGATTGATTGGATGATTAGTTCAATATTGATAACGCCACTTTCAATAAACTGATGAAAATTATATATACTATAGTTTTTATCTACATTAAGCATTTTCAGATTTTTTCATTAGCGTAAAAAAAATCTTCAATATACTGGCAATGACTTTTATATCCACATAAAATCTTATTAAAAGTTCACGCCAAGAGTAAAACAAAATTTTCAAGCAAATATACAATATGATTTTTATGTATGTACATTAATCATTCATATTAAAGTAGCAGTAACTAATTATTAGTTTCAAATGTGCATAAAACCAATTGAGTATTAATTTTCTTAAATTGATTTGGAAAAAAATTTCTTACCTGAAAAATCTATTCTTCATTTCCCCCATGTTTACAAATTGTGTATAGGTATGACCACCCCATAAAGATATAATTTAATTGGGAAAAAATAAATAGATTCATTAAGTTCAGCACTAAAGGTCTAAAAATAATTACATATGTCAGAAATATTGAGCACTTCTATTGCTTTATTGTTTCTAGAATTGATCATTGACCACAATCCGTATTCCTGAGATGGGAAAGGGGATTAAAAAAATAATTACAGATTAAGAAATATTAAACTCTTTCTTCTAGAATCTAATAAAGCAAGTTTAAAATGAACGTTATAAATATAATTTATGTTTCAGATGGGTAAATATTGGGAAACAAGACTTCTGCAGAACATTTGATTGCTGATCGCTAGATGGAGATAAATAAAGGGGGAGGTGGGCAAAAAATAATTACATGAGCAAGAAATATTTAACAATTGTATTTATTTACAGGTTCTAGAATCTCATAAAGCAAGTTTGAAATGAATATTGACATTTATGTTGTGGATGGATCAGAAGCTTTTGTAGGCCATTTGATCGCCGATTGTTCCATTTTTATTTATTTTTTTCTTTTCTTTTATTTTTTTAACGAACGATATCCGCGATTTTCTTTAAATAGAAAAAATAAATTCGCGGAGTTCAATGAATTAGATAAATAAATAAATAAATAAATCGCGGAAAAAGCGCGCATACGAAATTTTTTTAAGTGGGATTTTTTTTTAATATTGCGCGATTCCCGCGATCCCGCGCTCTAGCGCGAACCCTGTTGTATTTGAACAACAGTTAATTACTTAAAGTTCAAAAATTCGAGTAGAGTCACTCGGCATTTTTATTATTTCTCTTAAAGTTTTTGCATGTTCACCGATTTGATTATAAATATATATATATACCCTCATGTGCATATATGCACATATTTACATTATTATAGACATTACTTCTGGGAAAAAATATAAATTTTTATTTGGCAGTAAAATTTAGTTTTGTATTTTTTTCATCTGTAATTTCTATTATCAATTAATAATTTTTTTACAAAATTGAAATTAAAATATAAAATTATCAAATGATTAAACATATAAATATGATTTTTAAAATTCTTGAATAAAAAAATAGCATTGCAAATAAAATGTTATAACGAAATGAAAGCCATGCTTTGAAAGGACTTATTGAGATAAATTAATCAAAACATTCAACCTATATTTATGAGTTTTTTTTTTTTTTTTTTAACCTAATATAGAGATGTTAAATAAGATATACTTCCATGTTAAGTACAAAATGACAAATAAACAAATTATTTTTAAGATTATAATTAAGATTATTTTAAGATTATTTTTAATAAAATATTTTTATTGCTAAAATTTCTAACTCAAAGTTAAAAGTATAATTTATTGCTTTAACAGAATAATTTTATGCATTGAACATGTACAATTCAATGGAATTTATTTTGGCTAGTTTCATGTGTTTCTTTCCAGTTTTGTCCAGTGTCCCAGACTTTTCACAAATAAGTGGACTAAGTAACAACCCTGGATGTGCGAGATGATTAGATGTTTTTATGGGCCAAATTTTTCTCTTTTCTTTTTTTTTCATACTATTCTATCTTTATAAAAAATAATTATTTTATGAGGAAAAAAAAAAGTGAAATTATTTAACTATTTTGTTGTGAGTGCTTAACATATGATAAAATGTTTTTATGTGTTTTTTTTTTTTCTGCTAATTTATAAAATATGTTATATGTCCATAGTCAATTGACAGTATTATCTTTTTTTCTTTAAGGCCAGTTATATCCCTTTAAGACCGGGAACATTTTTACCTTAAAGCATTACATTCTTCTGTTTTTGCAAACTGATAGAATAATATGGACTGTAACTGACATTTGTTGATTGAAAATTGTACTTTACACTTTGCTAATTAGCTCGATCGTTTTTTTTCCTGATTTTATTACATACCACTGTTCCAGATGCAAAAATGTGAGTGGATGTCGTGGATGTCTAACCCGTACAATTGTACGCTTTCGGTTGGAAAGGGTTTAACAATATTTTTGGTGCTTACTCGCAAAATATGGGGTTCATTTTGTTTTTTATTGATTGAATTTATATTTAATCATAGCTAAGTAATTTAAATATGTGATTATTTTTTTCTCCTCCAATTGCTGTAATAAATTGTTATTTTGCTACTATATTCAACAAAATTTATATTATTTTTCTAAATTGATAAATTTTCAAAATCCCAGTAGAAGAAACAAACAATGCAGCATGGCAGCCAGCACTGCATATTATTTAAAGCTCTGCAGATTAATTTAAGATCTAAAAAAAAAAAAAAAAAAGCCAGTCTTAAAAATGCAAGTGTAATTTGTTATAGCTCTGGATTTCTGCATTTGTTGTATATTTTCTTTAGCAAAATATACTGTTAATAAATGTTGTATATTTTCTTGCATATTACCTTTGTGGATGCAAATTGTATATATTTTATGAATTACTAATATTTCTTGTGAATTTGGGATATTTGACTCTGCAGATTAATTTAACATCTCAAAAAAAAAAAAAAAAAAAAATGCTCAGCTTAAAAATGCAAATGTAATTTACATTATGGCTCTAGATTTACATTATGGCTTTATTACTGTAGTTGTCACATATTTTCAATTTATTATCTTTGTAGATGCAAATTTTACACATTTTATAAATTACTAATATTTCTTGTGATAACAGATTTGATCCATCATACCTGCATCACAGATGGATTTTGTTTTGCTGCAGATAGATGCAGGGAATTCTGCTACTGGGTTCAAAATAATGATTACTCAGCATAAATCAGCAATTCTTTTCGTAATTTGTGGTTTTTTTTTTTTTTTTTTTTTTTTTTAAATGCTGCTTTTTTGCAAGATGATTATTGAAATACTTAATTATTATTATTTTTTTTTTATTAAAGTTTTTAAAGGGGATTCATTAAAATCAGATTTTTAGGAAGAATTTGTTTTAAGTTCATTAGGGGTCTTCACTAAGATCATATGTTTTTGGAAAGAATCTGTTTTCAGGGTCAAATTTTTCCCAGATCTGTAATTTCAATAAGATATCTATGATGGTTGCTACTAAATTAATCTGACACAGTTTTGATGAAATAACTGTTTACAGTATGAATTTTTTTTTTTTTTTTTTTTTTTTGTCTAATATTTTTGTTTCTGTAATATAACCTAACTACAATTAACATTTCTTCCATTATATGAAGAAATTTTATATATATATATATTTTCCATTTTCTCAAAAACAACTCTAATGTTTTTGATGAAAATCTAAGTTTAGGATATTTTTTAAAACTTAAAATGAATCTGACAACTAGTCATCTCTGAAAACACTATTTTTAGTAGTAGGCTATTCCTTAGACTTAAGTGCCTCACCAGTGGCCAAGAAGTTTTGCTCTTGTAGGTGGTAAATGTAAGGTGCCGGGTTTTATTTCAGGTTGCACTCACTGGCTTTGCTGTTTGGAATTTTCTGTACTTTTCTTCAAAACTTGCATAAATTCGGGCTATGACCCCTTAGGACCCCCATGGAAGTCACTTTGCCTAGGCTTAGTACCCCACTACATAGTCAGTTGGCCTTATTCCCGAACGCAAACTTAGCCTTAATTATAATTTTAAGTTGCTTAGAAGATTCTTTAAATTTACTCACCAATTTTTTGGCTGGTTACTAAACAAAAACTTTTCTGATTCAAAATTTTTAAAGAAACTTCTTTAAATTGTCTAGATTTCCTGAACTATCCATTTAAATTCGCTGATTTTTGTGAAGTATTCTTTTTAAGTTTGTTGTGAAAGGTCCAGTTTCAAATCTGAATTTTTTCTAGATAAACCCTGGAAAATATGGTTTCACAATTAATTGATAAAATTTGTCATTTTTTGTGGCCAATTGTTCAAAACGGGTAGAACTTTTGCACTCACCCAATAACATACTATTATATTACATACAAAGCTATTTATTGTAGGCAATAAGAGTTTAAAAAAAATAGATACACACTCTTGACATTAGAATACAGCTGTTTGTTTATTTTAAAAACAGCAGAATGTTTCCTTTTTAGGCAGATTTTTATTTCAACTCTGATTTTTATTTTTTCTTCTAAGAAAATACTTAGAATTTTGCCCAATCAGCCTAAATTTCTCCAAAATCTCTTTCATGCATTTGGACCAATTCTGCACCCTGGTTGTCATTGACAGTAAAATTATTTTTCTCTGATTAACTGCATTACGCCAAGAAGAAACCATGATATAATAAATGGCTGTATTTGTTTTGATGGAAATTAATGGTGAAAGTTTTTGAAGTATTAGAAATTGATCTGGATTGTAAATTTGAAAGCTAATTTTCATTGAAAAATTACCCAAAGCAGTAGTTTTTGACTATTTTATAACGAAAAAGATTAGGATTTTTCATGAACTATTCTTCCACAATTTGCCAAAGTTTTTTTTTTTTTTTTTTTATTAAATCCATTAAAGGAAGTAAATTAGAATTTCTTTTCAGTTATGTAAAAATATCACACAATCCTTCATAACATATTAATATTAAAAAAAATCCATTTTCAATGATGCTCTTATTTCTGTTTATATTGTCAGCTTATTTTCAAATATGTATAATATTTGACAGAGAAATGTTAATTAGTTAACTCATTTTGAAAGTTAAGTAAATGAGGTAACTATTTTCTAATTCTTCATTCCAAACAAAAACATTATTTATTTTATAAATTAGCAAGCATTGCCTGCTTTGCTAATCACTATATTCAAATGAATAATAATAATAATAATAAAGAATAGTTTTTTTTTTTTTTTAATTGTTTTATAAATAAAAACTGACTAAAAAAAAAAAAAAAAATCTTAAGTGGGTTGTATAAATAAATTTAAGTAAGAGATATTGCTAAATTCACAAAAGAGAAAATTATAATAGTGTATAAGTAGTTTTCTTCATATAGTATGTTGTTTAGTTTAACGCTATTGCACACCAAATAATTTGGGTCCATAGATCATAATAATAAATTTTGTTTTGTTCCAGTAAAAATCTGTAAGTGCTAGACTCACCAAAATTGATGAAGTTCATACGATGGTTACCCTATAACATGCATATAAATTTTCAGGTTAGTCAGATGAGGCATTTAGATGCTATTGCATTTTAAATAATTTGAGCCTATAAGCCACCGTGAGCAAGTATTTTTCTTTGTATCCCTGTAAATAACTATAAGAATTAGATTCATCAAAATCTATATGGTGTTTGCGACTGGGACGTGTAACATCTGTATGAATTTTCAGTTCATTCAAATAAAGAGTTAAGACACAGTCACACTTTAAATAATTTGAGCCCATAGGGCATAATGATAAAGAATTTTTTTTTTGTGTCCCTGTAAAAACCTATAATTTCTAGATTTACCAGAATCTTTATGCTTCAGGCGAGGTTGATCTACAGTTACATATATAAATTTTCAACTCAATTGGATAAGGTATTTAGATACTAAATGATTTCAGCCCATAGGCCATAATGGTTAAAAAATTTTTGTTGTATCCCTGTAAAAAAACTGTAAGTACTACATTCATCAAGAGCTATGCATTTTGAGCAACAATAACCTTTAACATGTACATAAATTTTCAGCTCATTCTGATGAGGCATTTAGATGCTATCGCACTTCGAATAATTTCAGCTCATAGGCCATAATAAAAGAGAATATTTCGTTGTGTTTCTGCAAAAAAAAAACTATACGTGCTATATTCACCAAAATTTATGCACTTCGTGCAACAATGACCTATAGCATGTGTGTAAATTTTCAACTCAATTGAAAAAGCATTTAGATGCTATCACAGTTAAAAAAAATTTGTCCCATCTAGACCATAATCATAAAGAATTATTCTTTGTGTCCCTGTAAAAAAACTGTAAACACTAGATTCACAAAAATTTATGCAGTTTGTGTGATGGTGATTCATAATATGTGCATAAATTTTTATCTCAAACGAATGAGGCATTTAGTAAAGGGCAAAAGTGAGAAAATTCATTAGTGGCCAGTGGCCGGTACTATCAATTTCATTAGTAACCATTTTTTAACACTTTCCAACAAGGTTGAAAAGTGTTTATGACTTCGGTTTGTCTGTCTGTCTGTCTGTCTGTCTGTCCGCGCTCTAACTCCCGTAAATATTTATGGAATTTCTTGAAACTGATATATGTTATTCTAGTTTACTATCGAACGGTCCCTATTGAAAATGGAGTTTATACCTCTACTGGTTTGTGTACAGGGACATCCGAAAGTATTTCAAAGCATTGTGTTCTATGAGAGGTATTTCTATAAACCATATTTTCATACCTTTACTCTAGACATATCTTAATGAAATTGAAATATGTTATTCAAGTTCACTATCGGGCGTTCCCTATTAAAAATGGAGTTTATACCTCTACTGGTTTGTGTACAGGGACACCCGAAAGTATTTCAAAGCATTGTGTTCTATGAGAGGTATTTCTATAAACCATAATTTTATACCTTTACTGTAGACATACCTTCATGAAATTAAAATATGTTATTCCAATTCACTATTGGACGTTCCCTATTGAAAATGTAGATTATACCTCTACTGGTTTGTGTACAGGGACACCCGAAAGTATTTCAAAGCATTCTGTTCTATGAGAGGTATTTCTATAAACCATATTTCCATACCTTTACTCTAGACATATCTTAATGAAATTGAAATATGTTATTCAAGTTCACTATCGGACGTTCCCTCTTGAAAATGTAGTTTATACCTGTACTGGTTTGTGTATAGGGACACCCGAAAGTATTTCAAAGCATTGTGTTCTATGAGAGGAATTTCTACAAACCATATTTTCATAACTATACCGTAGACATATCTTAATGAAATTGAAATATGTTATTCACACTCACTATTGGATGTTTCCTGTATCAAATGGTGGAAATACCACCATCGGTTTATGTACAGGGACACTCAAAAGTATTCCAAAGCATTGCGTTCTAGGAGAGATATTTCTCTAAATCAAATTTTAATAACTTTACAATCCACGAAGTTTTAGGAAATTTAAATATGTTATTTTCATGCACAAAAGAATGCTTTGCATAGAATGTAGCATGATTAGCATTAGATTTACAGGGTGACATAAAAATATCCAGTGATATTAAGAGGTATTAATAAAAAATTGCTAGAATTGTACTTTCGTTTAAGTTAAGCGTTTTTAACACTTTCTAGCATTTTTTAATTGTGAATATGATTTCCGTTTTGTGTATCTGCCTGTCCGTCCGTCTGTCTGTCTGCCTGTTCGATCTCTAACACCCGTAAATCTTTATGGAATTTCTTAAAACTGATATATGTCATTCAAGTTCACTATCGGATGTTTGCTATTGAAAATGGAGTTTATACCATACCTCTACCGGTTTGTGTACAGATACACCCGAAATTATTTCAAAGCATTGTGTTCTATGAGAGCTATTTCTATAAACCATATTTTCATACCTTTGCTGTAGACATATCTTAATGAAATTGAAGTATGTTATTCAAATTCCCTACTGGATGTTTCCTGTATAAAATGGAGGAAATACCACCACCGATTTATATACAGAGACACTCAAAAGTATTCCAAAGCATTGCGTTCTATGAGAGATATTTCTATAAATCAAATTTTAATAACTTTACTTTCCACGAAGTTTTAGAAAATTGAAATATGTTATTTATATGCACAAAAGAATGCTTTGCATAGAATGTAGCATGATTAGCATTAGATTTACAGGGTGGCACAAAAATATCCAGTTATATTAATAGGTATTAATAAAAAATTTCTAGAATTTTACTTTCGTTTACGTTAAGCGTTTTTAACACTTTCTAGTATTTTTTAAGTGTGAATATGATTTCAGTTTTGTGTATCTGCCTGTCCGTCCGTCTGTCTGTCTGCCTGTCTGTCTGTCCGATCTCTAACTCCCATAAATATTTATGTAATTTCTTGAAACTGATATATGTTATTCAAGTTTCACTATCGGATGTTCCCTATTGAAAATGGAGTTTATACCTCTACAGGTTTGTGTACAGGGACACCCGAAAGTATTTAAAAAGCATTGTGTTCTATGAGATTTATTTCTATAAACCATATTTTCATACCTTTTCTGTAGACATATCTTAATGATATTGAAATACGTTACTCAAATTCCCTATTGGATGTGCCCTGTATAAAATGGAGGAAATACCACCACCGATTTATATACAGGGACACTCAAAAGTATATCAAAGCATTGCGTTCTATGAGAGATATTTCTATAAATCAAATTTTAATAACTTTACTTTCCACGAAGTTTCAGGAAACTGAAATATGTTATTTAAATGCACAAAAAAATTCTTTGCATAGAATGTAGCATGATTAGCATTAAATTTACAGGGTGACCCAAAAATATCTATTTATATTAAGAGTTATTAATAACAAAATGCTAGAATTGTTACGTTAAGCGTTTTTAACACTTTCTAGCATTTTTAAGTGTGAATATGATTTCAGTTTGTGTATCTGTCCATCGGTCTGTCTGTCTGTAAGCCCGCGCTTTAACTCCTGTAATTATTTATGGAATTTCTCGAAACTGATATATTTTATTGGAGTTTACTATTGGAT
Organism: Salticus scenicus; assembly: GCA_963930645.1. NCBI lineage: Eukaryota > Metazoa > Arthropoda > Arachnida > Araneae > Salticidae > Salticus > Salticus scenicus. The sequence goes on along the minus strand of OZ005654.1, from coordinate 103,155,309 downwards.
GTTCCATATTGAAAATGGAGTGAATATCTCTTCTGCTTTGTGTACAGGGACACCCAAAAGCATTCGAAAGAATTGTGTTCTATGAGTGTTATTTTTATAAACATTATCCCTATAGAATTTTCCCCATTTGAAATGACATTAATAGGTCCTGTACAACTAGTTTGTTTAGAGGGACAAAAAAAAAAAAAAAAAAAATGCTAGTGCATTACGTTTTAGGACAAAATTTTTTGAAAGTTATATTTAAAAGTCTTTCTACTGTAAAAATCATAAAAATATTGAAATTTATTGTTAATACTCTAAAATAATGTTTTGTATAGAATATGATATGATTAACTTTCTGATTTACAGGGCTACACTAAAATATTCAGAGAGATCAAAAACTGTAATTATAATATAATGGCTACATTTTATTTTGCGTTAAGTCTTTTTAACACTTTCCAAAATGCCTAAGACTAATTTTAAAATCAATTAATCTATCTGTATATTTTTCAGTCCTTCTGTTTGTTGTGTGATAACTTAGGCAAAGAATATTGAATATTATTCGATACAACAATTACGTACAGTTGGAAAGTGTTACTAATCAATGCGTACTGCATGATTTTTCTTTCTTGTTAAAGTTAGTGACCACTTTTTTTTAGGATGAGAGGGAGAGGACTATTTCTTTTAGACAGGGAAAAGCATTTGCATTATTTTGCAGACCATAGGGAGGGGGGGGGGGGGAAGAAAGAAAAGAAATATGACTAGTTTAAATACATATAATAATAAAATAAACGGATAATGAAATTGTAATTTGTTACAACACATTATCCATGTTTTAAAAATAGGCCATCCTAAATTAAAATCTCTTCAGGACTGAAATAATAATAGTAATATTTTTATCTTTTAGTTGATTAAGTTATATATCACTTTTTTATTATTATTATTTAAATAAAATAGTCTGTTACTTCACACTTCAGCATCATCAATTCATCAATACCTTACATGCTCATGTGTAAAGACAATTAGCAATTATATATATATATATATATATATATATATATACAGGGTGATCAATTTAAGAGTACCCATTGGTTTTTCTTATTACCCTTAAATATGACGGACGTGGCAATTATTCTAACACTGAACTATAATTGTTTGAACCTTGTTTAAGTTTGGGAGACAATTTCCAACACTGTTGGACTGTTACAACTTTATTTGTGAGGTAAAACAGAAATGGAGATGCACAATTTTTTTAATCCTGTAATAATTTTATTTATCAAACACAAAATTTAATTAAAATTTTTTTCATTATCATTCCTACATTACATTTACATTATCATTATCATTTTTACATTATCATTTCATAGGCTTTTCCAGAGAAGCCCTGCAAACATCGATGAATTAAAACAGATCATAACTGAAGAAATCTCGTCAATAACACCAACAGCGCTGCAAAGTGTGTCAAAAACCTGGTTCGACGTGTTCATGTTTGCATTTAAAATGGTGGCGAACATTTTCAATATTTTCTGTGAGGAATGATAATGTAAAAAAATTGAATTAAATTATGTTTTTCAAAAATAAAATTATTACAGGAGTAAAAAAAAATGTGCGTCTCCATTTCTGTTTTACCTCACAAATAAGGTTGTAACAGTCCAACAGTGTTAGAAATTGTCTCACAAACTTAAACAAGGTTCAATCATACTTCAATGTTAGAATAGTTGCCACATCCGTCAGATTTAAGGATTATAAGAAAACCCACGGGTACTCTTTCTGATCACCCTGTATATATATATATATCATACCTGCCAACATTTGAAAATGACAATTAGTAGCACACCAATTTTAAAAATGGATTGGATGGTTGGTTGGTTCATTTTTATCATGCAACACATGAATCCTAAACAAATAAATGTATATTACTGTATTTTCCTGCGTATAATCCACAGGGTACTATTTTCAGTCCTGATGAAAAATTTTCCATAGATAATACGCACTGCCAGATATCCGGCTTTTATTTGCCAGAGCAATCCGGCCACATTATGTTAAATGTTTTTACCCCCCCCCCCCCCCCCCCCCCAAGATTAAATATTTTTAAAGTTATTATTTTTATCGAAATAATTTGCATTAATGTTCATATATAATGAAAGACTGTACTGTTTAAGAAACAAACACTATTTATGAAATCAAGTGTAAAATAATTTTATTCTGAATTCAGAATTACTCTTTTTACACTGTATTTAACCAGTTACTAAAATTCAGCAAAAATGCTAGCCAATCAATAAATATTTTTGTTGTGTGTTTAATTATGTGTATAATTTTAAATATAAATTATAATTAATGCAAAAAATTATAATCTTAGCATTGGGATAATTATTTTTAAAATGTTAAAATATAAATATTAATTATATTCAATGGCTTCTGCAGGCATTTGATCATCGATTGTTAGAGGATGGAAAAAGGGGGGGGGGTAAAAAAAAAAGTGAGAGATATTGAACAATTCTACTTCTTTATAGGTTCTAGCATCTAATAAAGTACATTTAAAAAGAACATTGACATCTATGTTGCGGATGGAAAAAGATTAGGAATCCCAAGGTGCCGCAGGGCGTTTGTTTGCCGATCGTTAGGGGGTGGGTTGGGGCGCGGGGGGACACACAAAAAAAATACACGAATGAGAAATATTTAACAATTCTGTCTCTTTATACATTCTAGAATCTAATAAAGCACGTTTAAAATGAAAATTGACATTTATGGAGCGGATGGAAAAAGATTGAAAATCGCAAAGCAAAACGTAGTCAAAAATGTTGCAGTTTTGGTGCTAGATAAAAATTCGTAATTTTGAGCCGATTTCCGTAGCATCGTAGTTTACGGCCCAAATTCGTAGCAACTACGAATTATTCGGAGCAGTTGGCAGGTCTGATATATATATTACTTTTTTTCTGAAGAGACATCTTTTTAAATGATTTTATTTCAATAGAGTTAAGGTGCTTTCTTTTAAAAAGTATAGATACAGAGAAACTTAAGATAACCTTCATAGCTGTCAGCATTGCAGCATTAAAAAAAGAAAGATTTCTACTTGAAAATAACAGGAAGAAAAAATGATGATCGTTAGTGGAAAGGAAGGAGTGCACAAAGGTGAAAGATATTGAAACAGTTCTACTTCTTTAAAGATTCCAGAATCTGATAAAGTAAATTTAAAAAGAAAATTAAGATTTAAGTTGCAGTTGTAGAAAGATTCGAAATCACAAGGTTTCTACAATTTGACCGCAGATCGTTAGTGGGAGGGGGGGGGGGGACACAAAAAATTACATGAGTAAGAAATATTGACTAAATCTATATATCTTTATGACCATTGATATTTATGCTCTGGAGGGAGAAAAATAAAAAATTATACTGCTTTTGCGAGGCACTTGATTGCAATCGTTGTTTAAAAAAATTTTATAAATCACAGAAAGTGGCGACTGTAGTGGTGATTGATTCTTACGTTCTTAATCGCCATCGTTTTTTATGTAGTCGCCATGTGGCGAGTGGTGACTGTAATTTTTGCCCTTTAGCGTTTAGATGCTATCGCACTTTACAAAAATTTGGGACCATAGGTCATAATGATAAAGAATTTTCCTATAAAAAAACTAAGTACTAGATTCACCAAAATCAATAGGATTCGTGCTATGGGGATTTGTAACATACATACCAAATTTCAGCTCATTTGAACAAAGCGTTTAGATGTTATCGTGTTTACTCACGTACACACATACATACACACACACATACATTATCATAAAATAGTAACTATGAATTCAGGGGATCTTAAAACATGTATAAACATCAAAATCTCAAATTCTGATTTTTGACATGATTGCAATACTTTCCTCACTATAGTGTTCTGAAAGTAAAAATCTGAAGTGACTCTACTTGGCTTTCTGAACATTAGTATTATAATAAACAGTTGTTTAAATAAATTTAAATAAAAGACATAGTTAAATAAACAAAAGAGAAACTCATAGTAACTTGCTTGAATATTTCTGCCCAAGTTGTATGTCATTAATTTTTGTCATAATTATTGTACTTTCCTTACATGTGTATGTTCGGAAAGTAAAACAAACAAACATTGAAATTGCTCAAAACTTTGCTTTGGGTCCATACAGCCTTCAGCAATATTTTCCTCACCCGCACTATCTTGGATGTGCATGCCTATTGCCTGTGACAATGCCTTATTCATGAACTTCAATTTTGGGTGTTTATTGGACAACAGTTATGAAACAGACTGTGTTGAAAAAATCAAAGTAGCCCTTTTATATTTAAATCACAGTTACAAAGGAATGGTACTATATGTATTGCAAGACTGTACATAGTATTAAATGTCGCATTATTTCCTATATTTTATTTGATTTATCCGCTGGACTGTAAAATAACAGCAATTTTGTGCCAAATATAATATTACAATATTCTATAAGTGCTATTTCAATCGTATGAGGCAACTTTTTTTTTGTGGTTACATGTATTTTCCATTTGAAATACCGTATATTTCCGTGTATAAGCCGAGAATTTTTGGAAATTTTTCGGAAGCTGTATTATAATGGTCGGCTTATATACGGATCTACATTTCTAGCAAAAAACGTACTTCAGAAACAATGATTGAATACATATATTTTAAGCTTAAAAAGTATATATATAGTAAAATAATTATATTAAACCTTATTTTTAAATAATTATCACATATAAAACTCTTAAATTAGCAATTTTAAATTTATTTCACGAAACGCTCGATGTAGTCACGTTTGTTTACATTTCTTTTTGACCTGCCGGTAACTGAAGTCATCGGCAGAGTGTACAAACAGAGTAAATTCTCTGTCTGATTCAGAAATAGTATAAGAAAAACTTGAAAAAAACAGGACTCCCGATCATATTTTTAATTTATACAATTAAATTTAAATCATCTCTGTTTAAAATGTTTCTAGGCTTACACTAGCAAAAGCGGCAAAGCTTCGTTTTTTTTTTATAGAAGTATTTTTATTTTGCTGAAGATTGCCTTGAAGCACTGATAAAAATACTGAAAAGTAGAAATATACAAAATAATTTAGATACGTCATTAAAAAAAATCGATGCAATCGGACTTTACACGGCTTATTTATGTAAACATCCAGCAGCGGCATTGCTTCATCGACGTTAGGGTTAGGTCTCCCGGCCCGGTATTACGGTAGCCATCGTTTTCGGCTGCCGGGACGCATATTTACTACCTTTACTTGAGCTCAAACGGGGAGACAGTTCGACGTTGTTGATTGGTTTTTGTTTTGCGTGTCATATCTGACGTCACGCTTTCCGCCAAAGTTTAATGGAAAATTCTATCCTACAAAGCTATAATGATAATATTTTATTGTATTTTGACTTTATTTGTAAAATGTTTGTATTTTCGGAGTCAAAATTTCCTCCATCATTCATTCATGAAATTGAATCAATTTCTGTTAATATAATTATAATTCGCAGTAATATAAAAAATTTAGAAGAGTGTGAAAAATAGATACAAGAGTTTGGCGAGTTGAAAATGAAAAACACCAAGTGGAAATCAAGATCACTGAAGCCCCAGCTCAAAGATTTGCTTGCTCTTAAGTATTAATATAAGGCCCCCCCCTTTTTTTTTTTTTTTTTTTTTTTTCCCGCTCCATTTAAATTTTTATATGTATCGTAGTTATCGTACAGCAATTTTAAAGAAAAAGCCGTTATGTAAATATAATAATGAATAGATAGATAAAACAACACATTTCCTATTCTGTTTTCAATTTCAATTTTAATTTCAATTTCAATTATTTTAATTAATTAATTTATTTATTTCAATCTTTTTGTCTTTGCAATACGCAAATAATTTTAAAATATGTTTAAATGTGGCGCCATCTGTATAATCGGATGTTAGTTAATGCACTTAAAATATTATTATTTATTTAATTTATTTTATCTAAGTATTTTATATTAATAGATTTTACAAGATATTTTAATTTTAATTTATAAGGATACAAATGAAATTTATATGCAGCTGTACTCTACGTTACTTACTTTTCATATAATAAGCATTTATTTATTTATTTTTTATTTATTTATTTTTTATTTATTTATTTTTGAATTTTCTTAACTGTTTTATGTTACAATACATTATATTTATTAATTTATTTTTTAATGTCAGAGCAATGATTTTCAATAGCATAAATATTTTATATTTTATAACTGGAATCTTATTTAGAATATCAAAAAAAATTCTGCATGAATGTTTTTAGTAGTTACTATATATAAAAAGAATTTTTTTAAATTTTGCCTTACAAAAGAGCTATATTTTATTTATTTATTCATATATTTTTCAATTAGTTATAGCATTTTGTTTTAACCCTTTCGCTACCAATATTTTAAAAATAAAATAAAAATTATAGCAATAAACAAATTTAAAAATGAAATTAAACAGTGTAGTGCTGCCATCTATTAGTGATACTTTAAAATATCAGTGCTTTTGGTAAGAAAATAGCTAAAAATGCAGACAAACTTTTGAAATTAGTTTTAAAACATCTTATGTATATATTAAAAAAAAAAAAAACTAAAAAGCATGTCTTTGATCATGGACGTCAGTAGTGAAAGGGTTAATCTTCATCTCAGAGATAAATGATGCGAATAACAATTGAAAACATATTTTTCATGAAATTTTTGAAGTAAAATTTGTCATCTATATTGTATTTCAATATTTCTTAGTAATATATAATATACTTTTTCTTCTACTATATGGTTAAGAAAAAGTTGTACCGTGAAGTATAAAAAACTATTTTTACCATAAAATGGACAAATAATGCAAGAGAGAGAAGGAGAGAGAGAGAGAAAAAAAAAAAAAAAAAAAAACAAAAAAAAAAAAAAAAAAGGAAGGAAGAAAAGAAGATAAAGAAAAAGACATATATTTTCAAGCATACAAGAGTTTAGAACGACTTTAATGGATAAGCCATATTCCTTAAATCGTATTAAATTGTTTATTTATTTTTCTAAAAGTACAATAAATTAATAAGGCATTTAGTACTACGTATAATTATGTATTTTTCAAATCAGATTTTCACAAAGTGTTATTATTTTTTTATTCATTTAATATTTTTAAATTTTTTATTTCGATGTTTGTAATTTTACTTTCCCTAAGGTTCGAAAAAAAAATCTTTTTTGTTTTGTTTTTTTTAATTTATAAAGTATTTAGAATACTAACAAGGTATTTAGTATTATATGTACTTATTTAGTTTTGAAATCAGGTTTCATGTATATATATATTGAATATTTTTAAATTTCTTATTTTGATGATTATAAAAGAATAAAAGTAAAAAATATTTTTTGTTGTTAAAAATAAATGCATAAATAAATAATTTTATCTGCAGAAAATTAATTTGGTAAAATTTAAATTACTCAGAAGAAAACATTGTTTTTCAAATATAGTTAGAAAACTCTTTCAAATATTCATATTAATTTATTCGCATAAAACGAGAGGAATATTGTAGATTATTACTGATTTAAGCTAAGTACTATAAGCAGTGGAGAATCATTGCGTCATAAAAGGTAGCAACCAATCCACAACGTCAAACTGCATCCCCGTTTGAACTCGAGTAAAGGTAGTAAATATGCTGCCGGGACTTGCGTTCGCGTCTGTGTTTGCCTCCCTTCTGATAGGGTTGCCAGAGTTAAAACTATCGCCGTTGGCGAACAATCTGCGAACGTTTTACGTTATGGCTAAGCAAGGTAAGGAATTCTATTGGATAAGCACGCATTTCGCGCAATTTCATTGGACAGATTATCCTGAAGGTTGTATAGATTGGCAATATTTTCTCCATTTCGGCGATATACTCAAACTTTAAAAAGAGTATTTTTTCAATTCGGCTTATACACGGGTTTGCAATTTTGGGCAAATTTCTGCAGGGATAAATGTACTCTCGGCTTATATACGGATCGGCTTATATTCGGAAATATACGGTATATTATTTTGCTTTATTTATTTAGATATCAATTTGAATTAATCAAATATTCTATTTTAAGTACATGTTAATTTTTTTCAACATAATTGTATTGTTTTTGTTGTATAATGAATTGAAATGTGGTTATACATGATTTGACACTATGTTAATTTAAAAGCATAAGAATACTTTTTCAATGTATGTTTGATAAACTTATCCTAGAAACTGATATATCTTCGAAACTTTAATTAACATTGCATAAAACTTAGCTTCTTTTTTAGGTTTAAAAAAAAAAAAAAAAAAAAAATGAAAACATAAATATTCGTGAAATAAATTTTCAAAAAATAAATGCCCTACTCTATTTTTTAAACCTCATTTTTTATTCTTTCATGATCATTTTTTGATTGTTCCTTTGTGTTGTAGTTGCATTAGTTTTGATTTAAATAAAAGTTCTTTCTTTTCCGAAGCATTTATATTAAAAATTTAGTTTTTAAAGATATTTTTATATTACCTTTTTCTTTTTATACATCTACCTTTTCTTTCTTTTCATTCATTTTTTCATTTTATTATTTTTCCGAATTCTGTTTTATTTCAGTGTCTGTATCAAGATTATGAGGCTAAACCTGTAAATAGCTGTATATATATGCCTTGTCGGGTACGAATAATAAGTTATTTCAACTTTTTAAAAAATTTCTAAAAGAAAATTTTTTGAACAATATTATTTCAAGCGAAGAAAATTTTTTTTTAGATTAAATATAAATGTTTTTTGTGATTTTTCATTTTGTTGCTGTTGTATTTTGAAAAATTTTGCTATAAATTCAGATACTACTTAAATTCGATAATTGCAGAATTGTATGATTGATATGTATATGATATAAAAGTTTTTGCTTTTAAATTTTTTCCAAACTTCAATTTAAACGCTTAGTTAGATAGATCTTAAAAATTGAATTATATTGAAAATAAATTGCTCAAGAAATACATTTTGTTTGAAATAATAATTTACAAACATTGATATTAAAATAATAAATTTGGGTGAGTTTTTTTTTTTATTTTTATTTATTTACTTGTTACTTATATTTGCATAATAAGGTAGAATGGGGAAAAAATTTCAGATTTGTCTTGTTAAAAACAGATGTCTATCAATAAAATAATTGTGGCTTGATCCTATGAACATTTTTGCAAATTATTATTTTGAGTATCATCTTCAGCTTATGCAAGAGCCCAAAATTTTATAATATCTGACATATTTTGTGATTTTTTTCTGTAATTTTTATCCCAAAAATGAATTTAGAATAATGTTAATACATAACAAATAGATTTGAAAAATATTGTATTTTTCTTTGAAAATTTACATAATATTCTAAATTTGTCGAAAATAACTTAAAAATGACACCCCCCCCCCCCATCAAAATTTAAGGCACATGCACGAGCTGAAAATATTAAATAAATGACACTGACAGGGAAAGAAAAGTGTCTAATTTTTCAAATTTATTTTTATTATAGAGTCCCGGTTACCTGAAAAGTTCGTGACCCAAGCATTTTTAGTTAATTGAGACCCCATAACAGAGCCTGGCTACCACACAGTCACCCAGGGCTCGTATCCTGGGCACAAAATTTTACTAATTGTTAAAATTATCTGATCTAGGTTAAAAATATATGATCTCAGATTCTTCTTCTTCTTCCTCCTTTTTTTTTTCTAATTCAGTTGTGTTTCATTTATATGAATAAAATTTTAAAATAAAATCTATCGTTTGACTGAGTGAAGTAATTGTATTAAAGCCAAAAACAGAAACAGATTAATTTTTTTCTAATTACTTTTCTCAGTAAGTCTGCTTTTTTGCCAGCTATAAATCAATTGGCCATTGCATAGAACTAGTGCGACATAAAACCCAACCAACCAATCAGATATAAATTGTAGTAAACAGACTTTTTCTTTTATTTTGGGGAAGGGGGGGGGGTAGGATCTTCAAAGGGGGCACGAAAAATTGTAAGTGCCCTGGGCACAAAAATTTGTTAGTCGGGCCCCTGCTCCATAGACGTTTTTGGACAACTGGAAAGCTATCATTTTATCTAAAGACTAAAGAGTAATAGGTGAAGAAGAATCATTATGACTTCAAATCATTATTGAAATCTTGGAAAAAAATTGTGGCTAAAGGTTGAGTCACTTGTTTTTGGAGTAGTTGATTCTGATGAATCTATATAATGGTTCTGATTTAAATCATGAATAGTTCTTGGAAATGTTTAAATTGCTTCCCAGGGAAACATCTGATGTTGAAATCGAAGTCAGATTTTGTCCAAACACTGACAAACAAAACCTTAATTATTGAAAAAAAAAAATAGTTGTAGCAGTCAGAAGATAATGTTGATGAAGATAAGCTTGAAGAGATGGAAAATTTCAGTATTTCACGTATTTAAATTACAAAATTTTATTTGGTATGTTTAAAGCATTAGATGAGGCCACCATTTAGAATTTTCTATTTTTTAAAAGATAAGCGTGACGAGACTGCTTTGAAGTAATCTTAAAATGAATAGCACAGAAAAATAATTGCCCATTTTATTAAATAATCAAGATAATTTATAAGTAATTTTTTTTTTTTTTTTAAATTTATTGCAATTTTTTTCTTCTTTTTTTCTTTTAAATGCTTTCATTAAATTTTCTCCTTTGAAATAAATCCATTACATGTGTTTTAAGTTTACGCATTCAGGGTTATATATTTTATCATGTAGATATAGTTTAAATGTTTTTAAAATGTTTTCATTATTAAAATCTATAAGACCTTTGTTATCAAACTCATTTTTAGAAATTCGGATGAAGCATTTCGGTTAAGCTGATTTTTGGAGAATCAGAATTCAAATAACCGTTGTTCTACTGTATTAACATTATCCTAGATTTATTTTGTCAATATAAATTGCAGAAGAAAAAAAAAAAAAATCAAAATCAAAAGATCTCAATTTCAAAATTTAAGCCTTTTGTGCAGGCTGAAGGCGAAATCCTCAATTTTTTTTTCCAGAAATGCTCATAGGGCCAATCATACACATAATGGGGTATAATTTTTGGTAACACAAGTTTTTTCTTTTACTTCATTTGACTGCATAACAAATAAAAATATGTTTTATTAATGTCGTCATTTTAAAAAACAAATATAGATTTAACAAATTAGATTGTATGATTATTTTGTGAATTACAAGAAAATGTGTTTATATGATGAAAACTTAACTTTGATTTGATAATCAAAGTATTCCCCCCCCCTCCCCTTTTTTTTTATGCCTTCACTCCATCATGCTGTCAGGATTCCAATTATCAATAATGCTAACATTGTGAGTTATTATTAAGAGTTCCATAGTTCAATAAAAATTTAACTTTTTTAATGTAATTACTATGTGTAAATTTATGAATTGAGATGAAAAAAAATTGCTTCTTTATTCCCTCACTATTTCAACCATCACAAATGTTTTCAGTTATCTTTCATTAATTTGCAATTGCCCCTAAAATTGGTATATATATATATTTTTTTTTTAAATAACTGAAAAATTTTAAATAATGTATTTCTTATTTTTTCTTATCTACCATTTCATTACCTGCAAAAATATTCTACAATTTTCTTTTTTAACTCTTATTTTTAGAGTGCATTAACTAGTTTAGAAGACATGAAGCAAGGTCGAGAAGTTTCTGCTGACAGAGTTCATCGAGAAAGAGGGAGACATGCGGTACCACATCAGAGTCGAAGATTTGCTTTCGAAAACAAAAGAGTAATTTTACATATTTTTGTTAAATTATTTAAATTTTTTATTCCCTTTAATAACGCTTGAAAAGAATTTGGTACATTTAATATTTTCTTTAAAAAGTTACTAAAACATATATGTATCTATGTCTCTCTCTGAGTAGCTGAGATACAAAAGAAAACCTAATCAGGATACCTCAAAACGTGTAAATGAGGTGAAATCTCAAATTCCACTTTTGATAATATAAAAGAACTTTAAAATATCTTTTGAATGATGTATTAATTAAAAATAATTTAATCATCATTAGAATTTGAAATACGCGTATTAGAATAAAATTTAATTTGCAATTAAAATGTAAATTTTTTGTTTATTTTATAAAATCGATGAAATTTGTACTACAACTTTGTCTTGTGATGAAAATCTCTGTATAATAAGTTTCGTGTGCGACAAAGAAAAATTGAAGAATTTTGAATTTTGAAATTTTTAATCGTAGTCGAAAAACGTGACGTCAATCAGAAAAAGATCTTTCTCTTTCGTTCTACTTTCGAAATATCGTCTGCAAACTTAAAAGAGAGTTTCCACTGTTGTTCAAATGCAAACGAGGATTCAGAATATCATCAAAAACTGCTGGCATGCAGAAAATTAAAAAATTTATAACGGATTCAGTTTTTGAAAAAATCTCTCAATCTTTTGAAATATGATTCATCTAATCAAGGTCTGTGTACAAAAAAAAAAAAAAAAAAGAAAGAAATGATCTATCTCAAAAAGAGTTATAAAATGTTTATAAGAGTTATAAAGAGTTTTGTGAAAAAATCGATGATTTGTAAAATCTAAAAATATGGATCACTAATCAGTATTTTGTTAAAATGTTTATGTGGTTTGAAAGAGGATTAAATGACCTTTTTAAATATACTCGTTGTTAAGAAATGGAACAGTTACTCTGTCATACAGGGCGATTCAAAAATGATGATCGAGAAAAAGAGAAATTTTGGACCCTTTTTAAAACTTTTTTTAAAAATATAAAAATACCGTATTTAAAAAAAAAAATTGTACCATAAGAATTGGTAATAAATGCTCTTTCTCATGTCACAGTTACAGGTGTATTTTCAATATCTGCGACCGCCAAGCTGGGATGGCTTTACAAAAATGCACAAAATTTTCTCTCCGTGTTTCTTCTTTTGAGGAACGGGCTGAATTCTACTTGGAGGGCGAAAAATACGATCGGCTCGCTTTTTAATTAGACATTGGTCGGCATTTTAATTAATATCCACGGAACTAATTAAAAATTTTAAATTCTTTTTTCACTATGCACTCAGGAAGGCTTCTGAGCACCCGTATGTCAAATTTTGTAGTTCTGCGTTGAATAGGGGCTGAACGTATAGATGATTAGACAGACAGACAGACATCTTCCTTTATTATTATAGATAGATATATATATATGTTAAAAGGGGATAAATCGTTACTTTTTTTAAGCAAAGGAAATTAATTAGATAAGATTTATCAACACAATTATTATTATCATATTGTATGTTTGTTTTTAATGATAATAATGTAAGATTAATTTTTTGTTCTGTAATTACAATATAAAATTTAGCTAAAGGCATCCTGTTTGAGTATTTTTGTTTGAATTTTATTGCGATATTTATGTTATGTTGCTAGAAATATTTTAAAGAACAAGTATCACTTTTTAAATTATGCTGCCTCTGGGCTGCTAAAAGAGAAGTTGCTCAGTAATAATTGATATCACAATTGTGCTAAGATTTTTTTTTTTTTTTAATTTTATCCAAATAACAGCTAAAGTTTGCACTGTACCTAATTACAGATTTTTTAATTATGAATTGTAGTTTGTTCTTTGCAAGTTCAATGTAAAACAAATTTAACATTTTATTTATTTATTTATTTATTTCTCTTAAGTTATTTTTTATGTTGGACAATAAAGGTCAAGATTCGCGGTCACCACTCGCCACATGGCGACCTAATTTGAAAAAGTGGCGATCCAAAAAAATTGCTGTAATCGCCAATCAGACATGCGATTTTTTCGCGAATTCGCAGAAATCTGTGATTAACCCCCCCCCCCCCCTCCTAATTCGTGTCATTTTGCAAATTAATTTCTCCTGCTTAAAAAAAAAAAAAAAAAATTGCAGATATCGTCCATTTTAAAAAAAGAAACCCCATTAACGATCGGTGATTAAATTCACTACGAAAGCTACCCAATTCATAATATTTCTCCATCCACAACATAAATGTCAATAACAATATTCATTGTAAACTTGCTTAATGAGATTCTAGAACCTATAAAGAAATAGAATTGTTAAATATTTCTTGCTCATGCAATTATTTTTTGCCCCTCCCTCCATTTTCTTATCTCCAACTAGTGATTGACGATCAGATATTCTGCAGAATTCTTTTATTTCCCAATCTTCCTCCATCCACAACATAAATGTCCATATTCATTTTAAACTTGGTTTGTTAGATTCTAGAAGTAGAAAATAATACAATAAAAAAATATTTATTTAAAATAACACAATAAAGGCCACTATTTCTTAATTTTCCGACCATATCATATGTGTTTTATGCCTTTATATGTATATAGATATATATTTTTTAATTATGTGTGTGAATATCAGGTATAACGTCGACTCGCGAGTGGCCACTGAGTTAATCATGTTCAGTGGCCACTGGCCACTTACAAAAATTGTAAGTCTTGACCTCTATTGGACAATTTAGTAATTTTCATCCATAAGTATCCTAATTAAATAAATTAATTGTGAAATGTGTGTGTTTATTCTAAATTATGATTTCTTGATGATGAAAAAGAATTTAGATGTGGGAATTCGTCAGAAAAGTATAAATTAATTTTGTATTTTATTATTACATGACAGATTCATTCTCATTCCATATATTATACTCGGTTTTAATGTAATGAATTCATTAGCAGTTGATAATGAAATATCAGTATAAAGATGGAAAGGTCACATTAATATTTTAACATGAGCAAAAAATAATTAGGCTAGGATTTGAACTGGAGTAATTAGTAGAGTCGACACATTAGTCGCATCGCATACTAAGTGGGAAGTTGCAAGCCCAGCCCAGTGATTCCTATGCACAGCGTAATCCATCTGCTCATTGATACATTTCACTTTATTATTATTTATTTTTAATCATTTTATTATTATTATTATTTGTTTCACACTTATAACCATGCTTTATTTTCTCTGTGGTTTTTGATTTTTTCTCCTGTTTTTTTGTTTCCCTATGAAAATAATGGTGGTAACTTGCATGTTAAGCCAAAGACCAGGTTCAATTTCTCACCTAGTCATTTATAACTTATGTTAAAATTAATTAGTTTTTCCCATTTAAAATATGTTACTTTCAGATGAAAACTTAAGAGCAGACAGTACTTAACCTTGCCAACAACAGTGGACCATATTATTATGTAAGAAAATTTGTTTCCATAATTACTCATTACCTAATGTATTTTTTAAAATTCTGTTTTCACATTCAGGCAATACACAATCATTAAATTAATACTCATTTTCCCCAAATTGATTTATTTTTTATTTTTTATTTTAGCATTTCATTTTACGACTAAGAAATGAAAAAAGTGCATTTTGTGAAATGTCACATTTTTGAATTATATATATATATATATATATATATATATATATATATATATATATATAAAAAAAAAAAAAAAAAAAACATTTTAATGAGTTCTAATTTAAGGGTTATGAATTTTCTGAATGTGAAAACGAAAAAAAAAAAAAAATTGGCAATGAGTAATTGTGGCAACGAATTTTTCCATGTAATAACATGGCTCTTTGCTGTCAACGGGATTAGATATTGTCCTCTCTTAAGAGTTTAAAATGTTGAAATTTTTTTTCTAACAGATTAACTATATCTTAAGGCTTATCAGTATACTTTTTTTTAGTATTGTTTATGCAATAAAGTTTTATTTGAAAAATTGACAGTGTATGTATACTTTTTCCTATTTAGATCGATGTTTCACCATATAATTCATCATACCTTTCTCCACCACCAGATACCAATTGGAGAAGGTATGTAACAGATTTAATGTAACTCAACTCTTCAGTTATTTATTTCACTATTAAAAAGTTAATATTTTGCTTTGTAAGTTTGAGATAGAAAATGCTGTTTTATGTTGTCATACAGAATTAATGTATTTTTAAAAATCTTTAAACATTTTATTCTTTTATAAAACTTTGCACCTCCAAATATTTTACTGGTGGTTGAAGATTTGAATAAATATTTCTAAATTGAAATTTTGTGGTGTATGGAGTTGTGCTGCGATTAATATTGTCACTTGATACAGCTGCATTTGTAGACTCGGTGACTTGGCCAACGAATATTATGTGAGAAATGCCTAGCTGGTTGTCAGTCAGGGTAGCTCAGTGGTAGAGCATCCGTACGTTAAGCGGAGGTGCCCGGGTTTGATTCCTGGCTCTGGTATTTTTCACATAGTTGGTAAATAAAAAATATCAACCTTTACACTCCAATTTACTTAAAATGGTTAAAGATTTTGTTTAAAAATTTTTACTTATTGTGATGGTTTCAAAAGTTATTTAATACAAAAGGGAAAGCACAAAAATATACAGATAATTTTAATATTTTGCTTTATTTTGTCTTTAGCTTAAGTATTTCGCTTTCTAAAGTAACAAAGAAATTGTTAATTTTGGTTATTTTCCTTAAAGCCTGCACATCAGCCAGATTCACCCTTTCTTCATCCCCATGAAATCTTGTATGTTTCACATTTTATGATATCACATTAAAAAAATGAAGTTTTTAAAATTCTGTTCTTTTAATTTTTTTTTTTAAACTCCACACTTTTAAACTCCGCCTTTTATCTTAGTAAGCAATAATAAATAAATAAATATCATTTAAGCATCCCCTCAATCTTCAAGGAAAATTGTGATATATTTGGGAAGGGTTTAAAAAATATGCAAAACTATAAAAATTGGTATATATTTTCCTTGTAAAGTTGAATGGCATAAAAATAATTTTAAATCAAATATGATATATTATTTTATGTTACAATAATAAATAATTATTAATAATAAAAGAATTAAATACAAAAAACTCTTGGTTAACTGCCATTCAACTGATCAGAAAATTATCTTTTACCCCCGTCCAATAAATTGTTTTAAAATATTTGCTGTTATTTTAGGAAGCATTCAGTTTTCATTTACAAATAGTCATTGTCTGTTTTAATATAATACAGATCAATGCTTATATTTACAAAAGCGAATGTTATAAAAAAAATAAATAAATAAAATAAATATTGTAAAAACTGTCATTTATTCCAGTAGTTTACTGCTGAGTGTAAGGGGGCATTTGTGAGTGAGTTGCTCACATATGCTTTAATTACACCAAATTTATTTCAAGATTATTAAAGATCTAATTAATTATAAAGTAAAATAATTAAATTTTGTTAATCCTTTAAATACATCAAAATTATTTCAAAATTATTAAATTCCTAATTGTAAATTAAAACGAATAACGTTTATTAATATTAAGAAAGAGTTCAATAATAAACTCATTGATCTCCTTTTAAAATAATGCAATTTATTAATGAGGGATCTAAAATGTAATTTAATTCTCTGTCCCCGAAAAGAATTATTTATTTCGTTGCAATTCACAATAAATCTATTTATATTTCTAGCTATTAAAATACATTAAACAATTTCCGTCATAATTTATTTTTATTTGTTTAACTCCAAAAAGCTATTAAATATTCTTTCTAACCATATAAGGAGATCAATTGCGGTTAGATCTAATCTAAATGTTTTATATTTCAGACTTTATGTTGCAATGACTAATATAATTATTTTTTTATTGCACCTGTTAACGTCTTTGTTGGCTCATAAAACTAAACCAAGTTAGGGATTGCAATATTTCAACCGTCTTCCCTATATTAAAAATTTCTAATTGGATTAAGATTAATACAAAGAAACTTTTTATTGGCGCTTTTGGTACCTAGGTTTTGCAGCGCTACCAGAGATGGCGATAGAAAGATGGAAACGAACCTGGTTCGATTTGTCACTCTTACTCGAATTGCTTGGTCACAAAAGACTTAAATAAAAGTGCTCTCTATCCCACTTCATTTTAATGGTTTCAATTCTGTGATGAGCCTGGCGTTTGTTAATTATATCTTACTGAAAATGTCTTGCTATTTAAATTTTAATAAATCAGATTTATAATTTAACAAAATGCCTTATATTATTTGTGGAGATGTCATCTTATTGAATACGCAATGTACTATCAACTAATTTATTGTTTGCAGTCTGAATAGTCATCTTTAGGATATTTAAAACATTTTATATGTACTTAAATTTTTCTACAGCATATACATAGAAACCAACTACTTCATAAAAAATGAAAAAAAAAAAAAAAAAAAAAAAAAAAAATTGAAATGAGGTGGGTTGTAAGTTACTTCTACAGGGGGCAAATTGATCTAGGATAATTGACAAATTATAGAAAGTTGTAGGAAAAAAAAAAAGAAATTGTTTTAGAAAATAAAGTATAAAAACTGAAGAATAAAATTTTATCTTTCTGTAGAACGATTTTATTTTAATCTTATTTTATTTTATAAATTTTTCCTTTAAAATCTAAGAATTTATTAATAAAAATGTTCAATTTGTTTTATTGCAGGACAAACTCAGACTCGGCCCTTCACCAAAGTGCTATGAATCCACAGGAAAATTATGGTGCCAATACACCTCCCAACAGCAGACCTTTCGGTGATTTTTTTTTTCAATTTTTAAAAGAATTTTTTTTCAAATTTACTATGACTGTGAATTAATTATTTATTTATTTATAGTCACAGGAAATAATTCCATCTTATAGAACTATGATATTAAATAGTTATTTTGGTTAACTAAGTTGTCAGATTTATTTTTGAAGTTTTAGCTGTTTTTTAAATGAAAAATAAGATATATATTTATGTAGTTTAATTTTACAATATCATTAGCTGAATATTTTAACTATATTTATTCTATAAAATTGTGAAGATATGACATAATTGATGTTTTACAGTAAGTGCAGAACCAACTATATATGATGCAGATTTCTGCTTTTATTCTCAAGTAAAATTTCCTTGGTAATATAATAAAAAAAGATATGTGCTTGATTTTTAGTACAGTTGAACGTCAAAAATCTGGAATCAGCAGGATCGTGGTGATTCTGGATTTTTGAATTTTCCAGATTTTAGAGATCTATTGAAAACTGTTTTTTATGACGTTATAATAATATACAGAATGCAATTTTGTTGCTAGTGAAAATAAATGACGATCAAATTGGCAAATTAAATAATAAAATAGGAATATAATAAAACATTTATGTTGAATTAAAATAATATAAACACAATAAATTATAATAGACAACAGATATTGCATTGAACTATTTATTCTTTAAAAAATACACGTATAAAACTATAGAAACTGACAAAGTATTTTTTATGTTAATTTTCATTTTTAAACATTTCAGTAATTGATAGCTGTTTCACTCTAGTAGGAATATTGTTTCTTTTTTAAATTGTTTTTTAACCTGAATGTTTTTATAAAAAATAAAGTCTTCAATAAACAATCTGGAAGTATAAAAATAAATCAGAGATTATGTCCTATATCCATATTTATATATTTGGTGTTTAATGTTCAATTAAAAGAATTTTAAACTGCATTCCATAAGAAATGTGTATATCAGGTGAAGTAAAGTCTTATTTTAAAAATAAAACTAAAATCAGAAAAATGTGTAGATTTTAGAGATTTCTGAATTCTGGATGTCCAGATTTTTGAGGTTCAACTGTACATTTTATTTTTTATAATGAAAATTCATTAAAAACTTTTTCTAATAACTAGCTGGGATCCTATAAATTCATTCCCTTACATACTTATAATTCTAAAATCCAAAATTGCTACAGTTAAAATTAATAAAATTATTTTACCTAAAAATTAAACATCTACTTACATTTCATATGAAATTATCTGCTTATAGGGATTTTATTTAATAGTTACTTTCTTCTCTATCTATATAAGAAGAAAATTTTGTATTTCTGAAAATTTTTTACTTCTGTTTTTTGATGGTTTACACAGATTAGTATGTCTTGAACTCTATTTGATCATTTTTAGAAAATGTCTGTCTATGTGTATGTATCACAAATCTTGTGGACATTGTATCTCACAAACCAGGGAATGTGTCTACTTCGTTCACTTTAAAATTAGAATTTTTATCTATTCAAATGAATGACTATTTAATTTAATAAAATTAAACATAGTTTATACGTCTCATTAATATATTAAAACCAATGTAACATTTAAAATGAGATAATAAATAAAATTTTACAACTTTAAAAATACATTTTAATTAAAAAAATTAGAACATATATGATTCATAGAAATTTCGGGATTTCTAATGTAAATATCTGTGAATCCCGTATTTTTCTAGAGGGCGCTTTTACCAAATTACAACATTCTTCCTTGAACGAGGCTAAGGCTATTCCTCCTGAATATTTAATCTTGCTGTGATGTTTTATGAATTTTTGTAAATGTTGTTTGTTCTTGTATGTTTGACACTGAGGAGGGCTAGTGTTCTAGCCGAAACGTCTGTCTTGTCTTCTAATGTTTTTAATTAAAATGTATTTTTAAAGTTGTAAAATTTTATTTATTATCTCATTTTAAATGTTACATTGGTTTTGGCTATTTAATTCTATAGATAAAATTAATAATACAATCGAATCTTGTTAGCGTTAATCTCAAGAGGGCTAAAAATTTTTTTAATGTTATCAGTAACTAATCTTCATATTGACGGAGATCGTAGAAACATTTCATGTTAACGTGGTTTGACTGTATTTTTTGAACTCCACTATAGAGATATTTAAAGATTTTCATTCCGTATATGTTGTGTAACGTACGTTAGGTTATAATAAGAAAGCACCACAGAATTGGCGTGTTAAAGTAATAAGTACAAAAAAATTTAAATAAACACTATAAAATGCAATAAACTTGCAACAATTATTTCGGGTAAAAAAAGATACACGACCCTTCATCAGGAAAACAAAGTAGTCATGAGTGCTGCAACTCGTTCCTACCTTTTTTGCCTTGTGAAGGGTTGTGTGTTTTTTTTTTTACCTGAAACAATTGTTTTAAGTTTATTGCATTTTATGGTGTTTATTCAAAGTTTTGTACTCATTATGTTAAGTTATACTTAAAAGGGAAAAAAAGAGAAAAAAAGATATAACCACTAGTAAGTTTGACTAAATAGAAAGTTTAATCATAGTTACTAATTATATGAATTAGTTTATATTAATTATACAGAATTAGTTACATTAATTATGCAGCAACTTTAAAATTTGGATTTTTAAATAAAGTAATCCCAATTTTCATATACTTTTTCTTAATTTTGCCATAATATTTAATGATGATTATTTGCAGAAATTGACGGAAATGTTCTTCAAGACCAAGATCAAGTGAATAATTATTGGGATCCAAAAAAAGTAAGTTACCCAGATTTATTTTTATTTTTCCCTTTTAAAGATGTACCTTTAAATGTATGCATATATTATTAAAGCATATAGCAGTTTGAAAATAGTAGTTTTCTAAATTCTAAGTGTATTTCTTTCTTTCTTTTCTTTTTCTTTTTTTTTTTTTTTTTTGTATGGTTTTGAGCCTTAAACTAGCATAGTATAAAATATTTTACTTTTTTTATTTTTTTTATTTATGGCTCTTAAAATAGTGAAAAGTTATTAAAGTAGCTTTTTTCTTGTTTTCTATTTTTTTTTTTTTTTTTTTTTTTTAACACATTTTATATTAATATACATTAAAATTAATAAAATCAGCTGTACCTTAATTTAATTTTACACATTTTAAATTTTTTTCTTCCATTTCCTTACTAATCATAGATAATGGAAGTATTGTATTTGGTGAAAAATTTCAGCATGGAGTTTTCACCTGATTTTAGGTGTCCCAAGACCAAAAGAGTGGTTTTTGGCAGTTGGTCAGTGTTTATGTCTGTGGGTAATCTTCTGACTATCATTCCTCCAGAAAGAATAAAGATAGAATGACAAAACTTCAAAATTAAAATAGGTCTAGTGTATCAATGATTTTCCAACTTTTGGTAAAAATTAAAAAAACATAAGTGGGACTGCAAGTGTGTATCTTAACAGCTTGAACGATTTTCTTCAAAGTTGCTATATAAACATCATATTAGATGTCCATTTGTATGTATTAGTTGGTTAGTTCAGGAAAATTGATAGGCACCCTGTATAAATAGGTCAATTTAAAATTTCAGAAGTGCATTCCTTTAAAAATGGCTTTAGAGATTTTCTTCTAACTCATCATATTTTCCTTTTAGATATATTTTCGTAAGTGAATGTCGATTTTTGGTGAACAGATATCTTTGCCAAGTTTTGTTAAAAATTGGAAGTAGGACGGAAAATTAATTCAAAAACGACTCTAACAATTTTCTTAAAATTTGCTACATAAATTTCTTTTTAGATGTCCTTTTGTTTGCATTACTTTGTTATGATAGGAAAATTGACAGTTATCCTGATTTAATTGGTCAGTTTTGGATATCGGAATTTGGTGTTTATAAAAATAGCTCTACTTTTTTTTTTTTTTTTTTTTTTGTGGAAATAAATTTCCCCATACAGTAACATGAACTCTGGCTGTTGCCAAGATTAGATACTGTCTGCTCTTAATGAAGAAACATGTCCACCCCTGACTGCAGTTATGATTTTCTTTAAAATGTTTCCATTTAAAATTTTAATGCAATAGAGTTGACTTTTCAATAATATTCATAACTTTTCATAAAAATTTTACATGAAAAATAATCACTGTTTTTGTAAAAATATTAGCCAGTATTAACTAAATATGATGATCATGTACATTTTAAATTGTTTTCAAAATACACTTACACACACATGTACTTAATACTCTTAGCCTGTCAATGACAGTGTCTATACATTCTTCATTTTCAGTTTTGCATTTTCACAACTTTTTTTAATTTTATGATGCAAAAATTTTTATGTGGTTTACATTATCAGTAAAATTTTTTGGCAATCACATTTAGCTCCAATGGTCCTGTGACGTCCACGAACGTGTTTCTTCATATATTACCAAAACATATTTTTACTCTCTACATAACATACACTATGTAAAAAAGAGTATTGGAATTATGAAATAATTTGACTATAAGATTTTGATATATGTATATGTTTTGAAGTTTCCCAAATTCATTTTTTGCTCTTTTCGATACTGTGTATATGTATGTGTGTGAGTTAACGTAGCATCTAAATACTTCATTTGATTCAGCTGAAAGTCGGTAGCCATGTTATAGGTCACTGTCACTTGACCTTTTTTGGATTTTGATGGGGTAAGACTTACACTTCTTTTACAGTAACACAGAAAAATTCTGTATCATTATGGCTTATGAACTCAAATTATTTGCAATAGCACGCGGACGCCTTATTGGATTGAGCTAAAAGTTTGTAGATGTGTTATAGGTCACTGTCGAATGACCTGTATAGATTTACATGATTGTAGGATTTACCATTCATTTATTGGGACGCAATTTTTTTTTTTTGTTGTTGAATCATTATGGCCTATTGACTGAAATTATTTAAAGCATGCTAGCATATATATACACTATATTTAGTTAAGAGAAATATTGGTTGGCATGTTAAAAACTCATCAATGTCAAAACTACATTAATTTTTATGAGTGTAGGACTTGTAGGTTTTTTTTTTTTTTTTTTTTAAGGTTTACAAAATATATATATACTCAAATTAATTGAAATTCGTTTTAATAATATTAAGTTGTTTAAACGCAATTTAAAAAAAATGTGATATATATTACATTGCTTTTCACATATATGATCATTATGAGAAACAATGGGCATATTACTTGCAATTCTTTTACATAGAATTATGAAATAATTATATCACATCCTATTGAGACTAATTATATGAAATCCATTTAATTATATTTAAAAGCAACTAAAATTAACATATGTTTTAAAATTTTGCCTCAAAAGGGTTGTTCTGAAAATTGCTTGTTTAAAATTTACTCTTTTGTAAAGTCACAAAAATAATTCAGACACACCATCTGCTGTGCAAATATTTGAATTTGAAGAGAAATTATGACACCCTATGATACTTTTCACTTTTGATTATTTAACGAATTATTCGATGATTCAAATTTGTTTTATATCACCTGATAATTATTGTAAATATTCAGAAAGTTGAATGATGCCACTCCAGACCTTTTGTGGATATTGCCATTGACCTGCCCAGCATAGTCTATGCATCTATACATGAAATTTCAGTGAATTATGTCTTTTTTTACTTATTTATAATTGTAGCATATTTTCATGTAATTATTTAAATGCTTAGAATGAATGAAGTTAACTAAAATTGGAAATCATTTAAATATGTTGTAATCACAGTGGAGCACCGTTTATACGTTTTTCAAGGGACCGTTCCTAAAAAAACGTATAACTGAATAAAACGTACAACTGAAAATTTGTTTTAACATTAATACACAATAAAGTGTCATATTAATAATAAAAGTCTAATCAATTTTCATGATTTCCTTTACATTTATTCGAATAAGATATATTTTTAATTATATTTAAAATATTTTTAAAAGGTTGAATAAAAATTAAATGATAATAAAAAATATAAAAATTCAGAATTTTTTTTCAAATTTTCGATTTTAACCTTTAAAGACAAAGCCTTTTGTTCTCTAAACTAAGATGACATTTTTGCAAACGATTAAAGATGAAGGAAACGAAACGATGAAGGAAAGAAAAAAAAAATTGTTTCTCTAACCGTAATGTAAAAAAAAACATGATAAGAAAATCTTCCAAGTCGCCCAACGGAAATGAGTAATAAATCTTCAAGTTTACAAAATGCCTATAAAGTTGTGGGCTTTTTGCCTTTCATACTTCATTCCTGGAATCAATTAAAAGAGAAAGTGGGAGGTCTTCAAGTTTTCACTGGCTACTTGTATACCTACCATTCAACCCAGTCGCCAACTGCTTATCTCTGAAAATTTCTCTAACCCCCCCCTTCCCCCAGGCTAACGATGCAAGTCACACTTTGTTCTATAACTGCACTTTGTTACCATAGTTCTAAGAAAAAATAATCGAAAAAAATAAGAATAAAACATAAAGGGCATTCATCTTTTTTTATTTTTTAAATCCTAGAATGAAACTCAAACTTGGGATCCTACAAGGAGAAAAAAAAAAAAAAGTATAAGTGAAATTAAAAATTTACTTGTGTCGTATAAACGAAATATTTTAGCATTAGAATTCAATGGAATGATTTGGGACCGAAGTCGAAAAACATATAATTGAGAAACGTATAAAAGGTGCTCCACTGTAATAACAGCTAAAATGTTCTCAGAATGTTTTTTCCATTTTGCTCAAAGAAAAGAAGTTAAAATTATTTTCTTTTGACTCTTCTTCACCTTCTGTTTGATGTGGTTTCAAAAAAAAAAAAAATAATAATAATTTAGTGCAAATTTTTAAGTTACAAATTTTGTTAAGTTTCAATTAACATATGAAAATTACCTTGTGATAGTTAAATTTGTTCGTTTTTCTAACTTTTGTTCAAAATCTATTTACAGCAACAACAGCAACAGCAACTTATTCCTATTCAACAAAATAGACCGAAATCTTGTGAAGTTCCCGGAATTAAGTAAATATTTGATTTTTTTTAAATGTCATTGAAACAGTACATTAATTAGTTGTCTTTAACCCTTTGTTACATATCAAATTTTTAATCAAGTTAAAAAAATAAAGTTATACTTTTCTCAAAAAAAAAAAAAAAAAAAAACTAAAAAAAAAATATATATATATTTTTTTTAAATTAAAATCTTACTCAGTTAAAGTGCTGCTGTTTGTCCACTACAGTGAACAGTATGCATAAACGTATTAGGTTTCTATGTTTTTGATTATTAACAATTTCCATAATGGAAGTAATAAAACCAGTCTATTTTTTGATCAGTGGACACATAAACTTTACATTTTATGCACAAGTATGTGGGTTTTCTTGTGCACAACTGCTTGCATCTTTGTTCAGCTATTCTCTTCTATCATAGCGACAGCTTTTTTTTTTTTAATACTAACATAGCTACCAAGTACTCCGATTTTTGTTGGCATGCTCCGTTAATCTGAAAATTAGAAGTCATAAATATCATTCGTTACTTAAAAAAACAAAACAAACCATTAACTATTGGGAATCAATCACTTCACGGAAACCTTCTGATTCCCATTTTTTTTTCCATCCACAACATAAATGTTAATATTCACTTTAAACGTACTTTGTGAGATTCTAGAACGTATAAAGAAATGTAATTATTCAATATTACTCGCTCATATAATTATTTTTACGTCCCCCCCCTCTTATTTCCAATTAGTGATTAGCAATTAAATGCTTTGCGGAAATCATTTGTTACCCAATCTTTCTCCTATCACAAAATAAATGTCAGTATTCATTTTAAACTTGCTTTATTAGACTTAAAAACCTATAAAGAAGTAAAATTATTTCTAAATCATGTATTTCCCCCCCCCCTCATTATTTAAAGGAATCTATATTAAGACTGTGTAAATGTAGATTATTTATAGATATCTTATTTAAAATTTTTGTATCATAATAGTTGTTTTGATTTTTTTGTTTCTTGCTCCTAAATTTTGTTTCTTGCTCCATGAGGTTGGTAGCTCTGTAATAGTCTTCTTTACAACTGAAGACTTCACTGACAAATAAACAAAAACTAAATTTATACTTTATGTTTTGGATTTCTCCTAAAATCATTGATATAGATAATATATTTTCACATACTTGTGTCTTGAAATAAAACAATGACATTTCATTTCAGTTTCTGGTAAAATTGACATTTGTATTTTGAATCTAAAATTATTTAACAAAAGTTTTCTAAATTGGATACTATATCATAGAATTTCTACTTTTAGCATTTATCCAACACAAGAAGAGTCTGGTTCTGTGCATGTGCCAATTTCAAGTAACACAGGGTCTTTGCCTGATCTGACCAATTTACATTTCCCGCCTCCTCTCACGACACCTCTGGATGCTGAAGATCAGACAGGAATAGCATCGGGAAGTTCGTGTAGTCCTCAACCCCATTCTCCATCCAGTGCCATCACATTATCACCAACATCAGTTCATCATCAAACTCATATTTTAGGTAAATCTGTTTTTGTTGTATGTTTAAAATCAGATTGTATGTATATCCGGCTATCTCTTCCCAAATTGCTGAATGCAGAATGATGCAACCTAAAGATGTGAAATAATCCAAGGATTCCGAGTTGAATATTATTAAATTATTCCAATTAGTAAAAAAAAAAAAAAAAAAAATTAAAACCCAAAGTGAGAACAAGATAAGCAACAAAAGATAAAGTGATGTAAAAAATAGTGATTAATTTTTTTGAATCAGCATTAGCAGTTTTTCAGCATATCTCTGTAATAATTCATAAAATTAATACTATGTATAGTAGGAGTATGGAACTTTAATACTATAAACTACAGATACTTTATGAATCTTATTTTCTAGAAAAAAGCAATATATATTTCAAAATTTAGTCATACCAACTTTTTATGTATAATGGACCAGAGAAGTAGGCAAATCCTGCTAGTTCAGATTCTTCTGTAGATATTGCAATGAAAAGCATGTTAAATTGATATATGCGTGATGCAGCAATTAAAAGGTTGCTGTCCTAGTAGAAAGAAATCACATTAAAAAATAATCTGGTGTGTCACTCACACGACTTTCTCTTACCCTGAAATTTAATACTATAAATACAGGTTGCAGATTAATTGGTAAGATAACGAGTACTTTTATGTAAACCTATGTTAAACAATTCATATTAGGCTTCTGAAGAGTTTTATATGATAATTAGTTCTGTGTGAGGGGGGATACCGCCCCCTCAATCCCCCGTTTCATAAACGCATCTACATTTATAAAGAATTTAATTTGGTTATTAAAAAATAATTCTCTTTTTAAAAAATAATTTATTAAAATTATTATTTAAAAAATGTATCTTTTATGATAAGGCACACGATTTCCATATTAGAGAAGTAGTATAACACCAAATATCCAAAAAAAGTCCATTTTATTCTCAATATTTAAAAAAAAAAAAGTACAATTTTTTTTCTAAGTTTTTTTTTCGTTAAAAGTAAAAAAAAATCGATAACTTTGTTTTAAATTATCGCAGATCGATGGTTCAACCATTCGTTTTAAAGGTATTGGCGAGCTCTTTTGAAAGATACCCATCATGAAATTTTACTCCCCTCGAGGGGGGACTTCCCCCCCCAGGGGGGAAGCGAGGCTCCTACATACAATTTTTTTTTTTCTCAGTTAACTATCTCTATTACAAAAAATATATATTCGTTTCATTTGGTTTAGTGCAGTCTATAGATGTTAAACTCTACTTTCCTGCAATTTCCCCATAGACGTAATGTATTAGAATTCTCTTGATTGTCCCTGTACACGAACCATTTGCTTGATCTTAACGAAAAGCTTACTGTAGCATCCCTATATGCAGTGGCGAGGCGTCCGGTCATCTATAGATTCGTCGATGACCATAGAAAAAATTAAATAACATAAGTAATTAAATAACATAATTTAAATCTTTATAATCATATTTTAAAATATCATTTTTTAGAGTTTTCCTTATCTCCTGAGTACGAAAAAGGTATCTGGTGCTGCCATCTATTGGCTCTACAAAGAACCACCCAAAAATATTTTTGAGTCCCCGTTTCTTGAAGTGAATCTGCTTTACGTCTGCGCAAGCCTGCACGCGCAAATACTTTCCGTCTGCAACGTATCAAATAGCTTAAAAATCGGGTGCTAGTCATCTATATTTTTAGCGATTCTAGTGTCAGGAAAATGAGCTGTGTTGCGAACTGTAGGGATTTATCCCTACGTATAACGACTTACAGATGTTTCCTTGAGGATGTTGGAATGGATTTTTACTTTGTAGGGACTTTTTGGGGTCTTATGTAAGTCTTTTATCAAGGATTTTCCATAATTTTATTTTATTTTATGTGTGATTTTACATTTAAGTAAGGACTATTATCCTTAATGTAAAGATATTTTGTGTTCTGTGTGCGGACAATAGGGAATATTTAGCTTCATAATAATTTTATGAAATTTTTTATAATAATTTAGGATATTTCAGTATGGCTTTAATAAAGAATTTTAAATTTGAGAATCTGTGTCTTTTTTGTATATTTTTGAAGTGAAAACTTCTTTAGGCTCGTTGAGCACTTTTGGGTGAAGAAAAATCTTTGAACTCCCGTCATAGTCAGCTGACGCTTTCCATTTGAAGTGAAAACTTTTGGGTGAACAAAAATCATTGAATTCGCGTCATCGAAACGCTTTCCATCCTTGTATGATACAAATAATGTATCATACAATTAACTTGCTAATGTGAAGTATTAGTAATTATATACTGTATATTGTTTTAAAATCTGGTGCGGCTCTACACGACTTCTCTCATCTCCGAGCACTGTCTCTATTGCAGTTAGACCTCACAAAACCGTGAGAAAGCCCAAAGCTGCCATTTTTCTCAAGTTTTTACAATCTGCTGCGGCTCTATACGACTTCTCTCATCTCCGGACACTGTCTCTTAAAGATTGCAGCCGGAAACGTTGCAGTTAGACCTCACAAAACCGTGAGAAAGACCAAAGCCTCCATTTTTTCTCACGTTTTTACAATCTGGTGCGGCTCTACACGACTTCTCTCATCTCTGGACACTGTCTCTTTTGCAGTTAAACTTCACAAAACAGTGAGAAAGGCCAAAGCCGCCATTTTTCTCACGTTTTAACAATCGGGTGCGGCTCTACACGATTTCACTCATCTCCGGACACAGTCTCTTAAAGATTGCAGCCGGAAACGTTGCAGTTAGACTTCACAGAACCATGAGAAAGACCAAAGCCGACATTTTTCTCACGTTTTTAAAATCTGGTGCGGCTCTACACAACTTCTCTCATTTCCGGACACTGTCTCTTATAGATTGCAGCCGGAAACGTTGCAGTTAGACCTCACAAAACCGTGATAAAGGCCAAAGCCGCCATTTCTCTCACGTTTTTACAATCTAGTGCGGCTCTACACGACTTCTCTCATTTCCGGACACTGTCTCTATTCCAGCAAGACCTCACAAAACCGTGAGAAAGGCCAAAGCTGCCATTTTTCTCACGTTTTTACAATCTGGTGCGGCTCTACACGACTTCTCTCATCTCCGGACACTGTCTCTATTGCAGTTAGCGCATTAAATAAAATTGTAATATAATTTTTGTAGTAGTAGTTTATATTAATGAATAAAAAAACACTTCATTTAAAAGTATTTCCTACGCAATAAAATATTTCCTGACGATTCAAGAAATACACACTTAATTGTTCACGTTTTCACTTCTGTCGGCACTCCCGAAGTGCAACTTTTTTTTTAGTATGGGCGAACACAAAAAAGTTATTTAGTACCAGAATTAATGGAAATCTTTTATTTATTGTTAGAATAACTTTATTTCTTTTCTTTTCCATAAAAAATAAACATAATAGTAATAATAATAATAATAATTATTATTATTTATTTATTTATTTATTTTTATTCAATTAAATGTTTGAAATGAGAAGGCATTATTGTAATTAATGCACCTTAACTCCACATTGAGCCAGCAGTAAATCTTTAAAATATTGAATTATTAAAATATTACTTCGTGATCTTCGTATACTTCGGTAGACAAAAAATCCAACAATAAAATATTTTTTATTCAATATTAGAAGACAAAAATATCTTCTTAATTTTTTTAGCGATTTTTTTTTTTAAATGTTCCAACGAACATGTTTGTATAATTTAATCATCTTTTAACCCTTAACAACGAAATCAATTTTTTTTCTAATTATATTATGAAAAAATGCTTCTTTACTTTTGCCTCTCTGTTGGTCCAAGAATGAAAACAAATTCTGTCTTATTGCAAGATTCATTTTTATTTTATTTATTTATTTTCATAACAAAGTAGTAAAGATTATGTTATTTCCCCCCCCCCCCCCAAATATTTTCATGCTGAAAACCTGATATTTCTCCGAATTTATATGCATTCATATATTTTATTATAATAGCATTAACAAATTTTCTGCGATTTTAGACAGTTCGACAGTTAGTTAGACAGTCACAGACAATCATTATTTCATTCAATATGCAGATAAATCGTCATCATAAAAGTATGCATCACTGATAAATGAAGAACACATTTTTTTAATATTATGGGATTCAGTTGTAATCGCAACTGGTAAAAATTAAAAATTGAAGAATTTGATTATTTAATACATGTTTACACGTGTGTAAGACAAATTCATATTGCAAAACGCGCTCAAAAACATCATTCGTAAGCTATTACTTTCCCATATGACAAGATAGTGCTATAATAAAAGTGATAATAAGCCAGGGAATGGTTAAATTAATATAATAATAATAAGACAAAGTAAAATTATGTATTGCTCACGAATTTTGAAATTATACCATAATTAATTAAATTAATCATTATTTATCAATTAATTATTACACAACACACATTAATTTAAAATATAGCATATTACTGGATACAGCAAAAGTGAGACATGTAATTTATTGAATATAATCAATTAATAAAAATAATGTTTTTAAGATTTAAGCTTAAAATTTAAAAATAAATATTGCTAAATAAATGTTTTTTTTTTCTTCTTTAAATTTATAATTCTTTACAAAATGTGTCATGTAAGAAAGGTAATGTAGGAATGATTTAGATGTTGTGCGGTATTGTGGGGGGGGGGGGGGGGGATTAGAATTAGCGATGATCCCGACAAAATCTCATGCCTCGCCACTGCCTATATGATACACATTTAGAATACCAAGTTTGAACTTTTTGCCATAATGTGTTTTTGAGATATGCTGATAACAGACACACAGACATACACACAGACCATTTGCTAAAAACATGATTTTCGTAATCAGGGAACCTCAAAACGTGTAAATATAACAAAATCTCGCGTTCGAAAATTTGACCCAAAAACAATACTTTCTCTACCTTATGGGTAAGAGAAAGTAAAAATACCTCATAAAACTTACATCTCTGAAATATTATGCAATAATGAATGTTTAATGCTAATTTCCAAAATTTTATTGTAATTTTGAATTTTTGGTTCATATAGAATTGCTTTTTACTTGATGCAGTGTCTAAAAATCTTCGGAGGAAGAATAAACATTTTATGAATTTATTTATACCAAATGTTATTAAACAGACATAAAATGTTATGTCAGATCTAAGAGCTATTTTACAACTTTGTGATTAGAGAGCCGTCCTCTATTCAAATTAGAATGATGACTAGATAACATGCAATTTATCCATTTCAGTACACATATTTTGTATTTGTTTATAACACATAAAAATGTTTCTATGCTTTTCATAGAAAATTTGTGTGCCTTTCTCTTAGGGGGTATATTACACTTTTTTTTAATATCGCTGAACTAAGCAATGTTTAATAACATATTTCATTTTTATTCATGAATGTTAGTTTCTTTTTATTAAAACATAAAAACATTTTTCCTGTTTAATTTTTTACTGCTCATGAAATGATATAAAATAATTGATTTTAATTAAAGAAAAACCTTTTTTAAGAATTTAGAATTCATAATTTCCCTTTTAAACTTTGTTTCATAGCAGAGTACTTCATTACTTGAGAATCAGAAAATGCAGAAACTTAAGATTGATTTTGCCAAATTCAACACAGTTTTAAGTTAAATGCAGTGAGATCTTGCATAAAAATTAAACCTGGATATATTTTTGTGAGCTCTGGGAGAATTATAAACCAACCAAGAACAAGTATTCTGGCAATAAAACCAAAAATACCAACAACCAAAGCACATTTTGCACAGATTTCAAGTGCTTAAACATCTCTCTGGGTTCCTCTGTTCCAAAATTACTGCAATTTGTTGTAAGACATTTTCTCTTGCCTTTCTGGCATACGATGCTATTCTCAGCCGACGACTTAGCTGAAATAAAAATGCTTCAGTGAACTAGTCCAGAGCAGTGTTAGAAATAAGAATTTTGAAACTAGGTGTCAAAATGACGCTTGGATTAAATTTTTTGGGCGTCAAAATGAAAAATCTAGGTGACATCTGTAATTAAATATGTATATTAAAAAAATAATAATACAGCATCAACTTGTAAATAATATATGCAAGATTATATAAAAAATATTTATGTAATGAATGTAATTACATTGACAATATTAAGCGTACATATTTAAAATCACAAATTCATTCTTCATTCAGAAGATACATCATTCCACTACAGTTTAATAGAATTTTCTGGGCAGAAATCTTCCAATTTAGGGCCTTTTAACTTAATCATTAACAAATCGTCAACTACTTTCATAGAGATACAATTTCTTAAATCAGTTTTTATTAGGTTCAGCTGACTTGTTTAGAGTCTGATGGAATTGGGAAAATTATTAAATATGACGAGGAAAAAATCCAGGTGTCAAATATGGCACCTATGATTGGAATTCTAGGAATCAAAATGAAAAGTCTGGTTGCAAAATACGACTAACGACTGCTTATTTCTAACCCTGGTCCAGAGTCTTTATTGTGTTTATAGACTGCATGCCATCAATTCATTTACATATATATCTGTATTGTGTATTAGCTTTCAAATTTTATTTTTAGAAAACATCTTTTTGGCTGAGTTTTTATACTGCCAAAAATAAGAATTTTTGTAATTTAATTTAAAATAAAACATTTTTAATCAATACTTTAAAACTAAATTGTGTGATTTTTGATTTAGGTACTACTTTAAGTGGTGGAGCCCTCATTACATCTGCTCCCAGTGGTGGTAGTAGGCATTCAAGTCCTGGTCCTTCACCTTCCCCATCGTCTAGAAGAAGGCATCATCATAATCTTACAAATTTGGTCATTGGAAGTGGAAGCCCAAGACATCATGGGCATCAGCACAATATGCAGCAACAGCAGCAAGTACGTTATAAGCCAACTGGGCATCATCACCATAATCCTCATCATCGTTCTTGGATTACTATGGAGGTAAAGAGAAAAAGAGATGGTTTGACAGATTATAAATTTTAAAATTTTAATGAAATATCTTTTTTAAATTTATTACTCAAATTTTGTTTAAGCTTGGACAAAAAAAAAAAAAAAAAAAAAAAAACTTCAAAGAGTCATCAAATGCATTTAAAATTGGTTTTCTCTGCTGTGTAATTTGCATGCTTTCAAATCATTAAATGAAAATAAATAAATACATGGACAAAGCTTAATTAATGCATAATATACTTTAATTTATGATGTGTAAGTAGAAATTTCCCTGAAGTGTTTTTACTACTAATCGTAATAATTTGCTGTGCATGAGAAACTCTTTCTTGTCAGTTTTTTCCTATTAAAATTTCACATTCTAATGTAATTTAAGTGACTTATAAGCACTATCACATTTCCTGCTTCCTCTCAAAATTATACAGAGTGATTCTGAGGTCATGGGACATACTCGGAGGGGAGAGCATTACAAGGCTTTACACTTGTGTAGGAACCCGTAGGCGCAAACGTCATTTAAACCCTTTAAGAATTGGATGTTTTGGGTTACTGTGTACTACTAACTCTGCTTACTGTGTAAATTGTAAAATCTTGCATGCTTCATTATTTTGCAAAATCATACACAATTTTTTCAAAAATCATTTCATGAAGTACTAAAATTAACTTAATTTAAGAAATACAACCTTTAAAAAACTTCATGTTTCCTTGGCCGGAACGTTAGATTGACAGTGGTGCCACAGGCTTAAGAGTAGTGGCAACCAAGGAAAACAACAGTTTCGAGACTTTAAGCACTGGATTGCTGTCGAGAAAGCTGGGGCGCCCCAGTGAAAACGTTCTGGCCAAGGAAAGATGACGTTTTTTAAAGGTTGTATTTTTTAAATTAAGTTAATCATACACAATGTTCATATTATTGCAATCACTGCAATAAAATACATCGATAATAACAAAAGCATGTAAGAACTCTTTTTTTAAAAATGCCACAATCGAGATCCATGCCCATATCCATGCAAAAAACATCCAGTTCTTAAAGGATTAAAATGACATTTGCACCCGTGGGTTCCTATGCAATTCTGAATCCTTGTGATGTTCTCTATCTTCCTTTCAAGTTTGTCCCATGATCTCAGAATCAGCCTGTGTATATATATATATATCTATTTTTACTTCACATCCTTGCACATCCCAGCAACAACTTATTTCTCTTTCTTTCTCACTTTTTTTTATATCAGAAGTTGTATTCTTGAAAAAATAAACAAAATATTTTAAATACCCCCATGCTTTGTGTAACTAGTTCAAATGCATCCTTTTATTACAATCTTACTACCTTTCTATTCTCCTCCATCTGGTAGCTGAATGCTTAGCACGCTTGCATTCAAATACTAAATGCTGCATTCGAATCCTAGTTCAAGCATGGATGCTCATAGTGATTCAAAATCTACTTTAAACTGTAGGTCCCAGTCTAAATAAACCTTACTATATGTGAGTAATTCTCTGAAAAGTGGTCATTTCATGTCCCAGTAGTCTTGAGGGCATATTTTTAAAAGCACGAAAACAAAAAGCAGTCCAAATTATCAATATTAATTGGTTTTGCATATAAACTGTTATTCTTTGGTTATTGGAATTCAAATATAATTTTAAAATAATTTTTGGAATGCAAAATATCATTCCCTCACTGTGTCCCCATTCCCACATGTAAGTAAATAAAATGGTTTCTATGGTATTAAAGCATTTATATTCAGATTATTTGAAGTGAAAATTTATTAAACATACTTTAATAAATATTTATCCATTATACTACATTTATATATTATGCAATGAAAGAAATTAGATCACTTATTATTGTTGTCCCTGGTAATAGATATCATTCCCTCATCAAACTGTAATTATACCCCTACTTACTCCATTAATGGCAGCACGTACTTTATATAAGTCAAATTTAATTTATATATAGCAGCAAAGTAAAGAAAACATTTTGTGTTCTGTTGGAAACATTTTACAATGAATAGCATATGGCTCTCAAATGTTAGATTGAAATACAGTATTTTTATTATAAGTCATTCCCTCACTCATTATAAAGTTAACTAAAAGAAATCAAATTTGCTTTTTTATGCAATTATATTAATAAAAATATGTTTTAATAAATATTTAGTATTTGAAAATATAGCTAAACTTAATAATATTTTTATAAAGTAGTTTCTAGAAGAAATTTGTCATTCCCTCACAATCATTCCCTCATTTTTCTAATTAATAAAAATAATTACTATTTCAAAAATTATCAGATACAGCTTGGTTAATATTATTTTTTATTAACTGTGTATGTATTTTTATTATTTTTATTAACGTGTATATGCACAAAATTAAAAAAAAAATTGGAGCAATTTTATTTCAGCTAATTTTTTTTTTTTTTTAAAGCCCACTTTTCAGAGAATGACCCATGTATTAAATGACTGTAAAGTGAAAGTCTAAATTCCTTCTATTGTCTTTCAAGTAATTAGTTATTTTTAATTTTGTATGTTTCAGCTAATTACTTTAGTTTAATTTCTAACAAATGAATAATTGTTTAGAATTTTAAATTGAGACATGAATTTAGATTTTGATCATACCAGATGAATGTTTCTGCTACAGTCTCATTTTCTGTAAAATGCAACACGTTTATCCGAAATGCAAAAATTAAAGAAGAGGTTCTAAAGAGTTTTAGCAAAGGATCAAATTATGACAAAACTGTCGTAAAAGAATCATGACATCACATTGGTTATGAAAAAAGTTTAAATTGCTTCAATTTAGTAAAAAAAAAAAAAACCATTCTTAATTAATATTGTCAATATTTTGATGATAAATATTAAATACACTGAAAATGGATTTAACTTTCAAACAGCATTTGTAAAATGGATTACTATGAAAGAAAAAAGTATTTTTGAGATGTAAACCAAAAAACTTTCAATAATATTAGCTTATTTTCTTATTTTTCTAAGTTAATGTATATTTTAGGTAAAATGCAGTAAAAACTGGATACAAAACAGTTATACAAGCTATAATAGTACCTATATCCCTGAAAATCAATAACAGAGTCAAGTTATAATACAGTTATCCAATAAGTGTATTAAATTGGGCTTGTGCAGTGTTAGAATTAAATTTGTGTCAATAATAAGCACAATTATTAATTACCTTTTCAAAAAAAAAAAAAAAAAATATATATAAATATATATATATATATATTAATTGATGTATAAATTAAAAAATTTAGTTTACAAATGCAAATAAAACACACTTCTATATAGAATGGTACATGTGAACACTATTCATAAGCATAATAGTATTTTAGCATTTTGCTATAGCTTTATTTTTATTATTTTTTTATTTTAGCTTTTTTGCTACAAATTTTTTTCATCTCAGCTTAAACCCTATACCAGAGTCTGATTATTTATACACCCTTGTCTTGTTTCTGTCTGTTTCCACTTTACTCAGTGCTAGCTTAAAATAACAAAATTTAATGAAACAAGCGCTTAAAGTTTAATTTTGAAACACTTTAATAGTACATAGGACTAATAATGTGAATCAGTAAAGTTTTTTTTTTCCTCAGTTTAAAATTTTATACTGTTAAAAATCCTTTAAAAACATAAATGGGAGTTATAATGTGTTAAAATCTCAAATAAACTTAATTTTATGTTTATTAATCACATGCATCTGTTCAATGCTTAATCTATAATGCTTAATTTATTAATAAAAAAAGAACATCTGTACCTATTTAAAAGAAATTTGACTTACAGAGTTTACATTCATTCCATATGAATATATTTATTTGATTTCTAAAATATCTGTGTGTGATGTTACTGTTTTTATTGTTGTTTATTTCTAATTTTATCATATGTATAAAATTCTAACATATTGTTTTCGACAAACATTATTTGAGAAATCTGATTAATAGTACAAAAAAAGTTTGTCATACATTTATGATTCAGTTAAATATATTCCTATTAACACTTATTTCATTAGTTAGTATGTAAGTGGTAAAAAATTTTGTATAATTTAGTTATATGAAAGTACAAAAATTTTTCAGTGTAGATTCATATGATTGTAAAACAAATAAATAGTTGCATAGCAGAGAAAAATTAGCTTTTAGTCTTCCATTTTCATTGTCTCTATGCATTTTTTCCCTGAAAACTAATGCTTATTCTTTGCACAAAAATCTAACCTTTCTAACAGATAAATTGCTGCTTTGAAATTAAACTATCCATCTCCTTTCTCTGCTGTCTCCATCTGTACCATAAAGTAACTTTATTTCCCATTTCTGTCCTTTTATTTAATTAAGGATATATATTTAATAATGCAAGTAAACAATACATTCTTTGTTGTTTTAGATTAGTGCCTTTGTTTAGCATGTTTTAGAAGCCTTTTTTTTTTTTTCCTTCTAGTGCACGTTTTGTTACCTCATAACATATTTTTCAAAGCGCTTGAATGTTTTCAGTATTTCTTCTGTTGATGGAGAGGGAAAAAGAAATTTAATAAATTACTCAGTTTTTTTTTTTTTTTTTTTGTGTGTGTGTGTGACTATTTTTTTCATATAAAATAGACCAAATGATTTTTTACCCATTAACATTATGTTAAAATAAACCGTTTATAATTGACTACAAAAGAAAAACTTATGCAATTGTTTTTACGTAAGATTAAATTTTGTTTAAGGTAGAATTATAATAATTATTTTTTAATGTGTAATTTATCTCTTTTAAAAAGTTAAAAAATTGATAATGTTAAATATGTAATGTCTTTAGAAAGATGAATGTTGTGATGTCGTAAATAAGTGACAGGATATATGACATCACAGTTGCCTTAAGGGGAAATAAATTTTTATTCATGGTGCAAAATAGTCTTTTTAATAATAATAGCTCCAGTTTCCCAAAACTAATGTTCAAAACTGACATCATTGCTACAAAACAGTATCACATGCAGTTAAAACATTTACCT
Source organism: Salticus scenicus (assembly GCA_963930645.1). Taxonomy (NCBI): domain Eukaryota; kingdom Metazoa; phylum Arthropoda; class Arachnida; order Araneae; family Salticidae; genus Salticus; species Salticus scenicus. Next base: position 103,116,586 of record OZ005654.1, on the reverse strand, counting down.
TATGGGGTCTCAGTGAAGTAATCTATGTTTGCTTGGAAGCTCAACTTTTTGAAGAGTTCTTGAAAAAGTAAATTCACCTCGCAAAAGTAAATTTTTCTCAGATACTTTTATGTATTTCTGTACCCACACATACACTGTATATTCTTAATTGAGTGTTATGCATCATGAAGTAGCTTTCCAGCTATAACCCCATATGCTTGTAATCAAGTTAAACCCAACCCAACCTAAACGTCATGATTAGCAATTTCGTGTTTAGTAACAGAGTGGTGTACCTTGGACTGGTCATATTGTGTGGTGAATCAGAAATGTAGCTCCAAAAGTTAACATTTGGAATTGATCTATCTAGTTACAATCTTGATTATAAATAAGTGGGAGGTTTTTTACCAATAATCACAATATGACTTAATGTAGACTTTTTTAAGTTAATATTTATTATTTCCCACTTTTTAGACTCAAATTAGACTTAATACGATTGTGACAGATTAATAATTTTGAAATGAAAAATTGTTTATTTGAATTCATATGTGTATAATTGATTAATAAATAGATTTTCTTTCTTAATTAAAATTAAGTCTTTCTGCTTTTTTCAAAAAATGGTTCAAGATACACTACCAGTTGGTGTACCTTGGACCTAATTGCACTTTTTTTTTTTATTTTTTAAAAATATAATTGATATAAATTTAATAAAATTTTGGAATAAATATATGTTGTATATAACACAATACAGTATTTAAAATAGCTATTTGTATTTAGTTTTGGTGAACAATTACAGAATTAAAATTGGAAAAGTTAAAATAGGTCTGAGGTACTCCACCTTCCCCTAAATAAAAATAAAATAAATATATAAAATGACTCTGAATGATAACTTAAAATAATAGATATAATTATATGTATGGACTGCTAACTAGAAATTTGGTGTTTTTTTTTTTTCCTTATCTCCTCTCCACACACACTCCAAATTGTCAAAACATTAAGCTAAATTAAAGGGAAAAAACTAAAATAATAATAATTGCATAATAAAAAACTAGTAGTAATAATATTAGTTATAAATAAGTATAAAAAAATCATTATAAATAAAAAAAATAAGCAGAGGATATTTTGTTTATTGAACTGACAGTAAAAACTTATTACTCAAGATCAAACGTAGTTCAATTTATAGAAAGCTATATAATAGAAAAATGTTAGTATAACAGAAAAAAAAATAGGTCTCTCATCCAAAATAAAATTTTGTTTAGGACATAGTTTTTATTTATGAATTGCACTAGAAAAGAAAATTTTTAATTTCTTGGTCTTTTGATATTTTTGTTTATTTATTAATTTTTACATTTTTCTTCATTAAATATTGTTGTGAATTAATATATTGGCTAAAAATAGTTTTACTTTAAGAATATATCTTTTGTCAAATATGTTTTTACCCAATTTGCTTATTTATTAGTTAGTTATTTTGCTTTTTAAAGTATTAAATATTTTACATTTACTAGTCAAAAAAAGAAAATAGGCATGAAAATTAGTTTTTTTACTAGGATGTTTTTTTTTTTCTTTTTCCCTCTCCTTTCTAGAAGTAGAAATGATAAATAATTAATTAGCTGTACATTTAAAAGCTTATTTTCAGTTTTCTTCATTCTCACTCTTTTCGTTGGGCTTCTGTAGTCGCTTTTCATTCTATTTTCTGTTTTCTTTTTCTTTTTTTTTTCTGCTGTGTGAAAAAAAATTATGTAGGGCTTGACCATGGATACCAATGCTCTCTCACTTGAAACTTATCCTCAGCAGCAACCTCAGTTTGGAGTCTACCCACAGCAACAGTCTCCTCAGCCAACCAAGACACAAAATTTTGCTTATGAACCAACGACACCAACATCCCCTACATTACCGCAGGTAGTTGTTTTTCATTCAATCTCATACTCTTATGCGTAAATTTTTGTAGTGTTCTTTTTTCTTTTGTGTGTATTTGTAAAGGGTTAGGGACTAAATCTCGCAGGACAAAATATCGCCGACATAAATGAATACAAAGTAAAAATGAGTTGGTAATTATTAGTAATGTTGTATAAAATTTCATGACAGTGCTCTGACCTTAGTCAGAGCACTGACATTCTGACAAATCTGCAACAAAATTTTTTATAAATTTTACTTAAAAGAGTTTAAAGACTATATTTATTAACTTTTGTCAAAATTAGTCATAAGGAATTCAATTGTGCTTATCAATTTTAAAATTTTTAATTCAAGTTTGTGAATAGTGTTCAACTTTAATTTCAGCAGTGATGTACACGATTTTTAAGATGTATTTTGAATAGTAAAAAGCAAAAGATAAAATAACTTAAAAATAAACATAGGTAAAATAATGAAATTCAACTCTATGATTTAATTATTTATTTATTTTAATTAATTAATTAATATTTATAAGGCCCTGTGGTCCCCGCCAGAGATCACACGTGACACAAAATTAAAATATCATACTATTTTTTTGACGCAATATTTTGTCCAGCGAGATTTTGTCCTGTGATATGTCTGGATCCCATTTGTAAAATGTGTGTACTGATATTATTTATAACTCACTTTTATGCTGTTCATGTATACAAATGGGCTCTTTATTTTAATACATTTCTACTCCTCCAACATTTCTAACAAAGGAAAGGAGTTTTATTGTTTATAACAATATTATTACAGTAATAATAAGAAAGCACCACAGAACTGGTGTTTTAAAATAGTAAGTACAAAACTTTGAATAAACATCACAAAATGCGATAAACTTGCAACAATTGTTTCAGGTCGAAAACGCACACAAAATTTTGCCTGACGAAAGATCGTTTTTTTTTTTTTTTTACCTGAAACAATTGTTAGTAGTTTATTCAGGGTGGCGATAATCAGGGAAAACAGAGATATCTTGGGAAAAATCAGGATACTTTATCAATCTGGAAGTATCAGGGAAAAATCAGGAAATTTTGCAAAAACACCCAAAAGTCATGTAAATTTTCATCTTTGCAAATTTAATTGTGCAGCAAACGTGACTGAAAGATCGTGAAACAGGTGTTATCTGAACCATGATTGCACAGATTGGCTGCTTTCTAGTTGAATCTCACCAAGTTAACATAAAAAATAAATAATTTTAGGGCAACAACTTGAGTTATTGTAGTATTGAGGTATTGTAGTATTTTATGTCTTGATGATAATAAGTTGTACAATTAAAATGATTCATATTTTTATAATTTTGCTAATTTCTCCAAAATTTTGAATTTTATTTTCCTTTTTGTAAGTGAACAAAGATAAAAAGAAAAAAGATTGAGATATTTTTGCCCATCAGTGTAGGTTTTTTGAATTGCAACAGTTTAGCGAGCATGTTACACAAGAATGTGATATACACAAAATTATTGAATGTATATAATAGGTAATGGAAATTTGTCAAAATTAGTCATGGAAATCATGGAAAAATCAGGGAACTTTTTTTTTCTGAATTTCTGTAACCACCCTGTTACTGCATTTTATGGTGTTTATTCATAGTTTTGTAGTTATTAATATTATTATGGACTCTGTTATTAGGTTCTGTTGAAATCTCTATATGGGATTAAGTGACCAAAAACTTTGAGTTTTTCTAGATGTCTCCAAAACAGAAAGTCATTTAATGATCAAAATGGGAAATCACAACAAAATGTGAAAGCAAACTTACATACAAATTTGTGATATTCTATATCCAATCATTTTTGAATTATGCGAAATAAACACATGCATACACATGCACTTATAGTATAATAAAAAATGTAAACTCGCTTATATTTCTAAAGGGAGAAAACATACCTAACAAGGAAACATTCAAAATGTGTCGTCTTCAAAAAATATTGAAAAAAAAATATATGTGATTCTACTTTTCATAAAACACCAGGAAGTGAAAAAATTATCGGCTGAAATGAATTACAGTGATCACAAATAATTATCAAAATTAAGCATATTTGGCGATTTAGCACTGTTAGGCGTTCAGTTCGCTAGCACCGAGATTGCCGTGTATGAATAGAACCGTGTTTTGTTTCTCTGCCTAGTATTCAAAATCAATCGCCTAACAATGTGAAATTGCCAAATATGCTTAATTTTGATAATTTTTTATGGTCACTGTAATTCATTTCAGCCGATAATTTTTTTCATTTTTATTGTTTTAGGAAAAGTACAATCACATATATTTTTTCAATGTTTTTTGAAGACAACACCTTTTTGAGTGTTTTCGTGTAAGACCAAAATTGGAGGGATACAACTATGTGTTATAACATTCTTAAATGTAAATTTGATCTAAGTGAGGGGAAGGGGGGAACTAGAGTGATATCTCAGACCCTCTTAACATAGGGTGATAATCGTACACAACCATTTACTATAAAATTTTATTATGTTTAGAGAATAAACATGTTTACAATTAAAAAGATTTGTAAGAACAGTGACGGATCTTTTTGTTTGGATTAGATTTTAATACTTTAATCTCTCCCCCCCCCCCCCCCAATATAAACAGCTTAATATATATTAAAACTTAAAGAAAATTATCATAATTGTGAATTGTTAAAAAAGGAGCAAAATCAGTGGAATTGAAGAGAAGATTGAAAAAGTTGAAAATAAGATAAATGTATATATATGTATGCAAAACTTCTTATGTATTTGTATTTCAATAGTTTCTCATTTTTATTTTAGGTTCCAATGGGCAATTACCGAAGTGCTAGTCCTGCCGATCATTCTTGTAGTGCTCCTACATCTCCTGTTTCTCATAGTCTTTCTCCTTCCAGTTCTCCGGGTCTTGGTTCAAATAATACTTTGAGTAACAACTCCTTTAATGATACAAACTATTATGTCCAACAACAGCACCAGCAGACAAGTGCACTACAGCATCAACTTGAGCAATTCAAGATGGTGGGTGACCTCCAACTGTGTGAATGCTTCTTCATGGTAACTTCTCTCTAGCTTTGAACTAACTGCTTTGCATACAAAAAAAATTCAAGCAATGTTTCTATTTCATGGTAGAACTATTATTAGAACTATTCTTTAATATATTGCTTAGTGAAAATGCTTGTTTATATTATCTTTTAAGTACTTCTTTCTTTTCATTTGTTTTCCTTCTTGGTTGTTATATTTTAAGATTTAATGCAGTGTATAATGTTAAATTTTTTGATTTTTTATAATTTTATGATTCTTGTGAATATTTCACCTTTTTTTGATGTACCTTCTTGCTGAAAAATAACTTTTGCAAATTACTCTTAGATGATTTTTTACATCTCATTTTACGTGAAAAAGAAGTAAATTTGTTGTCTTATATCTTTACTATTATTATTATTAATTTTGTTTTATTCCATACCTATTCAAAAACAGGGTAATTAAAAAATACCTCAAACACTTTTAAATATTGCATAATTTTTAAAATCATAAAAAAAAAAAAAATTATTGGGAGCTGTTTTAATTTAAATTTTATGTGTATTAAATTTATTGTATTTCTGTTTCAAACATTTGCACCTTTTTGTTCTACATAATAAAGAGTAATGCAGGGTAGTGGGTATTATAATTATTACAGTTGACAATCAACCAAAGGCACACCAGGGGTCGATGCAGGTAAAAATTGGGACTCTTTTGCTGGCCATTCACAAAATTCCACATCATAAAAAGGGCTCCCTCACAAAATTCAAATCTATAAAAAGGGACTCTTCATAGAATTCAAATTCATAAAAAGGGACCCATCACAAAATTCAAATTTATAAAATGAGCCCCCTTACAAAATTTTGTTTTATAAAAATTATCATTTTATAAATTGCTTCCATGTTTTCACAATTATTTTTAAATTAACTGGTTCAGCGAATGTATATTAACTTAATATTAAACACTATGTTGAGTAACTGTTAAAATGGAAGATTTTACACTATATATATATATATATATATATATTTTCATTAAAAATAAAAATTTTATAAAAATATTTTGTTTTGCGTAAAAAAGGGACCCAAAAATTAAAACCTGGATTAACCCCTACACATATGAGTTCTGTGCTTGCATACTTCACTGAATATGAGTGAATTATGCAATTAGTGAGTCATGAAGCAGTGATCTGTGCAGACATGAATTGTGGCAGTAAGATGCCTTTAGTTGAACTTCTTCTGTCGCAGAGGCTTTGCAACACAGCAGAACAATGATGATCACCATAAGCCTGTACCTGAAAGACACAAAGGGTTCATACTACTCAGGAAAAACCTGGAATACTCGGGGAATTTGAATTTTGTTTAAAAAAGTCAGGGAAAACTCAGGGAAAATAAAAATTTTCATTAAAAGTCAGGGAAAATCGATTATAAAACCTGGAAAAACAAATATTTCTTTTCCGTCAAGTGATATTTTTCTTGTTTAGCTACATATCAAAATTGAAATGATTAAGTATCATGAAAATATTCATGTAAACAATTATTTCTACCTAAATTTCTATCATGATCAGCAGTAATATAACATCATATGGTGGAAGTAGATGTATATTCTCCTCTCTAGAGGAGCATTTCTTATAAAATGTCGCTAATATTTTCTTGAAAGTTGTCTGGAAAACTCAGGGAATTTTTTTCCCGTATTTGAGTATGAACCCTGGCACAGTATTTTCAGGTAAGTGAGACAGTAAGGAGACACTAGTAATGCTTTGAATGGGTAGTTAAATGACCAGGAAGTAAGTACTTGAATATGTGAGAACCTGAAATTAGTGTGCCTAGCTCATGAACTCAGTCTTAAATGTTTAACATGGTGACATGCACAAATATAAGTGCTGCGATGTTTATTTTGCCACTTACTGGTAATTTGAAGTTCCATGGATCTGTATAAACTGCAGGTGGTTCAAGAGCTGAGAGACATTGATAGAAAAGAGACTCGCCAACTGCACTGATTGATATTCTTGCGGTGATTAATTAAGGATCACTGTTTCTCCAATAGCAGCTGATATCTGTCTTTGAGGTCTCTCGATATGTGTTACATATTGTATTAATTGCCAATTAATATACTTCAATTTCATAACTGTGTTAAATTAGTACTCATTATCATGTCACCCTATTTTTATTAACATTTGAAGTTGGTAGATATAATTTTTATCACTCTGTATTTCATTATTTCAACCCAAAACAATTGTGTAGATTTACAGAGCAATAAAAAATATTTAGTTACATTAATGGCTATAATTGGAAATTGCTGGAATTGCATTTTCGCTTGCATTAATGGTTTTTAACATTTTCTAATGATGTTAAAGAGTGATTATTATATGAATTAGTTTATATGTCTTTCTTTCTGTGAGCTGTGTAACTTCCATAAATATTCACGAATTTCTTGAAATTGATATACATTCAAGTTTACAATGGAATATTCCCGATTTAAAATGGAGTAAATACAAGCACTGGTTTATGTACAGGGACACCCAAAAAAATTTCAAAGCATTACATTTTGTGAGAGTTATTTCTATAAATCACATTGTAATACTTTTATTTTGTATGAATCATAATGACGTCAAATCATAACTACATGTAAATTTTGTGAGTAACTATTGTTGTACATATTTATTACATGGGATTGTCTTTTATTTAAAAAAAAAAAGATTATCCCTCTACCCAATAGGCACTTTAACTACGTTTTATATTTTTAATAGCAGTTCCCGTTAATGTATTACATACACACATGCACGATTCAAGTTTTTCTTTTCTTTTCTTTCTTTCTTTTTTTTTTGATAAATCTTTCAAAATTTCTTCATATAATAATTATAAATAAATTATTGCAACTATTTCTTAATGCTGTCTAACGTATCTATGGTATGTACACTAATATTATGATTGTAAATTTTTCATTGATTTGGAATAACATTTTGAAAAAATCTTAGCCTTCCCCCCCACAAAAAAAAAAAAAAAATAAAAAAATAAATAAATAAAATAAATAAATAAATGTTCTGGACCTGCCACTGTTGGGGTGGGGTGGCCGCAACATACTAGTTGTTTCTTAAATAAATCAAAATTTTATGCATTGAGTATAATTATTATATTATGCAGCACTTTCTGATGCACACATCTCCTTGCATACAATGAAATTGCAAAAATTAAGTTTTAATTTATTAAAAATGTAAACATATTAAAACACCTGTAATATCGAGGTATCGCTACACTTCAGTGTAAGACTGACGATGTATCAAGATGTAAGAATTTCAACGTTGCCCAGTCCTGCTGTGAGCTTTCTCCAGACTTCAACTTCAGATGTTTTATTATGCATGGTGGCATAAACATTTTCTGTCACAAAATAAAAGCATAATTATATTGTGTTATAAATGACAATTATTTCAGGAATTTAGGGCAGTTCATGGATGGGACTTTCATATACTCTCATTTTTAAAATCTGTATTATTTTTATGCTTATTATATATAGAAAAAAATACTGATATTATTAGCTAATGGTATTTTTAAAACAATAATTTATAGAGAATTGTGATTATTTAAATTATATTAGATTATAAATTATAATGCTACAATCTAATAATTTTATATTCTTTTATCTGGTTTTGTAATTGACAATTCTTAATTATTCTTGTGTAAGTTATGTTAAATATTATGGATTTTTGCTTACTTACTTTGATATTTTTTAAATATTGAACATTATTATTTTATTGTGTATATATATATATATATTGCAAATTCTTTTTTCAGTTTAATTTTCTTTTTTAAGTCATATTTATAGCATTTAATAAAAAATAATAATAATAACAAGCCTATTGTTTATTTGTAATTTTAATTAATTTTTAAATGGTTCTACCATGAACTTATTTGCTGTTTGTAAGCTATATTGCAAGATTTGTTTTGATATACTTAAATAGCTATAGCTTTCATGTTTTTTGCTTTTTGTATGCTTTTTTCATGCAGTTTCAGTTCATTCAAAAGCTTAAAATTTGTATTATATTTTAACACTGTTCTTATAATTTAATGCTCTCTTAATTTGCTATTGAATGCTTTCAGTATTTAATTTCTGATCTTTATAAATGTATGCAAACACATCTCTTTTAAAGTTTTTCATTCTGTTTACTTTTATAATTCTTCTTTTTTTTTTTTTTTCTTTGCATGGTATTTTTTATTTTTCTCTTACTTTTTTGTAACTAAAATGCATTTTAATTGTGATTTTATTGTTGAAAACTTCCTCTTTTTAGATTTAAGGTATAATGTTTGTATAGATATTTTTTTTTTTTTTTTTTTTTTTTTTACGTAATTAATTCAAAAATCTATCCCCCCCCCCACCCCTTCCCCAAAACAAAGAAGTGAAAATATTATTAAAGTTGCTGACTAACATTTAATAGAAAATTTATAATGGCTCATTTTTTATATGAAATTTTGTTTTCTTTAAAGGTTTTATGCCGTTTTTTGATCAATTAATCTATTTGAATGACATAAGAAAAACTTTTGTGGTGGCTGTGTTATAATAGTTTATATATATACACTAAGCGACAAAAAAAAAAAGCCGCACTGCAGAAAAAATGACTAATACCTTTTTTATTTGTAATAACTTTAAAATTAATGGTTGAAACAAATAAAACTGTCTTGTTTGCATAATACCAAAGGGATGAAATGATACCTATGTATATTTTCGATTAAATAATTCGCTTTATTGCACTTTACGAAGTACTTTTTAGAAATCTGCGTAAAACTTTCTTTTTGAACATAATGCAATAACCAAACACTTTGCATTCTGTTATGATTGCTTATATGAAATAAACAAGTTATATTTTAATATATGAAATAAAACTATTTATTTGTTAGATCTAAGCAATTTTTTGTTAAAAATATGTATTCTGCATTGGGTTAATTCCACCTTTATATGGAATTACTGCATTAATGCGCAATGGCATAGTTTTATACAGTGTTTTAATATAAATCTCAGAAATTTCAATGTACCAAATATCACAAATAATTTTTTCTAGTTCTGGAAGAGTTATAGGCTGCAAATTTTGAATCCTCTCCCCTCTCCCCCGCCTTTTTATAGACGAAACATTTTCAAGCGGATCGCGATTTTGACTATTTCCATGTCTGGTAAAGAAGGAATTCTACTATATCCTTTGTGGGATTTAACTTAAAGTGAAAAAAGTTGTGATTATTTACAGAATTATAGGTTCTCATGGGAATGGATAGGAAATTTTGACAATTTAAGTGAATAAACTTACCACAGACGCCGTGTAGTAAGGTGCCTTATTATCTTTTAATGATGTTTACGTAAATGCCCAAGATACCTCCAAAATAGTCGGTCAGGCACCACTTTTATGCAGATTGTGTTTTATTTCGAGTTAATTGATCCCTTGAGCATAAAAATTTTCCTGAGTGTTTGAAAAGTTATGCACCTCCGTACCATAATGTACGGAGAATGTGTCGCTGTTTTAAAAGTGCGATTTTCATTAAGTCGGTCATATTTTCGTTGTCAGATCTGCTTGTTTTCTTTAGCTCGAAATAAGTTAAACTTGACTCATCAGAGAGAACCAGTTCAGCACAATAATTCACTAATCATTTTTTAATTTTTTTAGCCATCTGAGGTCTTGCTTTCCTACTTCTCTTCACTAAGAATGGAATTTTTTCAAATTTTCTGTTATTTAAACCTGCTTTGTTTAATAGTTGTTGTACTGTAGTTAAAGAAATTATGCTACTAAACACTTTTTCTGAATCTCTTTTATGTTCTAAATGTAATACAAACCGATTTTACAAGCAATGGCTTTTTAACTTACGGTCATCTCGCTTGGATGAGCAGTGTGACCACCTAAAACCAAATTTCCAGTTTAAACGGCCAAAAACTTTTATTTCTTCCTAAAAACCCTTTTACCAATATTTCTTTAACATTTAATTATTCTGCCATCTCCCGTATTAAAATATTTTTTGATTTTCCTTCAAAAATTAATACTTTTTGTGGCATCGTTAACTGACTTATTCTTACCATTTTTGAAATAAATTCTGAAATTACAATTTTCCTGACAATTGCATTATGTTTTTAACACTGGACTCACAGCTAAAGTGTATGTGGAAGACAACATAGTAATATCTGTGTGAAAATTTGCTTTTTAAACGATAAAATTGGCGGTTGTAAAAGGCGAAAAGGAGAACATCCAAGTGCGGCTTTTTTTTTTGTCGCTTAGTGTATATACAACGTGTGGCTATTAAATAACGAGACTATTGCTCCAATACATTTTATTTTAAATTTATACATATTTTGCTATCACCTTCAATATACATCCCTCCTCTATCCCTACAACACTCCATGTGAATTTTCCATTGTTCGAATCAGTGCTGGAAGTCTTGTTCTGTGAGCTCCTGCATGAGGCGTGCCATTTTTTCTTTCGCAGCTTCAGCTGACTCAAATCTTGTTCCTTTTAATGCAGATTTGACTTTGGGGAACAGATAAAATTTGCATGGGGCCAGGTCAGGCGAATGAGGCAGATGGTCTAACACTGGGATGTTGTACTTGGCTAGAAACGTCTTGACAGACAATACAGTATGAGCCAGCGTGTTGTCTTGATGGAGAACCCATGACTTGTTCTTCCACAATTCGGGTCGTTTTTTCCTTACACTTTCATGGAGTTGAGTAAGCACCTCAAGATAGTAATGTTGATTAATATTTTGACTTTCAGGAACCCAGTGAAAGTACACAATCCCATGAATGTAAAAAAAAGAAATCATCATCATTGCTTTGAATTTCAATTTGCTCATGGGAGCTTTTTTAGCTTTCAGTGAAGTTGGACTCTTCCAGTGCATTGATTGGCACTTTGTTTCAGGATCGTAAGTGAAAAACCAAGATTCGTCACATGTTATGACTCTTTCCAAGAAGTTTGGGCTATTTTTAATAGCATCTAAAGTGTCAGTATAAACATTTTTACGAGCTTCTTTTTGTTCGATTGTGAGAATTTTAGGCACCATTTTCACACACACTTTTTGCATGTTCAAATTGTTATGTAAAATTTGTCTTAAACATTCTTTGTCAATTCTTACAGTTTCAGCAATGGCACGAATTGATAACTGATAGTCAGATCAAACCAGATTAGCGACTTTTTCGATATTTTCATCTGTCTTGGATGTGGAAGGGTGACCCGGGTGGTCATCATCTCCGTCTTCTCGGCCATCTTGGAAACACTTGAATCACTCAAAAACTCTCACACGTGATAAACATTCATCGCCATAAACTTGTTTTAATAAAAGATAAGTTTCACTAGTGGTTTTACCAAGTTTCATGTGAAATTTCACAACAATTAATTGCTCTACTTTTATACTTATGATGTTTTCGGCAAAACGAAACAAAACCTCTTACACAAACGAAGGTTACAGCCAGACTGATTTTTCTACAAACGCGGGAGGCACTGCAATTGAAAGAGAATACTTTACGCTGCACAGTTGTCGGTCATTCGGATTTGGTGCATATGTAGTTCATCTGTAGCAGCAATCGTCTCGTTATTTAATGGCCACACCTCGTATATATATATATATAATTATTTTTATACATATTTGCTGGTGATTTTTCATTGTTGGGCTGTAATAAAAGGCTGATAAAATAAATTCTGACATTTTCTGACTATTAGAATTTTAATTTTTGCTACATATCTTAATTGCCATTCTCTTTTTATATAAAAAAACTCCTTATGATAAATTGCAAACCATGTATTCTTGAAGAAAACTTAAAAAACTTGTAAGAACCTAAAGTCCTGACCATTATTATTATTATCATTTTGTGATAAAAGTACTTTGTCGTCCCAGTATGGCAATAAAGTAACATGACAAGTCATCAACAAATGCCACCAAAATCACACAAATGAACAAGTTTGTCACTTTAAATATTTTCATAAACCGATCTTTTCTTATTTTCTAGTTACATTTTCAAAAAAAAAAAAAAAAATTAATATTTACTTACAAAATAATTAGTTTTTTTATTTGTAAAAAATAAAAAAAAAGTTTAGAAATTGAAATTTGTGTCAAAAATCTTTCTAATTTCAATATTCATTGTTTGCTTCATAAACTTAGTTAATGGCTTAATACATTTCAAATTTCAAGGTTTCCGTACATTGCTACCTTCATGCTACTATACTGTGTTGTTGCTTTGACATTGCATTAGTGTTTATTTCCTGGCCAGTTTTTGCAGTTTTAAGTTGTTAACCAACTTTTTCTTTCAACATCAGTTTGTCAGTGCATTTTACAAGTTCTTAAAATGTAACTAACGTTATTTACTAGTTTAAATTAATTACTGAAATTAAATTTTTCTACCTTTTGTGGGAATCAATAAAATAGGATCATGCTGTCGTTTTGTGTTTAAAATATCTTAAAATTAAATAGTTTGTGCTGTTTTCACTTAAAAGCATTAAATATAGTGTCACCACGTTTCCTACGCCTAGCAGTGAGGACGAGTTGAAAATCTTGGAAGGTTTCCAAGTTGACCAACAGGTTTGAATTTAGTAAACATCGAGTCATTTGGATCATCCCTTATCGCTTATTTTCTCTCAACAAAAAGCTTGTCTCCCCTATTTTACTAGTGAACTCGTTGAATCCGCACTTGCACAGAGGCTTCCATGGTCGCAAGAAATGTAGTTAAAGAGTATATACACTGTGTAAAAAAAGTAGGACACTAGATGCTTTTAAAAATAAAGGGTATATTTTATTTTTTAGGAAAATATTTTTATGTGTAACATTTTGCAGATCATTTAACAAGAAAATATCAGTATCATTACCATGATTTCCAAAAATTAATTATTAATGACAACAAAAATAGTTTCTACTACGTTTAACTCTGCAAAAAAAGCAGAAGGACAGTTATACAAAATATAAAATAAAAGCAATATTAGTAAGAAATACTTTTCCCATTAGCTTATATGAGTTAGAATATTCTATTTGGTAGTGAATCCTATAAAGATTAGATTCCTGTTTGGCAAAAATTAGCCTATTAGCTGTTCAAAACTACTTGAAGCTCACTAAAGAATTTAAACATTTTCCCACTAGGATATACTTGACGAGCAAGCATTGGCCAGACTTTGTTAAGATCAGGGCTTTTAGCTGACTTAGGTAGAAATTGCACATTATTTGCAGCAAACTAATTTTTAACTCGATGGTGATGTGAATGGCAGCTTCATCTTGTTGAAACATCCACTCTTCTCCTCCTAATTCAGAGCCATAAGAAAGAAGCTCAGAATTCAGCACTTTAATATAGCCTGTATATTTCTGCATACCACTGAAAAAGATCAGACTTGTTCTTTTTCCATATCCATTTGCTTATTAAATCATCACCTCCTCCCTCATTTGTAGAGTTGTATAAAATTCTTCTACATTTTTCAGACAGTGCCAGTATTAATTATTGTTAATCATCTAAATCGTCTATATTAAACTTCTCGTCTAAAAATATTATAAAAGTTCCATCTGAGGTCCATGATACGTGTTTTTTAACCCATGATAAACGGTAATCAATCTGTGTGTTTTTTCCACTCTCGATGATGCTTCTGCTATTTGAAAATGAATTATTTGGATCTTGTTATGTAGTTATAAACTGTTTGTCTTAACACATAAGTATGTCGTTTTTGATTTGGGACCTTTGCGGCACCAGCACTGCTCTTTATAAGCTCATAAACAGATTTTCTTTCATCGCAAAGCGTTAACGTTTTAGGCCTACCAGTCTTCTTTCTTTTTCTATTTCTGTCTGGCTTTCTCATAAAATTAGAAAGTGTATTGGGGCTGATGTGCAGTATACGAAGAATATGTTTAACACTTTTAACATTAATTTTATATGCAACAGTGTGTCCGGAAATAATTTTAAAGTATTCTTCTAGGCAATCTGAAAAGAAAATAACAATGCAATTTTTAATAAAATACGTTTTCCTCAACAAAAGCAGTCAAAGAAAATTCAATATTTACTTTTTTACTTGTGCACAATCAACCAAATACAGGCATGAGAATTTTCCGCGGATCTGCGATTTTCCGCTTTTTTGTGATTTTCGTTAATTTCACGATTTTTATTTTGTTAAAATCAAACTACAATAAAGATCAGTGTTCAAACACTCCATGAAAAACTTTAGATTCTCAATCTTTTACCATCCAAAATATAAATGTCAATATTCATTTTAAACGTGCTTTATCATACTCTATAACATATAAAAGAACAGAATTATTCAATATTTCTCACTCATGTAATTTTTTTTGTCCTCTCCCCCTTTTTCATCTCTAACCATCGCCAATCAAACATTCTGCGGGAAGCCTTTTATTTTTTTATATTTATCCATCCACAACAAAAATGTCAATATTAATTTTAAACTTACTTTATGATACTCTAGAACCCATAAAGAAGAAGAATTGTGTTTAATATTTCTCACTCATGAACTACTTTTTAAACTCCCCTCCCTCCCATTTTCCACCTCCAGTCAATGTTATTAAATGTTGATTACTAGCTAATGTTTTTTTTTTTTTATAAACACATATTCTATTGTGCTGATGTGTTATTCTTTTAGTTTAATTTGTCACTTTTAAAATATTTTGTATAGTTTTTTCCTGTGAGCATTATTTTTTCATTTGAAATAAATTTTATGAACACATTTGTATAGTTTTCTCCGCACACGTTATTTTTCATTTGAAATTAATTTTATGAACATACGTGTTTCCTCTTTTTTTGATTTTCTGCACACTCATGCCTGCAAATAACAAATTTTGGAAAGTGTCCATCTACTTTTTTTACACTCTCGAGATCATGGATGCTAGTTTTTTTTACAATCACTAATTAACATTAGTACTAGAGATTTCATTTTTATGTGAGATTAAAGAAAACTTTGTTAAACAATATCTGTATATAAATCTAATAGCCAGTATAAAAATACAGAAAATAATTTACAAAAATTGACTGCCTTTCTATTTTTTTTACGCAGTGTGTGTGATCCACTGATAAAATTTTTTAAAATCTTATTGGTCATTGGTGTTTCAGTGATCTTGTATCTGTTGCTTGGTTTCTACTATGCTTAATAGATCATCTTTATTATATATATATAAGGTAAATTGGGCATATAAAATCTGTTACTACTTAGCTTCAAGATTTTACAGAAATTTACCTATATATTTACATACAATAATTTAATATATACCCCTGATGAAATATTGATTATTGTTGTCTATGAATTCAAATTTTTTTGGATTTTGTTTTTCTTTTGTATTTGGCACTTTTATTCTTTTAAAGTTGACATTCTATAAAATTATATATGTATAACCCCACAGGCAAGTCACAAGTCTTGCCACCCATCTCCTTTCTTCCTTTCTTAAGTTTCTTAAATTATTTTTACATAAATTTCATTTCAGTTTAAATTTTTCTGTTAAAATTTTGTTCAGTTAGTCTATTGTTTCCTTTGTTTTACAGGCTATTAATTAATAAATTTGGTTTCTTTAAATATGTGTATTTCATCCCCTGAAAATTTTTTTAAACCTTTCTGAGCTTCTCCTACATAAATTTTCTTTTTTCATTCTTATTGGTCTTTGTGGTTTCAGTGATCTTGTATTTGTTGCCTGGCTTTTACTATGCTTAATAAATCATTATTATATATATGAAAAGATTGGGGGGGGGAGTCTCTTTCAATTGTCCTTCTTGATGCTGGCGCTCGCTGTGTTGCACTGACTACTGTCTTCCTGTTCGGAAATAAACAGGTAGTTCCAGTTTTTCTCAAACTCTCTGATTGACTCATTTTGGTTACAAGTGCACTATTTTTTCATGATTTCAATTGAAATCATGAAAAACCTGTGCAGTCCATGCTTTCTCATGCAATATAATGGAACACTCAACTGTGCCTACCAAGTGGCGTTATATACTCCTGAATCAAGCAAAAACAAAATAAAAAGTAAATCCAGACAAAATAAGATAGCTGATGAGACGGATGCACTGCGAAAAGCTTACTGTATGAAGGATTAAAGGTGTATTTAATTAATTGTTTGTGAAAAATTATAAATTTTTAATAATCAGGTAAAATTTTATCAAACAGATATTTTGATATTGTTTGATATCCCAAACCCCTCTTTTGTTTCAGAGCTTTTTTTTTTTTATTCCTTTTGCATATGTTTAGTTTTAGCAATTAATTTACAAATTTTTAATGTGCATTTTATTGTTATTTATTTTTAAAAACATATTTTAGAATTACTTTTTTTTTTTTTTTGTCTTATTCAGATGTCGGACAACTGCTCAAACTCGAGTAATGTTGGTTCCCATAATAACACTGCTATGTTTTTGGCAACAGTTGACAGTGGTGGGGGTGTTGGGCCTCCATCTGATGGTAACGATACATTAATGGGACAAAGTATTCCTTTCTCTGGTCAAGTTTCTTCTGCATTTAATTCAGCTCAGGATATGGACAATGCCATGCTTTATTCTATAGCATCGCTTGGATCTGATCCACAATTACAATCCCCAACTCTTTATACAAAACCTACTGTCATTTCTAATCATCAAACGACTACATCACAAACCCCTCAAACTCCAACTAGTATTCCAGATATAATCCTTACAGGTAGGACATAATTTGTTATTTTTCTTTTTATACAAGTTTTTTAACCCTTTAATGTTCCTGGTTCTTGCGCTGAAACCAAACATTTAATATTTTTTTATGCAACAATTTTTCTATATATTTTTTCAATGTTTTAATTGATTTACAAACTTTTGTTCTTTCTCTGTTCAGTAGATAGCAGTGCTACTCTGAAATTTAACAAATTATGTTTCAGAGGAAGCATGCAGAAATCACTTTAAATTTATTAGTTAGACACAATGGCAGCTTGATGTTTTAAAGTAGCACTCGTGTTTAGTTTTTTTCACTTGTAGAAGGGTCATACTATTATTTTGATCTGAAACAACTGCTGCAAGTTTTTGCAATTTATGGTGTTTATTTACAAAGTTTTTTTATTTATTAAATCAATTATTATTTGAATTTAATCAGATTGATATGTTTCGAACCAAAAATTGCCTTAAAATTGCGAGAGCTTTATTTTTTTTGGACATATTTATGATGAGCTATGTGTTTAATAGCCATTTTTGAAATTAGTTTAGCAATTTTGAAAACTAAATATATGTAGTGAACGTTAAAGGGTTAAAGTTTTATTGTTTAATTTTTTTTTTTCATGAATATGAAATTGTTAAGTTCGAAATAATTAATTTTGAATGCATACTTATAAGCATACTAGCTATTATTTCAAATTACTTTTAAAGAAACTGCTAAAAAAATCATGCTAAATCAAAATATTTTATGAAGATAATGAGGCTTTTTCTTAGTTTACTAATTTAAAAATTTCATTATAATGATCTTCCATTGAGACATTGACACACCCAGGAAAGCATTAATATTTGTTTGAACTTTGCATTTGAATGTTCTGGACATTTATTTCTCCTTGTTATTAAAGTATTGATAAAGTATTGCATCAAAAGTTGATCTTAAGTATGTGATATGTACTAGCTTACTTTTGTGTCTATATAAACAAAAGTGTAAGCTTCTGCAGAAATTTAATGATTAATTTTATACAACTAGTATAATTTATTGATATATTTTATACTATAGTTTACTTTTGTTTCTATAAAAACAAAAGAGTAAGCTTTTGTAGAAATTTAATAGTGACTTGTATTCAAATAATTGCTTAATTTATTGATTTAAAATTAGCCAGTATTCATATTTATCAAAAATATTTTTTTTTTATCATTCAAAAATAAGGATTTGGAAAACCAAAATCTTTGAGTGTCTGTGATTGCATTGTTATTTTTAAGTATCTTTGATTTATTTTTAAACCAAAATCTGTAAAAAAAAAAAAAAAAAAAAAAAAAAAAATCTAAATAAAAGTGTAATTATAACTGCATGCAAAGAAAATAAGTTATGAGTTTTTATTTTATTTATTTATTTAATTTAAGTATGCTTTACTTATTTTTATACTACTGAAAAATATTTTGCAATAATTTGAAATTATTTAAAATTTGAGTTATTGCACATTGTTCACCTTATCAAAAATAGTAATTTTGCTCTCATTATCAAGCTATGTGAAGTTAAGGAACTTTATTGTTATTTTTAAATAGTTATTTCTCATTTCTTTTCTTCTTTCCCCCCCCTCCCCTTATTTGTATTGTATTTTACTGCAGCAAATTTATTGTAGAGATGACTTGGATTAGAGAGAAATAGACATATAATTAGCAAATATATAGCTGATATTTTAGTGTGAATTGAACCTACAGTGAAGTATTGATAATCCAGCATCGGCAGGAAATAGACATTGCCGGATTGTTGGTTTTTCCAGATTATAGGTGTTCTAAAAATTTATCAAAATCATCGATTAATCACAACACCTAAAGAAATATTTCATTATAAATAGTTTTTAAAAATGTGCTCTACTCTAATGTATGTCCTATTAAAAATGCAAATAATTAAAATAATGTTTGAGATAAGTGCAGGAAACACCTTTCCTCGTCAAAAGGACGTTAGCTTTTTATACTCTTGCTGATCACAAGAATTTTGAGCTTGTGTGTTCCTGCTCCATTTGAGCATGCTTACAACATAATTTGATCCTTATACTCTTTTATTCTTGAGTAAGATGGTTTGTTTTCACATGCTGAAGTCTCTTTTTTGCAAGCATCTTAGAAAATTCACATCAATCTGTAAATCAACAATTAAATGGAAATCTGTAAACTTTACTGGCGATTCATAAAGTTGGCAAGTATGCTATTCCAAGGTCATCTGTGAGTAATCCGTGGAGTACTATGATTTACGGGTGTAGAAAAAAAAAGGTCTTTGGTGCTGTATTATCAATGTTTCACTATACTTTGTAATTGAAATTATCTAAAACATACATAACTAAATTGGAAGTACTTTTGCATGGGAGTGAAATCGATGAATTTATTAGCTGAAATGTTAAATAAGAATATATAAAAGATAATATTTTGTATTTATAAAGCATTGGTGATTGTGTTCAGGAGTTACCCCTGATTTCAGGGATTTTAATTTAATTCATCCATATCTTCATATTCCCTACAAAGTTATCTTTTGTTTTAATTGGTTGTTCAATTGTTATCCAGATAACATGCGAAAGAATTGCATTATTTTTTATGATTAGCTAATACAAGATAGGAGAGAAAAAAATAAAAATAAATGACGATTTCTGGTCTAAAAAGTTTGACTATCATTTGACATTCCAGGTTTCTATTTTCTTTTAATTTGAAACTCTAATTTTCAGGGTTTTCACCTTTTAAGTCACAATCAACCCTGATAAAATGAAAAGATTTAAGTACTAATGGAATTTAGATATGCAATTCTAATTTAAAATTTACAGTAAGTAATTATCTGAGCTTAAGTGGAGACTAATACAGTGTTTTTATCTTGGTCTCTCATATATAGCTATGATAAATATAAATTTCATCAATAACAACAGCATAGTTTGTTTTTAACCCATTGTATCTTACTTTTTTTTTTGGCATATTTTTCAGAATATAATACAATTTATGGTTATTTAAAAAGTTAACTATTTTTGTAGAAATTGTACGTTTTCTTCCCCTTTCTCTAAAATAAATATTTTTGAAAGAATAACTGGAAAAAAAAAAAAAAAAAAAAAAAAAAACTCTCCCAAGTAAAATATTTTACTTATCAAATAAATACTTTCAAGTGAAAAATATTTACTGTTGGGTAATAGATACAAAATTTAGTAAGCATAGTTTTCAGAATAGGCATCTTATTTATCAAGTTTTCTGTGATTCTATTCCATAGAAGCTGTTATATAACTACAAAGTACATTATTAGAAGTGCAGTTGAACAATGTTACCTGTTGGCTGATATGCAGCCAAATTAATAGTTATAGTTTTTCATAATAATTATTTTGCATCTCAAGTTTAGTGCAATTATACACTATAGAAGTTGAGTTGAAATTTAGCCTTTTGGTAGACAGGATAAATTGGGGGTATTGCAATGCCCGCTGTCAATATGCAATCAAAATGAAATAGCATGGGTTTATCACTGTTAAGCAATTTCGCATATCAATTTTGGTGATCGTATTTACTATAGAAGTTTAAATATAGCCTTTTTGTAAATGGGGGAGTATTATAGCATAGCAATCGGCCAAATTTTTTCATAATCATTTCATATATCATGTTTAATGAAAATACACACTCCAGAAGCTGAGATATACCCATATATAAAATTTAATAGGAAAAATTATAATGTTAATTTTTTCTTTTTGTACGTATTTGTAGTCAGATCTTGTTCTTAAATAAAGCTTGGATATCTGAAATCAAGCTAAACCATCAATCATAAGATAAATAACTAATTAAAATAGGAAGTTGTTTATAAGCTTTTTGCTGGTAAGTCTAGAAATAAATTTATTAAAACCCAATCACATGGCCTGGGAGAGAAGATTTCGCTACGATTTAGTTGCCTAATAAAAATATGGTCCTTGTAAAGTCCATGCATAGTCCTAATTTAATAGTCCTGTCTTAGGCTGCTACACAAGCTGCTGCACAAGATGCTCATATCCTGATGCTTATTTAGGGCTCATCATGGTGACAAAACATCAATTGTCATCAACAAATGTCCCCAAAATCGCCCACCTAGACAAGTTTATTGCCTAAAATATTTTTATTTACCTACTTTTCTTCTGTTTATATTTTTTAAAAACAGAAAAAAAAAAAAAAAATATATATATATATATATATATATATATATATATAGAATGTGGGTAGAACTATCCTCTTACAAATCAAAATCCACATACTTAAAACAAGCTTTGAACTCCAACTTTTGATGTTTTGTTAGTAAACATCTTTAATAGGTGAACAGTTGATTTCAAGTTTTTTTCTGTTTTCAAGATTTTGTATCAGTGCTACTTTGATTGTACTGCATTGTGACATTGCTTTCACATTGGACTTGCATCTACATTTTTTTTTTTTTTTTTTTTTTTTGTTTATTGATGTGACTGTCGTGCATGATAATTTGAAATGATTGTTGTATGTTTTTGTAATTTATAGTGTTTCCTTACTTTATATTCCTCTTTCAACACACTAGTTTTTCAGTATATATTTTGCTACAACTTATTAAAAACTTGTCTTGCATAGTTGAAAGACTGGATAAACTTTTCTATCTTTGTGAGATTTAGTTAAAAAAAAAAAAAAAAAAATGGAGCCTATTTTTGTTTTCTAAGTAATAGATAAAAAATTCTGTATGAAACAGAATTTAATTTAGTATGACAGAATTAAAAAAAAAAAAAAAAAAATTCCGTATAAGAGCATGCAGTAACTGTGTTTTGTTCTTCAGCAATGGTTGTCAAGAGAAACATCCAAGCTATTTCGGTGCCAAATTTTTAATTTTGCCAAGGGGTCTAATATTAAAGCTGTTCTATTTCTTTAGAACGATTTTTCTCAATTTTATTCCAAATATTTTTTAACTTAATACCAGAGGGGAAAAAGGAAAAGTTTTTTTTTTTTAGTATGACAAGACTATTTCTTTCAATCTGGCATTTTGCGCCATTACTAATTTATAGTGTTCCACTTTAAAAATGTCTGTGAATATCCAATTTTACCATTTAATTTCTTACTCTATCTTTAAATATTTTGTAAAATCCGTAAAAACTTTTATGTATATATATTTTTTTTTAGTTCCCATTGGTGAGGATCGAACTTGCAACCTTCGGGTTTATAGTTGTGTACTCTGACCACACAGCCAACGGGTGCTATGCCCCCCCCCCCCCCCTCACCTTTATATTTTGAAATATAAGGGTGGCTTTAAACCACGAAAGAATTAATTACTAATGTGGTTTCTACTATGAATATATGATTAAATAGGCATAATTAGAATTTTTATTTAATTACTGAGAAACAGAAAAAATGTTTTGTTTATATTTTCCATAAATAATATGGAAATTATTTTGTTTCATAAATAGATAAGTTGCTGTGCTTCATAATATTATATCTACAGCTTTCCATTTGATATTTTATATTTAAATCATTGCAACATAACCATTTTAACAAAATAATTCTGCTTATGAAATAAAAACATTTTTGAGTCATAGCAGTTATTTTCCAAATTTGTTTATACTGTCGATTGAAAACCTTTTTGGTTTTGAATCCCAGTTGCTTTTTATATATAAATTTGTGTTTAAAATTAAATTGCTTTTCAAATTTAAATAGACCTATAAATTTTGCCTTCCGCACGGGCATGGCAGGCCTAAGACATAAATCCAACCCTGAACGATAGATCACTTTATGAAAGTAGCAGCAGCTTGTAGTTACGTACGATCGCTGTTCGTTTTGTCTGATCAATCATATAAATACGATCTATATTCATGTGTTTCAAATCAGTACAGAAAATACATAATGGATCATAGTGGCTTAGAATATGGTTGTATAGTCGATGAAAACCCTAATCGATTTTTAGTTTAAATATTTTTTTTATTTGAGTTCCTTTACAAATTTTAGTCAATTTTCAAATTTTAATTGACTTCATCATTCAAATTTTTTATCAACTGAAAGGATTTGGCACCCCTAAAACACTGGCACCCTTTGACCCAGGCCTAACAGGCTTAAGCCTAAATCCGACCCTGTTTATGCATCATTTATTTATTTATTTTGAAAAAAAAAAGTTTAAGAATTTTAACCTAAGAGAAGAGTATAAAAACTCATTCAATGCCTTATAAATTTTAATCATGGGCACCTGGATGTATTTTATTCTTAAAATATTACAGCATAAACTTGCTCTTGCATAAATAACACAACTAGTTTAAAGAAAAAAAATTTTTTTGTTTGTTTGTTCATTATCAATGTCTTCTTGTATTGGTAATATTCTATTTGAAAAATTATCTTTGTTGGCTTAGATTAATTTAAATTTTTATTGTTCACTATTATTTCTGTCGCAATTTTACTGTCATATATAAAATGTTTTTTATTTTTCTTTATTCAATAATTTTTTCCCCCTTCTACAGCCAGTTATATACAGGTCCTTCTCTTTTGCATTTTTTTTTTTCGTATGTTGATTGATGATTTCTGAAAACTAATATATTTATTTGCTTATCAGAATTGTTAGAATTTTGTATTTCTGGATCATTGGAATGATTGTTATAAATTGTCTATAAATATATCACTGGCCACTATTATATATACTAATTTTTCATTTATGTTGTTTTCATATAGATTTCTTCTTTATTTTAATTTGTGTCTTCATTTTTCACTTTTTCCTCATAGTTAAAGTTCATCTGCATTTTGGAATATGGATTTATCTGCAAGCATGTTAACTATTTCAATGGATTGTTAGTTTATTTTTTTGCCCCTTCGTTCTTTCAAGAAAAATAAAATTCTCCCCCCCCCCCCCCTTTTTTTTTTTTTTTTTTTTTTTTTTTGAGGGAAAACACAAAGGAAGAGTAAATTGTCTCCCCCATTGTAACATTAAAGGGGGGGGGGGCAAAATGACCAAATGTGGGACCATTCCTGGATTAAACTGATTTAAGACATAATCCTGAAATTCAAATGTAATATTTTTCTATGAACTCAGAAAATCACAGAAAAAACACTTTTATTTATTGTATAAGGATAAGAATGAGAAGTATAGAGTATTTTAAATGCAAGACTACAGGTCTGACTAATTTTGTGGACTTTCTCCAAATAATAATTAAGAAAAAAGAACTATTGTTAATGTTTTTTAATTGAAGTTGCAAAGTCATGCTCAGTCGGAAGTGGGAGGGAAAAGCAATATTTGATGCAACTTTGTTATTAATTGATGCAGAATAAAGTAATAGGTATCATTAGATGGGGAATTATGTGTACTTTTAAAAAATAAAGTGACATTTTTGTTAGGGGACGTCTACATATTGAAACACACACCAACTTTGATTCATTTTCAACAATAATGTCCTATTTGGATTTTATATTTGAATTCCTGGGATTGTAGCAATGCAAAAGGTATATTGGTAATATATTTTTCTTATATTTTTATAGAATTATAAGCATTTAAAATTTGAAGATGCTAAACCACTTCTCAAATATTTACGAGATATTGTGAAGAAACCCAAACATAATCTATAATGACTTTTGATTCAGAAAAATATATTCTAAATTATGAAACATATAATTCATATTGCAAAAAGTTATGAATTTTGATCTATATTAATTTTTTCATAAAATGTACAACAATATGTAAAAATATGGGTGTGCATATTTGCAGCTCATTCGAATTAAAAGTTTTCGAAATATAGATAATTTTTTCCCTTGAAACGGCTTAGGAAGCCCATCACTTATTATTTTTTGCGTGATATAAAGAAAATTCAAAATATTCTTAATTTTTAACTACAGGTAAAACTATCAAAGGGGGGGGGGGGGGGAGGATGTAAATTTTAAAATATTGATGGTAGCAAATGAGAATGCTTATTTAATAAAGAAAACAAGCCCCACCTTTCAGCTTTCTTCTAAAACATACAATAAAAAAAAAATCTGGTGTGAAACAACCACACAACTTCCATTACCCACTATTACACATATCATATGCATTTTTTGGAGATAATGTGATCAGAAGATATAAAAGTGACCTAAAGAAGTAGAAACCTGAACATTTTTGTAGTAAGATAAACTTTATACACCTGTAAAGACATATAAAACGAAGCTTAAATATAGTGAGGTAAAAAATAAGAAAAAAAAAAAAAAAAATGGTAGAGTTATTTTTTGAAACACCAATTTTCGAGATCTACCTGAACTTCTGACCTACCTAAACAGGGTAGCTGTTAATTTTCCTCTAATAACTACGTGATACATAAGAAAGAAATGAATTTATATAATAATTTTCAAGAAAACCGTTAGAGCCGTTTTTGAGATATCAACTTTTACCAAAACTCAATTATTGACAGGAAAACAATAATTACATACAAAAGCATATTTAAAAGTGAGTTAATATGGCGAGTTAGAAAAAAATCCGTACAGCCATTTTTAAAGGAATGTCCTTGCAAGACCTGAAATTAAGCTAGGGCAGGAAAATTGAACAGGATGCCTATCAATTTTCCTGAACTAACCAACTATATCATTCGAAAGGACATCTAATAGAGTGTTTATATAGCAAATTTGAAGAAAATCATTTGAGCCATTTTTGAGGTACGGACTTACAGTCCCTCTTCTGGTTTCCGATGTTCCTATTTCTGGTTTCCGATGTTCCATTTCCGGTTTTTCAATTTTCACCAAAATTTGGAAAATTCATCTGTACACCAGACTTGTTTCAATTCTAAAGTTTCTTAGTTCTATCTTTATTAGTTTCCGAGATATAATAGCCAGAAGATTCTCCACATACATACACATACACTCTGACCAATTGCCAAAAACCACTTTTTTGGACTCAGGGGACCTTAAAATGTGTGAATCAGGTGAAATCTCAATATTGAATTTTCAGACTGAATACAATACTTCCATTACCTAAGGTAGTAGGGTAATTGAAGTAAAAAAGAAGAGGGGTTTGTTGCATATTTGTGTTTAACCCCATAATTTCCATTGACAAAAATATATGTCAGTGGCTGCATCGATTGCTGATGATAAAATTTGAATCATTTAAACACTAGTATGTAAAATAAACCAAATAGATGAGGCTCAGTGTTTACAATAGAAAAATAGGCAGTCGTGAAAATTGTCATTTGGAAAAAAAAAAAAAAAGGCTTTTTGATGATAGCCATAGTTAAAGGGTTAGTAAAATGTTAATTTAACTTATATATTACTCCATTTTTTGGAATGTTATTTTAAGCATACTTTAGTCTTAAAAAAATAAATGGTACTGTCTGACCAATCTTAGTTGTGATGTATTTAAATATACCTTATATGTATTCGATAAAAATATTTATTATATTTAATGTCATTATCCAATTATGTATTCAAGTATATTTAAAAAATTCAAATCAAGCAGAGCAGAGATGCTGTAGGTGATTATGCTATTATGATTTATTTCTTTTTACTCTTTTTTCATGAAAAATTTCTGATGATTAGCAATGTGATTTTTTTTTTTTCCTTGTGTGATCTTAATTTTATTTTTCTAGATTTTCAGACAACCTCCTAACACACTTTCTGTTATAGTTCTATAAATACTATTAAAAAAAAAAAAAAAAAAAGTGTTTCTCCATACTGCCAAGCTCTCAGAAATTCAAATACAGTGGCTGTTCGCACATTTTTTAAATTGTATTTATAGAAATATTTTATCTAAAATTTTTGTGTTTTAAATGTTTTATTCATCATAATTTCCATGACAATAAAGCCTTTTGTAGTATCAGAAGAGGTATTTTCTCCCATTCCTCTTGAACAGCTTTCTGAAGTCCAAGAAGGGTTGTAGATTGACGTTTGGACAATCTGCTTTTTAAATGTCCAAAAGCTCAAAAATCTATGGGTGTTACATCAGGAGAGTAAGCATAGATATAAGTGAAGGGTATGGTTTTGATATTAATTTCTTGTTCCTTTTTCTCTCCTCCTTTCTTTTTTTTTTCTCCTCCTCAGGAAATTAACTGTGGATTTTGGCTGCTTGCTTTGTCTTGATACAGCTCAACTGATTGTTGACACTGTAGGTAAAGAGATGGTATTTCATATTTTAAAGTTGGGGATAAAATAAGTTCATGTTCTTTACATTTTTTTTTTCGCTTTCTTTATTTTTAATTTGTTATTATATCCAAAACCAGCAACAATCATAAATCCCTTTAAAAAACTTTCTTTACATATTCCTTGAACCATGTTTTAATATTTTTTTTCTCCTCTTTGATAATAATAAATTGATCATTTTTTATTTCAGTCATTTAGATACACTTAAGATTCCTCTATTGCAACAATATTTTTCCATTTTTGTATTTATAAATGTTTCTCATTAACAATTCTGCAGCGCGTTCGGGGTTATGTCATAGAGAAAGATGATGCACATTGTGTTATTTTGCCTTTTTAAGATTCAAATCAGTATTAATCACCTTGTTTATGGTTGACACTGGTAACTGTTCTTTGACTTGGCAGGTTTTCTTTTAACACCAAAGATCTTACCTTTGCAACGTTCAAAATATTCCGTTTTTTCCTTTGATATGTATTTGGGACAATTTTTCCATTTAAAGCTAAACTTTGACATTTTCTTCTTTTTTTGTTGACAATATTGCCTATCATAACTTTAGATATCGAAAAACCGACTTTCATAGATTCATGGCTTTTTTAATTTTTAGATACGAATAATTATCTTCAAAAGGAGCACAAACATAGCCTTTCATGCATTACTTTTTTAAAAGTGCCATTTTGCATGAAAATAAAACTTTCAAGTAGCAGACGATAATTTATACTTTAAAAAATATAGTTGCACTTAAAAATAAAATTTCCAAGCAGACGATTTGTTTTTATATCAAATCAAAATCGTCTAAAAATGTGCAAACAGCTTCTGTAGGAAGTCAAAATATGTTGTTACCAGGGCTGTGGAGTTGGTAGGAAAAATGACCGACTCAGATTCCGACTCTTAAAAATTTAAAAGTTCGATTCTGTGTACATATATACACATGTTACAGCTTATTTCTTTAAAATACTCTTTAAAAAAAGAAAAAAAAAAGGTTAAGGAATAAATATTTGGATAATATATTATTTAAATTTTTTAGATACAAAGTTAAAATGAAACAAGCTCAAAAATTTGTTGTTTTTAAAATTAATTTAGGTAAATGATAAGCTAAGTGAGGAATAAGTCAAACTTTTTTATCTACCGTTCACTTTTGTATGTCTGTTAGTAGTAAAATTTTCTAATCACCTACTAGTTTCACAAAAATGAGGATTTAATAATGAAATTTTACTTTATGAAATTTATTAAACAGAGTTAAAGTGAGTTAAAGCATTTATTAATAAAGCGTTTTTCCATTTCAATGTTTTTAAAAAGTCAAATTAAAAAGAAAAGCAAAGTGCTTCAGTATCAGACAAAACTTTTTCCACCTACGATAAAAGCTGGTATACCCATTAGTGGGCCGTAGGGACCAAGTTGATTACCTCTGTACTAAACCATAGCCTCCCAAACTAGATGCCTGTCACGTTGCTCGTAAACTTGGCAACCGTTCAAGCGGTAGACATCGCCACCTGGTATAGATTGTGTGACTTTTTTATCCAACAGCCCCCAAAAAGTTTTAAAAGTGGGATTTAATATACATAAAAGGCATATAGAATCGAAGAAACGTTGATTACATATGTCATATAAGACTTCTTAAAATTATTGGTGAGAGTTGAATAAAAAAGTCGCGCAATCTGTACCAGGTGGCGCTGTCTACCGCTTGAACTGTTATCAAGTTTACGAGCAACACGACAGGCATCTAGTTTAGGAGGCTATGACTAAACAATATTCCTGCAAAGTTTTGAATAAGGAAAACAATGAACATATATTTTAAGCTGAGGGGTTAGTTTGATAATCATTGGTTTTATGGTAGCAATATTGAGTTATATATATGAAGAATTTAAGTTAGACGCTCAATATTGTAAATTATTTTTTTTTTTATTTCAAAGCTCTATTTTAAACAAACATTAAAAAAAAAAAAAAAAAAAAAAAAAAAATGGATAATGACAGTTAGTTTGCAAGGAAAGCAACTTTCACCGATAATAACTAATTTCAATCCTTAGTGAAAGGTAGGAAAATATCCAATGCCTCCATCAATTAGGAGCAGAGGAGAAAAATAATCATCATAAGTATTTTTTTCTCTCTTTTTTAATTGAGTTGAAAGAAAGAGATATGTTTATTTTAGAAGAATGTCCAATTTCTTACACTCAAAAATCTGCTTGACTCCGAATCTATATTCCTGGTTGTTACGGTTGAAAAAAATCAAAGTTGAAACTCATTTTAGTATATAGATGACTCCTAGTGAAAAAAATTGCACGTCATTTTCGAAAGGTATACTTAATTTCCCATTGAATTATTATTAGATTTTTCTGTGTCAATTATTAATGGAAATAACATCAAAGGTTGCACCCCTCCCTCCTCATTCCCCGACTGTACGTATATTTAAAAGTGATTTTGCATTTTTACAATGTCATTGAATTAAGTTAAGATTTTTTTTATTTATTTAATATATTTAGTGCCCCCCCCCCCTTTTTTTTTTAAATAAATAAAAGATAACTAGTAAAATTTAACTTATTTAAGGTATTAATTTTTTTATGGATAAGTCTAATTATACTTATGTACTTATAATTTGATAATATTAATATATTTCTTTCAAATTGTGTAAACAAACTAGTAATAAGTATTTAGTGAAATTTTTATTTGTATTTTAAATTAGCCATTTTTTTTTATTTTTAGAAATAGTATTTGTTTTAAACTTAATCAACTTTTGAAGTGAGATAAGAAATTTCATCAAAGTATGAGGTTATTGAAAAAAAAAAAGTCTCTAAATCTAACATTTATAATGATAAAATTTTATGAATACCTAGGGGAAAAAAAAAAAAAAGTTGAGGAGGGGGGGGGGGAAGATCATCATTTATGTAAGTTAAGTTCAATTAATTACATTAATCATTTTAAAAGAAGATTTTTAAAAGTAATTTTCACTTTTCAAACTTTTTTTTTCTTTAAATGAAATTAAAAATCATTGGTTGTTAACTTTTAGTATTCTGTGTTGTTAGTATAAATCATGTCAAAGTAATTGTTGTTATTTAAATTGGTTAAAATCTCTCGCATTTCAAAATGTTTAGATAATTCAAATTACATTGCAAACATACCTTTCCGTCCTCGTGAAAGCCGAAGTTTGTGGAAAGTAACGTTCTAAACTGATGCTATTGCTAAAACAATTTATTGAAATAAAGAAAATAAATTTTTATTCTCAGCTTGGAGAAATTGATAAAATAATGGAAGAAACAAGATTTAGCAAATAAATAAAATATAAATAAATAAATATGGTGCAGCCACATATCCTAAAACTGGCTGTGAGGATGCATCCAAAATGTTGGAGGGATGCTAGCGTAACCGACAGTTTGAAATTTGGAAAACATCCAGTAATTCTGCGCTCTGTTATTGCTCATTTTCTCTGAGTCAGATGACTGTCACCCCAGTTTTAGCATTGGACTCGTTGAGTTAGCACTTGCGCAGATGCTTCCATGGTTTCATATGAAATGTGTGGTCGGAAAATAAAAAGGGTTACAATTGCAACAATACAATGAAAGAAAAAAGTGATTTCAAAGGAGTAATGTTTTTTTTTTTTTCCTCAGCTAAATTATAGTCAAAACATTTAGCTAAATTAGAGGGGGAAAAAAAAGTTTAATAAATAATAATAATAGTATAAATGATGATAATAATAATAAAAATGATACTTTTCTGTTATTGGAATCAGATTCAGGCAGTAGTGTAAAAAAAAAAAAAAAAAAAAAAAGTAATAAATTTGATGTATTTAAGTATTATCTCTTTGACAAATAAACTAGCAAAGATTTTTATAAATCTGTGCTAAAGTTAATTTTTTTTTAAAATAAATAATTAAACTTAAATTGCATTTAATAACTGGAATTCTATTATTTTGATGAAAACACAGTTAAATTTTAAATAATAATATTCAGGGGTGCAGAATATGTCCGAACGCCTGAACGAGGTTCGGGGGAAATTTAAACTGACTGGGGAAATTTTGAATATTTTTTTAAGAGAAAATAAAAATGTAAATCAAAAATAACAATTTGCTACTTTGAAGTGCTTATACACTAACAGCGATATTTTTATGTTACACTGTATACTTATTCTCTTAAAATTTATTACATAGAACAAATGACTTTGTATAGCAAAGTAGATTTTTGCATTATTGAGGGAAATTTATACTGTGTTTGGGGGAAATTTCCGAGGTTTGAACATTTTCTGCACCCCTGATAATATTTATCATGACATTTGGCCACCCTTTTTGATTTGACAAATATGGGAAATTTGAAAAAAGGTTCATTTGAAAATATGAACTGTTAGGTGCGTGAAGACCAGCTTGTAAATAAAGAAATAAATTTATTCTAATGACTTCTTAACTAATATGATTTTGAAAAAAAAAAAAAAAAAAAATCTGTAAATTTTCTTTGTTTTATTGTTATACATACGAAAAATATTTCCACATTATTCTTAAAAATATTAGGTTGCCCAGGAGCAGAATTATATCCGATGTTCTGCAACGAGACATTAAAATTTGCAGATGTTCTGCAGGTGTTTTGTCCAAATTTGTCAAAGCACAGTAAAATGCAAAATAAGCATAAAAATAATACTTATTAGTAAAATATTTATTATACATTTATAATAAAACATGATCTAAAACTGAGGAATACACCCAGAATTTGCAGTTTTTTCAATGACTTTTGGCATTAATATTGTCACATTAATGTGGATATACTACTTACAAAATGTTTATAAATTTTGTCTATACATTGAAACAATGACTGTTTCCAGCAATTTTCTAGTATGCTAACAGATTTACAGGTCAGTTGAACATATCTAGGTTTTATTAATTTTAGAATGTTAGCTGTATCAACATCATCCAGTTAGGGGATAGATGAAATGTTCATCATTCTGATAGAAGAAATGTTCTGAAAAGTGCTTAAAACTGCGACATGTGTCACAGTTTTAAGTACTTTCTGCTCCTGGGTTAGGTCGTATTTTTTTTATATGCATTTTAGAAGTTGGTTACATCTACTACTCATAAATTTAATTTGTTGGAAGGAAAAAAAAATCACCAAGCTGAGTTAATGTTTAATTATATAAATTGCTTATAATTGAAGGAAAAAAAAAAATGATTTTTTTCGTTAAATAATATTTTGCAATTAACTAAACATCCTGAAACAATTTCTAATTTGATTAACCCTTTAATAGTTTATGAATTTATTTTATTTGTATCAGTTTGTGTTATAGAGAATGAAGTGTTATTAAGTATGTAAAATAGTATAAAATCATGTTTTTTTTTCTTTTTCCCGAATTTAATAAACTTTTGACATTATAATTTTAGGAAGTCTTTGAAATATTGCTTGTTTATTTTAAGTAAAGTTAAAAAAAAAAAAAAAACCTGAGTAAATTTAAAGTTTTTATATGTAGCAATAAAAATACCTTAAAAATATCCTTAAAAATGGAGACAGCATATTAATTTCAGCCATCATCGTGGCCATCGTCAGTGCTGAAACACAACCTAGACGTTTTCTCCTAGTTTCCAGGCGTTGTTTTGTTGTCGCTGCGATTCCTTCGCTTCTCTTCACTTTCTTTCATGAGTTGTTGCCTTTCATAGTGTTCTCGGTCATTAACAGTTAATGGGTTATTGATAATTTCAATGGCCTCCCTTTTTAAGGCGTAATTGTAGGAGTTATAAAGAGCTATTTTTTTTTTTTTTTTTGCAATAAAAATACCTTAAAAATATCCTTAAAAATGGAGACAGCATATTAATTTCAGCCATCATCGTGGCCGTAATCAGTGCTGAAACACAACCTAGACGTTTTCTCCTATAATAAAAATACCTTAAAAATATCCTTAAAAATGGAGACAGCAACTCATGAAAGAAAGTGAAGAGAAGCGAAGGAATCGCAGCGACAACAAAACAACGCCTGGAAACTAGGAGAAAACGTCTAGGTTGTGTTTCAGCATTGATGATGGCCACGATGATGGCTGAAATTAATATGCTGTCTCCATTTTTAAGGATATTTTTAAGGTATTTTTATTGCTAAATATATTTAGTCCTTAATTTTAAAATAATTTATAAATTAAAGTTTTTACTTGAAATCATCACTGTAGTGTTTCTTTTAAACTTTTTTAAATACAAATACTTAAGGAGGATTTAAAAAAATAAAATTAAGGAAACCAAAATCTTTTGCAAAAGCTCTTTAATTCATTGCTTTTCAGGAGCGCTTTCCAGTGGCCCAGACTACTCATTTCCAGGAAGACGTTTGGCCTGTGAGTTAATTTTATTTCCATTTTGGCAGAAATCAAAATTAAACTGCACCTTTGTAGATATCTAGAAACAGCAAATTTTTAACCCAGCTTTTAGTGATCAAATTGTGCCTTAATTCAATTGCCTAGTTCCTTTCATGTAGCTTGATGAACTTGTCTTTCCTAATTTTATTGTTACTGTCAATGATCTCAGTGGAGCTGTTCTTTTTATGTAGTATTATCGTGTTGTGATTTTGCAATTCCTTGTGTATGTTTGTGAGTATGCTGCAATAAATTGCTTTTAGTATCATATCGAAGCATCGAGAGATTTTTGTTCTAATGCTAGTGTTATGAATTAACCCATTGCTGCTAATTTGTGCGGTCTTATGCATGTCTAATTATTATTATTTTAATTTATTGTATTTTAAAATTATTTTAATTACTTTCATTTTATGATGGTTTTGAAGTTATCAGATATTATCAAATAATGGAATATAATAAATATTATGTCTGGTTAAGTATTTCAGTAAAAACACAATTTAAAAACACAGATTAATTTCTTATTAAAAACATAGATATATACAAAGTTTAGAAAGTAGTATAAATGATTCGAGATTACCGATATATGGTTGCTACAGTTCCTCAAATTCAGGCAAATCTTCGAAAATTCTGTTAAAAAAACAGGGAAAACTCAGTGAATTAAAAAATTTATTGTAAAAACAGCGAAAATCCTGAATTTATTGCAAAAACAGGGAAAAATCAGGTAATTTAGAAATTTTTTAATAAAACATAGGAAAAGTTACTTATAAAGTATTAATTTTAAGTTATTCAATTTTGTACTTTGAAGATATTTTATTTATTTATTTATATATATATTTTTTTTTTTGTAAGAAAAAAGAGAATTATATGATTTTCCCCAAATATAGTAAATGAATGAAATTAATATGCTTTAGATATGTTCAATTTACTTGAAAATGTGTTAGATTCGAAAATTATGTGATTGTGTGTGATTTATTTTGCTTTTATAAAAGACAGGGAAAACTCAGATTTATTTATTTTATTTTTTTTTCTCGATTGGGTAGCAACCCTGCACGAAGCTCCACATCAGTATAATGACAATTATCAACTACTAGATATGGAACAATGCAAAAGTTAATTGTGTCGTAAAAAGACTGCATATGCTACTAGAATAGCTTAAGACTCTAGAATAGCTTAACTACTAGAATAGCTTAAGACTCAATAATTGTAAATTCATGTGTTTTTGTATACTGACCTCTTAAAAAACAGTCTACTATTATAACTATTGCATTTAGATTGTATGTCGTAATTAACTTTTGTACTATAAATGTCTAGCAGTTGATAGTCCATATAACTGATGAGGAGTTTTGTGTAAGCTTAAAACATATCTATTGTTTTTTAAATTTTGTATATATATTTATGTTTTAAATTAAAAATCTGTCTGTGGTTTTAACTTGTGTTTTTATTCAATATTAATTTAAAATATCAAACAGTTTAAAATACTTATCAAATAGGTATAAATGTGTGAAAAATCTTTAAGTTATAATATCAAATAAAGTGTATATATGCTCTCTATTTTGTCATTTATTTTTATTTATTTATTTATTTTCTTGTGATATTTGTATTTTTACATAGAGGGTAAAACAAAATGCCCATATCATTGATTATTTTTTTCATAATCACATTATTTTATTTATTTATTTTAATGAAAATATACTGAGATTTAAAGAATGTAAAAATGTACCCTTTTTTCGCCAGATAATCACTAAATTTATGATTATAGGTATGAGAGAATTTAATTCTTTTGCTAGGATTTTTTAACATCAAATTAAAAACATATTATTAATTATTGCTTTCAAAGCTATAACCAGGAATTATTTACTTATCTTCAGAGGAAATAATTATTTTAGATTCTATTCAAGTTTGCAAACAGTAGTTTCAATTAACGTCACGAAAGATCCTCTGTTTACGAAAGAATATGTAAAGTTGAAGCACCTATTTTGAAGCTCTGTGTTATGTGTGATGCTTTTTAAAACAGAAACAACATGGTTTTGAAATATTAATGAGAGAGAGAAAAATAAACCAGTACAGTTTATATATATATATATATATGTATATATATATATATAAAGTGTACTGGTTTATTTTTCTCTCTCTCATATATATATATATATATATATATATATATATATGCTATTTTATTGAATCAATAAATTTTCTCAACTCTTAAATGGAGTTTTGTAAATTTTATTTAAACCTTGATCTTTTCTTCAAATGACAGCAAGAGTCAATAATTGTATGTCCATGTTTCAAAAAAAAAAAAAAAAAAAAAAAAAAAACTTTTGTTGGTTTTAATTTTTAGCATTATTTAAATTAAGTTCTGCATTCCTCATCAAATATTTTATATATATATGAAAATAATCTATGTGTATCTATGGATTATTTTCATGTATTTGAATTAATCATTTATTGTAGAATGGATGTATATAATTGAAATTAAAAAGTATTTTGTTGAACCTATTTTGAGAAATAAAATTTTATACAAATGAATAAGCTACATAAAAAAAAAAGAAAGGAAGGAAGAAAGAAAAGAAAAAGAAAAAAAAAAAAAAAAAAAACTGAAGTACAGTGTACTTTCAATTTCTAGAAAACCTTGATACAGCGCTCGAAAATTATATTGCTTGACATGCCCAGGGGCATGTAAAAATTATGTACTTTCCCCCCCTTACATTCCCGACTGGGCATGCAAAATTTAATTATTTAAAAAAAAAAAAAAACTTTTCAATGAATTTTAAAATAATCTAAGACTAAAATAATCTAAGACTTTTACTTAAATTGAAATAAACAATATCAATATAATATGTATAATGTTGATAAGTTCTTTTCACTGGATATGTGAAAGTTTTCATTATTACGCATTTGAGTAAGATATTTGGGCATGCATTCCCCAGGCTGACATGACTGACAAGGCATGTAAAAATTTTGAGATTTTTCAAGCCCTACTTGATATCAAAAAATTATTCTTCCCCTTTATATTACATACTTACTTTATGTTAATATTAATTCTTACCTCAGAGTTTTCACTCAAAACCTTGTTATGTTGAATGTGTTTTTGAAGTAAAAAAACAATGTTTTGGGAAAAATTGTTATTCAGTTGTGTCAAAGCAAATAGAGGTATGTTTAAAAGAATCAGGGGATCGATGATTCTGATAAGTATATCTGGAAAACAAAGGGAGAAAAACATAGGTTCCATCATATGGGTGGTAATTTTGGAGTAAAGAAGGTGCGGGTGTCACTGTCTCATGAGTCATTTCTCACCTATTAGTTGCTTAGATTTGTTGGTTTAAATTGTTCAAAATTTAATGTGCATCTTTAAGTTAGTCGGTGAAGATCATTAGTGAAGTGATAAAATACATCAATGAATTGCCAGTTGTCTAAAAAATAGAAAATTCGAAAGAAAAGAAAACAGCATTAAATGAAAGTTCAACATGTTGACAATGAGAAATAAAGGTAGAGATTTTAGATAAAGATAGATAAAAGAGACAAATCGCAAAGGATTTCAAAATTCCAGCATCGAGTTGATCAAAGGTTAATCAGAAGTTTCAAAGTTGGATGCAGGAAGGAGGTAGTGAAGAAGATTGTAGATAGCAATGATAAGAAAGAGAAAATTATGCCAATAAACAATCTTCATTGCATGTGAGTGGCTGACTGAGTCTGCAGCATGTGACGCAACAGGCTATCATAAACTGTTTTAGAAAATCTAGATTTGTAAAAGAATCTCTAAAAAAACTAGTATGTTGTAGCCGCCACATGACTTTCTTCTGTATTTTCCTATATAAATTCACTCAGTAAAAATAATTTATTAAATTAGTATTTAAAAAAATTATCTTCCATGATAATGCAGACAATTTTCATATTAGAAAAGTAGTATAACACTAAATATATAAAAAAAAAAAGTCCGTTTTATTCTCGATATTACATTAAATTTTTTTTTTTTTTTTTTTTTTTTTTTTTTTTGTTAAAAATGAAAAAAAAAAAAAAAAAAAAAATGAATAAATAAATAAATAACTTT
Source organism: Salticus scenicus (assembly GCA_963930645.1). NCBI lineage: Eukaryota > Metazoa > Arthropoda > Arachnida > Araneae > Salticidae > Salticus > Salticus scenicus. The sequence goes on along the minus strand of OZ005654.1, from coordinate 103,078,694 downwards.
ATTTTAAATTATCGCAGATCAATGGTTCAGGCATTCGTTTTAAAGGTATTGCCGAGCTCTTTTGAAAGATACTCATCATGAAAATTTACTCCCCTCGAGGGGGGACTCTCCCCCCCCCCCCAAGGGGGAAGCGAGGCTCCTACATATAAATTTTTTTTTCCCAGTTGACTGTCCCTATTATAAATAATTCTTTTAAATTTCATAATGGTTATTCAAAAATAATTCTCTTTATGCACATTTATACAAAATTTTGTCCTGTACTACCATGTTAAAAATTTAGAAAAAGTGGGATGGCAATGCAAGTTGTTGGACAATTTTTACCAAAAGTTGATAGGCACTAATGTATGTCAATGTGTAACTACATACCAACTTGTATGAAATTCTGTGCAGTAGTTCCTGAGATACAGTTGCCACAAAATTTTGTCACACACACACACACACAGACAGACAGACATTTTCTAAAAATGGTCAAATCGTATTCTACAGCTCTCAAAACATGTAAATCCATCAAAAACCCGAGGTCAAAATTTTTTATGAATCCAATACTTTCTTCTATTGAATATAGAAAAAAGTAAAAAAGCTGCTACTGCTTCTATTTTCCATTTTATCGTGCCTTTTCCACTTTCTTAGCTTATACTGTAAAAACTGTTACACATAAAAACATGAAATTTAACAGTTTTGTGCAGAAATGTGTGATAAATATGATGAAACAAACTGTATGTATGTCAAAACATAACTTTAGGGGATATTTAATGCTGTTGTAAGGTAAAATATTTCAGTTATAAAAGTTTTATAGACTCAAAAACTGTTCATGGAAACATTATCAGCTAATTGTGATATGCAGTATGTAATTTTTTTTTTTTTTTTTTTTTTAATTTTGACAAATTTTTATATTTATTTTTATAAGTTTTATGTTTTATACGATTTTTGCTTTTTTTTCCTCACAAAATTTTTCTTTGTATTGTAATTTCAAGAAAATGCTGCCAAAAATAAAATGTGCGTAACTTTTTATTTTTTATTTTTATTTATTTATTTTTTTAACATAAAAAGAAACATTTTTTGATACGTAAATAATAATAATAATAATAAAAAATAAATAAAAGTTAAACATGTATCATTAAAAGTTTTTGATAAAATTCACGTCATAATAGCTTTCAAATTTTGATTTTCATTCATATATTTAAATATTAATTTCAATTAATCAAATGATCTTGTTTTATTTTTCTTGAATTTATCGTCTGTAAGCTAATGTGAAAGCATATTTAGTTTATCTTAAATGATCTGTGTTTCTAATCAATATAATTAAACACAAATAATTAAATGTCATTTACATTTCATTAATAGGGGTGTATATAGCAGAATTTGGCCATGGTTTTGATTAGCTGAAAATAATCACCAATCGAAACAATTTAAAGTTTGAATTATTCAATTTTTTTGAAAATTCATTCAAATACTGTAACCAGCAGAGCGGGCAATGCTTGCTAGGTAAGCCGCCGCAGAGGTTGGTGAGCGAAGCGAGCAGGTCCAGGGTTTCTTAGTTAGAAAATAAAATTCAATATGATGAAAAATAAGAAACTAGGGCTGAACCTAAAAATAAAATACAATGTGAAGAATGCAGGCAAAACTTCAAAAATCGCACAATCTTTCACTTCTGAAAACACAATTTTTGAATATTTCGTTGAATTGGACATTGACATTAAAGTCTGTGGACTGTAGACCAATGATGAAATCATTTTTCAGTCGTTTTCTTCTCTGCCATCTGATTATAAGGAAGAAGTGAATGTTCCAGACTTAATTTTGAGGTTTTGGGAATTTATCACTACAGTTTGTTTTTAATACAAGTGAGGGTGTAGCCAGGAGTGAGGAGGGCTATGGGGATGTCTCAAGCCACTCCTCTGGATACTTTGAAATTAAATTAAGTTTCACTTTTGACCATTGAAATAAATTAAAAGTCCTCCACAAGCTCCTTAGCTTCCTGCAGACAAAGTTTCTGATTATGCCCTTCAGTATATGTACACAGTTTCCACTCAATCACTCTAAAAGCTACATTTGAAATTTGAAAATTGTGGCTTAATAAATAATTTGATAATAAATGTAGTACAACAATAGAAAAAAAATTTTGTTTTCTTTACAAAATACCATTTGTTTTTGGAATATTTGATACATTTGGAGGCGGTATTTTATAAGTATGATAAATTAAATAAGTACTTTTTAAAAAAGTTTTTATTATTTAAAAATCAGTTATAGCTAATGCATGTAAGAAAACTGGAAATCCTATTCTAGTTATTAATGTTTCTACAAGGAAATTTTTTTGCTAATTTCCTATTGGCTCGAAAAAATTATAGCAATTAGTTTACATTTTATTTAAGTGCCACAAGAAATTGTTAATTTTCACATTTTGAATCTCAAATATAAAAAAAAGTTATAGCTAAATTACATTAACCCTAGAAGATTGCTCAAGGAAGTCATTTTGATTACTTTTTAATTTCATTTTAAAACCAAAAAATTGCATTCATAATGATACGATTTCTCATATATAATGTGGTTTTTGTGCACATTATATAAGTGCATTTATTAATATTAATACTCATATTTACCACCCTCTCCTCTTTATTTGTAATATTTATATTGTCCAAAAGCCATCATTTTGACTGCTTGGGCAATCTAGTGTTAATATCAAAAAATTAAATATATCCAGCAGTTTTAATTCTTATATGTGACATCATATCTTTATATATCTAAAAATTTAATTTATTTCATGTAACTTCAATACCCAGGTAGCACAAACGTATTGGCCAATATAAAAATGTGATATTGGGGAATATAAAATGAACCTTTTCTAAAAAATATTTACAGATATTTTTTTCTGATATCTGGGAATATTGACAATATTTCCTGACATTAATAAATATCGCTTTTTGACATTTCAGACACTGCACATGCTCAAAAGCCACATTGATTCTTTTCATAATATAGGTAGATGTCTCCTAATATCCTGAAAATGATATTGCTTGTCGAATGTCGACAGATATCACAGACTGTTGTTAAAATAATATCATTTTTACGATATTGGCTAATATTAACAAACGTTAAAAATAAAGCCTTAGAAAATTATATTTCTTAAAAAAATATTAATTTATAAAAATTAATTTTCAAAATATTATTTTCGGATCAGGATTTTTGTAAGTAATGAAAATAATTCTTTTAAATACTTTTTTATAATATGGATTTTAAATTATGTCTGTCAATATCCATAAATATCGTAAGTTTGAAGTTTGACATTCAGTGACATTCAAAATATCGGCCAATATTGGTAGGACATTTGTGGATATTATTGTGCTACCTGGGTATTGCTTAGATTTAAAATAATGCAAGATAAGTTTCAGGTTTACATATTGCATTATGATAAATTACATTAATTTGTAGATATAAAGAAAATGGAATATTAGAACATTACATCAAATGAAATTAACACTGAAATAAATAAATCTATAGCAACAGTAGATGAACCACAGAATCGCCAATAGGGTACTTATTTGGAGCTAATGTAGACAACTCATTTTTAGTGATTTTTAGTTTCCCATCTTACTACAGGTATGGGGAACTTAAGTAATCGTGAAAATTTTCAACTTTTTTTTTTTTTTTTTTTTTTTACACGCTTTTAGGTGTGAGGAATCCGGAAATATCAAAATGGGTATGGTGTCCATCTGTAAGGTGTCTGTTAGTTTGTAAGTCCGTTAGTTTGTTAGTCAGTGTACACAATATCTCGCAAACAAATGATCACAGAGTGGTTGGAAAATATTTATGACACTGGCAAGAGCCCTTAGCAACATTCTAATTAAAAAACTTCAGAAGTTATTCAAAATTTACGATTTTCTTAATATGGGAAAATAGGGCAAAATTTCAAAAAGATGTAAGAACAGCTTTTAAATATCAGTTTTGATACCGGATGAACATCATTAACTATAAACATATTACTTTGAAAATTTTGCAAATTATTTGAAATTTATGAATTTCTTAACATAGCAGAATATGGCAAAATTTCGCATAAATACCGGTTTTGAGGGATATTTTTATCATAAAGATGTCAAACTACTTTTAAAATATTATATAAGATACTGGTATAAACTTCCTTGACTATGAATTTTCCAATATAAAAGTTTTGTAAGTTATTCGAAATTTACGATTTAACATAACAGAATAGGACAAAATTTCGCATAAACGTTGAGGAATGTTTGCATCATAAATATATCAGACCATTTTAAAAATGACATTTATGATAATTGTTTAAAAATCATTGAGTACATATATTCTAATAGGAAAATTTCGTAAAGTATTCGTAATTTAAGATTTTATCAACATAGCAAAATTGCACGATATTCCATATAAATATGCATTTTGAGGATTGTTGCATTGGTAATAATAGCATGAAAATTACACTATGATCCTAATAAAATAAATTAATAGATTAGAGTAAGATAAATATATTGAACTGAACAGTGGGTTGCCTTTTAGGTGGAGATTTCAGTCTATTACTGTGTGAAGCATTTGATCAAATTCATTTCTCTTAACAGGATTATAATATTTTTTGCACTAGAAATTTATGAGAACATTTATATGATGGGGAACTGAACAGAGTCCATCTATACCAACTAGTTTCTTCCTTTTCTACTATGTTTCAGCATCTAATAACATGCTAGACATATAGGTGCCAAAGCTGAATTTATGACATGTGACACCAGTGGAAAAGGAGTTAAGGAAATTCTAGTTTTTTTATTGATTGAAAGTTCACCCCCCTCCCCTCCTTTAGAACCCTGATTAAGTGTATATTATTTAAACAATTTCTGATTGTTAGGTTGTTGAATTTTCTTACAGTAGGAATAAATTTGGTGTTTTCCATGTTATTTTCTTGTAAATATTTTATTAATAGTATCATTAAAGTTTTTAATTTCAATGCAATTCCCCCCCCCCCTCCTTAGATTCAGCATTTTTTAATTTTAAACTGTTTAAATATTGTGAAAAATTTTTTTTTTGCTTGAAAAATTTTGTTTAATATCCCCATTCCCATTTTTCTCCAAGCCTATAAAGAAACCTTTTGCCTATAAAGAAGACTTGATTATACTTAAAAGGAAAGTAAATGTGACAGCTATATATCTTAACCACTTCATTGGCCATCTCGAGATAACCGGGGTGAAATTCAGCCTTCCACACACTACAGTGGCCGGTGAAGTGGTTAAAGTGAATTGGACTTTTCATGTGCTTGTACATGTCTTTATTTTTAACCTGCATATGTGTTTTGAGTATTCTCTTACATATCCATTATAAATTTGTTCCTATTTAGATATTTAGAGTAAATATAAAAGTAACAGTGAAATATTTTTTATGTTTTACTTATTTCTGTTGTTATTACCTTAGCACCTGGTGGAGATGAACCTATTTTAAGGCAGGACTTTGCTAAAGATTTGGGAAGTGCAATATCAAACATGTGTGGTTCATTTGATTCTGACTTTTTCACAGACGATGCAATTCGAGCTGGTTTAGGGCCTATTGACTTTGATGGCTTACAAATATTGGCAGATCCTGACATGCCCGTTGTCAGTGACCCAACTGCTGAAGAAACTTTCCATATTGAAGGATCATAGTGATAAGAGCTTTCTATTCTACTAGATCAGTGTTCTTTTCATTTTGAAGAATGAAAGTGATTCATTCGCAATTTTACTTCTATCCACATATATTGACTCTTAATATATAAACATCTTTCCAGCTCCATAAGAAAACATTTCTGCTGTTCTTAAGGCAAAACAAAGTGACCTAACCTCCTTATTACTGTGGTTTGTACAGAATTCTTGTTACACTCCTAGAGTGAGGTGGTATTGTAAAAATTAAACTTTATAAAATCCAACTGAAGCCAACTTTTCAAGCTATGGCACATGTACATATCTGTAAAATTGTAGATCATTCGATCATGCATAGATTAGAAAGAACTGACTGGAATAATGCAGTTTGCTCCAGTATTACTGTATGATTATGTGAAAACATAATATGGCCTCAAAACATTATGTATAAATCCATTTGTACAAATCCATGCCTTTTCAGGTAAATTCAGACTTCATATTGTAATTATATACATTTCATGGCCATTTTTGTTGTGTCTGGTGTTAGAATTTCGTTTTTAAATCTGAATATAATGATTTGCTCATTTAATTTACGTGTTTATGCATGATTTTGTGATATTAAATATGTAATAAGTGGTTAAGATTTTCTCCAAATCTTACTCTTTGACAACATTTTATTACATTCTGAATGCAGTGTAAGATTCAGCTCACAATTTTAAATGTGTAATTTTATTTTATTTTATTTTTTAATGAGTACCCATTTTGATGTACATGTCATATTTTAAATAATACTTCAGACGCAAACTTCTCTAATGTTTTTTGTGCACTTTTTATCTTCTTACATTTAAGGTATAAATCATTCTCAAATCACTTAAGTTTGTTTAAAATTGTTCCGATTTTGTTCATATTCCATACAGTTGTTTTCCATAGTGGTAATTTACTATGTAATGTAAATGTTAAAGAATATATATTGAAAAACTGTTAGTTGTTATTTCTCACTTTAAAGGAGCTTATAATGTCAAACAAAAAATAAATCAGTTTATAAGCATACTGAATTGTGCATAGCATTTAGCTATCAAGCGAATGTTGTTACTGTTTGCCTAGCTTGTATTATCTAATTGCAAAATCTAGGAAATATTTTTGAAGCTAGCCAAATAATCTGTATTTAAATTAGCTCTAAATTTTATCATACTGTATGAATAAGATTGTGAAGTTTGTAAAATATCTTTTTTTTTTCTAAGCATATTCTTTTAATACTATGTGCATGGAAAGTTTTTTTTTCCCTTCAAATAATTATTTGCATTTTTTTTTATTAGTCCTTTCATAATGTTGATTGTTATTCCATGTCTTTCCATGTTAGTTATTTCTTAGTTAGTTTTAAAAGTTCTGTTTGTTATAATTTTAGCATTTATGACAGAATTACTATGAAATTTAGGAAGTTTTGTAATAGTTAAATTTTCATTGTCCTGTTCTGAACATTAATGACATTTGTAAGTTTTTTTTAAACTATGGTGAAATTAAATGTAAAAGTTCAGGAAAAGCTAAATGCTGCTTTATTTTGAGGTGCAGGTAATGTCAATGAGGAGGCAGTAGGAAGCATTTTTTTTTTTTTTTTCTTTTCCTGTATTAAATATCTTTTGATACATTGAATCTTTTTCAATGCAATCTTTTTATTATGAAACATCCATTATTTGAATAATGAGATATGCAAATTTTAAATACGTATTAGAAAGGAAGAAAGAATCTGACCCATCTTCCATTACTAAATGAAGACTGCTACTTTTAGATTTTAATTTTCGCAATTATCCCTGTAATAATTTTTTTTAGTATAATTTTCCCTTAAAAAAGAAAAGAAAGAAAGAAAAGAAAAATTATTACTGATGCATATTTTACTTGTTGGAAGCTTCAAGATACTTTTAAAACATAATATAAAGATTTGCATTTAAAACAAAATGATTATTTTCTTTCTTTTGAGATTAGTGGTATTCAAACAATGAGTTGCAAACTCAAATAGGGTCATAAAAAATTATTTTAGGATCACAAAGTGGATGTAAAATTATAAATAAATTTAGTTTAACAGGGTTCCTATGGGTCAAGAAAAACCTGCAAAATCTGAAAAAAAAAAAAAAAAAAAAAAAAAAAAAAAAAAATTAGAAAAAAGCAAAATTGAGCTAAAAAGTTGGGAAGAAGCAAATCTCAGAAGGTCAGAAAAAAGTCAGGAAATAATAAAACTGAACTAAAAAGTACAAAAAAAAAAAAAAAAAAAAAAATCATTTTCTAGAAAGTATCTGAATTTCCAACCCATTCATCCCTTATTTTTAACAGTGTAATGCTTTTCTAGTTTCTATTAAGTTTTTTAACTATTCAATTTTTAAATCTGCCATCATTGTCCAGTAATCCAATAACACTAGGAACAAAATATTGCCTGGGATATATTATAACCATGAGTATTAATAGCCAGGGCTGAGAAAAAAGAAGGGCTGGCTGACAAAAATTTTAAAAGTGCTGATGCAAGTAACTGCTGATGATGTAGGTAGGAAATTCTAGTGAGAAGGAAAAAATATGGGATAATTGGATGTTTAGAATCTCAAAAGATTTCAAAGTTGATATCTGTTATTTTAATTTTTACTTTATCTTACACAAAGGAATGAGGTTTTTTTTTTTTTTTTTTTTTTCTGTGTTTCTGATTTTCATTTGTTACATCAGCTAATCAAATAAAACTTAATTCAATTCTAAAACATAATCATTTGTTCATTTTTTTTTTTTTATAAATTGAAGATAAAAATATAAATTTATTATTGCAATATATATTTTGTCATTAAAATTTTAGTATTTCATTTCAACATGTTGCATTTGCTTATAGTTTCAGCTATTTTGGCTATTTGCTAATCTCAGTCCCCTGAATCTGAAAGTCTGGGTTTGAACAGTTCATTCTGAATATCTGTTTGTATGTATTTACAAAAATATTTCATGAATGTTGCTACAGTATTCAAGTAGGAAGCCACATGATACTGTTTTTTTTTTTTTTTTTTTTTTTTTTTTTTTTTAACTATTTCTAAAATTTCCTTAAAATACACAGGCCATTTTTAGTTAATTCTTCTAAATTTACACATTGGACTGTAATAGTATGTTCATAACAATGATGCCAACTTTCTAAATTCAAAAACAGGAGAAAGCAGCAGTTTCTCTTCTGAAAAACAGATTTTCCATAATATATATATATATATATATATATTTTGCCATAAGGATTTATATGACTATTTTCAAAATGAAAATAGCATGGAGACTTAATACATATCACAAACTTTTGAGAATGCGTATAAAAACAATACTGTTGTGTTTTTGTATTAATTCCCTTACCCCTATTCTCATTCCCTTACATTTATATGTAAATACAAATCTATTTTATATATCTTCAATATCTTACATGCTCAGGCATAAAAACAGTTAGCAATTTCACCATCTTATTTATTTTATGAATACACAACTATTTAACTATTATTTTATTAGGGTTAAAGAATTTAATATTAAATAGTATAGATATAGAAACTTTAGATAATACTTAATATTAAATTGCTCTTGAATTCTTTCTAATAAGGAAATACATTTAAGCTTTTTGAAACCTACCAACAGACAACTTGATATTGCTATAAATTAACTTTTATAAGTATTATAAATTTGATGGTAAGGATGCATTGTATTGAATTTACATAATTTTATTATTTAAAAAAAAAAAAATAAAAAAAAATTAATGTACAAAAATTTTATTTAAATTAAAAATTGAATCAAATGCAATATTTTATTTAAAAAAATCAAGAAAGATATAAATTTTCAATTTGGTAAAAAAAAAAGTTCATTGTTTTGGCGATTGGGCAAATACTGATGTGTGTACCGCTTAATCATCCTTTTATATAAACATTTTTTTTAAATTGTTGTTGTTATTATTTTCTATATGTTCATAATTTTTAAACCTTCATGTGAAGCGAAACATTATTATATAAGTTTGTAACATAACAAAAATGACCTAACGCTGGACAGAAAAATGTGTGCTTTTGGTATTTATTTATTATTTTAATTAATAGGACATTAAATTGCTTTACAATGTAAGCATATGAATTTTCTGAAAAATAAGAGTATTTGATTAGCTACTTGTTTTACCGAAATGATGGCTGTACAGGTCTATATTGATATTCAGTTTGTTTTAAAATTTAATGTAAAAGCATGGGAATTTTAACGAAAAGTCAGGAATCTCTTTTTCTGAAATAATGTAGGAACTCTGTTTAAATACAAATATATCATTGATTAATTGATTATTTTAATTTTTGGGTTGGCATGTTACTTCAGTGTCCCAAGTAAGGTTGCACTGACAAGTTTGAATACCACTGCTGTAGACTAAAAGATGGTTATTATCTTTGCAAGGTTAAAAAAAGAAAAAGAAAAACACCAATCTATGAATAATTACGATTGTAACTAACTTTGACCATATGTAATATATATACAGTATAGGATCTGTTATCCAGAAAGCTTGGGACCTGAGATATTCTGGATAAGTGGTTTTTCCATAATTCGGAACACTTTATTATATGTATAAAAATGGTACAAAATAATTTCATGAATAGCAGTGATAAACATGAATAATATATATGTAAACACTTTACCTATTAATAATAAATTCATTTAATAAATTATTTCCACAAAATAAAAAAACATTAGAATTTCAAACTATAAATAACAATAGTAATAATAAATGAAAAATAAATAAACATATATAAAATTTAATTTTGGACCTGAGAGTAACATCCTTTCATTTGGATTTTGCAAAAATTTCTATGATATTTTTTTGCTTATAGTGTGTCTCTGCTCTGATACTAATAGTTCATAAATGTTTCAAATATTTTTAGCACATAATGCTAAATATTTTATGACATGAATTCTAAAAATAATGGAAATTAATAAAAAGTATTTAAAAATTTTATAACAATTAGGACTTCATGCATGCCACCTGAGTTCAAGGATAAAATTCATCTGCTATTGGGCGCTTTAAGAAGTATGTGCTATTAATGTTTATCTATTAAAAAATACAATAAAAATTCATTTTCTTACCTGAATTTGCAAAATTTTCAGTAATTATTTGGACAATTTTGTGCTCATCATATTTCCTCAGAATAACACCGTAGCATTAAATAAAGTAGGTTATAAAACTATAATTCTGACTGCTGTTACTGTATAACTCTAATTCTTAAATTTTACGATAATTAAAAATTTTGGTAGTTTGCATTCTGGTTTTCGGAACATTCTGGATAACGGGTTTCCGGATAAAGGATCCTATACTGTATATATATATATATGTCCTATACCATATTTTTTTCTTATAGTCCCCAAAACAGAGAGAGAGAAACAAAATCCATAAAAATGTGAAAGCGGTACAATAATTAATACTTGAGGGGCATATATTGAATCATTCTACACAAATTATAGGAAAATTCTGTATTATTTAAAAAAAATGTTGAGTTTTCTCACTTAAAATTTCTCAATAAAGATTGAAGATTGATTGACATTTTTACTTTGTTAGATCTATTATTATTCAAATATAAATCTTTTCTAGTGCAGTCAGTTAGAATGTCATGCTAAGGTAGACCCCCTTAAATCCTACTTTTTTGTGTTTTAGTAATACTCAAAGCAAGATACATTTCAATTGATAGCTATAAATGCGATAGAAATATGATAGATCTTGTTTAAAATTAGTGTTTTACTTATTATTAATACATTTGTTCAAAAGTATTTAAATTTGCATTTTTAATAGAAAGGTGATATTAGTATTAACTTTTGGTGAATTAAAAATTACTATAAGAAGTGTTTTTTATAAATAAATTAAAATACTTTGTTTATTATAATATTTAAAAAAGGACCATATATAATCTTAACTAGTTTTAAATTTACCTTATACTACATCCTTTAAAATTCTTTGCATATATATTTCGAGTAGCATCGTACTCTACGAGAGTACGATGCTACTCGAAATATATATGCAAAGAATTTTAAAGGATGTAGTATAAGGTAAATTTAAAACTAGTTAAGAATACTTTGTTTATTTACATGAAATACATATATATATAATAATGATTTATTAAGCTTAGTAAAAGTCAGGTAACAGAACCACAAAGATAAATAAGAATGAAAAAAAAAAAAAAAATGTAGGAGAAGCTCAGAAAGGTGAAAACAATTTATCAGGGGATGAAATACACATATTTATAGATATGTATGCAATTAAAAAACACTTACAATGTTCTTAATATAATTTTAATGTATCTTTTTAATTATAGCAGAAAATATTACATAAATCTTATTATCTTAGTTCTCTTTATATTTTATTAAGTGAAATACTGTACTATTACATTTGAATCCCTCCCCCCCCATTCCTTAAAAAACAACACTGTGCCCTTTTTGCTTTTAATTGTGAGTTTTACCTTAAAGTCTATGAAATAAATTTTAAAATCATTGAAATATTTTTATCTGGAATGTTCTATGACTTTGTTCAACACTTTTGGTTTGGGAGAAAATGGTGGGCTAAGTCAAATTGCAAATTTTCAGTTGTATACTTTAAATTTTATTTTTTTTTTTAATTAAAATATGCTACTAGTTATTTTTTACAGATTTTAAATAGCTGTATAATTGTACTTTTGGGTTTTAGAAATGTAGCATTTTACTTTTTTAAGGCTAAATATCTAAAACCATATATTCACTTATAATTTGAATGCTAAAGAACAAATAATTTAGTCTTATCAGTATTTTCTAACTGTTGAATTTTTTATTGATGGTCTATTGCTCTTTGGAAGCTAAAGTTTAAGGGGGAACAACACAGTAGAAGCTTTGTAAAATACATTTTTTTTAAATGAATTTTGCAATGATTGAGATAAATAAAACATTATATATTTTTTTTTGTCTTATTCTACTTACCTTAATCTTCATTTTAAAATGTAAAAATTACAAAAATCAAAAAAGATATTTTTAATATAACACAATCTTTGAAACTGTGTTTTGCAATTATCGATAATTGGCTGTATGCATAACTTGAGTAAAAAGAATGCGAAACTGAATCTGTTTAGATTTTTTTAAACTATATAAATATAGTTTTCGTTGCACGTAGGTTTTTTTGAAAATTTGAATTTTTCACAAAATGGCGAAGTGTTTAAAAAAAACTCAAAAAATATTCAAAAAAAGGAGTACATATTCTTGGATTACTGAAAAACTATAAATCAAATCAAAAAACCCCTACGTGCAACGAAAACTAAACATACTGTGAACACGGTGTCAAAATTTGAAGCAAATCGGTAAAAAATTACAGTAGTTAGAGCGACAGCCGTTTTGAAAAACTTGGTTTCGAGTAAAACACGTTTAAAGTTTTATGAAAAATCATTCGTTTATAATTTATAAAATGCTTACAATACTACAATGCATCTATACCAGGTCCATAAGATGTTTCTTCTTCATTATTTTTAGCAGTCTCACGTGCTATTTCAGCGATTTTTCTAGATTTTCTACCCTCCTGTGATGCCTCATATGCTTTTAGAGTAGCAGCCGAAATTCTGCGATTATCTTCATTGTCAGCGTATTCTTTGGATATTGGGCCTATACTTATTTCCAGTTGTTCCATAACGTTCAATAATCCTTTGCAACCCTCGTTGAAAACAATTACAGCTGAATAAGTTGCAATTTCAACTATTAAAGCTCCACCGGAAACTGTTTTCGGAGCGATTTTCCATACGAGAGCATTGAAGCTTTCATTGTTATTTTGAGTGAACCCCCCTAAACATTTTTGTAGTAAGTTTTTATCACTTAAATCTGTATATATTGCGCGACTGTATATATCGCGCGAACAAGTTCACTCGCTCGTACATGTTGAAGCGCGTCACGAGTCGCATGACGCGCTTTACGTATTACGCTGTAACTTCTACATTTTAACGAAAATCAATTTAATATTTTGGCATTCTAATCTTAAAAGTATAAGCTATCAAAAAATACAATAAAATTTTTTTTCATTTTTCGAAAATTTTACTGTGTTGTTCCCCCTTAAGTAAGTTTGTGTATTTGTATATAAAAATACTAGTTCTTATAATAGCAGGAGACTTGGCGTTGGAATATTAAAACAGGAATAAACTACTACGTCAGAAACGCCAAAGAAAAATTATTGAGGTGCATACAGCTGTTTCGGTAGCCTAAAGCGTACCGTCATCAGTGCAAAAAGAATTCTGAATCTGGAGAAGTGCTCATATATATAATCCGGTCCCTCTCCTATATATATGAGCACTTCTCCAGATTCAGAATTCTTTTTGCACTGATGACGGTACGCTTTAGGCTACCGAAACAGCTGTATGCACCTCAATAATTTTTCTTTGGCGTTTCTGACGTAGTAGTTTATTCCTGTTTTAATACTAGTTCTTATATTTCATGTTCTATAACTTTTATCTTTAAAAAATAAAAGAAAAACAATAAAAAGAACTAAATTGCAATTTTTCAAGCCCATTGACTGCCACTGCATCTTTTAATACTTTATACTGTCGATATAATTAGAATTAGTGATTGATTGGCAAAAGAGTTTGGTGTTTCGTAGTGTGCATAGTATGTACTTTTATTAAGTATATAAAAATATAGACCGTGAAAAGTTTATTAATGTACTTTGATAGCTATGCATATTCTTCATTACACCATTTTCTAATGTTTGTATTTACTGCTGTTATTAATTTATCAAGTGCAGTAGTTCATTTTAGAAATATTTGTATGGATTCTAAATATATTTACACATTCAGTATAATGTAATAAAACAACATTGTCTTAGACATTTATCATAAGTTATTTCTGTAATTGGTTGTTTAATACATTGACTGCCATAGGAATTATCAATGATTCTCAGTATATGTACCTTTTGTAGATGTCAATTCCAAATTATTGTTTAGATTTTCAGAATGTTATGCTCAAAATTCATTATTGCACAGAGATTAATCACAACACATAAAACTATCAGGGTTCTCATTTGAGGTAAAAAATTGAGGGAGAATTTTGCACCCTCACTCAGAATCAAAGTGAAATTTTGGAAAAGAATGTAAGAATAGAAATAAACTTTGGGGGGAAAAAAAAATTCTAAATTATTAACAATTGTGAATAATATCTGTTTTATCAATTCATTCATAAAATTTAAGTTGAAATTTGTGATAAAAAATACTCATTATATAAAGTTTTTTTTTTTTTTTTAATTCTACTTTTACATTCAGAAAATTCACAACCATTAAATTTGCCCTCATTTCCTGGAAATTGATTTTATTTTATTTTTGAGTTAAAACGTTGCAAATAATGAACTAAATGTATTTTTAGCAATTTAAAACTAAAAAAAAAAAAAAAAAAAAAAAAAAAAAAAATTTTTTTTTTTTTTTTTTTTTTTTAAACAGAAGAATGAATTTAATGACTGAGAATTTTCTGATTAAAGAAAAAAAAAAAAATCAGGTGATAGCAATTCTCATAACAAATTTCCATACAAAATAACATGGGATTTAGCCACTTGAGAGGGAATTTATAAGAGATAGATATGAGCCTTAAGTAAGGTTATTTTTAATGCTGAAAAAAAGAGAAAAATCTTAAAATTTGGTAATGGTAAGTAAGAATATTTTAATTAATATATATTTTGCAGTCAGTGTATTAACATAACTTGAAAAAATTTTAAAATAATGATTTGTGTTTAAAAATTATTTTTTATTTAATTTTTCATAAAATAATTTCTTCATTATTGCCTCCATAACTTCATTCCCTGTTCTTTGAGCATTTATTAAGTGGAATTCAAATAAGGTATAAAGATTACATACAATGTAGAACAAACACTCTACAACTTATTGAAGTTATTTTGATTTTTCACTAATAATTCTAGTAAATGAATAAGAAGCAAATTGCTTTTGTTTTAATTAATAGCAACCAAATATAATTACTGATGTAATAATGAAAAAGAAATCAATTCTGGAAAAAGTTTAGAGATAATTCGAAAAATAGTTTTTTTTTTTTTTTTTTTTTTTCTCTCTCTTAAATCTTCTTTTATCATTCTTTTCCTCGCTTTAGTTCTTCAGTTTTAGTGTTTGTTATTGGAACTAATATCAACTATGCAATGTAATTTCATTCATAACATATCAAGTGTGTTGTTTATTGTTATTGTGTTATCGTTTTGAAATATATTTCTTTCAATGTAAAAAAAAAAAAAAAGTACATGTTATATGTATTTTTAAATTAAATATCTGTTGTCAATATTTTAGCTTAATCACATCTTGTAAAATTCGAAGTTTACATCATAAAATATTTTTGAAGTACTTCTGGCGATAAAAATAAAAGGGATTTAAAACATATTTATTTTTCAGATAATTTCTGTTTGAAAATATGCTTTAAGTTATTATATAAATTAAAGTATAATTGCAAAATATAATACAAATTTATTTTTATTTTTTTCTTGAAGTTGCACTTATTTCATGTTATATTGGTTAAAAAATACATTGATAAAATAAATTTGTTTTTGTTAAGCCATTTACTACGAGTTTTATTGTTAAAATTGTATATATATATTTTTCTTTTGTCTTCACTTAATGTATTTTAAATAATACAATTATGAAAAATTATAATTTTAATTTTGTTCTATTTTAAAATCTGTGCTCCCTGTAATAGTTCTGAATATGCATTGTGTCATTATAAATATTGCATAAATTTGAATATTTAAAAGTTCAGTCAATTATTTACCCTATTCTTATCATTAGTGTGCATATATATTTTTAAAACTGCCTTAAAACTTTTTTTCTGATTTTTAAAATCTTTTACTTTTTAAAATTTATGCATCAATTAATTGAACATTTTCAGATTTTTTTTTTTTTTTTTTTTAAATCTTTTGTGGGCTTTAGATATTGTATCACTTCTGGTAACTATACAATAGTGATTTCTATTCACCTATTCTTAATTCAGTTTAACTGCTATTTGATAATTTTATAGGTATAGAACTGAACTCGCATATCATTCTTAATTAAAATTGCAATTGTAGCTGAATGTTTTTTTTATTGCTTTTATTTATATTTATTATTATTTGTGAGAAAAATCTGCTTTTAAGAATTAAAATTCATCATCAAATTTCTTTTAAATAAATAATATTGTAATATTTTTACTGCTGCACGTCTTAGATTTGCTGTTCTTGAATTGTCTTCAAGATATTTCTCATAAAAAATGATTATATTAAAAATAAATAAATAAGTAAATAAATAAGGCTTGCAGTTAAGAAAAGTATCTTTATCAATATTTATTATAATAGCTCTGTTTTTTAATTTTATTTTTGATATTTATTTTTAAAAATATGTGTATTATTGTTATATTACTTTACATGCCCACTTACGATTTTTGCAAATAATTCTAAATTGTGTTAAATATTGATAAATTATATATGTATATACATATTTTTTTTTTTTTTTTTTAATGGGTTTACTGCTATTTTATTTGCTATTGAAATTTAAAATTTTTGGAACACCTTGATTGTTTTAAGATATATGGTGTTGATTGTAATAAGTGCTGAAAATAAGATATTTATGAGTGCAAATTTTAAAAATATCAAAGCATTTTATACTCTTTACTTAAAGTATTGCTTCCGTAAAATGCAAGAAAAAAAAAAAAAAATATTGCAGATTATATTTTGATAGTTATTGATGCAAAAAACAAGTCTTTCACGAGAAATAATAACTCTAAATCTTTCATTTTTTCTATGAAAAGTCCCATTTGTGGCTATACATTTATTAAATATTTGTAGAGTTAGATTTTTTTAAACTTAATACACATAGAAGTTGCATAAAAATTATTTGCAGTTTTTGCATCCCCCCCTTCCTCCTCGTAAAACAATATTAATGCTTATTAAAAGATAAAAGTGTGTATAGTAAAAAAAAAAAGCCTTTTTTTTTTAAAATTATTTTTATTGGAAGAAAGATATGTAAATTTGTAATGCCATTTCTTTTCATGACAAAAAAGTAATATTTAAAAAGTTACATTATATATATATTTATAAATCAGAATAACCGTTAAAATTTATCTACTAACGTAAAAGTAGTGTGAAAAAACAGTTCTTTTTTATTTTTAGATTAAACTTTTAAAGTTTTATGACCGTTTTTACTTTCTCTTACCTATGTATGATAGCGAAAGTATTGTTTTTCATATCAAATATTTGGAATTGGAATTTTGTTATAGTTACACATTTTGTGGTTCCATGAATCTGAAAATATGGTTTTTAATAGTTCGTGTGTGTGTTTGCCTGTCCATCAATATATAACACAAAACCACGTTAGAAGGCTTTCTTCTATATATTATCTTATACAAATTCACGCAGTATAAAGTATTTATTAAATTGTTATTTAATAAAATTATTTTCCATGATGAATGCAGACGATTTTTATCTCAGAGAAATGTAACACTAAATGTCAAAAGAAAGTAAATTTCGTGCCAACATTAGTAGAAATGCGACCCCCCCCCCCCCCACTCTTTCGTTAAAACTGAAAAAATCCGTAATTTTGTTTTAAATTATCACAGATCTATGGTTCAATCATTCATTTTAAAGGTATTGACAAGTTCTATCAATAGATACAAATATTGAAAAATTACACAACCTGGGGGGAGAAGTGATGCTCCTACATGCACACTTGTTTTTTCCCTTGTTTACTACTGCTATTATCAATAATTAATATTAGTTTTATATTCTTGTTCGAAAATAACTCTTGTTATGTTCATTTATATGAAATTTTGTCCTATACTGCTATGCTAAAAATTTAGAAAAAATGGGCCACTTGCTGAGCAGTTGTTCCCTAAATCTAATCAGCATCAGTTTAGTTCACTGTCCAACTAAATACCGAGTTTGGTTAAATTTCGTTCATTGGTTCATGAGATACAGCATCCACAAAATTTGTGATACACACAGGCAGACAGACATTTTTATAAAAGCAGTCAAATTGTGTTCAGGACGTCTCAAAATGCATAAATCTACTTGAAACTGGAGTTTGAAAATTTTCACGAATCCAATGCTTTCTTCTTATGTATACAGAAAAAAGTAGAAAAACATATTTGTCTAATAGTGTAATTGGAATTAATATTGAAATAAATGAATCAAAATAAAAACTTTAAAACTATTATGATATCAGTTTTATCAGAAATTTTTGATGATACAAGTTTAACTTTTCAATTTTTTTTTATTCTAATGTAAAAAATATGTTTCTTTTTAGGCTATATATATACGAAATAAAAAGTTTTGAACATTTTTTTTTTTTTTTTTTTTTTATTGACATCAGCTTCAAATTACAAAAAAAAAAAAAAAATCTAGAAAAAACACAAAAATTGCATAAAACATAATTGCATAAATATATATATAATAGGAATATCAAAAAAAGCTAAAAATATGTTGCAAATCTTCACACAGTACTTTATTTAGTAAAAAAGTTCAGAACTATTGATACCATAGTTTTTTCTGCATGTTATACACAGACAGATTGACTAACACATTCTTATTAGTATAGATATCAGTGATACCAACTCAAATTTTGCAATGTCCTTGCAGACAACACAAAATATCCTTCCATTTATGATAAAAGTCCTTACTTTAGTGCAGAAGATGACCATAGGACGTACTGTCATCTTCAGGATGTCCTGAGAATGTCTTAGGAAGAAAGGATACCTCCACAATAATTCTTTACTCTGTCCTTACATGCTGAAGAAAACTGCTAAAGTCTCTATGTGTAGGGACAAATCCCTACATTTAGCAACCCTGGTAGATATATGGGGCTATTCAGAATTAATCCAATAAATTTCCGAGTGAGATTTGGGCAGCAATTCTGCAAATAATTTGAAATAAATTTTAAAATTTCATAAAAAGTGTAAAAGTTTTGTGATTATAATATTCAAATGGGAAGTTAGGGGGTGGTCAGTAGTCCTTCTTTTACATTCAAAATTTTCCCTGAATAAGATTTCTCCTAAAATTTATGATCTGTTGTTAAAATGCATTAGAGAAATATTCAGATACAAATCATATGTCTACAGCAATGTACGGTAAGAGAAAGTAGTGTGAGTGTGACACCAGATTATTATTATTGTTTTCTTCTGTTTAAATGAAGCCACTGGTATAATTATAAATTTATGTATATTTTACTTAAATGTATTATTGATCTTTTGTGTTTTAGAGTTTTTCCCCATTATTCCCCATCCATTTTTATAATTTGTTTTTCTCTTTCATTATATTTTCCCTAATGCTTGAATCTTAGAAATACTTTTCATATATGTATTTACATGCTTGAAAATTATATACTATGGACCCATGAATTTCATATAATATTTTTACTGTTTTGAAATTTTAAATTATGCTGTTGAAAAGAAATATTTTACAAACTTACAATCACTAATTGTATAGAATTTTGCTTACATAAAAATGAAACAGAAGATTGTCCATATTTAAATATACAATATGTCGCAATTTTTAAAGAAGATTGAAAAGTTTTTAAAAAACTGTAAAATATAAATTAATTGTAAAGTCCTGTGATTATAAGTTGCCAGTCATATATGTCTGTATATGTAGTTTATTTTAATTTAGTGAATGTTTATGCATTTTGCAGAAACTTTAGTATATTAATAGCACCTTTTAAACTATATATTATTAGTTGTATCTATTGAAAATAATAAAAATAAATAAATTTTGCATGTGTGCCATTAGGTATTATCCACCAATTAGCATTTGTAATGCATTACTGTGCATATCAAGCAAAGTTGCAGTAGCAGATTAATCAGCATTTTTATGATTTAATGTGATATACTATACAATTAACATTATTATTTTTTTTTTAAACAACATTACAACAATAACATAAGATCTAATTGCAATTATTTTTTTTATTTTAATTCTATGAATAAAGATCAGAAAGAGGTTCAATTTTACTATTCAGTTTTACAGCCCTTTTTATGTAAATTTGTTCAAAGATATAACGGTTAGAGAAAAACTATAATATTCAAATTTACATTCTAAAATGTTCCTGTTACTTCTCCATTAAGAATTGTGATGCAATGTTTTCTTTACAGATGACTTTGCTACAGAATCTGTTTTTCAGTTTTTATCTATACGAGGGCTTTTAATTACTTTTCTCTAATTTTTTAAAAAAGTTATCACTTTGCTGTGTATTTATTTAACCTTTGTTAAATTACAACTCTTATTGTAATATTAGTTATAGATAATATTACACTGATTTTCATTATTTTTCGAACAGTGCAATTTATTTATGTGTTAATACCAAATACCCAAATATATATAAACATAAAATTTTTCATATAAACTTATCTGCAATTTTGCAGTATTTTATAGTCCATATAAAGTAATTTTTCTTTTTCTTCCCTCCCTACATAAAAATTAAAATTAACAATTTTTAACTGATTTTAAAGAGAAAATCTTCTGTAATACACCATTACATTTGGTGAAGAGAGAGAGAGAATATATATATATATATTTTAGTGGTATCATGGTCTAATTTTTCCAATCTGCAATATCTGGTTACCCATTTTATATATCATATGGTTTCAATATCAAGGCTTAATTTCTAACTGAAAAAAAAGTATGGGAACAGTAAACTTTAGATCTTAGATTCTTATGTGTCTTTCATTTTAAAGTCTTATCAACGAATTTTGAGAAATTTTACTCCAGTTTTCCCAGTGTAATCAAATCTTACAAAAATCAGCAGGGCATTTTCTTATATTTCATTTAATATTCCAGTTAAATTGTTTGGTTTTTTTCTTTGGAAACAAATTGCTGCTTACTTTTCAGCTTTTAATATTTTGATTAGATTGCAGTTTCAATTTGGTGCTCAGTAAAAGAAAAAACACAAACTGCATTCATTTACGGCTAATTCTAGCAATTTCTAGTCACTGTGTGAAAAGTGGCAGTGAAAAACCACTATTCTCTTGTTGGCAAAATAAAATTAAGTTCAAGAAAAAGCTTGTATCCCAAGTTACTTTACAAATGTAGATGTCTTTATAAGAAAAAAAAAAAAAAAAAAAAAAAAAAAAAGAGGGGTGGGGGGGGGAAGCAATTTGACTTTGATTTTTCAGATACACTGGGTGTTTTTTAATGACACACTGGTGAGTTCCTGTATGCACTGTTAATGAGTTCCCATGCATTCCATCTAATGTGTAAAAATTCATTAAAATAAAAAAAGTATGGGAACTGCATTCCCATACAAATTAAACCCTGTTCAATATGTATGTTTATTGACATGAGTTTTAGAAAACTTTTAAAGAATATTTATGAAGATGTATTTTGTGCAGGAAAACGTGTCGATGACAGGATTTTTTTATATTTTATTAATTTTATGAAAGTGGTTGGAACTTAACACATATACAATTAATTAACTTCACTGAAGCACAGAACAATGAAAGGGCATTATTATTATGAGTGTATTCTTAAACATTTAGTTAAATTAAAAATAAGTCTGTCTTTTTTTTTTCTCCTTCTTCTATGGCATATCTGGTTGCTGAACAGTTAGCGTTCTGGCTCTCAGTTATCAGGTGCTGAGTTCCAATTCTGGTTCAGGCATGGATATTTGTACTGGTTCAGAATCCCCCTTTCAGTCATACGTTCCAGTTTAATGAGCTTTTATGTACAAAAAATGATCCTAGAGCGGAACCTTAAACCCCTGTATTATGTTTGTTGTTAGTAGCTAATCTGAGAATTTGTTATATATTTTTTGTGTTCATTTTTGGATTGTAATTAATTTTGAATAAAAGATCTTTCTATATAAAACATATGCATTCAACTCTGTGAAACTGGATCTGTTTCCAGTTTTCCCTAACATATACAGACATTTATGTCCATTTGTGTGTGCAATATAATTAACCTGTTCTGCAATTCAAATCATGCATAAGCCTAAATAGGGAAAACTTTATTTTTATATATAAAAGGAACGTTGCAATTCAATGCTAGTAAGTTATTACTCTGCAAAAGGTACAGAACACCACTGTATGTTATTTAAAAAGAAAAAAACTCTTGTACATTAAGATATATTTCATGCTTTCCTTCTTAAATGTATACTTCAGGTATTTTAAATACTAGATATTATGTTTAAATTTTACTTTTTTGAATATTTGTTGTTAGATGTTGATAATGGATCATAGTTAATATTAATTGTCATGTATTATTATTCATAAAGATTTACTATTAATCAGACTGAGTTAAAATAGAACAACTGTGCTTGTTAATGTGCCAAAACCATAATGCTTGGTTTATAAAGTCTTGTCTTAATCTGCAGTTTGATACAGATTTAAGATTACTTTGCAGTGACTGCTAATTAAATAAGTGAATGCCATTCGCATTTATGTCTTTTTGTAAAATACTCATATGTTTAGACTTACATGTATGTCATTTGAATAATGTTGTTTCTTTTAGTCATTTATTTGGAGTTTTTCAAACCATTGTTTTTTTTCTTTCTTCCAAAATTTACTGTACGCCAAAATGCTTTTGGATTTTAAATCAAATTTTACTAGCTTATTTCTGAAATTTGCTGCTTTAAAAGAAAAAAAAAAAAAAAGAAAGAATAATTCAACTGCTTGCTGTGATATTGCAGTTTTAAATTTAAGAGAATTGGTTTGTTTTTTATCATAGTGCTTTATTTTAACAACATTTGCTCTTATAAATTGTAAATTCTTGTATAAAAGGAAAAAAAAAAAACTAATTGTAAATTCTTTGACTCTAATCTCAATCATGTATAACATGTTCATTTATTTGCAAAATACTTGTAAATTTTGTATTTTTTTCAGTCTTTGTTATTACTGACTTTGAAATTTTAATCCAAAGAATATATATTATTGTTAAATATATTTTTAAGTAATTTAATAAAATACTATAAAACTTGAATGTGTGTCGTATTTATTTGAAATAAGTTTTAATTGGACAAAGGATTCTAAAATTTATCCCCCCCCCCTTTTTTTTTTTTTTGTTGTTGTTTTTCTTTTTTACCACATATAATAATACTTTTAAATGTTCTGCAACAACTTTTCAAATAATAAAAAAATGTTCTGCAGAACATATACATGCATTTTACAAATTTACTCTTGCAATATTATTGACACACTCATAAAATATACATATCTTACAATTTGATGTGCTATAATATATACCTATAGTAGCAAAATAATTAATAATAAAATAACATTAAAAAATATTTTCATTGAAACTTGTAATAATAATTAAAAAATAAATTAATTAAACCAATGGATAGAGATTTCAGGCAATCACCTACTTCAGAAATATTTTGATAAATTGTTTTGATGATAAAAATGGGATGTTAAGCAATGTCTGTTTTTGAGGCCATAATTCACAATAACCTTCATCTAATTTCTAAATATCTGCAATTGTGGTCCAGTAAAGCCATTCATTCTGCAATGTACATTCCAAATTTGAACATGTTCTGCTTTAGGGATTTCTCAACTGATCTTAACTCCTTAAGCGCATGGATGGTCAATGTCTATTTATATATTTTGCAAGAGAGGTGATGATTCCGTTTCGTACTCATGTATATAGCAAGTTGCAACCTAATTTTCATACTTTAGTTAATTTTAAAAATCTAATTGTTCGATTGATAAACTGTTTAGTCCGACGGATTCAGAAATATTGCTCCCTTTCATTTGGCACCTTATTTGTAACAGAGTTTTGATTAGATTTTTTTTTTAATTAATTAAAATAATATCCTGGTAATAACTTCAAAATTGGGCATTTAAATTTATAATTGTTGCCAAGAAAATTTACCAGTTTATTTATTTATTTATTTATTTTTTTATTTATTTAAGCATAAAATGAAATATGCTTTCACGTGAAAAATAAAAAACTATAAAATATTAAATTTGTTCATGGATATGACAAAATGAAAATATGAAAATGGAGTAAAAAAACAACCATAACCTTTTTTAAGATACTTCAATTTTAGATTTTTTTCTTTTTGTTTTGTTTAAATATGTTTTTGGCAAGGATGAATCACGCTTGGCATGAAAGCTAATTCTTTGATAATCCTGGGTAATATTTTAAAATTTTGATGCTGAAATAGATTAGACATTTTTCGCCAAGGACTCTACTTTTGTGAAAGCCACTTTAAGCCAAGTTAGCGCATCAAAAATATAAATGAATTATAAAATATTAAAATACAGAAAAGAAAGAAAAGGAAAGAAAGAAACAGAAAAAATAATCGCATAAACTATGTATTTTTGTCTAAAATGGCAATAAAAATTAAAAGTTTGACAAGGGGAGCTATATTAAGGCTGTAGTATGATAAGATTTACATATTTATTTATTTATTTTTCAAAATACCAACTATTATTAACTAACTCAACTACTATTATAACCACAAAATATTGTCTTATGTGATAGATGTAGCCGATCATAGCATATTGTAATATTATATTTGGCGTGAAATTGTTGTCATTTTATAGTTGATAGAATAAATCAAATAAGTATAGAAAATAACTTGAAAGAAAATATGTACACCATGTATAATGTTCATCTGTAACTGGGATTTAAATATAAGATTACTACTTCAATTTTTTTGATACTGTCCGTTTCGAAACTGTCATCTGATAAGCACCCAAATGGAATCTCACTGGTAAGCTATTGTTGCAGGCAATAAGGACAGGCACCCAAGAGTCAGCGAATAAGTGAGTCGCTGCCGAAGGCAACAGTGACAGGAAGCAAGCTTCTGAGCAATTTCATGATTTTTTAAAAATTTTATTTTTGTTTATAAAGCAATATAGAAAAGAGTTTCCTTTAAATATAGTGACCAGCGAAGCAGGCAAAGCCTTTGTTGATTCACTACCTTAATTGATTTCACATTCCCTCATTTTTGACAGTGTTATATACTAGTTTATAAATAATATTTTTAATTTAACATTATGAAAATTTACATACATATGCATTGAAATATAATAGTATTAATCCTACAGTGATGTATATATGAGCCAATCAAATATTTGTTCTTCATTAAATTCCGAAAGATTTTTTTTTTTTTTTTAAACAATTTACATAAAAAGAAATCATTTTCACCATATTACTTTAAATTTTTTCAGTATACAGCAGCACTAAACAAATATGGGATAGATATATTTTTTTTTAAGTATTGAACATGCTTATGTTCTGGATAGATTTACCGTAAAATACCACAAAAGTGCTCCCTTTAATTATGCACCCCTCAGCTTTTCAGCTGAATTTAATTCATTTTGAAAATAACAAATAAACGTACCTTTATGCTTAATAGAAGACTCTATTCAAATAGGAGTTCTTTACGTTATTTATTTCTTTTTTAAGAATTACCTTTTATAAATATATAAACATTGATTTGTTTTATACTAAAACAGACACTGTGATTATTTGAAAATAGAAAACATGAGCTTCCTAAAGTAACAGCAAATTTTTTAAAACAATTTATTGGAAGTGGGAAAAAAGAGTTTATCAAAATTTTTCGTCTCGTTTTATGCTGCTTAAAGTTTACTTACTTATTTACTTATTTTTTAATCACTGCAACTTACAAAATACAGAATTATCCAAGAATTATCTTTACAACTTTGAAATTTAATAACTTTTGAAATAAAAAAGATATTCACATTCTGTTTTCTGCAGTTATTAGTGCAACTCATAAAGTTTTTTTTTCTGTTTAGTTTAGCCAGTTGTAACTGAGCATGTGGACCCCACAGGAGAAAGCACAATGTGTGGCATGGTTCATTGGGAGCAAATCGGACACACAAGTTCAACGCAATTGCAGGACCAAATTTCGCAAGGCGCATCATCGAGACCCACCATCCGTGCATGGCACACCAGCTTCATGACCACAGGCTCAGTGTTACATAAGAAAGGAGCAGGACGACTCAGCACAAGTGATGAAACTGTTGAGCGGGTTCGCGAAGCATTCCAGTGCAGTCCAAAAAAATCAGTTCTTATGTAACACTGAGCCTGTGTCATGAAGCTGGTGTGCCATGCACGGATGGTGGGTCTGGATGTTGGCGCCTTGCCAAATTTGGTCCTGCAATTGTGTTGAACTTGTGTGTCCGATTTGCTCTCAATGAACCATGCCACACATTGTTCTTTCTCCTGTGGGGTCCACATGCTCAGATACAACTGGCTAACCTAAACAGAACAAAACTTTATGAGTTGCACTAATAACTGCAGAACACAGAATGTGAATATCCCTTTTATTTCAAAAGTTATTAAATTTCAAAGTTGTAAAGATAATTCTTGGACACCCTGTATATATGTTTTAATTTAAAATAATTTTTTATGTCATTAAATTTTAGCAGGAAAATACATGTCACTTATATTTTTTATAGATTTTTACCTTTTATCAGTTCCCTCCCAAAATATTATCAAGATTTTCCTGTAAGATTGAGGGGGTCGCTTGAACAATATTTTATGATAGGTGATAAATGTTGCTTATAGTTTTCAACACTCAAACTTTAGAATTATTTTTCTTAGATAGTTATCTATATACATATAAAACCGTTTGTTGTGAGTGACTGATTCATCATCGCCCAGCCCAATCCCCTGGACCTGGGAGCATGAAATTTTGTTACAATGTTCCTTCTGTTACGTAGACATCTACTAAGAAGCGATTTTACAAAATTCACCCCCTAGGGGGGAAGGGCAAAATGTGATTTTACAAAATCCTTCATATCTCAAAAAAAAAAAAAAAAAAACGTAAATTTTTTCTTTAAAATATAGCTAACACAAATATCTAAAAACCAGTTTCTGAAATTTTAGAAATTCGGTCCCCAAGGGGGGGAAAGGGGGCAAAACGTAATTTCACATAATCCTTTATATCTCAAACAAACAAACAACAACAAAAAAAAACCCAGAAATTTTTGCTCTAAAATGTAGTTAATACATATACTTAATAACCAAGTTCTAGAATTTTAAAAATTCAGCCCCCTAAAGGGGGAGGGGACAAAACGGGATTTCTAATATTCCTTTATATTGCAAAAAAAAAGATGTATGTGAGATTTTTTGGTCTAAAATATAGCTCACACAAATATCTAAAAACCAATTTCTGGAATTTTAGAAATTTGTTGAAGGTGGGGCAAGAAAGGGGGGCTATGGGGCAAAGGGAAAAAAAAAAAAAAAAAATAGAAATACAGTTAGACCATCCAAAATTGGTACAGATAGCTTTAGAGACGGATATTTTCGAATTTGTAAAATTTTTAGGAGAGCTGGGAAGGGGGAGGGGGGCGAAGGAGCAAAACTATTGAAATAGAGTTGGACCGTTCAAAATTGGTGTGTATAGGTTTTTGGGACCTACAAATCGATTGCTTATATTTTCAAAAGAGAAAAATTATTACGATAGACGGGAAGGAGCAAAAATATAGAAATAAGAGTTGGAGCATTGAAAATTAGTATTATTAAGTTTCAAGGCCCAATAAATCAATTATGGATATTTTCGAAAATGTAGAATTATTACGAAGGGTGGGAAGGGGCAAAAATAAAGAAATTCAGATAGAACGTTGGAAATTAGTATTATTAGATTTGAAAGCCCGAGATAACAATTGCAGATATTTCTGAAAGTGTAAAATAATTAGGAGGGGTGGAACGGTGGGCAAAGGAACGCACGCACACAGTGCATGTGTATACCCTATTGCAGGCAGTTGGGGCTTGGACCGACTATTCCACTGATGAGAGAATAATTTTTTTGTATTTTATATTTGTTTTTTTCTTATGATAATATAGTGGTTCCTTAAGAATGTCGAACGTAAATAAGTACATGCGACGCACAATGGCATGCACTGCCAAAGGCAGTGGAGACCTAATGCTTCATTTTTCCCAATCAGATTTTTATAGTGATTCATTTAAAAAAATGACCAGCAAAGTGGGCGTAGCCTGCTGGTATATAATATTTTAATTCCAAGACTTTTATTGGATGCAAAAGTTCAAGTATCCAGCATCAAAACTGAACTTAATGGATGGTGATTCATATATGCATCAAGCACAACTTCCCTAAAAACAAAAAAGTTTTATCAAAGAATTTATTATTTTTTGTAACCTTTTCCAATCCTAAATATATGTTTAAATAAAATTATACTTTTAAAAAACTTAAGAACACGCTTTTATTGAAATGTGAACATGTGAACTAATAAATCTTTAATAAAATAAAAACGTGTTAAAAAGTCTAGAAATTACGTAATATTAGCTGAATAAATAACATAATGAAGGAATGAGAAATAAATAATTTAGAATTAAACAAAAACCATTTTTAAAAAATCTCCCCTGACTGGGCTCAAACATTAGACTTTCAGGTTCGTAGCCCGGAGCTTTACCTCACAGCCACAGCGTTCACGTATGGAAGCTCTTTTTTTACAATATAGAGTTTTTGTTTGCTCCCAGAGTGGTTACAAACATACATACAGGTGAAGCTTGTTAAAAATGTCTTAAAATAAAAATTTATGCAATATAAGGTAAGTATATACAGTAGAACTTGGATAATTCGAAGTTGAAGGGACCAGAGAAAAATTCAAAATATCCAAAAATTCAAATTACATATACTATTTTGTCAAAAAGAAGAGATAAATTAAAAATATAAAACTCTATGATCAAAGATTTAACATATAAACTTTATATCTAAGAATACTGCATCATTAAGCCCCTCCCATTAAATCAATATTTTTTTACGAGCTTAATTATTCAATACATTTTTAAAATAGTCACTTATTTTTGATTGCTTCTTTAAGTACAATCTTTGTGTCATAGCATATGAGTATAACCTATCAATTGTTACAAAAACAGAATCTCCTACAATAGACATGACTTTCAATTAAAGAAACCCTCGAAGTTCATGTATATGAACCATATCTTGTGATGCACTCACTGTAAAAAATATGTCCTATTTGCTGCCAGAAATTCTCTGTAATTTGAAAAAATACATTCTGACAACGTAATTTTTCGTAAATTACGCGTATTTTCTCAAATTACAGAGAATTTCTGGCAGTAAATAGGACATATTTTTTACAGTCTAGGTTGGAAATACTCTTGTATTTCCTTATCCTTCTTTTGAAAGACTGTTAAAAAAAATAATGCACTTTAGCTGAGAAAAATCTCGGGAACAAATTTTACTGTAATATTTTAAAGGTAATCGTATGAAAAATTCGAATTATCCAAAATCGAATTCGAATTATCCATGATTTTTTAACATTATTAAAATACAAAATTCAAGGGACCGACTAAAAAATTCAAATTATCCAGAATTTTGAATTAAACAAGTTCGAATTATTCAAGTTTCACTGTATTAAAATTTCTCAAAAACTGTTTAAAATTTTGAATTTTTAAAATGTCCCCTACTTAGTAATTTTTAACCTAGATTAGTGATGTGGAACCTTTTTGAGAAGTTTATAAATTTTATTCATTGAAACTTTTAATACTAACCCATGGGTCACTATGTCATTAGCATCTCTTGGAAGGGAGGAGGGAGAGGGAGAAGATGAAAAAAGTACCAATAATTTGGAATATTTATTAACTTGATAATTTTTTTTTTTTTGGTGGGGAAAGGGGAGAAAGAGAAGAAGTTTTTACTTTTAAAATAAGCAGTAAAATAAAATAAATAAATGCAAAACTAAAATAAATGAATAAGTAAATAACTTTTTATATAAATAGCAGAATTGGCTTGTATACAGGGACATCCAAAAGTAGCCAATTCATTGTGTTTTATGACTTTATGAGAAGCATTTTTGTAAATTATACTTAAGTAATTTCACACTGCACAAATCATATTAAAATTGACATTTATTGTTCATATGTTTTCTTTAGAATATGGTATGTTTAACATTAAGATTTACAGGGATACACTAATCTATTCGGATACATTAAGGTATACAACTGGAAATAGCTGGAATTGCTTTTCCATTTGCGTTAAGCATTTTATACTTTCCAACTACGTTTAAAAGTGATTGTGAATTCAATTAATCTATTTCAGTCTTCTGCTTGTTCGTTGTTTGATCACGTAGGCAAAATACAATGAAAGTTAAACAATACAATGAGTATGTGCAGTTGGAAAATGTTAATAATCTATGCAAAGCGCATAATTTTTTACTCTTTTTCCCCCTAAATAAATATTAAACTGAGTTTAAATTTATTTTAGTTTTAAAATTTCTGTTATCTTTATGAATTAAGAAAAAAAATTCTTTATGCTGAAAAATTTTAATTTTACTGATTTTTGGATTTTTTTTTTTTTTCAATAATAATATTATAGTTTTAAAAAATTAAAGAACACGCTTTTATAGAAATGTGAGAAAGCACAAAATATCTATCTTTGTATTAAAATGCAGGGTAAGAGAAAATCGTGTGAGTGACACACCATAATATTTACATACATTTAAATCTTTAATTAAAATAATTTAGAATTAAACAAAAACCATTTCTAAAAATTCTCCCCTGACTGGGCTCGAACGATAGACCTTTAGGTTCGTAGTGCGGTGCTTTACCTCACCGCTACAGCGTTCACGTAGGGAAAGTCTTTTTTCACAATATAGATTTTTGTTTGCTCCCAGAGCAGTTACAAACATACATACAGGTGAAGCTAATAAAAGCGTGTTAAAAACTATTTTGAAAGTAAAGAAGACTGAAGATGACCTCTTTTATGATAACTTCATGACAAATTTTATCTTAAGTGTAACATAAATTCAACCTTTAGAATTAATTTTTAATTTTGCAATTTTTAAAGATCACCATGAAAATCACCATATTGGAAGAAGTACAATTTCTCCCAAATCCCATTTTTTTAAAAAATCTGAAAACTTGTTAATTTAATGCCCTATGGGCTTAATAAATAAACTACAACTGATTCATGTGTTTTTGCTTAAGAGATTTTACGTGATTTTTTAACAAAATAATTGCTTTTGTCTTTTCTATGTGTTTGATAAATTGAAAATTTTATTTAAAAAGTTAAGTTATTGAAAATCTAAATTATTAAACTTAACTATATTTCTACATATTAATTATTTATTTACTAGCAACAAATAAATCTTAGCAATCTTTTTTTTTTTCAAAATGAAACTTAAGTAAAATTTCTCCCTATCATTTTTGTAGTACTGCTGTCAAAAAATTTAGGATATTTTCTTTTGTACACATGTTTCTAAAAGGCTGTAATTTAAAATAATTCTTTAAAGAAACTAGTATGTTTGCACTTGCATGATCATATTGATGTGTTTATGAAAAAAGAGACATTTGCTTGCGTCATTCAAGACAATCTTAATCTTCTTTATTATAAAAGTAAAAGCCCAAGTTTCTGGAAAGTAACAATCTAAATTGATGCTATTGCTAAAACAGTGTATTGAAATAAAGAAAATAAATTTTTATTCTTGGTTTGGAGAAATGAATAAAATAGTTTAAAAAAAATCTAAATAGTAATTTAAAAAAGTATTTACATCTGAATTGTAATTTAAACTTTTTAAACTATTAATTAATGATTCTACAACGTTTTGCAAAAATAAATAAATAAAATTAACAAAACACATATATTTTTTTCCCTCTGTACTCCCTACGGCCTACATCCCTCAAAGAACAGGGTGGTCCACATAAAAAAAGGCCCCACATAATAAAAACAAGGTATAGTTATCATAGAATGCACTGTATTTGTATTATGCTAACCACACTTTGTATTTCACGGGGCCAGTTTTACATGAACCACCCTGTATATAAAAACTTCAAAGTTTTTCAATAAAAGCAGAATGGCACCTGTCTGTGTTCTACTGTATCTATGGTCAGCTGTTTCCAGGAAAATGCACCGCACTTATATACATGACATTTGGTATGCACATAGTCCGGAATGTCTTCGTGTGCACTTCGAAGCCAGATTTTCAAATATTTAATTAGGAAGAAAGTTATTAATTAATTATTATTTTACGCGATTTTGTTGATTTTTTCCCCTTTATTTTTCTTTGAGTAGTAATTTCAAGCCGTTGCCAGTAAAATTAAATGCTTACAACTTTTTATTTATTTATTGTTATTATTATTATTTTTTTTTTTTTAACATAAAAAAAGAAACATTTCTCTACACGCGAATAAAATAAACAGACTAGCAAATGTGCGATCCGCGTTTGTAATGATCGATAGACGGCGCTTTCTGAACTGCAGTTGTTAGTAAATATAATAGCCACGTGTATTCATTATTGTTCTTTTTGTTATTCTATTTAATATTCGTACTATAACTTCTCCGTCATTACATCAAGGAAAATTGATTGCTTTTGGAAAAAAATATTTCAGTTTTGCCATTTGGAAATAAATGGAAGCTTAATTCTGGATTTCTTGATCCTTTCGAGTTACACTGTAGCACACAACAGTCTGTGTTATCTTTTTTACCGGATTTATTCATTTTTATTCAATAAATACATGTGAAACTAAACATCGGCCAGCAATGGCGGTTTATGAAAGCCGAATTAAAGCATGTTAATTGTAATTTCACCTTAGCCCACCAGAGGGCGAGCATTTCATTACAATCGCGGATAGTGAAACGAAATTCATTTAAAGAAAGGTTTCAAAATAAAATTCATTTTTGACGATCTAGTTTTCATATTTTCTCAGGCAGAACCACTTCAGTACCCCATGACGACTTTTATATTTCTGTCGTCATGCTGGCGAGATGCATTTTTATTTATTTATTTTAGCATTAAAAAAAAAACTTAATCCGCGATTGTAATGAAATGCTTGCCCTCTGGTGGGTTAAGGGGAAATTACAATTAACATGCTTTAATTCGGCTTCCATCAAACCGCCATTGCTTGCCGATGTTTAGTTTCACATATATTTATTGAATAAAAATGAATAAATCCGGTAAAAAAGATAACACATACTGTTGTGTGCCACAGTGTAACTCCAAAGAAAGGATCAAGAAATCCAGAATTAAGCTTCCATTTATTTCCAAATGACAAATTTTAAATTTCAGTTGCTTCGGCTAATGGAAGTAAAGAATTAATTAGATGATTTGAAACTAATATTTGTTCAACTTCAGTTAAAAATCTATTTCCGATCGAACTTTGAATAAACTGAAATATTTTTTTCCAAAAGCAATCAATTTTCCGCGATGTAATGGCGGAGAAATTATAGTACGAATATTAAGTAGAATAACAAAAAGAACAATAATAAATACACGTGGCTATTATATTTACTAACAACAAAAGCTGAAAAAAGTGCCATCTATCGATCATTACAAACGCGGATAGCTATTTTGATTATACTTTTTACTGTTGAGTTTTTATTAATCAATTTATGACAATAATTCATATTCTGTTTATATCTTTAAAGTATTGGTAGATTGAAAATGACGCTTGCAAAGATTGTAAAGATGCAACTTTTAAAAATATATTTTTCTATAAAATGGTCTGATCTGACAAAATCGTCATTTTTCTGATTAAATCATTGAACTGAGTCTGTGTGCTTAAATATTGTTCATGTATAAATATTATTTTTTATCCTCGTGTATTTTATTAATTACTTCACTAACGTATCGTTTCGACAAAATTTAATCGTAACTGGTCCATGTTAGAGAAATATTTATATAGATAATTAAACGTTAATAAGCCTGTATCATCAAAAATTTCTGATAAAACTGACGTCATAATAGATTTAAAAATTTTATTTTTATTTATTTATTTTTAAAATATTAATTTCAATTAATCAAATAGTCAACTATGTTTTTTCCCCTTTGATTTTATCGTTCGCAAAGTAATGTGGGTACAGCTATCCTTACAAATCGCTATCGCGATTGCGTCAGTACTAATGATCTTAGTGAGAAGCATCCGAACTTCTTCGGTGCTAAATTTTAAGCTCCGCTTTCGCCAAGGGAGTCTTATACGAAAGCTGTACTCTAATGTGAATGTACATTTAGTTTATTTTAAACTATCAGGCTTTGCCCGCTTCGCTGGTCACTATATTTAAATGAATTTAAAAAAGAATCAATATTTTTTGTACCGTTATACAAATTAAAAAGAAAATACATTGAAATTGCTTAAACACTTCGCTTCGGGCCCTAGCTGCCTTCGGCAGAGTCTTCCTCTCCGCAACGTCTTGGTACTGGATAATAGAGGTCTGCACGGGCCGAAATTTTCAGGCCCGGGCCCAGCCCGGCCCGTTTTTTTTTTTACTAGTGTACGGCCCGGCCCGGCCTGGACAAAAAGCGATAAAATCAGGCCCGACCCGGCCCGGCCCGATTAAAAAATATGTAAAATTACACACACACACACAAAAAAAAACACGCCTTTCTACGAAAAAGATTTTTAGTATGTGTTTTGCAGAGGTTTTATATAGCTAAGCAATAGAATGTTCTTTAACAAAATTGCTGAATGTTTTCAAGGTATTTATATATAAACGGTATTTCATTATTACAGACGTACAGAAGGCACAAAGACAGACAGAAAGTCAAATCGAAAATATTAGCATTCCTCAAACAATATAGGAAGATATTTAAAATGGTTAATAGTACTAAAAATATACTTACAAACACTTCCTGTTATATACCGTAATGTATCCAAATCTTTCATGTGATCCGGTAAACAAAACTTTAATGCTAATCCAACCATATTCAATAGAAAAGATGCTTTTGCACTTGCTAAAACTGATGCTACTTTCATCCAGTGCTCCGGAGAAAAGAAAAAGAAGCCTTAGAGGAAAAGTTACAGCGGAAGGATTTTTATCGCCTTCATACCACCTAAACACTACAGACCATAGAAAACAAAGCCTTATATACAGTAATGTATCTAATTTCTTTTGTTTGTTACATGTACGCAAACTGGTAGTAACATGCATATTATTTTGAATTAGAAACCATCTAATATTAACTTTAAATAAAACATATTAATTTCGAGACATGTTTAAAATATTTGCGGAAAATCAGATCGCGAACAGTCAAGCTGATAGACAATTAAATTGTAGTTACAGACACCTTTTAACAAAATAAAATTTTATGTGACATACAAGACTGTAAAATTATGTAAAATAAATGACTGAAAAAGTATTTTATCATTTTCCTTTTTCGTTGATTAACGAGGATTTTAGAAAAAGATTCGGGCCGGGCCGGGCTCGGGCTTAAAATTTCCTCTAGGCCGCCCGAGTACACACAAAAAATATTGAGCCCGGCCCGGCCCGAGCCTACAAAAAATTTTTAAGCCCGAGCCCGGCCCGGCCCGAGAGCAAATTGAAAAATTCGGCCCGAACCCGGACCGAGGGCCGGGCCGGGCTCGGGCTCGGGCCGAAAGCCCGGCCCGTGCAGACCTCTACTGGATAATTTAATTTAATTTATAGAGATGTCAATAATATACGAAAAACTGCGTAAGTAATTTTTTTTTTCTTTTTATAATACTTTTTTTTATACTAAAGCAGTACCCCGATGTGAATGTAAATTCAGTTTTTTAAACTAGTGGGTTTTGCCCGCTTCGCTGATCACTATATTTAAATGAATTAAGAAAAGGAATCATTATTTTTTATACAGTTTTACAAATTAAAACTAAAAAAAAAAAAAAAAAATACATTGAAATTGCTTAAAAACTTCGCTTCAGACCCTTGCTGCCTTCGGCAGAGATTTCCTCACCGCAACGTCTTGATACTGGATAATTTAATTTAATTTAATTTTTAGTTTATAGAGATGTCAATAATATAGGAAAAACTGCGTTAGTAATATATATATATGTATATATTTATTATAATAAATAGAACGAAAAACGCATATTTTACATAGAGATATTTTGTATAGTTAGACCACTTAAAAAAAAAAAAAAAAAAAAAAAAAAAAAATGTTTTTCCTTTTTTCCCTCTTGCATTACAAAAATATTCAAAATAAAATTGAGAAAAATTGTGCAAAAGCAATGAAACAGCTTGGACCCTGGGCGGAATTTTGAAATTTACCCATATGAATCAACTCATCGCCGAAATGACTGCAAGAATGTAAATAATTATAAGATTTAAAAAAAAAAAACCTTTTTATATACCATGTTTTTAAATTTTCTCCCACTTTATCAATGTGTAGAAAATTTTTAAAGTGATAATGACGTCAATTTTTGTGAGATGAATGATTTTTTTTTTTTTTTTTTTTTTTTTTTTTTTTAACAATTTTTTGATGTTCACGTTTAATTAAAGGCATTTGTTTTTATGTCAAAATAAAATGAACTCGTATTTTTTTTTTCGGCAACAATTAAATTAGAGCTAATATTTATTTTCATATTTTAATTAATTAAAAGAAAACTTTGCAACGTAATAACTTTAAATCTAATAACTTGATGTATACAGTGTCCTCACAAAAAATGAACAGTTTTGGAACAACTATAGTATCTCCGCACAACTGGATTTGGCGATTATGGCTAAATCATAAATCTA
The DNA here is from genome assembly GCA_963930645.1 of Salticus scenicus. Taxonomy (NCBI): domain Eukaryota; kingdom Metazoa; phylum Arthropoda; class Arachnida; order Araneae; family Salticidae; genus Salticus; species Salticus scenicus. The sequence continues at coordinate 103,041,682 of OZ005654.1, read as the reverse complement.
AAAATCTTAAGCTAAATCATAAAATCATAAATCTAAAATAAACAGCATACAAGCTGCCATATTATATTGCAAAGAATCCAGAACGACATCGTTATAGTTCAAAACGGCGCCAAAGAAAAATCGCCAAATCCAGTTGTGGGGAGATACTATAGTTACACTGCATTTTTTAGAGCTCTTTTAAAAAAGTATAATGAAGTATCTTTTTAAAAAATTCAACAGTTTTTATTTTAAAAAAAAATGGCCGACTTTCATCACCAAATTAGTTAAATCTAGACCAATCAAAAATAGGAGTGGTCCACCCGGATGTGTTCCGTCGACAAATTCTTTGCTTTATTTATATAGATTAACCGTGTTTACAGGGTGACGAGAAATAACTTGGACGAAGTTTGAAACCAAATATCTGTAACTACCACTATCGCAAACTCATTTTGGAAGTTGTTGTCTTACCTTGGTCGCAAAAGTTCTTTGTAAATAAAAGATGGACCTTCTAACATGATTCCGCACCTGCACACAGAGCTAAAGGCACTCAAGATTGGTGCAAGACAAATTTTTCTGACTTCATTGGAGCTCAAGAATGGCCACCGTATTCCCCAGATTTGAACCCAATGGATTATTCTGTTTGGTCCATCTTGGAGACAAGAGTGTGTGCTAAACCTCATAAAACTTTGGCATCCCTAAAGGAATTCTTATGCAAGGAATGAGAAAAAATATCAGTAAGTGAGTTGCGACCCCAAAAAGTGATCTCAATCACTGAGAATTCACCGCGATTGCATAAAAATAGATATTTTAACGGAGTTAAAAGCAGAAAAAATGGAAAATAAATTAGAAATATTAGTCCGATCGTTACAAATTTGGTACCAAATGAAAGGGGAATTTTTTACGAATCTAAGAGTGCAATCGGCTTATCGATACATCAATTAGATTTTTTAAAATTAACTAAAGTATGAAATTTAGTTGGCAACAGGCAGACGACTGTCTGTGATGAAAGCGGAAATGGTTGTAATCAATTAAGATATCACGTGCTTTATACTGGGGGGAAAAATTGCAATTTTCAAACTTTTTCAAATTTTCATTTAACTTACATTTGAATGAATATTCGGCTTAGACAGCATATTATAAAGCTACTGTTCAATTTTCATGAAAAAATAAAAAAATGACATATTTATTGGAAAAAGATTAGGTTTTCTTTTTCATTTTTTGAAAATTCGTAGTATTTGGTTTTAATGCCCGATAATTCGATTGTGAATATTTTGGAAAGAGTACGACTATTAGGGAGGGGTTGAGGGAGGGAGGGGGAAAAGGAGCAAAAAAAAAAGAGTTACAGCGTTTGAAATTGGTTGGTATATTTAGATTTTAAGGCAAGGGAAATCGATTGGGATATTTTCGAGTGTAAAATTATTATTATCGACGGAAAGGAGGTGGGGGGGGGGGGGAGAGCGAAGAGGCAAAGATGTAGAAAAGGAACGGGAGTTTCGGAGAAAACCACGGAACACCCAAAACACCTTTATTCTTTAATATTTTGCAGAGATTCGAATTCCAATTTCTGCTCACATATCGAACGAAGGATTTTTAACGTTATATTGCCCGAAATTATGCAAGTTTCGGAGAAAACCATGGGTAAGTCGGATTACTGAAAGAAATTTCGCAGAATAAAAAAAATAAAAAAAAATTATATTTTAATTTACATTTAATTGCAAATAAAATTTTATTCTAATATTCTAATACGTGTATTTCAAATTCTAATTATGATTAAATTATTTTTAATACTTCATTCAAAAGACATTTTGAAATAGTTTTATATTATCAAAAGTGGGATTCGAGATTTCACCCAATTTATACGTTTTGAGGTCTCCTGAATCGGTTTTCTTTTGTATATCAGCTACTAATTAAAATAATTTCATAAGTACTACATCATTTGAAAGCTTTGTGCATTTGGAATTGAACAGTAGATTACAGAAATTTCTACCGCCAGATGGCGCTGTAATATTTCAAAATTTCAAATTCTAATTATGATTATATTATTTTAAATGCATCATTCGAAGGATATTTTAAAGTATTTTTATATTATCGAAAGTGGGATTCGAGATTTTACCTGATTTACATGTTTTAAGGTATCCTGATTAGGTTTTCTTTTGTATCTCAGCTACTAATTAAAATAATTTCATAAGATTTACTAATTAAAAGATTCATAAGATTTTACTAATTAAAATAATTTCATCATTTGAAAGCTTTGTTAATTTGGAATTGAACAGTAGATTACAGAAATTTCTACCGCCAGATGGCGCTGTAATATTTTAAAATTTCAATATTTCAAATTCTAATGAGCGAAGAAGGTGTTGTAAGTTCTAAAACGTCGATAAGGCTCCGCAGGCGCCACCAAGCGGGACTTAGCTAAAGTCAGAAATTTTAAAGATCGTAACATAGTAAGCGAACAGGCTGTTTCAGATACTGAAAAGGGAAGAGGGCGATCTCAATCACTGAGAATTCACCGTGATTGCATAAAAATAGATATTTTAACGGAGTTAAAATCAGAAAAAAAGGAAAATAAATTAGAAATATTAGTCCGATCGTTACGAATTTGGTACCAAATGAAAGAGGAATTTTTTCCGAATCTAAGAGTGCGAGTGGCTTATCTATACAGCAATTAAATTTTTTAAAATTAACTAAAGTATGAAATTTAGTTGGAAACAGGCAGAACACTTAATTATTTCATTTATCAAAGATTCTTCAGTGGCAGGTGTCAGACATGCTGGCTGACTATTCTTCAGGTCGGGAAAAATTGCTTTTCGTTTTTCGTCCACGTGACAAAGTACTGGAAATAAAAAAAGCAGTTTTTGAATTTTTTCAATTTAAAATCGATCAAAAGCAGAACTTCGAAATCGCCCGTCATTATGGCTCACCTGTATGCAGTTAAAAAAATCTAAAGTATAGCTTTAAAAATAAAATAAATAGACATATTATATTTAATTAAATTCATTTTTATTTCATCTGTTAATGACACCAAAAGTTACTTTTAACAGAATAATATTGATTTTTTTTTTTTTTTTTTTTTTTTTTTTTTGTGAATTCGGTTGTAAAAAAGCAGTTTTGAAATTCTTAAATTTTAGAAGGATTTCAATAGAAATCGTTAATCGTCCTTGATAGATTAGCCATTTTGAGTCTAAAATATATCAAAGATATTCATCATTGTAAAACATAATACATCATTCAGAAGATATTTTAAAGTATTTTTATTGCAGGCTATTAAAATGATATAAGCCGTTCAAATTCTGTACGAAACTTTCGGAGAAAACTACGGAAAAACCAGAAAATTTTTATTCTTTTATATTTTACAGAGTTTCAAATTCAAATTTTCGCTCACATTTCGTACTAATAATTTTTAACGGTATATAGCCCGGAATTAAGCAAGTTTTGGAGAAAACCACAGATAAGTCAGACACAAATCTTTTAAAAAATGTTTGTATTATCTTTGTATTTCAGCTTCTAATTAGTATAATTTCATGAGTAATATATTATTTTAAAACTTATTTGAATTGGAATTAAAGAGTAGGGATCGCATATCTCTACCGCCAGACGACACTTCAATATGTTAAAATTTCAATATCCCCAATTATAATTATGATTAAGTTACTTATAAAAAATAGAAGTTTCAGCAATAACCACTTAAAATCCAGAACACTTTTATTCCAATATATCGAACTCTAATTATGATTAAATTACTTATATCATTCGAAATATATTTTACATTAATTTTTTTGCAAACTTTTAAACTGATGTAACCCATTAAATTCAGTACGGGAGTTTCAGAGAAAACCACAAAAAACCCGGGACACCTTTATCGTTTTCTATTTTGGCGGACTTTCGAATTCCAATACTCCGTTCACATTTCTTATTAAGGATTTTTAACATTATTCAGCCCTTATTTAAGCAAGTTTCGAAGAAAATCACGGAAACCTCAGACACAAATTATTTTATAACAATATATATATTACTTTTGTATCTCAGCTTCTAATTAACATAATTTCTTAAGTAATATATCATTTTTAAAGTTTTTTGAATTCGAATTGAAGAGTACGTGTTGCAAATCTTTGTCTCTAGATGGCGTTTTGATATTTTAATAATTCAATATCTCCAATTACAATTAAATTATTTAGGAGTAGATTAAGAGTCCGTAAGCCACATCGGATTGGGGATTTGCCGCGATCAGAATTTTCAGTGTTCCTCTACACGGTGAGCGAACAAGCTGTTTCAAATGATGAAACGTAAAGGGGCGCCGTAGTCGCCACAGAGCGGAAATTTGCTGCAGTTAAAATTTTCAAAGCTATTTTGAGCAAGCAAGCTGTTGTAAGTTCTAATATGGAGGCGCCACCGAGCTACGGTTAGAATTTCCAAATATCTTAACATGGTGAGCGGACAGGCTGTTTCAGACACTGAAACAGGAAGAGGGCGACGCAGGCGCTACCGAGCGGAAATTTATTATAGTTAAAATTTTCAACAAAGCTATTTGCACTATATGTCAATAAGCTGTCGTAAGTTCTGAAACGAGAAAAAGGCGCCGCAGGCGCCACCGAGCGGGAGTTTCATAAGGTCGAATTTTTCAAGGATCGCGAACCAGCTGGTCGCCGAAGGCGGCTAGTTGAGAATAAAATGAGCTTCTTTTTTGTATATTTAATGTTATACTATTTCTCTAATATGGAAATCATACTGAAGATAATTTTACTGAATAAGGATTTAATAAATTATTTTTACTGAGGGGATTTGCACAGGAAAATATAGAAAAAAGTCATGTGGTGGTCACAGCATTCTAGTTCTTCATTGTGTGGTTGGTCCCCTATTTGCACTCGTGACCAAATCATTACTGGAAAGTATGAGTGCAAGAATATTCTTTTTATGTCTGAAGTTTAAGGCCATTTTGTTCCAGTATTTACTTTGAAAACAGAAAAAAAATGTAAAAAAAAAAAAAAAAAAAAAATCTGAAAGCATGATCACTAACTGTGCTTGATTTTTCATTAAAAAATATTCTTTGTTAATTGTAGACAAGTGTGGATTCAAAACGTTTCAATCAAAAAATAGTAATAGGCCGGTTAAAGACGATTTTATTAGCTAGATCGCAAAAGGTAAAAAAAAAAAAAAAAATAGTTTATTAATCTGCATTATATAATTAGCCAGATCAACATGATAAACGGCAGTAAAAAATAGTTTCGTTGTAAAATCAGGAAAAGAAAGTTTATAAATATTCACATATATATTTAAATATGGCCGTAGTAAATAGCAATATTTTCTAATATACTGCTCAGAACGGTAAATTGAACTAGACAAAAATTTTCCTTGTTATATATAATATTAGTTCTAAAGTAAAAAAGTTTTTCGCAAAGCAACTAAATTAATTCATAAGAATTTGCAAATAAGCTTAACGCTCACTGAAGTTTGATACTGTTTGAACTCCGTGCACAAGATATTTTTTCCTTTTTAATTAAGTTCTTCTACTCAAGTTTTGATTAAATTTTCTTTACCAGGGAAACTAGCGCAGCTAAAATAAGCGTCATTCCGTATGAGAATATCTTAGCGACATAGATATAGACTTATCAAAACAAATTATATGCGTTTTGGGATTTCGAAAGAGGATTTTGTTGAATAAATAGCATATTAAAAGAATGGTACTATTTTTGAACTTTTCGAGAGAAAATCATTTTCGTAATACAGGATGATTATAATTAAAGTTACGGTTTCAAAACGCTATGATTTTAAAATTAACGGGCAAAATGACTTGATATTTTACCAGAACAATCGTGAGGCAATGGAGTCTTGCCAGTAGTCTGGAGTCTTGTCAATAGAGTTCTTGCCAGTGTCGAAAGCAATATCTTAAAACAGATTTGACCTCTCTGCGACAATTTGTTCTTGAGATCTCGTGTACTCAGACGAACAAACTAACGGACTAACACACTAACAGACACCATAAAAATTTTGTCATTTTCGGATTCCTCACACCTGAAAACGTGTAAAAAAGTCAAAAAACCGAGGTCGAAAATTTTCACGATTACCTAAGTTCCCCATACGTATAGTATGATGGGGAACTAAAAAAAAAAAAAAAAAAAAAAAAAAAAAAAATGCATTTTTAGTTATTATGTATATAATTTTCATGGATATATCTCTAAAACGGAAAATCATGTAAAAATGAAAGAAGGAAGCACACAAGGTGTTAAAACAAACCTACATACAAATGTACAACATTCTATGCCCGAGCGTTCTTGAGTTACGGGAGTGGCCAGATGGTTATATTGTTACTCCGCTAATCACCTACGAACGTAGGGAAATGGGTTCGATTCTCGTGTTGGCCCTGGGTGTTTTTCCAATTTTTAGTATTGTAACCCCCCCTATCAATATTTAGAATGAAGAAATCCTCTGATATACGTTGATAGGATTAGAATTTTAGTATTGTAATCATATCAATACCAAGAATACAAAGTCCCCCATAATCGAGTAGTTATGTCGCTTCTTCGCTAATAGCTTGCAGCATAGGAGAGTGGGTTCTATTTTTGAACTGGCCCTAGGTATCTTTTCAAATATTAGTATTGTAATCCTATAAAGTGCTATATACCCTTATCTCGATGAAGATTTACAAGCAGACCTCGAATCAAGCATACAAGTATGATGTATATGTTAACAGTAAACAAACAAACAATTAACATTGGTAGTGGTTTTCATACCTTTAAGCTGCGTTCAAACCCTAGCAACGATGCAGAGCGACAAATTCATAACTTATCCATTGTCCGAAAGTGACCCTTGAAATTTTGCACATATTTACAATCAAGGACATTACTTTTTATTGCTCTTTTGCAAAAGAGACCCGAGTTCCCCATGCAGTTGCCGCAATAGAAGGTTTTTCAGAGGAGAAAACTTCTCTTACAATTTCGCGACTACTCAAATCACGCATCAAAGGGATTTGAATAGAGCTCACCCTTGTCGCTCTGTAATCGCTAGTATTTGAATACAGCTTTATACTCCGTGGTTGAGTGGTTATGTCACCATTCTGCTAATCGCCTGCGGCTGTAATAGAGTGGGTTAGATTCCCGCGTTGGTCTTGGGTTTCATTCCAAATCTTAGCATTGTAATCCTATCAAGTGCTCTTATTTGCCTTCATCTCGAAAAAGATTTACAGATTAGAATTCAGACTTCGAGACAATCTGTTGTATATATTAACCACAAACAGACAATTAATACTGGTAATAGCCCCCATACACTGTAAAAAAATCCCTTTTCGGCAAGCTTAAAGGCAAAGGTAGATTCCTTTACGTTAATGTTACAAAGGTAAAGAAATACTTCATACTTGCAGGCTTTGCCCGCTTCACTGGACATTAAACTTAAATGAGTTGTCAAAATCCCATATCTTTATTAATAACCCAAATTCTCGCTGTGATTCGTAGAGGTTTTTCACGCTCGCAACGTGAGGAGTCTGGGTCCCCACTGCCTTAGGCAGCAACTTACCCACTTTTTACCCCCTTCCCTTCCTCAGCGGGTGAGTTCGAAGTTTTGCAAAATCCCACTAATATACATAATGCGTACACTTAATCAATATCCACACACCAAAATTCGCCATTCTAAGATAATTCAAAACCATGAAGTTACATAATTCTCTTTACAGGTTCATGTTCAAAACGAATTCAAACGGAAAAACATGTTTTTACACATGTTTATTGCCCTCCGACTCCTAAAAGGGAGGGGGGGGGTCGCATTTTGTGAAAACCAGTTACAATAAGTGCCGGATGCATACAAACAATTTACGCACCAAATTTCGTCACCACAGAAATCTTTAATAGAAAATATTATAAATAAATAAATACAAAAAGCACAGCTTTAGTATGGGACCCCTTTGGTGACTTTAAGTATTTTAAGCCATTTTTGCGATGAATTGAATCGCAATCGTGCAATTAAAGATCTTGGCGAGAAACGTCCGAGCTACTTCAGTGCCAAATTTCAAATTTTGCCAAAGGGATCCGATACTAAAGCTGTTCCATACAGAAAATAAATAAATAAAATAAAATAAAAACTCTTTTCTGATATTTACAAAATAAAAATAAAAACTCTTAATAAAATCCAAATTATAATTACAGTAGAACCTCGATTACCCGAAGTAATTGGGACCAAACCTACTTCGGATAATCGAAAATTTCGGATAATCGAGAATTCATCAATAATCATCTAGTTTAATATGTAGTATCGTCATTGAACTGGTATTATGACTATTTTAACTGTTAAATAAATTAAAATCATAAATGAAAATAAATTTATTTCTGAAACAAAAACTTACAATGATTTAAATGGAAGCTTGATCTGGTGTAAATTGGCCATCCTTTGCCGTGCAGCTCTATCCCGAAGTTAAAGAGGATAGGTTCTTTGCACTTGCTTACAATCAGAGGGTGCAATAACATTCGATTGTTCTGGGACTCGGCAGTATGACCTTCCAAATTTCGAAATGAGGTATATTTTTGTTTAGAACAAGGACGTTTGAAAGTAGGGAAGAGTACACTCATACCGAGAATTGAGCTTGCGAGAAGGAATTCTAAAAAAGGGAATTCCAAAATATTTATCTGCACTCGTAGTTTGGAAAGGAAGGCTTGCATACAAAATAACTTTAAAAATGCATGTTTGTTAAGAGAAAATTTTGGATGATAGTAGAAAGTGAAAAAAAAAAAATTGAAGAAGAAACCGACTTCGGTTAACGGAGAGTAGTTTCGGTTAATCGAGGTTCGGATAATCGAGGTTCTACTGTATTTACAATTAAGTGGAGAACATAAAAGAACCTCATACGGTACATAATAACAACAAAAAATTTTGTTTTGCGGCAGAAAAGAAAAGTGCTGCTTAATTAAATAAAAATATTAAACTAATGCCAAATATCTCTATGAAAATATTTATCCACATACAAATTCCTGATTAAAAAAAAAAAAAAAAAACACCAACTTTTGTAGGTCAACTATTTATTTTTCTCTCTAATTTTTATTATTATTTACGTGAAATTAAAAAATATTTCATTTTATTTCTACCGAATCTGGGTTGAAAACGGAAAAAGGGTAAAATAAATTGGAAATATCAGACCTATATGTTTATAAATTTGATACCAAAGGAATGGGGCGATTTTTCTTAATTCAAGGGTGCAAACAGTTTTTCGATGCGACAATTAGATTTTTAAAAAATAACTAAAGTATGAAATTTAAGTGGCAACGAAAAAACGGAAAAATAAATTAGAAATATCAGACCTATCGTTACGAATTCAGTACCAAATGAAAGGGGTGATTTTTCTGAATCCTGGGGTGTAAACAGGTTTTCGATATGACAATTATATTTTTTAAAATTAACTAAAGTATGAAACTTAGATGGCAACACTTCACTTCAATCTTTTCATAATTTGTAGTGCGAATCATGCGAATAAAAAAGTCTTTAACTTAAACATTTATTTTTATATTTTATTTTTCCATTCAAAGCGTTTTAGTGAAAAATTATTTATGGTGCATGCGCAGGCGTTTTTTACTCACAATTTAAAAACTAGTTATCAAAATTTTTAAAACTTCTATAGATATAATTTTAAGTTGGGTGAAGACCTAAGTTTCTGTCAAGCGCCGTTGAATTCCTTCCAGCCGTTCTCGAGTGATGCCCGGGCAAAAAAAGCGACATACAGACACGATGACACACACACACACACACACAGGCAAAATTTTCTGAAGTCATTTTTGGCTTTCATGGGGTATGAAACGTGAAGGTATCGCAAAATTTTTTGATTCCGACTAATTTACAGACAAAAGTCTGATTTTATCAATATAGATGTATTAATATATGCACTTAGCCAATGGCTTTGTTCCCTCACATTGAATTATTTACGTCGCTATTCTATTTTTAAGAATTTTAATTATCAACTACCTTAATATTCATTCTACTTAAAATTTTAGGCTAGATTTATTGGTCATTAAATGTTTCAATTTTTTAAAATCCAATCTCATAATCTTTCAACAAATAGAAGCCATAAAGATATACTATTTGGTGACAAAACTTCTAACTTGGCAATGAAATTTTTGATTTGGTGGCAAAATTTGATAGTTGACGACGAAATATTTGACTTGGCGACGAAATTAGTTATTTGATGAAAAAATTTGGCGAGCTTGGCGATGAAAAATGGCAGCTTTGGCGTCATTATATTTTCCTCCCACGCAAAAACCTCATATCTCTTCACAGACCTGTTTCCACAAGATAAAAAGTCAAAGGAAGCTGTAACGTATTACTCTCAATTCAATCGTAAATTTAAATTCTTTCGTAAACTGGTGTTCTAAACTATTCATCACAAACGATATTTTTACCAAGACTAACGTATTATTTCAATTTTATATTTTTAAATGATTAATTAAAGTTGTAACCATGGTTTTTATATTTTCAACTATCTTTTTTAATATTGTTTGCACGTGACGTAAGCATCAGATTATAAATTTAAGCAATTAAAGTTAAAGAAAAAGTCGGCTTCATTACGAAAAATCACTTTTTAACTTGTAACTTTTAAGCAATTGAAGTTATCGAAAAAGTTTAAATACAAAAATTGTTCTTTAGGGTAAGGCGGTAATTCGCCTAATTTAAAGTATTTTCCTATTTTCAATAGAAAAGAAATTATAGGCAAATGAAATTTTCCACCCCCCACCATTTCCACCCCCTTTGAGCTGGATACCCCATCTACGAACTCGACCGAGATCTTTACTGTCCTGACAACATATACCGAGCTGGTTAAATTTAAATAAAAAATACTCCAGTTATCGTGTTCACAACTTAACATGGGAAAAAGCGTTATACATATATATATATATATATATACCTATATATATATATATATATATAAACTTTTGAACGGAGGGTGGTTTTGGGTTCTAGGGGTCATGATCGGTGAAGATACGAAGAAATTTTCCAGAAGTCGTGTCATGAGAACCATTGCAATAGGTAGATCTCCTATAAGGAATCTACCTAAAAATATGTCCTATTTGCTGCCAGAAATTCTCTGTAATTTGAGAAAATACGTTCTGACAACATAATTTTTTCGTAGATTACGCGTATTTTCTCAAATTACAGAGAATTTCTGACAGCAAATAGGGCATATTTTTTACAGTGTACCCTTGTATGTGTGGCTCACAACCCAATGAGTTACTGTATGAGTGGCTCTTCTTTCTAGAATGTAGTGCACTGTTTAAGGTGAGGACTATGTAGCTCTAGAATGTTGGCAAAATACCTTAGGGTCATGTCGTCAAGCAATCCGTATAGAGTTTCGAAAAATTGTACACTGTAAAAAATATGTCCTATTTGCTGCGAGAAATTATCTGTAATTTGAGAAAATACGAGTAATTTACGAAAAAATTACGTTGTCAAAACGTATTTTCTCAAATTACAGAAAATTTCTGGCAGCAAATAGGACATATTTTTTACAGTGTAGGTCATATACGTTTCAAAGAAGATCTAGGTGAAAATTTCCTGAATAATTTGAAATATATATACATTTTTAATTTAATAAAAGTATCAAATGTTTTATGAATGTAGCTATAATATTTAAACAGGGGGTTGTAGGGGTCGACAGCTCCTTTTACACAGAAATGTATGTCAAATAAAACTGTTTTTAAAACTATATTTAACTTTTAAAAATGTACTTTGTAAATGCTCAAACATAGTACAACTCATACTCTGTAACTTAAACTGTAATAATCTGCCTTTATAGTAATATAAGTCAAGAGAAATTAGCGGTGCTCCACCAGATAATTTTTCTTTATATAATGCTTAGAAATGGAATGTGACTAAATTTTTCAATATTTTTTTAATCAGTCAAATAACATAAAAATTCTCAACGTCCAATAAAAATTACATACTCTTTATAATAGCTTTTAAAAGCTTTTTCATTTTTAAATTTCTACATTTTAATTAAATTAATTTTGATTTTCATATCTTTCTGCTCTCAAAAAATGCATATCAAACGCATATTATTATAAGTCAAATATTTTAAATGGAAAAAAATTACAGAAGCGTTACATACATAAAAGAATGTATGTATAATGTACAAATACTTGCATGTGTCATTTCGTATGACCGCAATATTTTTTTATACTTCTATTTTTGCATTTCAAATTAAAATAATCTGGTGTGTAACCCACATGACTTTCTCTTACCCTGAAATTTAATACTATAAATACAGGTTGGAGATTAAGGGGTAAAATGATGGGTACTGTTATGTAAACCCATGTTAAAACAATTCAAATTAGGCTTCCGAAGAGTATTATATGACTATTACTTCTGTGTGAGGAGGGCTGCTGCCCCCTCAACCTCCCGTTTCATTACTGCACCTACATTTATATAGAATTTAAATCTGTTATTAAAATTAAAAGTTCACTTGAAACTATTCAGACAACTTTCACACGCAACATTCCTTGAAACTTATCAATCTTGATCAAACTTTTCCAGCAACAAACTTATATTAACTTCAAAATACAACATTTGGATCTCCTGTAATTATTCGTTTTTAAGTTGCCCTAATGGCCGTATTCACCATTAACTTCAACTCCCGGTTCAACGCAAAAACTTGAAAAGCGTCTAAAGGCAGGGTACATCTTTCCAGAAAAATTTGGCACGCTGTTTCTACCATCTAGCGTTGAGGATTTCATATAATCTTTGATTGGTTATTTTCGCCTAAAAAATCTAAAAATAACTATACCGCTAGATGGCAGAAACAACACGGCAAAATTTGCTGAAAATTTGCATCCCGACATTATACACTTTTCAAATTTTCATGTTCAACCGGGAGTTGACGTTATTGGTGAATAACAGCCTAAGAGACACAGACAAAGATCAAACGTTAAAAAACTTGACTTTGGTAATCAGGAAGCCTCAAACCGTGTAAATATACAGAAAACAAGCGATGAATATTCAGCTTAAAAACATACATTATTTAACATATGTCTATGAGGAATTCATTTCAATTCCTGAGCAGCTTCCCTGGACATGGTAAAATATTATAGTCAAGCATTTCCACTAACCATAAAAAAGAATATTATCTCTTAAATATTGGCAGCCGTGTATATCTTTTGAAGATTATGTACAGACCACATGGTACACCTAAATATAATGCTATAGTAATAATACACGCCACAACCTGAAGTACACTTCCATCAATTTTCAAGTATTATCGCATTATAATGTAGTTCTTTTGCGTAGCACTCGAAACGAACAGTAAATGATTTCCCTTTCATATTCTATATGAGACATGCTTTTACGTATATAAAAAATATATATTCATTTCATTTGGTTTAGTGCAGTCTATAGATGTAAACTCTACTTACCTGCAATTTCGCCCATAGACTTTGAATTCTCTTGGGTATCCCTGTATACGAACCGTTTGCTTCCTCTCAACGAAAAGCTTAGTGTAGCATTCCTATATGATACACATTTAAAATACCTAGCTTGGACTTTCTGCTACTATTTGTTCTTGAGATATGCTGATAACAGACAGACACACACACACACACACACACAAACCAACCGCTAAAAACATGATTTTCGGATTCAAGGGACCTCAAAACGTGTAAATATAACAAAAACTGACTTTCGAAAATTTTATCCAAAGAAAATACTTTCTCTACCTTATGGGTAAGAGGAAGTAAAAAGTTACAATATCATAACAGGTAATTCAATTCATTTTTACTGGAAAAAATTTGAAGAGGAAAATTTTACTATATCTTTCGCAATCTTAAATAAGTGCATTAGTAATAACAACAAAACATGACGTTACAAATTCTTTTTCTCTAGTCTAATACCACAATAAAATTCTTAAAGAATTCTTTGCTATAGTCATAAAATTCCCCGCAGATATAAAATATGAGCGGATGGATTCTTAAAATGAAAATTCTATTCAGAATATTTTTTTATTTAAAACAAAAGAAATGTAGAGGACTAAGGAATTGTATGTAATGTTCTTTAATTAAGTTAATGTGATTGTTTATCCTCTTTTGACAGTTTGGTGCACTTTATCATAATATCGCTCAGACATAAAAGATAACAGAAAATTATAAGAATTATTTTTGAAGAAAGTTGATTTCTGTTGCAAAAGCATTTTTAGGAAAATATTAGTGAGAAAACAGAAATTAAACATAAAAATCGAGCAAATATATGAAATCTCTGTTTATCTCAAGTGACATAATGGTTGTAAACAAAATATTTAAGCTTTTCTATTTTTCCAATAAGTAATTCTTTTATTTTTATTATTGATTAAGAAATATGAATAGCTAATTTTATCTCTGTGTATTTTTTATTTTACCTAGTTCATGAAATGCATTAATAATAATGATAATAATAATATAATAATAATAATGGTTATTATTATTTTATTAGTACAGTAATAAGAATCGAGTTTTTCTAAAGCATTGAATTATAAAAAATCATTTGGAATCAATAGACATTTTATCCCGTGCCTGTATCTTGATGTCTAGTCAACATGACAAAATCCTAAAATGTGATGAGTTTATTTAACAATTCCAGGTCGTCTCCTGCTTGAGTCCCGAATACTTGGTATCTGTAAAAGAGCCAAATTCTCTAGCCCCAATAAGCTTTGCTGGCATGTTTCTTACCAAAAAATGCATAAACACCAGTGTTGATGTATGTACACAAATTTAGAAAAAAAAAAAAGATACATTATGGTCTAAGGGACGTAATTCTAGTATTGTTACGAAATTGTAAATAATTGTGTTTATTTTTGTATAAAATCTTTCAAAGAGGCTTAGTAAGTTGATAAAGTGCTAATTTTGTGCATTTCTAGTCGTTTTAGCGTTGAAATAGCCTTATTTTTCCTTAAAAACGCATTAAAAAGCCCCAGTAATGCAAGTAATGGATTTGGCGCCAAATTTGGCGACTTTTTCCCACCTTGGCGATTTTTTTGGCGACCTTGGCGAGAAAATCCTTATATGGGATATACCAAATATGGAAGCTGTAAGTTGATTGGTTGACCACTTTCTAGAGTTTTCTCGAAAAATCTGGGTTCCATGGAACAGCATATAAGGAGCGCTTCCTCGCCAAGGCAGTCAGTTCAGTTCAGATCTCAGCCAGCTTCGCTAGTGTTTGCATTGCTCTTGAGCCTCTTTGAGAGAGACTTGCTTCAAGTGTTTTGCTATACAGTTTGTACTGTGGATTTGCTATTGACAGCTGTTGTTTAAGCTGTGGTTACTGCTTGAATTGAAGCTGATAATTGGTTTATTGACCTGTATTTTTCTGGAACTTTCTGTGAATAAATTACTGAATTTTTGTACGTTTGGCCTTTCATTCTCAGACAACTCACGAACCCCCAAGTACGCAACATTTCTGGTGTCAGAAGTGGGATTTGTCTGTGAATGGTGATAACGAGGGCTATGGAGCAAGAGATGAAAAAACTTCTAGAAACCTTAGCTACCCAGATGAATGAAATGAAAACCGGACAGGAAAAGATGGAAACCGGATTGATAGAGAAAATGGAAACATCGCAAAGAGAGTTGAAAGACACTATGGGTGAAGTTCAGGAAGAAATTAAATCTAATCAAGATGAGATGAAGAGAGAGCTTTCAACGGTGAAAGAATCAATCGAGGATAAATTAACGGTGATGGAAAATAGAATGGATGGAATAGAAGAGAAAGTTATAAAGATAGAAGAAAATTTTGAAGAGAAAGTTTTGAAAATAGAAGAAAGTTTTAAAGAGAAAGCTATGAAGATAGAAGAAAATGTTATGAAGGTTGAAGAGAGTGTTACGAAAATAGAACGGAGTTTCGAGGAGAAAGTTAAAGAAAATTTTGATCAGGAACTGAAAGGAAGGTTTGCAGAGATAGAAGGTAAACTGAAGAGAATAGAAGAAGATCTGGAGAGAAAAGTGGAAGAAAAGTTAGAATCCATGCCCCAGGAAACTGAAAAGAAAGAGAGAAGAATCCAGAATCAGGAATCTATTAAGCTATCTACCTACGATGGCAGTTCCTCCTGGCATGTATATAAGACGCAGTTTTCCATCGTAGCTGAAGCTAACGGCTGGGACTCTACCGCCAAGTCAGTCCACTTAGCAGCAGCATTACGGGGAGATGCAGCTGAGATACTGAGGAATGTTTCTAAAGAAGAAAGGAACGACTTCGAGGCCTTGACTAGAGCATTGGAGCTACGGTTCGGAGAGAAGTGTTCTAAGGACTATAGTCGCCTCCAGCTAAAGTCCCGTTACCAGAAAACGGGCGAAAGTTTGCAAGAGCTGGCAGCGGACATTCAGAGATTGTCACACCTAGCATTCTCAGACTGTCAAGCTGACACTCGTAACGACTTAGCTCTTCAGTACTTTATCGATGCTGTTCGGGATCCAGAAATTCAAAAAGCGCTGAGACTCTCCAACATCAGAGACGTAGAATCAGCTTTAGGCTATGCACTTAGGATAGAGGCAGCCCAACAAGCCTCCCGTAAAGACCGCCATTCCATAAGAGCAGTCTCATTAAATGATACGCCTGCTGATGAGAATGAAATGAAGAGAAGTTTCGCAGAGATCCTAAAGAGATTGCGCAGCCTGGAAAATATTATAGAAATAAAGGATCGGAAGATAAAGTGCTGGGGCTGTGGAGGGGATGGTCATGTGAAGAGGAACTGCCCCGTACGACCAACTATAGGAAATCACCCGGCTTCACCATCACAGCAGGGAAACTAAGAGGAGGCCATCTCGCTGGGCGGAGGTTGCCTAAAATTAAAGAGCCCCCATTTACAGTATTTCATGTTTCATCGACGAGTGGCGGCGATAATGGACTTCATGTCTATGGCCAAGTCAACAACGCCACCTGCCGGATGATTCTGGACACGGGAGCCAACGTGACCATCATTAGAACGGATTTGGCTCAAGAACTAAAAGAGAAGATCATCTGGACGCCGCCCTGTGTTAAACTCCAGACTGTGACCGGAGACGAAATCAAAATATATGGGAAAATGAACTTGACTATCACTTTTGGGAATGCCAGTTACCATCATATGGCATATGTGGCAGATATAAGAGATCCTTTAATCATTGGAATTGATTTCCTGAGAAAATTTAACTTTCAATTGGACTTCAAGAATAATGAACTGCATTCGAGTTCGGAAGACATCGCTGTGTTCAACACTGAAAATCAAGACATTCAGACAATTTGCCAGATAACAGCCAAGTCTGAAATTTCCATCCCTCCACACACAGAGACAATAGTTTCAGGAACACCACCTACAAAGCAATACTTCCGCTATGGACTGATTGAATACCCGAATACAGACAATAGCCCAAGAGGAGTTCTGGTAGCTTCATCTCTAGTTGATCTCTCAAAGAGTACTATTCCTGTGAGAGTCGCAAACATCAGCGATAAGGTCCGAACAGTGAAGAAGGATGAGGTGTTAGCAGCCTGCACTCCTGTAACATGCATCAACCGCCCCACGCAAGCAACTGAATCCAAGTCTTCTGAACAATTAATAACGGAATTACTCAAGAATGCAGAGTTAGGAAAGGAACAGAGATGTGCTGCGGAGAAGCTACTCCAAGAATTTAAAGACATTTTTTCTCGAACACCTGAAGACGTCGGGCGAACGAACATCACCCAGCACAGAATTGATACAGGAAATCATCCTCCAATCAAACAACATCCAAGAAGACTTCCTTTTGCTAAACAGGAAGAGGTCACTGAACTTCTAAATGAAATGCAGCACAATGACGTCATCGAGCCATCAACGAGTCCTTGGGCCTCTCCCATACTACTGGTGCGGAAAAAGGATGGTTCAACAAGATTTTGTGTGGATTATCGTCGTTTGAATGACATCACGAAGAAAGACAGTTACCCTCTTCCCAGAATTGACGACACATTAGACACACTTGCTGGCAATAAATGGTTCTCGACGTTGGATCTGAAGAGCGGTTACTGGCAAGTAGAATTACATCCTGATGATCGTGAGAAGACTGCATTCACCACGGGACAAAGACTGTGGCAATTTAAAGTTATGCCGTTCGGATTATGTAATGCTCCTGCCACCTTTGAACGCCTGATGGAGACAGTGCTAAAAGGACTTTCCTATGAAGCCTGTCTGGTGTATTTGGATGATATTATCATTGTGGGGCGCACCTTTGAAGACCATCTACGAAACATCCGAAAGGTGCTGGAGAAACTCAGAATGGCTAACCTCAAATTGAATCCAGGCAAGTGTAACTTGTTCCGTCGTGAAGTGAGCTACCTCGGCCATATCATCTCTGCCGAAGGTGTGAGAACTGATCCTGAGAAGATCTCTGCAGTCGAGAACTGGAGTCGCCCTGAAAATGTACACCAACTACGAAGTTTCCTGGGGTTATGCACTTACTACAGGAAGTTTGTCAAGGGTTTCTCAAATATTGCCAGACCACTCCACAAGCTGACGGAAGCCAAACAGGAGTTCCTGTGGACAGAGGAATGTGAAAATGCGTTCAAGCGACTTAAAGAGGCCTTAACATCATCGCCTATCTTGACATATCCACAGCCCGACAGACAGTTCATACTTGATACAGATGCCAGCCATGAGAGTGTCGGTGCTGTTCTGTCGCAGGAAATTGATGGTCAAGAACATGTCATTGCCTATTGGAGTAAATGCCTGTCTAAACCGGAGCGAAATTACTGTACCACCAGGAAAGAGCTACTCGCCATCGTAAAAGCCATAGAACATTTCCATCATTACCTCTATGGCAGAAGATTCCTGCTCCGGACTGACCATGCATCTTTAACGTGGTTGCTCCAGTTCAAGAACCCGGAAGGACAGATTGCCAGGTGGATACAACGCCTGCAGGAATATGACTTCGAGATACGTCATCGTAAAGGGACTCTACATGGTAATGCAGATGCCTTGTCACGGAAGCCCTGCTCGGAAAGCTGCAAGTATTGCTCTAGAGCCGAACAGAAATACCTGCCGATAAATCCGGTTGCCTGCCAAGTTACTGTCTCAACACCATCAGATCAAGATCCCGATCCATGGAGTGACGAAGAATTTAGAAAAGCCCAGTTGGAAGATCCTGACATAAAGCCAATATTACAGCTGAAGGAGATGACCAGCAACAGACCTATCTGGCAGGACATTTCCAGATTTAGTCCCATTACGAAAAGTTATTGGGCACTTTGGGACTCTCTTCATATCCGAAACGGCGTATTATACAGAAAGTGGGAATCTGATGATGGGAAAAGCTTCCGATGGCAGATAGCATTGCCAAGATCAAGAATTCCAGATGTTTTAGAACAACTGCATAGTAGCTCTACCGGAGGCCATTTTGGGGTAATGAAGACTCTGCAGAAAGTTCGGGAACGCTTCTACTGGTGCAAGGCAAAGAAGGATGTGGAGAAATGGTGTAAATCCTGTGATGCTTGTGCGGCACGTAAAGGCCCGCAGAAACGAAGTCGAGGAAGACTGCAACGGTATAACGTGGGAGCACCATTTGAACGGATTGCACTCGACATCTTGGGTCCTTTGCCACGGACCTCCAGTGGAAATAAATACATCCTCGTCGTGATGGACTATTTCACCAAGTGGCCTGAGGCATATCCCATTCCCAATCAAGAGGCATGCACGGTCGCAGAGGTCCTAGTGCAGCAATGGGTGTCAAGGTACGGCACGCCCCTACAACTTCATACCGACCAAGGTAGGAACTTTACCTCTGATGTTTTCAAAGGACTGTGTCAACTACTCGGCATAAACAAAACCCGGACTACACCCTTACATCCCCAGTCGGACGGCATGGTCGAGAGGTTCAATCGTACCATCCTGAATAACCTCTCTCTTCTAGTATCAAGGAACCAGCAAGATTGGGATTTGAAGTTGCCATTGTTCCTGCTGGCTTATCGAAGTGCTGTCCATGAAACCACCGGCTATACTCCAGCCCAGATGCTGTTTGGACGTGAACTTCGTCTCCCTTGTGATCTCCTGTTTGGTTGTCCACCCGATGCGCCTTCATCGCCCGAGGAGTATCCAAGATCTCCAGGCACGATTTGAGGACGTTCACAACTTTGCTCGGGAGCGAATTCACATTGCGTCGGAGAAAATGAAGACAAGGTACGATCTAAAGGCTACGCAACATGAGTTTCAGGAAGGAGAGAAGGTCTGGTTGTGGAATCCTGTTCGACGCAAAGGACTCTCTCCCAAGTTACAGTGCAACTGGGACGGACCATACACAGTCTTAAAAAGGCTGAATGATGTAGTGGTGCGGATCACTAAAACACCTTCATCAAAACCGAAGGTGGTGCACTATAATCGGCTATACCGTTAATATAAGCTATAATCGGCTATACTGTTACAAGTAACGGTAATATTAAAAATTAAAAATGTAAATACTGGTAAAATTTGCGCGTGCGTAATGTAAATATTTGTATATAAATATTTGTACATATTTGTGAATTTTGTAAATATTTGTATATAAATATTTGAACATATTTGTGAATTTTGTAAATATTTCTCACTTGATTTGTATTTCTATTTTATCGTTATATGCAACTTAGTTTTTGTGTTTTAGATTGTGTAAATTTGTTTAGTTTCGCCTCGTGACCAAGGGTTGCACTGCCCGTGACGTGTAGTCCTTGGGGGGGGGGGCAGTGTTACGAAATTGTAAATAATTGTGTTTATTTTTGTATAAATTCTTTCAAAGAGGCTTAGTAAGTTAATAAAGTGCTAATTTTGTGCATTTCTAGTCGTTTTAGCGTTGAAATAGCCTTATTTTCCCTTAAAAACGCATTATAAAGCCCCAGTAATGCAAGTAATCGATTTGGCGCCAAATTTGGCGACTTTTTCCCACCTTGGCGATTTTTTTTGCGACCTTGGCGAGAAAATCCTTATATGGGATATACCAAATATGGAAGCTGTAAGTTGATTGGTTGACCACTTTCTAGAGTTTTCTCGAAAAATCTGGGTTCCATGGAACAGCATATAAGGAGCGCTTCCTCGCCAAGGCAGTCAGTTCAGTTCAGATCTCAGCCAGCTTCGCTAGTGCTTGCATTGCTCTTGAGCCTCTTTGAGAGAGCAAAGTGTTTTGCTATACAGCTTCAAGTGTTTTGCTATACAGTTTGTACTGTGGATTTGCTATTGACAGCTGTTGTTTAAGCTGTGGTTACTGCTTGAATTGAAGCTGATAATTGGTTTATTGACCTGTATTTTTCTGGAACTTTCTGTGAATAAATTACTGAATTTTTGTACGTTTGGCCTTTCATTCTCAGACAACTCACGAACCCCCAAGTACGCTAAAGTATGTTTTAACATTTTTATTCTGTGCAAAACATAAAAAAATTAACATGCATTTTTTGGATGCTGAAAAATACGTTTCCTACAGAATATGTTACTTTATAGCATTGTGACTGATCTACAGGCCGACAGAAAACTGCTTAGTTACATTGTAAAATGACAGTCGAAATTGTTCAATATATATTTTGAGCTGTGTTTTTGCATTTTTAATTGCGACAGAATTGAAAAGTTTTAAATACATTGATGTAATAGGTAAATACAGTTTGAAAGTGGTTTACAATCGGTGTGAACCAATTCAAATTCCTTGTTAATAATTGTAACTCAGTAATTGTAAGTCAGAAAACGGAACTGTCTAAAAACTGGAGTTTCTTTAAAAAATATGTTTTTAATTTCCAAATATACGTATTCCGAGGAAGGTACACTGTAAAAAATATGTCCTATTTGCTACCAGAATTTTTCTGTAATTTCAAAAAAAATACATTCTGACAACGTAATTTTTTCGTAAATTACGCGTATTTTCTCAAATTACAGAGAATTTCTGGCAGCAAATAGGACATATTTTTTTACAGTGTATTGTAATCATGAAAAAAAAAAATTGACTGAGCTTTTGGTGTATCCATATGTTTTGAGGTCTCTTGAATTCATTTTTGCTATTTCTACGATGATGTACGCGTGTGTGAAAGATAATGAGCTTGATAAAGTCTAAACGCTTTGTACAATTGGGCAGAAAGGTGGTAGGTATGTTATAGGTCACCATCCCATAAACTGTACAGATTTTGATGCGTGTACGACCTATAGTTAATTCACAGGGACAAAAAAAAAAAAAAAAAAAAAAACTTTATAATTATGGTTAACGGGTTTAAACCATTTCAAGTGCGATAGAGTCTAGACGCTTTACACGATTGCGCTATAAAATGATAGGGATGTTATAGGTCACAAGCGCACCCTTTTTAAAGATTTTGATGAATGTAAGATTTATAGTTCTTTTACAGGGGCACGAAAAAGAAATTCTTTACTATTATGAACTATAGACTAGAATTCTTTAAAGTACGCTAGCGTTTAAACTTTGCTTCTAATTAAGATATAAAATAGCAAGGATGTTATAGATTACCATCTCAAGAATCGCACAGATTTACATAAATGTAGGATTTATAACTTTTTTTTTTTTTTTTCTTTTTTTTTACGAAAAACAAAGTAGAATTTTTATGCATTATGGTCTATAGGCTCAAACTATTAGAAGTTTTCTAAGTAATGTTAAATTTTTTAAAATATAGAGGAAACATATAAATATTTTTATTGCGAGCTTACCATTTGTAGTTCTTTTACAGGGGCGCACAAAAGGATTTGAATAACTTACGATCCATTAAATGGCATACAACTTGGAAATAAATACTCAAACACCTATTATGATTTTCTTTTTTGTTTATCAAACTATTTCTCTCATTAAAATTTAATTAAACAATTGTCAATTACTAAATGTTCAAGTGGAGTCACTCTTGTTTTTTTTTATTTAAAAAAAAAAAAAAAAAGTGTGGCAGCATTTTACCATAGCAATAATTTCCTTTATTAATTTAAAACATTCAGCATTTTTTCTCTCTCTAAAACATCGCCTACCTAAACAAATAAACACAAACTACATAAAAAAGGAAACAAAATACAGATATTTGTATTTAAAATAACGATTTATGTATAAAGTTTCAATTTATAATTGCAGTTTTAAAACATAGATTTTACAAAATGCATTTAATGTAAAGACAAATTTTCATGTAGTTGCGTGGAATTTAGAAATTTTACATCTTTTTAACATTGGTTTTAAATAATTATTTTAACCTTTGTTTAAAATGTCCTTTTTATAGTTTATTATAAAGCTAAATATTTTTTATGATAATATATTTTTTGTTTAATTGATTGTTGTAATTGTGTATAAAAATACAAAAGAATATCGAATATATTTTATAAATTGGCAATACTCGACATTCAAACATAATTATTTGCTTGAAAAAGTATGTGGATGTTTAATGTTCTCTTAAGTAGAAGGATATAAAAACTAGTTTGTTGTGACCATCACAAAACTTTCTTCTATACTTTCTCATCTGAATTACTGCAGTGTAAATTATTTATTTAAATTTTTATTTAACAAAACTAATTTCAATATGTAAGTGCAGACGATTTTCATCTCAGAAAAATTAAACGCGAATTGTTGGGGGAAAAAAATTGTTTTTATGCAGACAATATCTTAGAAATTGCATTTTTTTTTTCCACAAGTTTTTTTTGTTAAGAGGAAAAAAAAATCGATATATATATATATATATATTTTTTTTTAGATTGTCAAAGATCTGGGATTCAATCATTCATTTCAAAAACATTGCCAAGTTCTTTTAAAAATTACTCATATTGAAAATATTTAACCCCCAGGGGTACATGTTCCTAGGAGGGTAAACGATGCTCCTACACATACAAAAATTTTATTCTGGTTTTTTATCTCTATTATAAATAATATTTTTAATTTCAGAATGTTTGATTAAAAATAACACGACGCTGAAAAAAAAAAAAAAAAAAAAAAAAAAAAAAGAAAAAATTCGAGCACTGATATCATTCTTGCTGATTCTTATGTAAAATGACCTCCTGAATCTGAATATGACTCCCGTTTTGCCCAGTCACCCACCGTTTTCTCGGGACAACACCCCCTCCCTCAATTTTTATCCCTGTTCACTAATTTTATGGCCATGGATTTCATTTGGAGAATGAAAAAGAATAAATTTAACACTTAAAAACAAAAAATATATAATGTTTAATAAATAAAATTAATAATAGATTAAAAAAATATAATGAATGTAATACATAATTTCAGTAGCAAATCCCCCCTAAATTTTCTCCTTGCTGCAAATGTTCATGTTTTAGAATTTTCCAGCTCTGTAACCTCTCAGAATATATTTAACAGTTAAAATAATCCCCCCCCCCCCGGAACTAAAAATCAAATTTATAGCCATAAAATTACCGAAAAGTGATAAAAATAGGGGGCCGTCCCTAAAATACAATGGGTGATAGGGCGAAATGGGCGTCATATTCGGATTCAGAAGGTCATTTTACATAAAAATATGCTGAAATGGTGTTGGGTGGCAATTTTCGTGCCGAGGAGTGTAATCCTTTTTGTGTACACTTACACGAAATTTTGTCCTATGCTGCTCAGTTAAAATTTTAAAACGGCATTACAACGCCACCTGTTAAGCAATATGCAATGTTAAAGGATCTTTTAACTCCCCCTTCTCAGTTAAAAGATCCTATAGATATGCATAGCTTTGGGGCTATTTATAGTATTTTCTGCCACTATGGTTATCATATATTGATTAAACTAAACGCAGTCTTAAATTCCGTTAAGTCACGTTCGGAAAAAGAAACAAACAAATCGGCATTGCTGGGTTGGTTGGTTGATTGGGTTAAACATCGCACTAGTATTGCACTATAAGCATTACTGGGGGAAATAATCATCATTTTAAAATTGACACAACGAAAATAATCTGCAGGCCTACATCTATATTAGAATTCGATTCCTTTTAAGCTTTTTACATAAAATATAAGAATCTTAAAATCACTGTTAATTGTGATTTCGCTGTACCCTCTTTGTCTGATTGTTAGAAATTTCACACTCAATCTTTGATTTCTTAACTTTTTCTACATTTTTCACGACTACTATTTCTCGATTTCCTATTGTCTAATTCCCTATATTCCGCTTAATTCTATTGGTTGATTTAACTGTCGTAAAATCCGATTCCTTTCCTATGTATAGGAGCACTCTTGTTTCGTTTCTTTTACCCACGTATGACGGTATGCTGAATGTTACCGAAACAGCTATCTGCTAGTTTATTATTTTTTTTAGCGTTCAAGACGGTATTTATTTTTATTGTGTTTACCAATTCTTTCATGTTTTATATATAAAAGAAAGCAAAAATGCAAAGATAAATTTTTAAACAAGATTGTCTAATTAATTCCACCCTTGTCTAGATTATTTAAAGTTTGAGTCTTTATTTATGTACAATTATTTATTTTATATCAACATAGAGCTCCACCCCCTCCAAAAAGTATACAGTAGAACCTCGATTATCCGAACCTCGATTAACCGAAACTCACCTCGATTAACCGAAACTCTCCGTTAACCGAAGTCGGTTTCTTCTTCACTTTTTTTTTTTCACTTTCTACTATCATCCAAAATTTTCTCTTAACAAACATGTATTTTTAAAGTTTTTTTTTTTTTTTTTTTTTTTTTTTTCCCCACATTCCTTTTGTATGCAAGCCATCCTTTCCAAACTACGAGTGCTGATAAATATTTTAGATGATTATTGATGAATTCTCGATTATCCGAAGTAAGTTCGCTCCCAATTACTTCGGATAATCGAGGTTCTACTGTATTTGTCTAGTAAATGAAATTTTATAAAACTTCTGTCATTAAGTGGAATCGTTAGGTTTCATTCTAAAGTTTCCGAGGAATGAAAACAGTAAATTAATTTTAATTGGTACACTGTTAAAAATTTTGTCCTAGGTTGAACCACTGTAGTTGCAACCATGCGATAGTGAAACCTTATACCATTATTTGGTACTTCGGTAAACTAAGGTTTAGTACTGCATTAGCTACATTCATCTTTTACCGTAATTTTGGGCTTTTTTTTTTTCAAAAAGAACCACTAAATCATGCTAGAAGGTTTCATCATCGCTTGGTTGCAGCTACAGTTGCATCAAGTTTTAGTTCAACCTAGCTAATTGAAGCTACACTGTAAAAAGTATGTCCTATTTGCTGCCAGAAATTTTCTGTGTTTACAAAAAATACGTTCTGACAACGTAATTTTTTCGTTAATTACGCGTATTTTCTCAAATTACAGAGAATTTCTGGCAGCAAATTCGACATATTTTTTTTTACAGTGTATCGTAATACCAACATTTGGTTCAACCTTGAACTGAAATTTTTAACAGTGTAGTTTAGTATTCCGATTTATAGTCAGGATTAGTCATGTGAAATTGTGTTTTAAGATTGATGCACATTTTTAAAAAAATTCTATTTTAATCTAAAATATTATATTATTTTTGAACCATTTCCAGATTTCAATAAATAAAATGGAAATACAAAAAAGCTTAAAATCTTGAAAGTAGAAATACGGAATTTTGTAAAAAGTAATTTTGAAAATTGGATACATTTTAATCTTACTTTTAAAACCGAAGAATCTTGAATAGAAAATTATTCTGGAACTCATTCATAAATAATGATAAGAAACTTGGTGTGTAGTACATGAAAACTCAGGTGCAACTTAATTTATTTTGCCGAAAGGGGAAAAATATTTCGCAAATGAAAGCCTAAAAATATATTTTACATTCGTTTTCTTTTGCCCAATGTTTAGTTAAAGAAATTAGAAAGCGATAAATAATTAAAAGTTGAAACTTACGTGTATTATATAGAAATTTAAATTTTTTAATACCTTTAAAAGTATATTTTTAAATATTTTCTAAATTATCTAAATATCTTCCCAAAACATTCTCCATGAATCATTTTTCAAATTCAGAATTTTTCAAAGTTTTAATTTCGATTTAGAATATTTCATTTTATTTTTTTCATTTATCGTTTTCGGAAGATAATAGTATGTTAGTATCAATATATCATAGCTTTAAGATTTAAAATAATCATGAAATACTCTTAAAAAATCATCCATCAAAATCAACATGTTTTGAAAGTTATGATATTTTAATTTATATTCTATTTTGATAGATATTTTGAATGTATTGCGTTCGTAATTAAAAAACAAAAAAGTGATATATTACACGTTGAAAAAAAAACACATGTCTTAAAATATTTAAGCTTTAATATTTAAAATTTGTAAAATATACCAAGATAAATGTCTTCAAAGAGTTTTAATAATTCACTCGTGTATTCTATCTTTTGACAAAATTATAAATTTTAAAAATTCAGTTCATTTTCGAAAAAATTGTTTTGTTGAATGATTTTCTAAAGTGCTTAGTTAGTTAAGCACAAGTTACATTAAACTAATCGTTAAACTAATCGTTAAACTAATTTCTTATTAATTATTTACTTTCAGTTTAAAGTTAAAAGTAATTGTTTTAAGATATATAAAATATTAATATTGTTTATAAATTTGCTTTTTACTTACAAAAATGCAAGAATTATTGTAAAGTTAAACAAAATATTTTGTTAAAGAAATGTACAAAGAAATTCTGCAAAATTATTAAAAACTCGCAAAGCCCCGGTTCGGGAACGAATCGAATTCCGAATGCGGGAAAAATTTCAAAATTAAACTCGAAATGTACAATTCAAGTGCATTCAAGTCCGTAATCATATAAATTAGTACATATATTACATTTACATAAACAAGTGAACTAGATGCAGAAATATGCTAAAACACAGTTACTACTTATAGTTCGTATATAAAATTATATTCTAAATGCACGAAAACATTATTTCTTCAAATAAATAAATCTGTATTAATAAAGAGAAGTGTCTCTCTCTCTGGTGTGTGTGTGTCTGCGTTCTAGAGCTCAGACTATTTATCGCAGAGCTACAAAACTTAGCAAAGGGGTAGCTTGGACCTTGCAGGGGTGCACCTCATTGATATTTTTTCGATTTTCGAATTTGAATTTTTTTAAATAATTGTTTTTTCGATTTTATCAATTTACTTTTCTGTCTAATTTTCTTAAATTTCTTTCTTTTCAACCATGTACGCCGCATAGCAATGACTGTTACACTATTTATTTTTGATTTCTTTAAATAATTTCTTAAAAAAAAAAAAAACTTTTTTTATTTATTTATTTATTGTAAAAATCGATAATATAGTAGAGATGATTAAACTTATCATTTAAGTTTAATTAAAATTTATTTATTTAATTCCTCTGAAATGAAAAAGTATATATTTTTTCATTTATTGTATTGATCAAATGGTAATATAGGGGTATAATGGTAATAAGAAAGGGTGAGGGCTATAAAATAAATGGTACCGAAACTAAAATACTTAATAGGTGCTGTAATACAGCCATCTTTAAAATTTGTAGTTCTTGAATAATAGCAGCTCAACCTATCATCCAATAAATATTCTACTAAATAATTCACGGTTCAGTGGATTTCAAAACTTAAGAACAAAAAGAACAAATTAAAATGCCGGATTGCTCTGAAGCAAGAGGATGAAAAAAAAATAGAACGATGCCATCTTTTTCTTCATTTTTAATATTCATAGTGAAATTAAAAATTCTATATACAATTTATACAATATTTACAGAAAAAAAAAAAATGCTTAAGGAACATAGATCCAAATCTTAATTTACTCTTATACTAAGAGATCGAAAAATTCTTCCTTCGAACGCAGTCGACACATCAAATCTAAACTAAAACTTTTATTGGCTGTTGCCAAAATCTAAATCAAAATATATAAGTTCTTCTGTTTTCTTTCAGCGGCGACGCAGCGCCGTCTAAGGGGAATTGTTTTTATTACACAACTCCCCGCCGTGAACTCTTGCAGAGTTCACAAATCAAAAATCTCAAATCTGAGCAAATTCTGACAATCTTAAATTATACAAATTATGCAAATTCTAAATATTCAATTAATACTAAAATCACATAATCATTTCCCCCCCCCCCCTCAAAATATTAACAGTTATCTAATATCAAATACAAATGTAAAAAATGTTTCACTAAAGTACTCTAACTAAATCAACAAAGGATCAAATCAAAAAATTAAACTGAAATATCAATATTAAACATAAAGCAAACACATTATTTAAACAATTAACTCTAATTATCAAATATAAACAAACTCAAATATAGAGATAGTAATACATGTAAAATTTTAATATTTTTACTGTTCTGAAAAACAAAGAAAAAGTGTTCATTAGAATGAAGGCTTTTAAAATTTATTCGTCAGTTCGAGAGGGTATAAATGTTGAATAGTTCATTGTAAAATACCATTGGCAGTCTTAACCTCATAGGATCGGATGTTTTGATCTCTGCCTATGCTTGTTTTCTGGATCATGCCAAGTTTCTACCGAAGCTTGTTTTTTGAGTTGTCACCAATTAACACAGCATATCCTACTTTCAGTTCAGGTTGTAAAGTAGGATTCTTTAATAAATGTGCTGTTTTCAAATTCAGTAGGTATTGGCTTTTCCATCTATTCCACAATTGCTTTAACAACAGTGATTGGTATCTTTTGTGTCTTAAAGCACATGTTTTGTTTCAAGCACCTTCAATGATGTCAGCGAAATTCACTGGATAGGCAATTTCTTTACCGAAGTTTAAAAAGTGCACAGGAGTTAAGGGGTTTGGTTCTGCAGATTCACTATACACGCGAGTCAAAGGGCGTAAGTTGAGCACTGTTTCTACTTCTACAAGGAGAGTAGACATTTCATCATAATTCAAGAGGGCTTTGCCGACAATTTTACGCAGACAGTCCTTGACGGATCTAACTAATCGTACGTAGAACCCGCCCCACCACGGGGCTCTTTCTATTATACTTTTGCATATGATTCTTTAATTTGCAAAAAACTTTAGAAGTGAATCACTAGAAATAATTTTATACAAAATTTCTATCTTTTGTTTCGATCGTTTGAACGTTTTGGCGTTATCCGAATAGATACTTTTACAGTTTCCTCTTCTAGCAATAAATCGTCTGACGGCTAATAAAAAGGAGTCAGTTGACATGTCATGTACAAGTTCTAAGGGTAACGCTCTGGTTACTGCACAAGTGAACAACACAATATAGGATTTTTCAATTTATTTTTCATTTTTAATGTAACCAGCGAAGTCAATGCCACATATGGAGAAAGGGAGCGACTCTGTTATTCTGTCATGGGGTAGCAGGGCAGTGATCTGATCTGCTGGTTTGGAAAGCTGCTGGAATAATTTTAGATTAAAAAAATTGCACGAAGAATTCGAGATAAATATTAGATCGTTATCCTCGTTAGAAGCATAGATATAGATCTATCATCCCCATGTAATCGAGCAAAAATTTTTGATGCCGAAAAAATGTTCTAAAATCAGTTATTAGAGAGTATTGAAAAAAAGAAAAAAAAGAAAAATGAATTTGAAATTGTATCTGGAGTTTTTCATTCACCTTTAGTAAATAAATTATTCACAAATTTTATTTACTAAATATCCGTGTTTATTCCTGTGTGTGATTTACTCGGGGAAAAGCAGCCATTAGAGTGACTTTTCCCGAGAAAAAAGGTATCACTTTTTCCCTCTCGCTGATCAATCTATGTCTTATTACTATACCTATGGTTAGAAGTTGATGCGATTAATTATAGTACTATGTTTATTGCAGTAATTCTAAAGTCTCTACCATCCGATTTAAATTTAGAATTCAAAACTAGAAAACAAAACACGTATCCAATTTACATAGAATTAGAATTCAAGAATTATTAGACTTCATTCGAATGGAAATAGTTTCTCGTGAAAGGATGTTATATACAAAAAATAAAATAAACGAACAAACAAAAAGTAATAAATTAAGTACTCGAGACGCTAGTAGATTATCGTCTGCACATGAATTAATCACTACTGCAGTAGAAAATAAATAGATGAGGTGTCTTTTTTGTAAAAAGAATCACGCATCAGAAAATTGTTTCTCATTCGATATTGAAAATAAGAAAAATATTTTAAAGTCTCAAGGGCGTTGTTTGTTGTGTTTGGAACAAAAGCATCGAATTTCGGAATGCTGTAGGGATATTAAATGCAGAATTTGCGGATTTAAGCATAATACAACACTTTGTTACAAATCTAAACCGAAATTACAAGAAAAAATAAATGTCCCTTCTGGTTCAGAATCCAAAGAGGAAATCGTTTCTACCGTTTTTTATTATAATCAAAAAAACAAAATTTTGTTACAAACTTGTTCTGTAATTATTAAGAATAAAACGAAAGAGAAAATGGTCCGTTTGCTCCTTGATTCAGCTTCTACTAAATCATTTTTATGTCGTTTTATTGCTAACGAACTAAATTTACAAGTGATTAGAAAAGAAAAATTGAAAGTATATACGTTTGGAAGTAAAACACCGATAGAAAAAACCTATGGCGTAGTTAAATTAATGCTCGTGAATAAAAATAATCCTGATCATAATATTCAAATTGAAGCTTTAGTTACTGATGAAATTTCTGGATCGTTCATTCACCCTCCTCCTGAATTGGAAAAAATAACAAAAGATATTTTTTCAGAAGTTAGAATTAGCTGCTATAACTAACAGTAAAGAAAGCATTACACTTTTGATAGGAGTCGATTATTATTACGATATTGTGTTAGGTAATATTAGGCGCATTAATAAAAATTTAGTAGCAGTAAAAACTGTGTTCGGTTGAGTTTTACAGAGAATTAAAAGCGATTCTCTTGAATCATTGACCATGAGTATCCAAGTAGAAGAAAATTTGTTGTCAAAACAAATAGAAAAATTTTGGAATTTGGAAAATTCAGGTCTTATAAATCCGAAAGAAGAATTCGACCCTTCAGAGAATAAAATTTTGAAAATTTTTGAATCGGAAATTAAGTATGAAAATAAACGATATAAAGTCAAACTCCCTTGGAAAATTAGTAAATCACAATTGTAAAATAATTTTAAAATCACAGAAAGTAGAATTTCGAGGCTTAAGTACAAATTTTGTAGAAACCCAAATTTATATTTTGAATACAACGATGTTTTACAGGATTATTTGAGAGAGGGAATTATCCGCGTTTGTAATGATCGATAGATGGCGCTCTCTGAACACTGCAGTTGTTAGTAAATATAACAGCCACGTGTAATTATTATTCTTTCTCCGCCATTTCATCATGGAAAGTCGATTGCATAATATGTGGATATGCAGTGGTGTGATAATTTCACCTTAGCCCACCAGAGGGCGAGCATTTCATTACAATCGCGGATAGAACCCGTTACGGATATGCATGGGTGAAAGTTTTCAGTCTATTGACTGAATTCAGTCTTTTTTTTATGTGTTATAATACAAATAGGCTAATTTTATGGAATTAATCTTTGTTAGGGGCAAATAAAGGTCCCATTTTTTTTTTTTTTCTGAATCAGCCCCTATTAATGTTAATTCAATTATATTAATAAATAATTTTCCTAAGTTTTCATACTTATGCTTATTAACGTAACCCTTGGAAATGTATGTTTTGAATATCTACATAAATTATGTATAAGTTTATTACATTTTACCCAATATTACAAAATATATATATATACTTCAGTCCAGCGAAATTTTTTTACTTTCACCCATGCGGATATGAAGAAAAATTCTACAACTTTTTATTTACCACATAGAGCGGAAATAAAAAGAGATTGTATGACAAGTAAATAACGAATCATATTTGACGCGTCTTCCCGTCTTCCTTTGAAAAAAATAGAACGATGCTATCTTTTTCTTCATATTTAATATTCATAGTTAAATTAAAAATTCTATATTCAATTTACACAATATTTACAGAAAAATGCTTAAGGACCATAGTTCCAAATCTAATAATTTACTCTCATACTGAGAGATCGAAATTTTTTTTCTTCGAACGCAGTCGAAGCATCAAATCTAAACTAAAATTTTTATTGGCTGTTGCCAAAATCTACAACAAAATATATAAGTTCTTCTGTTTTCTTTCAACGGCGACTCAGCGCCGTCTAAGGGGAATTGTTTTTACTACAATCCAAACTGAAGTGATCAGGAAAGACGTTGCTGCAGGCAGTGAAAACCTGGATCCGATGCAGCAGCGATGGCTAGAAAAACGCTGATGTAGGCAGCGGTTACCTGAAGTTCAGAGCGATTTCAGTGCAATTTTTTTTAGTCTCTATATATAAAGTGATAGCTAAAAAAAGATTCAAATTTTTTGTAAATTCATATTTAGCAACCAGCGAAATGCCCGAAGCATTTGAAGCCTGGTAGTAAATAAAAAAATAAAATAAAAAGAACAATTTACTTTTAATTAGCCATAGTCATTATTATCATGAAATGCAATTTAGATACTTAGTTACAAAGTACATTTTGAACTTACAATTCAATGAAAGCATCATAATTAATTATAATTTAAAGATACTACGTAAGATGTAACATATCATATGCAAGTAGTACTTAATTCTACATAGATTTTCAGTATTTTTAAATGTGAAATGTATTTCCTAATATTAACAATCTGAAATATTTGCTAATTAATTATTTCATAATTTAACAAACGTGATATTTTTCGAGTAAAGTATATTATTTAGCTAATTAAGATTAAAAATGTATGAATTTCATGGTATTTTAATTACTAAAGTTTAATTTTTCAACTAAAGTTAATTAAATATTTATACCTTTCTTCGCTTATTTTATTCCTAGCCAAATTTAAATACATTGAATAGTAATATAGTGTACGAAAATGATATTCCTTTTTGATAATAACTGGGTTTTACTTTTTGAACATGCATTACGTATCGAAAGTAATCATGAAAAAATTTGACTACGAGATATTGTTGTATCTAAACACTTTAAGGTGTCTTAAGTTCATTTTTACTATTTTTACAATGATGTATTTACATACATCATTGAGATTGTGTGTGCGTGTGAGAGAGAGAGAGTACGATAACGTGTACACGTTTTAATCGATTGAGTGGAAAGTTAATAGGTATGTTATAGGTCACTGTCGTACAAACTGTATAGATTTTGACGAGTCTAGCATTTACAGTTTTTTTTTTTTTTTTTTTTTTAGGGATTTATTATTATTTTTTTTTATCATTATGGCCAATGGACTTAAAATATTTAAAAAGCGATAGCGTCTAAGCGCCTCATTTGGTTAATCTGCATAGGTATGTTGAAGGGAACTGTCGCATGCTTTGTATAGATTTAGATGAGTCTAACACGTATAATTCTTTTATAAAGACATAAAGAAAATTGTTATACGATTCCCAGATATGAAGAAAATTTCTGATTCAAAAATAAATTTAACTTTCACTTTTATTGTAGAATTACTATTTATGGCAGATAATGAAACCAAAAGTAGATTCACATGCTGTACATGAGGTGAATCCATAATTCTTGAATTATTTAGATTTTTGGATAGTTGTATTTTGGCATCTATAGGATAGAATCACACCAAAATTCATTTGTAAATTGCATATTATGAGAAGCTATTTTAATTTATTTTCTGTGCGTACCCTTCGATAAATGTCGCTGATATACCACAGGTTTAATTATATGGTGGATAGCTATATCTCAGTCTTTATTGTATAGAATCGTACCAAATTTTATGCATAAGATGCTTATAGTATACGAAATTATGCTTTTGTCATTATGGCGCATACCACCGAACTGCAAGAGCTTTTATATAGCAGTATCTACGATGTGTACAGGGTGATAAAAAAATGAGCATGCATTTGAAAAATTAATAATTCAGGTAGAGAGGTAAAAATTGACATACATGCTTGGAATGACATGGGGGTTTTATTGCAACCTCAAAAAAGAAAAAGTTCATTACTAGAATAAACCCCATCAAGCTTTAATTTAGTATATCTGTTAGTATATCTGCTCGATGATACACTGTAAAAAAATAACTATTACCAGCTGCAAGAAACTATCTGTGATTGGAGAAAATAATTATTTTCTGCAATCACAGAGAGTTTCTTGCAGCTGGTAATAGTTATTTTTTTAAAGTGTAGGCACTGTTAGTGAAGCTGTACTATCAGAATGGTGAATCTGCTATTGTAGCTTTACGATCCGATCGCCATAGGAAGGGTATTCGAACGGGTAAATGTCCTATGACAAGTTCAGCTGTAACGAGAATGATATCGAAGTTCGAAGCCACGGGTTGTTTCAACACCCCCTACATACAGGGGGTGTTGGTTGTTTAGAGATGATGGGTTCCGTAGTGGCTGACCGAGCACTGTCTGTTGTTCAGACAGTTCAGGAAGAAATAGAGGTTATAGCGAGTTCGTCTACGCATGGGAAAGTCAGTGCTCGTGAAGTCGCACGTCGCACTGGCATTCCATATACTACTGTTTGGGTAGATCTAAGGCGTACCATCCGATGCTATCCGTACAAAATCCGGCGTCATCATGAACTGTTACCCGACGATTTTGTGAAGCGGAGAGCATTTGCTGTGTGGGTGTTTCAATGTGGACCGACGAAGACCATTTCACACTCCGTGGGTAGGTCAACTCCCACAACTGCAGAATTTGGGCTACCAAAAATCCTAAAACTGTCGTGCAAACTCCATTGCATAACCAGAAAGCCACGGTGGGGTATGGATTTGCCACATCTATCGTTATCGAGCCTTTTTTCTTCGAGGAAATGCGTGATTCTGGTTTTGTAAGTGTTAGCGTGGTGGGTGAGAGGTACGCCCATGTGTTTGAGAATCGCATCATCCCTAGCCTGGCTGATAAACACCTGCTGGAACGTACGATTTTTATGCTGGATGGCGCTCTACCCCATATTGCTAAACGTGTGATGTGAAACATCTCTTGCGCACGTCGTTTAGTGGTGATCGCGTGCTAAGCCGCCACATTCGTCATGCTTGGCCTTTCAGGTCCCCAGATTTCACTCCGTGTGATTATTGGATCTGGGGTTACTTGAGGTTGCAAGTCTACCGCGATCGACCGACATCAGTAGGGATGATAAAAGACGACGCGAATGTCTCACCATAACTGCAGATATATTGTACAGTGCTGTTCACAACACTGTGCCTCAACTACAGCTACTGTTGAGGAATGACGGTCGACATGTTGAGCATTTGTTCTGAAGAACATCGTCTTTGCTTTCTCATAATTTGTTATGCTAATTATTGTTTTTCTTATCACAGGAAGTGCCATCTGTCGGCCATTTTTTTGAAGTGAAAACTTCTTTAGGCGCGTTGAGCACTTTTGGGTGAACAAAAATCATTGAACTCGCGTCATCGTCAGTTAACGCTTTCCATTTAAAGTGAAAACTTTTGGGTGAACAAAAATCATTGAACTCGCGTCATCGTCAGCAAACGCTTTCCATCCTTCTATGATACAAATAATGTATTATACAATTAACTTGCTAATGTGAAGTGTTAATAATTATATACTGTATATTGTTTTAAAATCTGGTGCGGCTCTACACGACTTCTCTCATCTCCGGACACTGTCTCTGAAAGATTGCAGCCGGAAACGTTGCAGTTAGACTTCACAGAACAGTGAGAAAGACAAAAGCCGCCATTTTTCTCACGTTTTTACAATCTGGTGCGGCTCTACACGACTTCTCTCATCTCCGGACAATGTCTCTTAAAGATTGCAGCCGGAAACGTTGCAGTTAGACATCACAAAACCGTGAGAAAGGCCAAAGCCGCCATTTTTCTCACGTTTTTACAATCTGGCGCGGCTTTACACGACTTCTCTCATCTCCGGCCACTATCTCTTAAAGATTGCAGCCGGAAACGTTGCAGTTAGACCTCACAAAACCGGGAGAAAGGCCAAAGACGCCATTTTTCTCACGTTTTTACAATCTGGTGCGGCTTTACACGACATCTCTCATCTCCGATCACTGTCTCTTAAAGATTGCAGCCGGAAACGTTGCAGTTAGACATCACAAAACCGTGAGAAAGGCCAAAGCCGCCATTTTTCTCACGTTTTTACAATCTGGTGCAGCTCTACACGACTTCTCTCATATTCGAACACTGTCTCTATTGCAGTTAGACCTCACAAAACCGTGAGAAAGGCCAAAGCCGCCATTTTTCTCACGATTTTACAATCTGGTGCGGCTTTACACGACTTCTCTCATCTCCAGCCCCTGTCTCTTAAAGATTGCAGCCGGAAACGTTGCAGTTAGACCTCACAAAACCGTGCCAAAGCCGCCATTTTTCTCACGTTTTTACAATCTGGTGCGGCTCTACATGACTTCTCTCATCTCCGGACACTGTCTCTATTGCAGTTAGCGCATTAAATAAAATTGTAATATAATTTTTGTAGTAGTAGTTTATATTAATGAATAATAATAATAATAATAAAACACTTCATTTAAAGGTATTTCCTGCACAATAAATATTTCCTGACGATTCAAGAAATACACACGTAATTGTTCACGTTTTCACTTCTGTCGGCACTCCCGGAGTGCAACTGTTTTCTTTTTTTTTTCTTTTTTGTGGTTGCAATAAAACTACATGTCATTCCAAGCATGTGTGTCAATTTTTACCTCTCTACCTACATTATTCCGTGAATTATTAATTTTTAAAATGTATACTCATTTTCTGATCACCCTGTATATCCGATCTCATTTAAACTCCCTGAAATCACACTTTTATGCACACAATGATAATTTTTAA
Organism: Salticus scenicus; assembly: GCA_963930645.1. Lineage (NCBI taxonomy): Eukaryota > Metazoa > Arthropoda > Arachnida > Araneae > Salticidae > Salticus > Salticus scenicus. The sequence continues at coordinate 103,004,148 of OZ005654.1, read as the reverse complement.
AAAGTTTATTAATTCAGTGTTAGTTCGAATAACACAGCTGAGGATGCTTAAGTACTACGTGATTTTAATGCTTAATCATTAGAGTCAATATATCCAATGTACGTCCACGATAAAACTGCAGCACAGTTTTTTGATAACCACAAATTAGTTATTTTAGCAAATATTTTTAATAATTCTGGCACATAAAATAGTTATACGCAGATTAGCGTAGATTGTTTATAAGAATTGTACCAGAAGCTAAATAGTTATTAAGAATTTGATATTGAGATACATTTTAAATGTCTTTCAGTTAAAGTTAAAAATTAAATGGAAATACTATATAGTTGTGAAATACGTTCAAAACTTGATATACTATATAAATCATCCAAAACACGTAGAAATGATGCCTGAGTTTGAAATTTTTGAATCGTTTATCAAAGTTTTGAATTATGTGTTATTTAAAGAATTCATTATTCAGCCGTAGTGCTTCAAAAGTATTGCTAAACTTTCACAGAATAAAATTTTCAATTCTGATAAAGGAAATATTTAAAACTTTTCTTGAATAATTGATCTAAAGTGTATTTGTTTATTACCTTATGATGCTTAAGAAAGTTTTCCTTGGAAATTTGTTTATTTCATGAAAATTGATTAATGACATTTTATAGAAATATGATATTTAACGGTCCTCTTCACTTACCGTCACCCGAAGCCCGAGCCAATGTTATTCTAAGGGGAAATTTTCTTTACAAATATCTTATTAACTAATACATATTTTTAAATTCAGTTTTCACATTCAGAAAATTCCCAACTGTTAAATTGACGGACGTTTTTGAAAAATGTATTTTTTTTTTTTAACTTTTAATATTTTATTTTGAAATTGCAAAATGAAAAAATTTAACATATTGAAAATTCGTATTTTGCAGCTTCAAAATAAAATATGAAAAATTAAAAAAAAAATTTTTTGAAAAAGGTCCGTCAGTTTAACAGCTGGGAATTTTCAGAATGTGAAAACTGAATTTAAAAATATGTATTAGTTAATAAGTTATTTGTAAAGAAAAATTTCCCATAGAATAACATTAGCTTCGGCTTCCAGCGGCGGTGAGTGAAGAGGGCCCTTAAAGCTACAAATTTCTTCTTTTATTTTCTTTCCTTATTATTATTTATTTATTATTTTTTTCTAGAAGTAAACATTTCGGAGATCAATGTTAAATAGATACACTAGATTTGTAAGCAAGTACATTTTTTCGACATTGAATTAGAATGCCTGAAAAACCATCATCATTTATTTTTAATAATGTTTAACACTTTACAATAAAAAGATGAAAAGCAATTATAATGTCGCTTTGTCTTCCTGTCTGTTCCCTATTTAACTCCCGTAAAGGTTCCTGGAATTCTTTGAAACTGACGTATGTTATTGAAGTTTAAGTTAAGATGTTTCCTGTTGAAAATGGGGTGAATACATTGTGTACAAAGACATGCAGAAGAATTCTAATTTCTAACTTTATTTTAATACATTTATTTTGCATAAATCATAATGAAATTGACATTTATTATTCACATGCGCAAAAAAATGTTTTATATACGAGGGTGAATCAAATATAAACGAGACTTATTTTTTAAAATATTTATTTTGATTTTAAACGCACAAACAATCATAGTTTATTTTTCTACATAATCTCCTGATTTAGAAACACATTTTTCCCAGCGTATAGGTAACTTTTTAATTCCTTCCAGGTAAAAAGAGTCAGGTCGTGTTTGTAGCCAATTGCGCACATATGCTTCAACTTCATTATCGCTGTGGAATTTTTGCCCTCCCAAAGCTTCCTTGAGAGGACCAAAGACATGGAAGTCGCAGGGAGACAGGTCTGGACTGTATGGAGGGTGTTCCAGTGTCTCCCAACCCAGTTGCTCCAATGTCATGGCTCTCATTTTCAACACGTTCACGGCCCTCCACGAACTGTTTATGCCAAGCAAACACTCTAGCTCGCGACAGCGTCTCTTCCCCGAACTGTGCAGTCAATCTTCTCAAGATTTCGGCCGGTTTTACACCTTCTGCAGCTAAAAACTTGATAACAATACGTTGTGCAATAGAGGGAGGTACCTCCTGCTCGGACATCGTAACGATGGACACTGAGCGAGTCTATGATGATGAGTCACGTGCTTCCCCCACTCCTGAAAAACCAACCTAACAGCCAATAACAGCGGAACGTTCTTCCATCACTATTGCGCGCGCAGGTCCAAAAGTCTCGTTTATATTTGATTCACCCTCGTAGAATATAATAGGATTACTATTATATTAAGATAAACAGGGTCACTTCAAAACATTCAGATATATTAAAGGGTACGATTGGTTTATACTTGAATTGTATTTCCGTTTGTGTTAATCGTTTTTAACAATTTTCAACAACGGCTGAGACTAATTATGAATTCAATTAATTTGTCTGTCTGTCTTCCTGTTATTCTATGTGTCCGTTGTGTAATCACATAGGCGAAGTATACTGAAGGTTAAACGATGTAACGAATATGTACATTTGGAAAACATTAATAAACTTTGCGAACTGCGTGATTTTTCGTTCTTTTTCGTTGATTCTACTCGCGGGGCGACTAAATTAGCATATATAGTTACGTTCATCAGTGCCTGACTCTATCACGCTAGGCTTAAGAGGTTTCCATAGAATAATAATAAAGGAAGAAGGAGCATAAGTGTTTCTACATAAGCTGTTGTGTTGCCACAACAAACAGCGATATTATTATTATTCTATAGCCCTACTTTAAGGTTTTGAGTAGCAAAAGTAGCTTTCGCTGGCATTTCACTAGAAGGGGTTTGTAAGCATTAAGAGTATTGCCGTGCTCCTTCTTCCTCATTATTATTCTATGGAGGTTTCCTTGGACTCTGTGTGTGAATGCAAGTTGCCACCTTAAAATATTAAATCATTAAAATAGTAATTATTTTCATACTTTAGTTATTTTTAAAAAATCTAATTGTCCGATCGATAAGCTGTTTAATCCGATGGATTCAGAAAAATCGTCCCTTTCATTATGGTATCTTATTTGTAACGAATTTTAGATTAGATTTTTTTTAATTAATTAAAATATGAAAATAACAGCTTTAAAATAGACATTTAAATATTTAATTGTTGCAATTTTTTTCCCAGCATAAAATAAAATATGCTTTCACGTAAATAAATAAATAAATATACATATATAATATTAAATTTTCTCATGCATATAAAAAAATGACGTCTATAAAATAATAATAATAATTTTAAATTTTAAAGGTAACGAAGAGATAAATAAAGTGCGAAAATTTATCCTATGCGAAAATTTATCCTGTGCAAATCCTATTTTATTGAAATCTGAAATTAAATACCTGAAAGCCATCGCAATTGACAGAGGTTATGACCCTTCCATTACAGACAAAGCTATCCAAAAATTACAACTCCCTCGTATTTCGTCTACTAAATCAGTCACATCTAATATCAGTATTGTTTTACCCTATTTTTCTAAAACCAGTCAAATCATAGCTAAAATTCTCAAACAATATGATTTTAAAATAATATTTTCGCCTTCCAATAAACTCACCTTTTCTCAGTTAAAAGATCCTATTGATATGCATAATTCTTGGGGCATTTATAGTATTTCCTGTCAGTGTGGTTTATCATATATTGGCCAAACTAAACGCAGTCTTAAATTTCGTGTAAAAGAACATATGAATTACGTCCGCAAACAAGAAACCAATAAATCGGCTATTTCTAAACATTGCTGGGAGGAAAATCATAATTTTAAATTTAATTCAGCTAAAATAATTTGCAGACCTAAATCCATTCATGAACTCGATTTCTTTGAAGCTTTTCATATTTATAAAAATTTTAAAAACCTTGTAAATTGTGATTTCGCTGTTCCCTATTTGTCTGATTGTTGGAAATTTTACATTCAGTCCACATTTCCTTAATTTTTCTACTGTTTACACAGCTACACATTCCTTAATTCCTATTGGCCACACTCCCCACCTCTTCCGTAATCCTACTGGTTGAACTAAATCCGGTCCCTCTCCTATATATACGAGCACTTCTCCAGATTCAGAATTCTTTTTGCACTGAAGACGGTACGCTTTAGGCTACCGAAACAGCTGTATGCACCTCAATAATTTTTCTTTGGCGTATCTGACGTAGTAGTTTATTCCTGTTTTAATACTCAAGTATAATTTCTATCTCTTTGGTATTATGCAAACATTACAGTTTTGTTTATTTCAATCATTAGTTTTGGAGTTATTTCAAATAAAAAAGGTATAAGTCAATTTTTCTGCAGTGCGGCTTCCCCCCACCCCCCCTTATTTCAATTTCATTAGTTTGGTGCAAAGAAAAGTTATTAAAATATGGTTTATAGAAATATCTCTCATCGAACGCACAATGCTTTGGAATACTTTCGGTTACTTCCTGAAATCAGTAGTGGCATTTACTTCATTTTCAGCGGAGTTATCCGATAGTGGTTTGAAAAATATATTTCAATTTCATTAAGATTTCTGCATCGAAAAGTTATTAAAATATGGTTTATAGGAATACCTCTCATGTTCCATAAAACGCAATGCTATAGAACAGGGGTGGCCAACCCGCGGCCCGCGAGTAGACTAACGATATTTAAAGCTCGGCAACTTTGGTTAACGGATCAAAAATTGATAAATACTTCTGACTTTTCGAAGTGAAAATGCCTTTCAACGATTATGGTAGCTAAAGAACTGTTGTAATGAAGTATTTGATCCATTATTCAATCTTTTTATTAAAGTTTTAATTGCCGAAACGTCAGTGGAGGCCCTACATTGAGACTCAAAACGGTTTTGGGCTGTGTCTGTCTGTCTGTCTGTCTGGCGATAGGGGCCGCACAAATAGCGCTATTGACTTGAATTTTGGTACACATGTTCATGAGCCCCACGAAATCAGCTGTATAGTTTTTGGTATGTATTCCATTTGTAATTCGTATACAGGGACACGCCAAAGTTTTTCTTATCATTATGGCCTATGGGAGGAATTTGTATGTATCGCGATAGCGGCCGCAAAAATAGCGCAATTGACTTGAAATTTGGTACACATGTTCATGAGCCCCACGAAATCAGCTGTATAGTTTTTGGTATGTATTCCATTTGCAATTCATATACAGGGACACGCCAGAGTTTTTCTTATCATTACGGCCTAAGGGGGGAATTTGTATGAATCGCGATAGCGGCCACAAAAATCCCGCTATTGACTTGCAATTTGGTACACATATTCATGAGCCCCACGAAATCATCTGTATGTTTTTGGGTGTGTATTCCATTTGTAATTCGTGTACAGGGACACGCCAGAGTTTTTCTTACGATTACGACCTACGGGAGGAATTTGTATGTACCGCGATAGCCACCGCAAAAATCAAGCTATTGACTTCCAATTTTTGACGAAACGTCAGTGGAGGCCCTCTGTTGAGACTCAAAAGAATTTTTGGTGCCGTCTGTCCGTCTGTATGTCTGTGTGTCGTGTGATAGCGGCCGCAAAAAAAAAACGCTATTGACTTGAAATTTGGTACACATGTTCATGAGCCCCACGAAATCAGCTGTATAGTTTTTGGTATGTATTCCATTTGTTGTTCGTATACAGGGACACGCCAAAGTTTTTCTTATCATTACGACCTATGGGAAGAATTTGTATGTACCGCAATAGCGGCCCCAAAAATCACACTATTCACTGCAAATTTGGTACACATGTTCATGAGCTGAACAGAAATAACTGTATAGTGTTAGGCGTGTATTCCATTTGTCGTTCGTGTACAGGGACACGCCAAAGTGTTTCTTATCATTACGGTCTATGGGAAGAATTTGTATGTACCGCAATAGCGGCCGCAAAAATCCTTCGATTGACTTGCAAATTGTCACACACTTTCCAGCTTTGCATATAAGTAGCTGTATAATTTTTATTGCTATATTGTTTATAAACTGTGTACAGGGACACGCCAAAATTCTTAACATTACGGCGTATGGGGTGAATTTCGTTTAAACGTATTTTAATACCATTACTTTGCAATCAAGAAAATGAAACTAGCGTACGTGAGTAAGATGCTTAAACTTATTTTGTTTGAAGAAAATATGTGCTTTTAAGATTTCTAATTAATGTACAGGACCTTACAAAAGTGTTCTGACAATGCCACGGTGTCATCCAAACGATGTTAAATTTGGAACAATTATTAATTTTAAATGCAAAATAAGCTGAATAGTTTTTACTGGTGTATACAATGTTTATGGTTCGTTTACAGAGACACACAAAAAAATATCGTAACATTGGAGCCTATGGACAAATTTTTATTTAAGCGCGCACTTTAATGCGTTTATGCTGAATTGAAATTAATAAAATTAACATACATTATAAAGATGCTTAAAATCATGTTTACTCTTAAAAAAGGGTATGTATCGACTAAATAATTAATGGGACCACACAAAATAATTACGAGTATGTACTGTAATCATCCAAATGGTGTCAAATTAGTTTGAAAAATTAATGAGTTATAATTAATTAGGTTTATTCTTATTATTGGCGTTTATAATGATTGTGGCTACATTACCGGGATACATAAAAGAATTTCGTACTATTACGGTCTATAGTCGGTATTTCTTAAGAGTATTTTAACATGGTTACACTACACCCCATCAAATATAATGAAATTTTATTAGAATTTTAAAAGCATTTTTTCCTGTGGAAAATTGTGGTATAGAATTGGTAGTTAACTTAAAGGTTACGCAAAATATTTCCGATATGCTATGTATTTTTTTTTTTTTTTTTTTTTTTATGAAATTTGGTAGTTATTAAATTTGGTAATTATGAATTTCAGGGAAATAATACAAGACCGTCGTTTATTAAGAATACATATTGTTGCGTACTTGGGGGGTTCGTAAGTTGTCCGAGAATGAAAGGCGAAACTTGTAATAATTCAGTGATTTATTCACAGAAAGTTCCAGAAAAATACAGGTCTATAAACCAAGTATCAGCTTCAATTCAACCAGTAAACACAGCTTAATCAATAGCCGTTAACAGCACAACAACAGCACAAACTGTTTAACAATAACACATAAAGCAAGTCTCAATTAAAAAGGCTCAAGGCAAAGCAAATTGACGCAGATCTGAGACTGACTGCCTCGGTGAAAAAAATGCTCCTTTTATACTTTTCTATCGAACCCAGGCTGTTCTGGAAAATTCTCGTATCTCATCAGCCAATGAGATTAGAGCGTCCATATTTGGTATATCCCTAATAAGGAATTTCTCGCCAAGGTCGCCAAAGAGGGAAACAGTCGCCAAATTTGGCGACAAATCCATTTCTTCCCTTCTTGGAGCTTTTTAATGCGTTTTTAAGGGAAAATTAGGCTATTTTAACACTAAAATGACTAGAAATGCAGAAAATTAGCATTTTATCAACTTACTAAGCCTCGTTGAAAGAATTTATGGAAAATTAAATACAATTATTTATAATTCCGTATCACTTTATATGATATACAGATAAGTATACAAAGAGAGATAGAGCAGGGGGTTGAGGGAGGCTGCAGCCCCCCCCCCCCTCAGGAATGTATCTGATTATGATAACAAGTCTATCGAATCAATATATACTGTTATATAATAAGGAATAAATAAAAATGACCTATTGAATAATGTCTGATACAAATAGGACGTTGAGGCTCCTGATCTGCAGATCCACTAGTATATAGTCATAAATTGTTTACAATTCTATTGTTAATTTATGAATGAAAATAATTTAAATTAATGTATTCTGCTCCGAATTTTCACCCTGCTCTTCCCTGAAATAAATATATGCATATATAAATCATATACTCAAACATATATGCACACATATATGCACATATGCATATGTGCAGTCATAAAATTATAATAATAATAATAATTTCCTTCCCCGACTAATTTCGCGTAAATTATCATAGAAACCAGTAACTGATGCCTAACGATTGGTAATAATGTCTAGTTTTTAATGCAATTGCTACATTTTGTTTAGGGTGTTACATATTAAAACTTGTACTTTTTTTTTTACGAATAGAAACACCCATTTTTGACAACATATTCGGATTTCTGAGGTCAAAGCGGTTCGGAAAAAGTTACAGTTTATAATTCTTTATATGAAGTTTTCATAGAGTTACAAGCAAGAATTGATGAGGGGTAAATCTCTGTATTTAAAAGAATTAAATTAAGATACCACACAGAAAAGTATTATATTCATTCATATAATAATCAAAAAAGAAGTATAATAATTTTAAATATAAAATAAAGTAATGCTAATTAAAAAATGATGTGTAGTTTTAAACTTACTTGAATAACTATTTTAAATCATGCGCAAGCAAAGTAATATATGACACAAATGACAACAAGTGACAGCCCCCTAAGAGCAATAAAAATTGAAATATCACTATAATTCGAAAAATAATGGTGGAATGAACTGTAAATTTAGAAACTTATATTTTTGATGATGCCCATTCTATTCGTGCAAAAATTAATGTAGGTCACAAATCATAATTTTTTGAAATAAGAATTTATTACCAATTTTTATAATTCAAAAAATGGTTTTAAATCAAAAATATGCATGGAATATATTTGAGTTACTTCGTTCAAACGTAAAAAAAATGAAATTTTAATATATTAATTTTTTGGGAAGACATAAATTAATGCTTATTACATTCATTAACATTAGCATCTCCATATTTTTACAAATTAAACCTCAGTAAAAAATTGAGAGAAACATATAAACTATACAATTTTCAGGACTGATTTGGTTCAAATAATCCAAAAAGCTTGTCGAAATTGGGGGTCGTCTTTGAAAAAAATAAAGTTGATGCGAGTTTTAATATGTAGACATCCCTTAAGCAAAATCTAACTAAACCGTTCTAAACTAGGCCTTATTACTAATCGATCGGCACCAACCACATGTCTCTACATTAATTTACTGCAAAATTAGTCAGGAAAGGTGTATGTGTGTGTGGGGTGGGTTATGTTTGTACATGCGGTGCGGCCCGAATGAATAAAATAGATTTTTAGTGTGCCCTCCCCCCTCCTCAAGTGTTTTGGGTTGGACAGGCCTGCTATAGAATACTATTGGGTGCCCCTGAAAACAGTGATGGTATTACTCCATTTTTCAATTGAGTTCATCCGACAGGGAATTTAAAAAACACACTTCAATTTCATTAAGATTTGTGCAAAGTAAAGGTATTAAAATATGGTTTATAGAAATACCATAAAACGCAGTGCTTTGGAATACTTTCGGGTGCCCCCGTACACAAACCAATTGTGATATTTATTCCATTTTCAATAGGGAACGTGGATAACATATATCAGGTTCGAAAAATTCCATTAATATTTACGGCTGTTAAAGCGCAGATAGACGGACAGACAAAAGAATAGAGATAAATGAAAGACATAACCACTTTTCAACTTTGTTGGAGCAATCATAACAAACTAAACTTAATTCTGTACATTTGTACACTTATTTGAATTCATTGCTACCAACTGCCGTAATGTATCCACATTTAAAGCAATTATGCACTGAGAAAAAAAATATAGGGTAAGTGCACCAGTGATTGACACTTTTCGAGCAATCTCTGATGTTTTTAATGTTCTAGTCATCAGAAAATATTTTTAGAAATCTTAAGTTAATATATGTGACATGAAAGACATTCAGAACCACATATGGGTTAAAATATATACATTTGATAGCAATTATTTTTTGTATGAATTTTTATTTGACACCCACTCTCAATGTTCCAGTAATTGACACTGCCAGTTTTTCCTTTTATTAGTAATTGGCACCTATGTTCCAGTGTTTAACAATGCTAGTTATTCATTTTATCAGTTATTATCGCCCTATGCTCCAGTGTTTGACATAAAATGTTAAAATTCTTATATGTAAAATATATGATTTTATGATTTTTTTTATTTATTAAGTATTTCAGAATAGATGTCAATTACTGGAGCATGCCAATCACTGAAGCACCTACCCAAAATACCGCTTTTCTCTAGAACGAATTAGTAATCATTTTCCGACTCCCTAAACTAGAAATACAGATTTCCGATTTGTCTGTGAGGTAAACAAATAAAATGAATAGACGAAATGATCGAGAATTTATATACTTTTGTAGATGGTGAAACAATATTATGAATACTTTGTATTGCGAGAAATTATTATTTGATTTTCTAGAATTGGGTCATAAACCAAAATAAACCTAAAGCTCGCATCTTGTATTCCTATTTATTTGCAGGGATTTTTAAATGAGTTTGACCACTATGATATAGATAAACGCTCTAGAATTGTAATAGGGGTTTCTAGAGCTTGCTATCAAAGGGAACTTGAATTATGGAAGGATGATGTGGAACTATCTGCCAGAGCCACAATTTATTTTCTAGATGCATGTTGCAGAAGCAGAATTATTATTATTTTTTTTTTTCTTTTCAGTGTGATTTCTTAATATTTTTCTACTTCATTTGCGGTTTTCATTTCTATTTTACATTTAAATTAATAATCACTGAAAGTAGTTTTATTTATTTATTTATTGTAGTTAATTAAAAGATTAAACACATACACTCACACTCACACACATTATATATGTATATATATGCATATAACTTTAAAACTTCATTTTTTGACTCAAACTTTATCTTAAATTATCATTGCAATTCAAATATTATTGCTCTAACTTTGAAAATGATTTCTCTTAAAAAAATTTAAAAAAAATTATAAGATGTTATATTGATATTAGAAACTCGGGAAATACACATAATAATAGATAGAACATAAATAAATTTAATGTTAATTCATGTATTTTAAAGGTATTATAAAATCATAAAAGGAAACCTTTTCTGATTTAATTTAAATATACAAATTTAATTGTATAAATAAATCACTTGAATAAAAGAAATTAGTATATTTATTCCCCAATATTTTTGTCACTTCTGAAAAAAAAAAAAAAAGAAGAAGAAGAAGAAGAAGAAAAAGTTTGGTAGCATGCAACGCATAAACTGCAGTTTAAATCTAACATTTTCCGAAGATTTTTATGAATATTTACAAATTTAACAAATTTTTTATTTCTCCTGAATTTATCGCCTTTTCCGTAAAATATTGTTTTATAATATTCATGTGTCTTTTTTGTACATAAAATAGCATTTTTCAAGCATAAATATTTCTTAAAACAGTTTTCGATGTATGAAAGAGTAATGGATGAGTTTAAAATGTCTATACTAGAATTTTACGAGTTACATTCCGTTTTAAAATGTTTACACAAATACAGAAATCCACAGAGATTATGTAGGAAGTAAACGTGCATGAATATTGTAAAGAAATTGACAAAGACGCCTACAAATGCGCATTAGATTCTAGAACAAATGGAATTAAATTCCGAGAATGTTGCTTTTAGCAAATTATTTACAACAAAATTGTAAATTATATAAAGAAATAATCAAGGATTTTCTTATGAACTTATGAATGAGTATGAATGAGCGCATTTAGATGAATTCAAACTTTTTTGAAAAACTATTTAAATTAATCTTAATGGGCTCTTCCCACCGTCGTCTGCTCAATCACGTGATAGAGGAAAACGAATAATCGAATTCTGAGAATCGAATTCAATTAAATATTGTTCTTAAGATCAAAAATTTTAATATTTAATATAAAATAAAATAAAAGTAATATTGTGCATTTGTAAACAGTAGAATATTTGTATTTGTAAATTTAATAATTTAAAAAAAAACATTTTATGTGTTTATTTATTTTTACCTATAAGAATCGATTTTTGTATATTGTAGTGTAACTGTAACATTAACTAATCTAGCAATAAATAATAGCTTCTCGTGGAATGTTTATGGATTATAATTTGAAATTTTAAAATGTTTTCATTTAATTGAATTGCATAAAGGTGTTACAACAAGTTAATTAACTTAGTTACTGGTCTAAATGGATTTACGCAGTACGATATTGCACTGTCACTGATTTAAGCACCAAAAATCAGCGTACTTAACATGTTCTCCATGAACATCAATAACAAATATAAACTAAATGATGATTGTAAATGTATACAGCAAACAAAATATGATGAATAATTATATAAAATGGATTAAAAATGATGATTTGTAAAAAATAACACAGATTAAATACGATTGATCAAAAATAAGAATAGAAAATATGTTATTTCAGCAATCACTATAGATAAACAAGACTTTGTCTGCTATTTGTTTTTCCTCTATCATGTGACCTCTGGCGTCAGGTATGGGAAGAGTCCATTAAAATAAGATTAAAAATTAAAAGGACTGGGTTAGAAAAAGTAATTTGAAAATCAAGTGAAAATAATCTGGTGTGGCACACACAAAACTTTCTATTACTTTTCCTTATTGCGTTATATTACTATATTATTATTACAGTTTAAAGTGTAACATATATGAGATACAGTGTCTCAACATTTTCAGTGCATTTTGAACAACAGTTCAAAGCAATTTTATTTGATAAAAATCTCTACGTGAGTTGTGATTGGGGATACCGCTTTCCTTCAAATCCCCGTTTGAAAATTGTTGGCGATATTCCTTAAGCATTTGAGGTCTTTATTAAATTTTAAATTTATTTCAAATTATATAAAGAATTGAATCCCGAACTACTCTCTGACATTTGTTGGTCCAATTTTTATTTTGAGTTAGAAAATCAAAAGAAATGTAAAAAATAATTACCGAATGTATTTCAGGCAAAATAACTAATCGATTTGTAGTCAAGATTTCACAAACATTCTGCATTTTAATTTTTACAATAAACACAAAAAGCCATTTAACTAATTTAAAATTCTAAAAAATATTTTAAATTGAAAAGAAAAAAAAAGTATTATAATTATCTCATGATAGTTTTTTTGGTTAAAAAATGTATGCAAATTTTCTTAATAAGTATTTTTCCTTAATACACAGCAAAAATTGTGGAAAAAAAACTTAAGTGTCAATTAAAATTATTACTTAACCAATTAATTAATTTTCTACACTTTCAGTGTTTATGTAATTTTATTTTTTAAAATCTAAATTGGTAAGACATACTTATCTAATTTTTTATGATTTATTTACCATGGAGTGAGAGATACACTAAATAATTCTATTTTTATAGCATTTTTACCAACGCAATGATAATAAAAGGGAGTTTATCTGCTATATATTTGATTGCTCCCTCATTAAATAAAACGATACTATTACGGCTTAATGAAACAAAATATTTCATTCGAAAAAAGAAAGATATACATGTATTTTCTTTTTAAATGCTGTTTTAACTCTTAAAATAAATAAATAAATAAATAAATAAATAAAAATAATCTGTTTTATCTCCTAGATTAAAAAAAAAAAAAAAAAAAAAAAAAAAAAACTATATTTACGTTTATTAAACTTGTTTCGTTTGCTTAAGCTGATAAGCTCTGATATCAAATACAGAATAATCATATGATAATATCATAACATTTGTATACGATATCGAATTTCCATTATCTTAACAGCCGTAGAAGCATAGATATGAAATAAAATTATAATATGAAGTATTTATTTCGTATTTTATTACACAGTTTTCGTATTTTATTACATAGAACAATATTCTTTTTTCCATCAGACATTTTAAAGCAGCCGAAAGTACTATACAGAGCATAGATAAGATATGAAATAAATAGTCTTTATTACTATTATTTTTAAATAAAAACTATTGAGTTTAATAAACAAAAACTATTTTTTGTTTATTTATTTATTTATTTATTTTTTTACATTTTCAAAATTCTTAAACATTTATACTTATTCCAATGATTTATACACATTATATAATATTGTATCTTCAATGAAATTTATAGAAAACAATTTATATAAGGGGAAATTTTAACACGTACGGAGTAATAATAATAATAATAATAATAATAAAACTGTTATATTACCAAAGCTGCGAACCCTCCGCATTTTTTCACACCATTATTTTCTTTAAAGTTAAATTCACCTTATTTAATCACAAAATTTCTTTAATAATGAAAGCTATTTTTTCTTTAAAAAATTATTGGTGTTTAAAAATTCGGAGGTTTGGCAACTCTGTATTAAAAAAAAAATTCCTGGCAGCAAAAGTACCAGAAAATACCCGCATGCAACAGAACAATACAGAAAATACTCGTACATAACAGAAGATAGACACACTATAAAAAAAGTCTGGCATTAAATAAAGTTCTACTCGTCAGGATCGAGTCCACTGATACTTGTCGACGAGATTACCTCGCAGTCATGGAGGCACAATTTATGCTGTCACTTCTCAATCCTGCTTTGATACCAAATTCTCTAAAAATTATGTATAGTCGGCAGCAAAAGTATCCGAGCACTAGCAAAAATTCCTATGTAAAAAAAGTACACTTAATATATATATATATATATTCGTTAAATAAATCCTTGTCGAATCATGTTCTTAGACTGACTAAGAACAGGATTCGACAAGGATTTATTTAAGAAAACTGTATTAAGTGTACTTTTTTACATAGGAATTTTTGCTAGTGCTCGGATAGTTTTGCTGCCGACTGTAACTACCATTGAGAGTACTGATAGAAAGTAGGGTACTAATTCTCGCCTATACTAGCTGTGGAGAAAAATTCTGCGAACATCACTACGGTTTTTGGATGAATGAGTGCCTTCTTTTGGCGATAATCGTTTTGGAGGAAATGGAAACCTGCTTTGGTGGAAGTGATGGAAACTTTTGTTTCAACATTGCTGTGAGTGCTTTATGCATATAATTTTAGCTTTATGTAGGATTAATCTTATACGCTGAAATGAATTTTCGCAAAGAAGCAAACATCAGTTATGGCAGTCAGATATCTGAATTTGATAAATTTCCCTTCCAAACATATAACTGACACTCAAAGCAAATAAGCCAGTTGACGTCACGTGAGGGGCGGTTAACTGGTTTGGCTTAAGTTCTGTCCACCGTTTCTAATCTATAGGAGTTGTGTTCTCAAAATATTCCTCACAAAAATATTAATATTTAACAACTATACTTAAAACACATTCACAAAAATACTTAATAATTCACAATAATAATAATAGAAAACCAAAGGTTTCGTAAGCTGGAAATATACTCGTTTCAATTTTAAGGTCATTATAATTTATTTATTTATTAATATTTTTTACTATTTAGGCAATTACAGTTCTTTAAAAATTTTTTTTGAAGGATCGTAGCCTCCGCCATCTTTGCCACCTCTAATTTTATGCAGCAATTTCTGTGGTATTTTCATAGTCGTCATGTGCCGTAATTAAATATGTTTGTGATTATTGTATACAAAAAATGGTAGCAATGAAGATGGAAATTTCTCATACTTGAGAGTGTCCTGAAGAAAAAGGGACCCCTGATTTTTGAAATCTGATATTTTATGTTTGCTTATCGTTTCTGTTCACGAAGGCTACTCAAAACTTAGGTATCTGTGACAGTCTTGCAAAATTAAACAGAAATACAATAGCATTAAGTTATTTTCACTTTATATAATACTGTTAAGTAAGTTATTGAGTTACAGCAGAGTTGCCAAGATTTTAATTTATTCCTGAAAATTTTAGCCCGCGTTTACTTCACACCTTTTAAGAGGTTTTTTTCTTATTTTATCGTAGTTTTATACTAAAGAAAATTATTCTCTAAATGAGGTGGTGCGAAATAAGGAGGAGCTAAAAATGCTCTGTAGTAAGTTAAAATATTGGCAACTATATAAGTTACAATAACGTTAAGTGAATCTCAAAAACAGAAAAAAAAAATTACTTTTCTGCCTTTTGCTAAAGGAAGATTTTAGCACAATTATACATATATATATATATATATATAAATATAAATATATATATATATATATATATATATATATCTGTAATAGTTTTTACAGACTGAATAAAATTAAAATTTCCAGTAACGTAAACGCGTGTAAGTTGGCAACTAAAGACTAGCGTTCGCACACAACAGGTAAATACCACCAGAGGCGTGACATCTGAGAATCATTGCCGTCTTCGTGTAATTATTGCACTAGGGAAAAAAAAAAAAAAAAAAAAAAAGTTTAAAAGGTGTGTTTTTTGGTATGATTTTAAAACTAAAATGTGCGGTAATCTGTTAAAAATAGACATTATAGACAAACTGTGCATGATACGTTAAAGTATACATTAAAAAAAAAAAATATATTTTAGTAAATATTTGAAGCTTTCATAGTTGTCGGAGGAAAGGGGTGGGGTTACTTAGAGGCATCAACTGGAAGCTATTTAGTAAGGTTCTTATTTACTTAAACTGACGCATTCAATTTTTTTTTTCTGTTTTGGTGTATGTACCCAATGAGTCCATAAACTAAGACGCAACAGAAATTGCTTCGGTTATCATATGTTACTTTGAGATAATTTATAAACATTTTCCGAAATTTTATTTTAGAAAACTGTAATATGGGATATTATTCAGAAATAAATTGCATTCCAGAAAAGGACATATAAGTTCAGATGTTCCACATATTCTACGAAAAGATTAACATAAAATGTGAATTGCAATCGATTACTAGTGAGAATCGCCTGCAGTCAACAAGTGGAAGGGGCGGTAACTGTTCCCTCCTACTCGTAATAGAAATGCCAGCAATGACAGTCTCAGTCTCAGTTTCGATTTGTTTCCAGAGGCACATAGTGTTTATTCGTCCCTTTTAAAATAAATACCAATAAATAAATAAAAATTATAAATCAATATAAAGGTGACTACTTTTTTTTTTTTTTTTTTTTTTTTTTTAACAACAAAATTTAAATGGTGTATGGAAAAACTGAAAGGTTTTATCAATGATATGTTTGTCTTTTCATAAACAAGGCATGAAGTTAATTATAGTTGAAAATTTAATAGTACAGTCGAACCTCGTAGAAGATTAGTTTCTGAGCTACTGATAGCATGAACTACTGATAACAAAGACAAATTTTTTATTCCCCCTGAGTTTCATATTAACGAGGTTCGACTGTATTAATAATAATAATTTATTACAGTAAGTTCCATTTTGAATCATTTATATATACAGTGAAACTTGATTAATTCGAACTTGTTTAATTCAAAATTCTGGATAATTCGAGTTTTTTACTCGGTCCCTTGAATTTTGTATTAAAATAATGTTAAAAAATCGTGGATAATTCGAATTCTATTTTGGATAATTCGAATTTTTCATAAGATTAACTTTAAAATATTACAGTAAAATTTTTTCCCAAGATTTTTCTCAGCTAAAATGCATTATTTATTATAATTGTCTTTCAAAATAAGGATAAGGAAATACAAGAAAAACCCCTACCTGTATTTCTATTTGTTTTTGCCACATAGCCCCCCCCCCCCTTGCTGCCCCACCTGGGGGCTGAATTTCTAAAATTCCAGAAATTGGGTTTTAGATATTTTCATTAGCTATATTTTAGAGCAAAAATTTCCCGTATATATGTTTTTTGGTTTGAGATATATAGGATTACTAGCAGGCTACGCCCGCTTCGCTGGTCACTATTTTTAAATGAATCACAATAATTAATGAATTCTCAAAATTGCATTAATTTTTATCATGTGATAAAAAAAGAAAAAAAAATCTGATCAGGAAAAATGTCGCACCGGGTCCCCACTGCCTTCGGCAGCGTAGACCCGTGCACTGCGCGCAAGTATTCCTTCACCGTCCTTATGACTTCTCAAAATTCCATGTTATTACTCATAAACTTTCATTCTCAAGAAAAGGAATTAAAAAATATATCATTTAGCATCGGGTAAAAACTCACACCGGGACGCCACTGCCTTCGGCAGCGCAGACCCATGCGCGCTGCGCGCGCACGTTTGAGGATATACGTGCGCTGTACACGCATATTCCTTCTCAACTCAAACTTTTATTAAGAAAATTAAATTTTAAAAAAATCTTTTATCATCGGGTAAAAACTCGCACCGGGTCCCAAACCCATGCGCGCTGCGCGCCTATTCCTTCCCCACCGTTCCAGCCCTCCTAATTAACTTGCATATACCAATTTTGAACGGTCTTACTCAATTAGCTGAGATGCAAAAGAAAACCTGATCAGGACACTTTAAATTGTAAATCAGGTAAAATCTCGAATTCCACTTTCGATAATGTAAAAGAACTTTAAAATATCTTTCGAACGATGTATTAAAAATAATTTAATCATAATTAGAATATGAAATATTGAAATTAAAAATATTACAGCGCCATCTGGCGGTAGAAATTTCTGTAATCTATTGTTCCATTCCAGATCAACAAAGCTTTCAAATGATGTATTACTCATGAAATTATTTTAATTAGTAGATGAGATACAAAAGAAAACCTAATCAGGACACCTCAAAACGTGTAAATCGGGTGAAATCTCGAATTCCATTTTCGATAATGCAAAAGTACTTTAAAATGTGTATCAACTAAAATAAGCTTTCAAATGATGTATTACTTATGAATTTTTTTAATTAATAATTGAGATACAAAAAAAAAAACAGATTCAGGGCACCTCAAAACGTGTAAATCTGGTGAAAACTTTCAATAATTTAAAAGAACTTTAAAATATCTTTCGAATGCTGTATTAAAAATAATTTAATCATAATTAGAAATTGAAATATTGAAATTTTAAAATATTACAGCGCCATCTGGCGGTACAAATTTCTGTATTCCACTGTTCGAAAAGCTTTCTAATGATGTATTACTTACGAAATTATTTTAATTAGTAGCTGAGATACAAAAGAAAACTAATTCAGGAGACCTCAAAACGTGTAAATCTGGTGAAAACTGTCGATAATATAAAAGAACTTTAAAATATCTTTCGAATGATGCATTAAAAATAATTTAATCATAATTAGAAATTGAAATATTGAAATTTGAATGTATTACAGCGCCATCTGGCGGTAGAAATTTCTGTAATCCACTGTTCGATTCCAAATCAAAAAAAGCTTTCTAATGATCTATTACTTATAAAATTATTTTAATTAGTAGCTGAGATAAAAAAAAAAAAAAACCTAATCAGGACACCTCAAAACGTGTAAATCGGGTGAAATCTCGAATTCCATTTTCGATAATGTAAAAGTACTTTAAAATGTGTATCAAGTCAACAAAGCTTTCAAATGATGTATTACTTATGAAATTTTTTTAAATTAATTTCTGAGATATAAAAGAAAACTGATTCAGGACACCTCAAAACGTGTAAATCTGGTGAAAACTTTCGATAATTTAAAAGAACTTTAAAATATCTTTCGAATGATGTATTCAAAATAATTTAATCATAATTAGAAATTGAAATAATGAAATATTGAAATTATAACAAATAATTAGCAATAAATTAAAATTGCGACTATAATTTGAGATTTAAACTATCCTATCTCTCAAGTTGGATCGAACTGCACATGGTGTGCGAATTTTATTATAATCGGTTAAGTGGTTTAGGAGTCCATTGAGGACAAACATTGTGACACGAGATTTATATATATTAAGATGTGAAATCACGTTTAACACGTGTGAAATCACGTTTTGCCCCCCCCCCCTTGGGGACCGAATTTCTAAAATTCCAGAAATCGATTTTTAGACATTTGTATTACCTATATTTTAAAGCAAAAATTTTACCGATATCTGTTTTTTTGTTTGAGATATGAAGGATTTTGTGAAATCACGTTTTGCCCCCCCCTCTCCCCCTTGGGGGGCGAATTTTGTAAAATAGCTTCTTAGTGGATGCTTACGTCATAGAAAGAACATTGTCACAAAATTTCATGCTTCTAGGTCCAGAGGTTTGGTCTGGGCGATGATGAATCACCCCCTCACTCACTCACTCACTCAGGAAGAACGATTTTATATATATAGATTATTTTTATTATTGCTCACATTCTATGATTTAACTATTTAATAAAATCGCATACGTAATTTTTAGTGGCTGTGTCTTGCAAAATATGATAAACAGAAATTTATACAAAAAGACAGACAGCCATATACAGGGTGGCCATAATTAAACTGCAAGTGTTCAAGCGGTGCTGGAGAGAAAACTACTGGAAATATTACAGTGAAATTTGGTATCTACACGTTTCAGAACATGCGCAAATCAAATATGAAAAAAAAAAAAAAAAAAATCGCCATTTTTACCCGAATGATGGCGCTGTACCGTATTTCAACGCTCACCGGTGGCATGTACAACTTCCAAAACCGATAGACAGAGCATAATGACATTCTAAGAGGCATATAAACAATATAAAACATCACTTACAGTTTATCAAAATTTATGGATTGTTTAATTTGTGATCTTAATTTACGTTAATTTTTGATTGCATGATACTGTAAAAATGTAATTACTGAAGCGAATTGTATGGAATTTTGATAAACTGTAAGTGATGTTTTATATTGTTGATATGCCTCTAAGTAAGAATGCCATTATGCTCTGTCTGTCGGTTTTGGAAGTTGTATATGCCACCGGTGAGCATTGAAATATGGTACAGCGCCATCTATCGAGTGAAAATGGCGATTTTTTTTTCTTGCATATTTGATTTGCGCATGTTCTGAAACGTGTAGATACTAAATTTCACTGGAATATTCCCAGTAGTTTTCTTTCCAGCACCCCTTGAACACTTGCAGTTTAATTATGGCCACCCTGTACTTTTTAATTTGATGCACTTCGTTATTTTCTTTATTTAAATGGAAGAAAAAATTAGACAAAATAAATATTTGAGAAAGGGACAGTATGTATTTTGTATACATTTTAATAAAAATGTTTTTTCTTCTTCTTCTTCTTTTTTTTTTTTTTCACAATGTTTTATTCGTAGTACAGTGAGTATTCAGAATTGGCGTGGCATTGATAATGAAAAATACTGAAGCTAAAACATTAAATTTTAAATGCATGTGTTAGGCAGATGCGAGGATGAAACATGGTCGCAGAGTTTATACCGGTATTTGTTTAGGAAATTTCTCAACCGATAATATCGTCGATTTAAGAAGTAAAAAATTTTGTAACATTGATAAGGATGTGAATCTTACGCCAATGGTCCATCCCTGCAGGTGCTTAAAAATTATCAATTCCTAATTACTGATGGTTGTAAATTAGTAATATCAAGGAACGCGGTAGCGTTCCGCCCCGACCAAGCTAAAACAAACATTAAGAAAAACAAATGAAATTTGGGACAGTCATTTGTAGTAGGAAAGTCAATGGGAAAACGCTACAAGTGTATATTATGTCGACATAGTATCTCGGACTTTTCGACTACTTGTATCTCAGTTCCCAGATCCCCAAGACCTATGATTTTTTGCACAGACCTTGAGCATACCCTTAAGACAAAAGATACAAATTTGCATGTCGTTCCGAATTAAGGGGCCTGAGTTATATAACTTTGAAAACCCGAAATTTGCCAGGTACATTCTTCTCCTTCTTTTTCTTGTTATTTTTAAGACAGCGATTGAACCTAGAGTTCTGCAGCTAATGAGTTGAAAATTTGCATAGACATTCCTTCTGACCTGTACTAGTGCCTTTTGCAATCAAAAATTCTTTGGTCAATATACAGGGTAGTTATTTTCAATTTTGTGATATTTAACCCAAAAATTTCGTGAATTCGTCAAGAGATGGCTCTCGTTTTCACTGAATTTAATTTTGTCATTTAAAAAGACATTAAATAGAAATAAATTTTGTTTTTATTTTTCTTTCTTTCTTTCTTTACTTTTTTTTTTACAAAAATGGATTGAAATAAATTAAAAGACACTTTTTTCTTAAAATTTTTACAGGAAACATGTTTATTAATAATAATAATTAAAAAAAAAAATTGATAAATTTGAATTTCGTAATAAATAAATGCTTAAAGGACGCGCTAAACAGACTTTTAACAAAATTAATGTGGCGGATTAAATAAAAGAGCGATTCGTTAACTTTATAAAATTACGGATGATGGAAGAATACATATAATTAAATTCCGATCACACATTATATACGAGAAATATTATCATGGAAAAATTCAAATTTGACATTTTTGTGTTTCTATGAGATTTGAGGTCTTCTGAATTCATTTTTCATTTTTTATAATAAAGAGGTATGCATGTATGTGTATCAGTGAATACGATAGAGTCTAAACGCTGCATTTGATATGTATGCTAGAAGTGACTCACAACTAATGATTTTAATGATGTAGAACTCAATTTTTTTTTTAGGACTGAGGGCCTATTAATCTCAATCTGGGATTTTTGCGTTGTCGATTTCTATAGTTGGACATTTGTCGAAATCTAAAATTTATCGAAAATATAATTGAATAATTTGAAAGCGATGTTATAATTTGAAAAAATAAAAAAATAAATAAAAAAAAAACTAATAGTCCTCCGTCCTAAACTAAATTTTGCTTTTGCCAGAATTTCATCAAAATCTTTTTTTTTAATTATTATTGAAAGAAAAAGAAAAGAAAATTAATAATAATCAGTATCGTTACAAGCGATATCGAAAAAGGTTTTTTTAATAATTTTGAATTAGGAAATAAAAAGTGCGAGTGAAATAATATGAAATAAAAATAAGTAAAAAAATGAATTTAATGATTTAATGTTTTTGTTTTTCGGGGGCTACTCATCCATATAAAAAATGCGTATTAAAACGAGTCGAAGAAGAAAGCGAAATAAGTATTGAGTTATATTACGATAAATACGATATATTAGACCTATCGTCCAGGGTTAGTAGGCATTTTCGTTGAAAGAAATAGTTTGTTCGTTCGGTGCAACTTGCACATTAGTCCCGTGAGGTACAACTTGCACATTAGTTCCCTTTAAATATAGTGACCAGCGAAGCTGGCAAAGCATTCGTTGATTCATTACCTCAATTGACTTTATTTTATTTATTTATTTATTAGTGCTAGAGGCCTATTTCAGTCGGTACAGTTGTCGAATTTTTATAATACACTCTTAATTAGTGCTAGAGGCCTATTTCAGTCGGTTTATTGAATGGGAATTTATTGAATGAAGTCCCCCCAAGGCCCAACTTTGACATGAGTCCCCCCCCCCAGGCCCAGCTTTGACATGAGTCCCCCCCCAGGCCCAGCTTTGACATGAGTCCCCCCCAAGGTACCCCTATTTCAGTCGGTACAGCGTTGTCGAATTTTTATACGTCACTCTTAATAGTGCTAAGGGCCTATTTCAGTCGGTTTATTGAATGGGGATTTATTGAATGAAGTCCCCCCAAGGCACAACTTTGACATGAGTCCCCCCCAGGCCCAACTTTGACATGAGTCCCCCCCCCCAAGGTACCCCTATTTCAGTCGGTACAGCGTTGTCGAATTTTTATAATACACTCTTAATAGTGCTAAGGGCCTATTTCAGTCGGTTTATTAAGTGGGGATTTATTGAATGAAGTCCCCCCAAGGCACTACTTTGACATGAGTCCCCCCCCCCAGGCCCAACTTTGACATGAGTCCCCCCCAAGGTACAACTTTGACATGAGTCCCCCCAAGGCCCAACTTTGACATGAGTCCCCCCCAAGCTACAACTTTGACATGAGTCCCCCCCCAAGGCACACCTTTGACATGAGTCCCCCCCAAGGCAAACCTCCCCCTATTTCAGTCGGTACAGCGTTGTCGAATTTTTATAATACACTCTTAATAGTGCTAAGGAACTATTTCAGTCGGTTTATTGAATGGGGATTTATTGAATGAAGTCCCCCCAAGGCACTACTTTGACATGAGTCCCCCCCCAGGCCCAACTTTGACATGAGTCCCCCCCAAGGTACAACTTTGACATGAGTCCCCCCAAGGCCCAACTTTGACATGAGTCCCCCCCCAAAGTACAACTTTGACATGAGTCCCCCCCCAAGGCACACCTTTGACATGAGTCCCCCCCAAGGCACACCTCCCCCTCATTGGGAAAAAGAGAAAAAACGTTGTTTTGCGGCTATAAGACAGTTTGGACTTCCAACGTTATTTGTTACAATATCTGCAGCTGAAACACATTGGTTTCATTTAATGAAAACTTTATCATGGAATTTAGATCGTCACGAATTAACTAAAGAAGAATTTGTCGATATTAACAAGTTTAGCAGTAGGCCTCTGGCACTAAACTAAAATCTGTCAATGTCAGATTTTCATGTTTTAAATAATGAAATAATGTCGTGTCTGTATAATTTTTATTATTATTTATTATTTATTTATTTATTTATTTTTTTTATTTTTTTTTTTTGTGCAATTTTCGTAAAAATGTTCAAATTTTCACGAATTTTGAATTAATTTTTATTAATTTTCTTTTCTTTTTCTTTCAAAAAAAAAAAAAAAAAAAGAAAAAAGAGGATTTTATTGAAATTCTAGCAAAAGCAGAATTTAGTTTAGAACAGAGGACTATTAGTTTTTTTTCTCCTTCCCAATTATAACATAGCTTTCAAATTATTCAATTATATTTTCGATAAATTTTAGATTTCGATAAATGTCCAACTATCGAAAAATGATTTCGACAAATGTCCAACTATAGAAAAATGACGCCGCAAAAATCCCAGATTCAGACTAATAGTCATCAGTCCTAAAAAGGGAGAGAGAGTGAGAGTGAGAGAAATTGATGATAAAAATTCCATTTCCATACATATTTAAATTAAAAATTTAGTAATATAATACATTTATAATTATCAAGCAATTAGTTGACGTATTTACAGAACTGCAGCATTTCTTACCATATGGGCGATTCCCATTTGCGCGAACAAAGTAAAAATACAAGAATAGTACAAGTTACATTCATTCTGAGATTCATACACTGCGAAGCAGTGTATGAATACCTACCACTATTTTTATCTTTATCCCTTTTTTATCTTTATCTACCTTTATTATCTTTATCTTTATATATCTTTATCTTTATTTTATTATCTTTATCCCTTTTTTATCTTTATCTACCACTATTTTTATCTTTATCCCTTTTAAACACAACATACTATTATAAAACTACGGTAAAGTGTTTTGTGTGAAAATAGTCATAGCAAAAAAGCAGATACTTCTGAACCCTGAAAGTAATCTGTAAAGAGGGCGATGAGTACGACCTCCTAATAAAATACAAATTTCTGTCCATGAGTTAAGCTAGAGACACATTCCCCCCCCCCTTAATTATCGAAATAATATTGTTTCTTCGAAATACATATAAATCTGCTGACTCCATTGTTTTTGTTGAATTCCAATAAAATACTTACCAATTAGGCCACTCAGGAACCAATTAGAATGTCAAAAATATTGATAAATATTTATATTTAATTCAAAATCTTAGTAGAGCAATTACTGTCAATCTTGTTTACTGCATCATCATTTTATTTATAAATAATATCCCACAATTATTAAACATAATAATAAGCATCATCTGTCAGGAATAGTTCCGGTTAGACCACTTCAAACCAGAAACTTTTGGCAGCCATTATTATTATTATTATTATTATTATTTTTCCTAATTTGTTCAAATTACATAGCTGCCAATATTTTAATTTATTCCGGAGTATTTTTAGCCCCGCCCTCATTTCGTACCACTTATTTTTTAAAAGTAATTTTGTCTTACTTTATCGAAGTTATATAGTGGAGAAAATTTTTCTATAAATTAAGTGGTGCGAAATAAAGGCGGTGCTAAACGTACTCATGAATAAATTAAAATATTGGCAGCTATGAAATTACGAAAACATACATATAATATGTTTTGTATCACACCTATTCTTATTTGTTTCCTCTAAAACCTTGAAGAACTATTCAATTGTAATGTTTAAAGGTCTACTAAATTAAATATAACGGATCACTGGCTATTACAAACAACGCAATACCATATAAAAACAAACCAAAACTGTTGCTATTCAGAAAATACAAATTCCATATGGAGGACTTTTTAATTCCGAATGAATGACTCTCTGAACGTTTCATTAAAAAAAAACTCTAAAAATATTTCTGTAACATATTGAAGCCTTAAAATATTTGTAAAAACATATTAAAGCCTTTAAATATTTTTATCAAGCTTCATTGTTTGTTTACATTGTAAGTTATGAGTGACATCGAGTTGAGTAAGTAAATGTTGCCAGTTGATTTTAGTTTTGAAATTATTGTAAAGTGACAACGTCGAGTTTGGATAGAATGTTTGGTTGGGCAAGTAATGGTCACCAGTTGAAATCAGTAATGAAAGTAGTCTAAGGTGATATTGTCGAGTGAAGGTAAAATGTTCGGTTGAGAATGAGAAAGTCCCTAGCTGGATCCTGGATATTTTGGCGATGTTGTGGGTGAGATAGCTGGTTGGAGGTATCGAGTAGAGGTGAATTTGGATTAGCATGGAGTGTCTGTAGTTATTGGATAGTTAGTTGGGAAATTTGAAAACAGGATCTACGTAGATTGTGAAAGGTGTTTAGAAGTAAGGAAAGGGCATGTTTATAAACAAACGCTCCGTAAATCAATCTTTGCCGCTCTCGAGTGGCAAAAGATCATGTATTGGTAGAAATACCAATGTTTTGCCACTCGACACATAGCTTAACTGCAAATGACGTCACGTGCCCTTTCCTTATTGAATGTGGATAGTCTTTAAAAAAAGTACTTTGCTAAAATGAAGTGAATCGTTTTTTCTTATTTTGAGGACTTTAAATAGAGCACTTAATGGAACACTGGGATGTGTTTTTGCTGTTGTGTTGTCGGGCCTATATTTTTTGTCAACCAGCAGTTTTTTTTAATTGTCATTCATATTTACTGATCGGATAGAATATTTTTAATTTCAGAACGAAATTTATAAAATATCTAAACACATTTGATTTATAAACAGAAATTGAAAATACATTTAAATGATTACGTGGTAATCTTCATGGTCTAAACATTGTTTTCAAGATTTATCGTTCCCATTCCGTCATTTTTGACGGGTTATATACTAGATTAACATTAAATTACTAGCAAAGAACAAAATTAAATGATGTTACTTGCTTCCTTAACCTCGTTGCTCCTGTAATTATGCCTCTTTGAAGAAATCCAGAATATATTACTTAGATAACTTAGAATTTTTTTATTGTCTAACTAACACAGGTAAGAATAAATCATACCGTAAGTAATCTTTAGGATGGAGATAGTAATCAGATCTTCCTTGAGCAAACAATAATCGAGTTTACTTTACATAATTTATGAGGAAATGTAATGTAATGCTTAACAGAGATTTTTAAGTTATCTTTATTAAGTATGTACCAGAAATATTCTACAGCGCAGTTTTTTATAAAATTAACCATAGAAGGTTATTCAAGTTTAACACCAACTCAACAGCTTATAAAATTGCAGAATCGGCTTGCGCCAGAATCTGCGGTGTTTAAAAAAGAAATTGAGTGGGCTATTGTGAATAAGGCTCCTATACCTATATATACAAGCTGGCGCATCAGGCATTTTGTTGCCTTAGGTTTGCCACATATACCCAGCACGTTTCTCTGATAAACAAACGACAACCTTTTTTTTTTATCGTCTTACGTTACTTTAGAGTAACTTGTTTTATTATATTTCATAATTTTAGCTAAGTAAACTATGATATGGAAGTTTGTTTAGCGATAAACTGCTATAATCATTCAAGAAGAGAATATAAAGTGTTCACAGACCTTCTATTACTGTGTATTTGAGTTTTGGCGACATTTTGTAAAAGAAACAGAAACCGTCCTAACAACACATCTTACCCCAGTACATACGTAGGATATCCTCAGAATAAAATGACATCCTGAGAATACTGTGAAAAAAAATGTGTTTTTAGGAATATTCTTGTTGCTCATTGCTCTTATCTTGATCGAATTAGTAGCTTCAGATTAAGATTTCTTAAAATCATTAAGGAAGCGATAAGGACGCCAAGCGGGAATGCTGTCTTCTTCGGAGGCAAAAAAATGGCGGTGATGCACCGGCCTATTATTTTATTTAGGGGCTCTAGCTGTGGGGTGACAGAGGTGATAAGAGACAGTTTCCCACTTGTATTCAATTATCTACAAGAACGCTAAAAAAGCTATATAAACCATCGCATCGCTCAGTGAAATATTTTGTAAAACAGAAATCGCTAAAATATACAGACTTTCGATTTAAATTCTAATGTCAAGAAATTTAATCTTATTAAATAAAGGAATAAATAAAAATTCTTTACACCAAATATTTCAGAACAGAAGAAAATATTTTTGATAATATAAACATGCAGAAAATATATGAATATTATAAAAATTATTTATTGAATTATTTATACTGCATATATAGTTTAAAACAGTAGATAAAATAGCTTTCTTTCATGTTGAAAGATTCAAACCCACGTAGTGTGTTTAAAAATATAGTGGATGAATTTTCTTTTTAAAATTTTAGCTTCAGATTAGCTTCAGATAATGATTAGCTTCAGATCAAGATTTCTTAAAATCATTAGGGAAGCGATAAGAACGCCAAGCGGGAATGCTGTCCTCTTCGGAGGCAAATAAATGGCGGTGATGCGCCGGCCTATTATTTTATTTAGGGGCTCTAATTGTGAATATTTAAATTTTAATATCGTAGAAGATATAAGCCTTAAAAATTAATAATATAAATACAAATTGGGAAGTCTGGCGGTCTATGTGTCCGTCTGCCTCCCTCAGCATCCGTTAACATTTTCAGAATTTCTTAAAAATGATGCAACTTATTCAAGTTCATTATGGAATGTTCCTATTTAAAACGACAATAATAGGCTCTGTACAACTGCTTCGTGTACACAGATACACACACACACACACACACACACACACACACAAAAAAAAAAAAAAAAAAAAAAAAGGTTGAAATTCTGTCTTTGACATAATTTAATTTAGTACGACAAGACTACTTATATTTGTATTTTAACATGCTTTCAAATAAATAAATAAAATAAATTATAATAATAATAGAGATCGCTTAGTGAAATTCTTAAACACATATTCAAATAATGTATTGATTTTTAATTCCAAATAAATTAATAAAATTTGAATGCATTACCCTAACAACACATATGTCCATATTACATTCATGTTTCACCCATTGCGTCCGAATTACGTCTATAGACGTATTTTGAACGTAGATCTCCAAATCAAACATGTTGAGAATCTGTGAAATTTTCGACGTAGACATATCTACGAAAAACGTGGAAAATATGGACGTCAATTACGGTACATAAAGGGAACGAAATTTGAACTAATTCAGTTTAAGTAAATACTGAAACTAAAACTATACTTTTCAGTCGCCATTTTCTGTATATGATTACCAAATCTAAGGAAGTTTATTTTTTACAAGATTAAATTTCGCAGAATGAAACTGTTATTTCTCATTTATTATTTTGTATATAATATGGTCATACACGGGATTTCTCAACTTAGCATCTTCGTTAGCTGTGTGTGTGTGTTTCTTGTTTTCATGGCGTTGTTTTGTTTTTATTCTGTCTGGTGTAATTTTCTTACATAATGAATAGTTAAGTGATTTTCTATTTTTTCGTGGTGCTACCTGTGAAAGTGTATTCTTCTTCTTCCTCTTCAAGGATTAGGCCGAATACCTGTTCCGGCTTCTTGGTCAAACCACCGCTTTCTAGGCCTACCTCGGTCTCGTCTGCCTTGTGTGTTTTAAAAGCAATTTTTTCTTATTTTATCGAAGTTATGTATTGAAGAAAAATTTTCGATAAATAAAGTGGTGCGAATTAAAGGCGGGGCTAAAAGTACTCCAGAATAAATTAAAATATTGGCAGCTATGGCTATATTTCTCTAAAGGTTTTTCTTTCTTTTGCATTAAGTAATAATAATAAGTGTAGAAAACTGACTTTTAGTACTACTTTAAATCTATGTGCTAAAAATTCTCTCTGAATATAGACAGTTTATTACAATAAAATGTCTACATTCAGACAGAATTTTTAGCACTGTCTGTATTCTGTCTGAATATAGACAGTTTATTATAATAAACTGTCTTAATTTTTAGCACATAGATTTAAAGTACTAAAAGTCAGTTTTCTACACTTATTATTATTACTTAATGGAAAAGAAAGAAAAACTTTAAGATAAATACAGGGATGGAACACGGGCGCAGAATTCATACCGCAATCCGTTGAAGAAATTTCTCTATCTATAATATCGCTGATTTAAGAAGTAGAAAATTTTCTTACATTGATAGTGGTATGAATTCTGCGCCCGTGTTCCATCCCTGTAAATATAGCATGTCTAATTACAGTTTAAATATACATATTAAAGAATAAGTAATCTTAAGCCAAATATTTACTAATTTGTGCCAATTTCATTAAGCAGATAAAAATAAAAGATTCATAAATCTGCTTTCAATGTGAAAAAAAAAACAAAATATAGTGTAAAAGTAAAGGATATTTTGTTTCTTATTACTGATTTTATAAATGCATAATCTTAATATGCTTACAATTACAATATAAAATGCAGGTGAAGCTTTAAAATTCAGTTTTAATAACAGGGTGAAGTCATGTGGATGTCGCCTAAGTGTTTGAATTTTTTTCTATTGTCGCAGTCTGTCTTTAAATGGCAAGTTGTGTAGTGGTAACTAATGTAAAAAAAAAAAAAAAAAAATCCAAAAGCGTAGTAAAATATAATCTATTTAAATGATAATAAACAATTAATTACAATAGTTGTAAGGTAATAACAGGGGCAATATATTGTTTAAGAAAATATAAGTTACTACATTAATTATTTTCTAATTAAGTCTATAAATTTACTTCAGTTATGCTTAATAGAGGATCTAACGATGTCTCAAGTGTTTAAATTTTGAGTTACTTTTGTTAGTATTTCTAGATTATTTTATTGCTAAAATAATTGGTAGTGATGTAAGTAGACAATAAAATTTAAAATTAATTATTAATTCATTATGTTTTATAATTGATGGACTGATAACCTAGATATTTCATTGCTTCAATTAAATGGAAAATTACATGCTTTTAAAAACCTTTAAAGAGTTATTATTTTCCTGATTGGGCGTAATTTAGAATACTATTTTTTTTTTTTTTTTACTGAATAGGAGCCTTATAAGACAAATTATTATTGCAATAATTTGTTTAGAGAGTAGACATTTTTTTGAAAGGGATCAAATAAGTTAAGATTTTGCTTTATCCAGAGGAGGAGCATAATTTTGATGTATTTCAGTGACAAAGTTATTGAAAACAATAGTTTTTTTTTTTTTTATAATTTATTTATTTATTTATATAAATTTATTTATTTATTTATTTATATAAATGATAGATATCGTAATAAAATTTAACCTTAATATTTAGCAATCAATAGATACAAAACAATACCAACACAACAAAAATAGAATTGATTGTAACATACAGGTAAGACTGACACAAAAATGTTGCGATACAGATTAAGAACCAATAAGAGACAAAAACAAATTAAATTACTTATGCCGACATGAATAATAATTAATAGTAAAAAAAAAGGACCATTAAACTTAATGACGGAGAAAGTAAATAAAGGACCACAGAAATAATAATTGGATAAAAATGCTTAAAATTTGAAGTATAAACGCTTCAGGGGGCATGTACTTCATAAAGCTGTGAAAGCTGCATCGATTTCGTAAAACAATATAGCTAATCATAGCAATTTATATTGTTTTAGCCCAGATCGAGGCAGCAAAACCATTTTGAATGAGAAATTAAATAATTTATTAAATCAAATCATCAAGGAATCCAGAGAGAAAACTTGAAAAAAGCAGAGTAGCCACATGTAATACTTTTACACAAACTGGAGAATAGGAAGATGCAAAAAAATTAATAAAATTAAAAATAAAAGCTTTGCAAACAACGATAACAACGATAACATTGCAAACAACGATGCATTAATCGATAAAGAATTAACGTCTGAGCATTTTCATTAATGATAAAATTCACTGAGTAATTATTTATTGGGTTAGTTAAAATGTAATTATAAGTTAGTTAAATTCTAATTTAAATTGAACGTAAATCAGTGAACATTAAAACTTTTATAAAAAGAAAATTAATGATAGAAAAACTTTAAGTCAGCAGTGAGCAAGCGCCATCTAGCGTTTAGCTAGATAAACAATAAGTCAATTAAATTAATGTAGGTTCAAACAAACCATTGCTTTAAGATGTATATTTTAAAGAAGTTTTATGTTCATGATTTAAGAGAATATGTGGCACCGTTTAACTAATTAGATATTTAATTAGTGGATCTTGATAATGTTAAACCTAAAATAAAATAAACTAAATTAGTTGACCTTAATAATGATAAACCTAAAATAATTAATCTTAAATTTAAAGTTTAAGTTGTAAAAAGGCTCAATTGCAAGCAATAATCCCAAAAAGCACACATGTAAGGATAAGCAATACAAGGCAGTCTTCAATTATTAAAGTTATTATTGTTATTAAATTGGATTTATTGTTCAATCTAAACATGGGAAGCCACTAATAGCCAAATACATTCAATTAAATTTAATGAAAAAAGAGTTCGTAATTCATAATATCAACCAGAAAAAATAAGATGAATGTAACTTGTAATTGCAATAGTCCTTTTTTTTAAAAATTTTAATTCAACAGCAAACCCTCCCAACCAACCAGCCAAACAACACCGCCCATCCTCCTTAATCAAACATCTGGCCACCCATCCACCATTTTTTATTTAAAACCTTAAATAGTTTTTTTTTTATTTAATTATAAAACTCACCTTTGATTAAGCTCTGTTAAAAACTATAGACATCTCAGGGCGAAATCCGCCCTTTCTTCAGTAGCTATTACATAGTCTGCTTTGGTTGAAACTGGTCTTGTCTTCCTTCCTTTGTGTTGATCTTCTATGAGGTGGCGTCACGCACGATCTAAATCGGTGCGCGACTCGTGCCCGTTACACGCTAATTGGTCTTTTATTATTTCTATGGTTTCCCGGTAAAAAGCATAGTCAGGGTTATTATAATTGGCTATTTTTCTTGTTTCGCTAAAACTGATGTCTATATCGTTTTCGCTATTGACTTTAGTGAGGGCTGTCGTTATTTTTCCATATTAATGTCACTTTGGTGTTCTTTAATCCTGGTTGATATTTTCTTTTTGGTTACTCCGATGTAGTGGCCTCTTTTTTCATTTGTATATTTAAAAGGGATCTGGTATATTCCAGCCGTTTCAAGTGTGTGTGGGCGGGGCCGGGTTGTATCTTTATCATTTCGAATTAATTGATAGATGTTAGGATTTGGTTTTATGGGTATATTTATATTATGTTTTTTGGATATATTCTTAACTTTAATTGTAATATAAATATACCCATAAAGACAAATCCTAACATCTATCAATTAATCCGAAATGATAAAGATAATATAAATATACCCATAAAACCAAATCCCAACATTTATCAATTAATCCGAAATAATAAAGATAATATAAATATACTCATAAACCCAAATCCTACCATCTATCAATTAATCCGAAATGATACAGATAATATAAATATACCCATAAAACCAAATCCTAACAACCATGAATTAATCCGAAATGATAAAGATACAACCCCCCCCCCCCCCCTCTTGAAACTGCTGGAGTATACCAGATCGCTTTTAAATATACAAATGAAAATAGAGGCCACTACATCGGAGTAACCAAAAGGAAAATATCAACCAGGATTAAAGAACACTAAAGTGGCATTAAATATGGAAAAATAACGACAGCCCTCACTGAAGTCAATAGCGAAAACGATATAGACATCAATTTTAGCGAAACAAGAAAAATAGCCAATTATAATAACCCTGACTATGCTTTTACCGGGAAACCATAAAAATAATAAAAGACCAATTAGCGTGTAACGGGCACGAGTCGCGCGCCGATTTAGATCGTGCGTGACGCCACCTCATAGAAGATCAACACAAAGGAAGGAAGACAAGACCAGATTCAACCAAAGCAGACCATGTAATAGCTATTGAAGAGGGGGCGGATTTCGCTCTGAAAGGTCTATTGTTTTTAACAGAGCTTAATCGAAGGTAATTTTTATAATTAAATAAGTTAAATGCTCTGTTTAAAAGTTTTAAATTTTTAAGTTTTTTTTTTTTTTTTTTTTTTTTTTTTTGTGTGTGTGTGATATACAGAGACATTTAATGATAAACAATTGAATAAATAAATTCTTTGGGATAACCCATTTTTGAAGCAGCATTAATTATGTGAGAAATATTTTTGTTTTTTATACATAAATGAACAAAGTTTATGTATGCGAAAGAGGTGATTGAGAAGGATATTTCTGTAAACAGAGATATGAAGACAAAAATGAAAATGTGTAAGTAAATTTACTTTGAAACAAAAATCTTGTATTTTGTCATACAGAGCAGTATACATTTTACTTCCTTCAAGTTTAAGTTTTAAATCTAAGAAACTAATACAGTTGTTGTTAAGGAGATTATGAGTTAAGGTAAGGTGAGGAGGATATTCAAATTTGAATAAATTGGGGGGAAAATTATTGACATAAAAAATTATAATGTCATCAATATACCGGTAAAAATAGACAATTTCAATACATAATCCCTGTTCATAACGGTAAAGGTATAAGTTAGCTAGCAAACTCGAGCTACATCCTCCTTGTGGAATACCGAACTTTTGAATATAAATTTTATTATTATTTAGAATGTAATTGTTATGAATGATAAAATTTAAAAGTTTCTTAAATGATGTTGCAGAAAAGCATTTTGGTAAAGGTATTTGACTTTTAAATTTTTCAAAATGGTTAAAGATGATATGATGAAGATCTGTTAAATTAATATTATTAAACAGGTCAGCAAAATCAAAAGTCATGATATCAATGACATTGTTCATCGATAAGACTTTAGCTTTAAGTTGATAGCTACTTTTAAAGCAATAGAAAGTTTTTGATTTACTAATTAAGTCATAGATTTGTTTAAGAATATCAAGGAGAATTTTGTTAGCGTTATTATTGTAAGTATTACAATCAACTGTGACTGTTCTGAATTTAATAGGAGTTTTGTCAAATTTAGGAATAAGTACAATATAAGGATATTTAAAATTATTAAATGGAAGCTTTAGTAATTTATAAAAGCAATGAATATTTCGGTTATTAATTTTAAGATCATTATTGGTAGGATGAAAGTTAGGACTCGAAGATATGGATGAACTGAGTAAAGAAAGATAATAGTGTTTACAGATTACAGCATAATTAGTAGGAGATTTATCTACATAAGTAATAACAAAGTTTTGTTGCAATTCTTTAATAGAGTTAATGAGATTTAATTTATTATAATGTGTGAGTTTTGATCGATGTTGAATTAATTGAGCTTTAAATTTTGAAATCACTAAAAATTTCCATTGGTTAAAATTCAATAGGTTTATTATAAGAGATGGATATTTTATAAATAAACAAATCAATATCATATGATAACTATTGTAGAATTTGTGAAATATTAGTTTTTGAAGGGAGTCGATATTTAGTACCGCAATCCATAAATTTCTTTAATTTAGAGTCATTAATAATATTAAGATCACCAGTGATTATATGTCCATGGTCCCTGTCAACATATTTTACATAAGAGGGATCATCACAACTACAAGTCACATCAGAAGATAAATTAGATTTAGAGACTGAATTATAGTTAAAAAGCAGGCGACCAAGTGTAATAGGATATTTAAAAGTGCGAGAAATATGTATGTCTTTAATAGGAAACGTGCAAGAATTATCATTAAGAATGGATGAATATTAATGCTATTAAATATTTGATTAGAAAAATTTATAATAAGCTGTGAATTAGATTGAATTTTGTGAGGTTTTTTAGAAATATTTAAATTGAAGTGTTTTAGTCTGTATAATAGTATATCATAGAAAATATCAGAAAAATGTTGATTATAACATTGGTTTTTGAAGACATTTAAGTAAATGGTCAAATGCTTTTTTTTGCTAGCAAATAAAAACTTTCTAATGTTAAGCCAATCATAATTATTAAACCTTTTACACGCCGCATTCAGATCCGGGTGTAATTTAAATTCGTTTTTTACATATTTTGCTTTCTAATGCTTTAGTTTAAAGAAAACTATCATTAAAATGTGCAATAATAATAATAATAATAATAATAATAATAATAACAACAACAATAATATAAATTAATATTATTATATTCAATATTATTAATTCAATATTATTATATTTAATATTATTATTTAATGTTATTATATTTTAATATTATTTTATTTTATTTTATTTATATAATGTAAGCTATTTTAAACATGCCAGCCTTTTTTTTAGAAGCATTTGCTTATTTTTCTAAATTATGTCAATTTTTAAACTATGAGGCAAAAGGGAAAATGGTATAATAGGTCATTTTTATAATTTTCTGTACATTTCCCCTTTTACGATTGAACTGTAATTCCTATTTCAAAAAATTAAGTCGTCTTTCTATTATATCTGATAAATTTTTCAAGTCAGTATTCATGATATTTAATTTTTAATTTAATTTTTAATTCCATGTTCCATTTATCGAACATTGGCGTGTAAAAGGTTGATAATTTGACTGTAAAGCAAGTATATTCTTAACAATGAGATTTTTTTTATATTAAACATTCATTAGAATTAGTAGATTTATCACCTCGTTTTGAACGAGAAGTTTTTTGGTTGACACATATTTGGGTCATTCTCTGAAAAGTGGGCATTTTTTTTAAAAAAAAAAGTAAAAAAGATAAAACCTTAGTCCAAATAAAATTGCTCCATATTTCTTTTTTATTTTTGTACATGTACACATATGTTACAATTAATAAAAAAAATAATATAAACCAAACTGTATCTGATAATTTTTGATATAGCAATTACTTTTATTAATTAGAAAAATGAGGGAATGACTGTGAGGGAATGACAAATTTCTTCTAAAAACTACTTTATAAAAATATTATTAAGTTTAGTTATATTTTCAAACACTAAATATTTATTAAAACATATTTTTATTAATATAATATCATAAAAAAGCAAATTTGATTTATTTTAGTTAACTTTATAATGAGTGAGGGAATGACGTATAATAAAAATACTGTATTTCAATCTAACGTTTGAGAGCCTTATGCAACTCATTGTAAAAAGTTTCGAACAGAACACAACATGGCTTTTTACTTTGCTGCTATACAAATTAAGTTTGACTTATATAAAGCACGGGCTGCCATTAATGGAGTAAGTAGGGGTGTGATTATAGTTTGATGAGGAAATGATATCTAATACCAGGGACAACAATAAAGTGTCTTCTAATTTCTTTCATTGCATAATATATAAATGTAGTATAATGGATAAATATTTATTAAAGTATGTTTAATAAATTTTTAATTCAAATAATCCAAATATACATGCTTTAATACTATAGAAACCATTTTATTTACTTACATGTGGGAATGGGGACACAGTGAGGGAATGATATTTTGCATTTTAAAAATTATTTAAAAATTATATTTGAATTCCAATAACCAAAGAATAACAGTTTATATGTAAAACCAACTAATATTGATAGTTTAAACAGCGTTTTGTTTTTGTGCTTTTAAAAATATACCCTCAAGACTACTGGGACATGAAATGACCACTTTTCAGAGAATGACCCATTTAAAAATACCTTATTTCTGAGAGTGTCCTTAAAAAAAGGGCGGAGAGTACGACCTCTGAAATAATGATCCCGCCTCTGACATTTACACTTCCAGATTGGTTCATGAAAAACATTAACACTTTTTTTCCTAATTCTGTTTCATACGAAAATGTAATAATAGAACAAACATTTACTGCCAACTTATATGAAACAGATTTGTGCCTTGAAGAGGAGAGATTATTCTTATACATAGATGCCAACATTTTAATTTATTTTAAGAATTTTTAGCCCCCTTTTTTTTTTCATACCAGTTATTTTTTAAGGATAAATTTTTCTTATTTTATTGAAGTTATATAATCGTAAAAAAATTTCTATAAATTAAGTGGTGTGAAATAAAGGTGGAACTGAAAATACTCCGGAATAAATTAAAATATTGGAACCTATGATTATACGCTAGATATTTATCAACACAAAAAATCAGGGACGTAGTCCTCGCCCTCTTTCAGCATGTTTTCAGCGTTGAGAAATTTTCGCTTTTTTCGCTACCACGATTTTTATCTTTATCCTTTATATACACGACATACTTCTATAAAACTACGGTAAAGTGTTTTATGTGAAAATAGTAGCAGCAAAAGAGCAGATATTTCTCAACCCTGAAAGTAACCTGAAAAGAGGGCGATGAGTACGACCCTCTAATAAATATTTACTGCTAACTTATAAATATTTACTACAAAACAAATATCTACTGTAAAGTAAACGGATATTTATTGCTAACTTATAGGAAATAGGTTTGTGCATTGAAAAAAAAGAGTTTATTCTTATCTTATATTCTAGATGTTTTTCAACACGTAAAATCAGGGACGTACTCTCCGCCCTCTTTCAGCACACATTCAGTGCTGTGAAATTTCCGCTTTTTTCGCTACCACTATTTTTATCTTTATCCTTTTAAACACGACATACTACTACAAAACTACGGTAAAGTATTTTATTTGAATGTAGTAGTAGCAAAAAAGCAGCTATTTCTCAACACTGAAAATAACCTGAAAAGAGGGCGGTGAGTACGACTTCAATAAAATACTTACCATTTAGGCCATTGATGAACCAATTAGTATGTCGAAAATATTGTTAAACATTTATATTTTAAATTACTTATAATTTTAAATCCAAAATCTTAGTAAAGCAATTTTCATTAATTTTGTTTACTACATCGTCAATTTATTTATATAATGTAACTCTTAACAGAGATTTTAAAGGTCTCTTTCATAAGTCTGAACCACAAATATTTTACAGCACAATTCATTTATTAAATTAATCATCCATAATTTTACAGTATCTCTTCATAGTATCTCTTATTTAAAAAATTTGCAGAATCAGTTTGCGCCTGAATCTGCAGTGTTTGAAAACGAAATTGAGTGAATTGATGTGTATACATTTTGATATCGTAGGAAATATAACAAGACCTTAGATCGCGTCCACGGATTAAGACTATCTAAACTCATAATCCGTGATCGCGTCTCTCACAAATGCTCCGGCTTGCTCCTTCTATTAATGAGCATGCGCTGGGACTCGAGTGCTAAACAGGAAGGTCTCAGTAATTGAGGCGCAGCCGTGCTACCCTCTATTGACATTTACTTTAAATAAACGTTTTCAGAGAATAATTTTTTTCCCTTTAAAAATCTTTTTTAAAACTATAAAAATCTCAGAATCAAAGTTATTTTATTTTATTTTGAAGTCAATATCCATCAACTAAAAATAATGTAAGATTTAGAAGCGGATTCAAATAAATATTTCAAATTGTAGGGAGTCTTCATTAATAAAAATAGTCATAGATTATCAAAAGTTTTTATTATTATTTTTATTTTTTATTTTCAGGAACTTTACTTTAACAATATTTTTTTTAAAAGTTTACTTTGTACTTTTGCTTATCTATATATATATATATAATCGTTCTTCCTGAGGGGGTGACCCAGACCAAACCCCTGGACCTAGAAGCATGAAATTTTGTGACAATGTTCTTTCTATGATGTAGGTATCCACTAAGAAGCGATTTTACAAAATTCGCCCCCAAGGAGGGTGGAGGGGGGAAAAACGTGAATTCAAAAAATCCTTCTTATCTCAAACAAACAAAAAAAGATATCCGTAAATTTTTTGTTTTAAAATATAGCTTCTATCTATATATATAAAAGAGTACTTCCTGACTGACTGACTGAGGGGGTGATTCATCATCGCCCAGACCAAACCCCTAGACCTAGAAGCATGAAATTTTGTGACAATGTTCTTTCTATGATGTAGGCATCCACTTCCACTAAGAAGCGATTTTACAAAATTCGCCCCCAAGGGAGGGGGAGGCAGGGCCGAAACTAGGATTTTTTTCACCCGGGGCAAGGAGGGATTTTGGCGCCCCCCCCACCAAGAAATTAAAATTTCAAAGGAAATTTTACAAAATTTTTATGGCCATTTTGTTTTCAACTGCATTCATAAGAAGTAAATATTGAATTTATTCAAATTTTTGATAAATTTACAGATTTTGAAATGTATTATTATTGCAGCGGTTCGCTATGCCAAAATAGCGATAAAGAACTGCCCTTACTGCCAGTTGGCGGAAAAACTGTAATATGGCAACCTGCCAAGAGGGAGAAACACACATCTCTCTCTCTCATCATTAGTCTCAGTCTGTGCTCTGCTTCCGCTGGTATCGTCGGCCGTTGGGTCGTTCGTAAATGACTGCTTGTACCGAAATGTTTACTTACTTATCTTTAATTTAATGTTTATTGTTTTATTTATCTTTTATTAAACAATGTTAATATTTAATTGGCTGGTGTTTTTTGGTTAAATATGTTTGTAAATTTATTTTCTGACTCAAAATTTATCGGCATGCAAAACGCACGCCGAATTGGTGACCGCGGACAATCTATTTTAATCTTTCAAAATTAGCGAAATCCAGCCTTAATTAATTTAAAATATGAGGGTAATTTATTAATTAATTTAAAATATAGGATTATTTATAGATTCTGTTTATTTATTTTTACTTCGCGGCAACCGTGTGCACGTGTTATATATCTCTACCTGGAGGAGTGAGTGCCATTCATCATAAATAAAAGTATGTGTTCATTTTATTTCTATTACTTTGTGATTGGTCGATTATTTTTATAATTATCTTTATATCAGCAAAAAAAAAAAAAAAAAAAAGGCGTTATATATATTAAATATTGTAAATTGCTACGTGTTTGATAATTTCTGTAAATTTTGTGCAATTTTCTATTTACATTTTGTGCAATTTTCTATTTACACCTACTTTAAAACTTGGTATGTGTACTGATATCCTCTAAGTTTTTGACTAAAAATTTATTTTACCTCTCCTTTAAATTGATATTTTCATTATGACTGGTGAAAACACACAAAATAGTACTGCAGGTACAGAGTCGCAGGTATCGCATGTCTCTGTAAAAATCCCTCCCTTATGGAAATCTAACATTAAACTGTGGTTCATTCAGGTAGAAAGCAACTTCGCGCTTGCTAAAATTACCCAGGATTTAACAAAATACAACCATCTTATTGCCTCTATAGATCCCGAAACCTTATCCACAGTATCGGATATTTTGTTTACCCCACCCGCTACAGATAAATATGAAACTTTAAAAAATAGATTAATAGCTGAATTTTCTGCTTCAGAAACAGAGCAGGTCCGCCGGTTGATTTCCGGACTTCATTTGGGCGACGATAAGCCGTCCCATTTACTACGAAAGATGCGAGAATTAGGGGGTTCAGGAATAAATGATGATTTCCTAAAAACTTTTTGGTTGCAAAGGCTGCCATCTGAAATACAAGCTATTTTGTCCATTAGCTCCGAATCGCTGGATAATTTAGCCAAAATGGCAGACAAAATTTCAGAAGTCCGTACTTCTCCACCAGAAAACAGCGTCTTTGCCGTTGGGCAGTCCAGTGTAGCAGCCACTGAGGGTATTTCTCCACTAAGCGAGTTTAACGCAATTAAAGGCGCAATCGCCGCCCTCAGTAAACAAGTCGAACATCTTTCTCGCGATCGATACAGAGTGCCATTTCATCGTGACAGTTCCAAACACCGCGATTTTTCTCGTGGACGCTCCCGTGATGGTAAAAGAGATTTTTGTTATTATCACAAACGGTTTGGGAAAAATGCAAAAAAATGCCGATCACCTTGTTCCTATTGCCCTACTACTACCGATCAGGAAAACTCTCAGTAGCGGCTGTCGATCGAGATACATCGACGGCAGTCGCACAGTCATATCGCCTGTACATTTATGATAAAAAATCTAATTTTAAATTTTTGATCGATTCAGGCTCTGATGTATCTTGTAT
Organism: Salticus scenicus; assembly: GCA_963930645.1. Taxonomy (NCBI): domain Eukaryota; kingdom Metazoa; phylum Arthropoda; class Arachnida; order Araneae; family Salticidae; genus Salticus; species Salticus scenicus. The sequence goes on along the minus strand of OZ005654.1, from coordinate 102,962,355 downwards.
ACCTCTTCCTAAATATCTAAAAAATCTAAAGCCTGATCCCTTGCAATTATTTGCTGCTAATGATTCAAAAATTTATACTTACGGATCTAAACTAATGAATGTAGACCTAGGCCTCAGGCGAAATTTCACATGGAAATTTTTAATAGCTAATGTTCCTATTCCTATAATTGGAGCCGATTTTTTACAAAACTTTGATCTCCTAATAGACCTTAAACGACGCAAACTTATCGATAATGTCACAAAACTTACCCAACCGGGAATAATTTTAAAATCTCCAGATTATTTTTCAGTAAAACTTATTTCTGGCGATTCGGTTTACCACCAAATTCTAGCGGAATTTCCCGAATTAACAAAATTATCATCCCGGGTAAAACCTGTTAAGCACAACACAGTCCACTACATCGAGACAACCGGCCCACCAATCCATAGTAAACCGAGACGATTAAATCCAGAGTTATATGAGGCCGTAAAAAAAGAATTTCAATATATGATAGATCAAGGCATCTGTCGGCCATCTAAATCGCCATGGTCGTCGCCTCTTCACGTTGTTTCGAAAAGTTCCGGTAACATCCGTCCTGTCGGCGACTACAGGAGATTAAATTCTCGTACCGTGCCGGATCGTTATCCCATACCCCACATCCAAGATTTTTCTAATGCATTACATGGAAAAACTATCTTTTCAAAACTCGATATTGTCCGAGCTTATTTCCATATACCAGTGCACCCTGATCATATACAGAAAACTGCAGTTTGCACCCCACTTGGGTTATTTGAATTTCCGTTTTTAAATTTTGGTCTGTGTGGGGCAGCACAGACTTTCCAAAGATTTATGCATGAGATTCTAGGTGATCTTAAATTTTGCTATGTTTATTTAGACGACATTTTAATTTTTAGTACTACGGAAGAGGAGCACAAAGCCCATTTAAGAATTGTACTTGATAGGCTAAATAAATACGGACTGGCTTTAAACATTTCAAAATGTATATTCGGCGCATCAGAAATTCCTTTCTTGGGACATTTAGTAACGGGGAGTGGCACCAAACCTTTGCCGGACAAGGTTGAACCAATTATAAATTACCCACAACCAAAAACTGTTAAAGACCTTCAGAGGTTTTTGGGATTTTTGAATTTTTTTCGTAGATTTTTGCCTAATATAGCACAACATCAAGTGCATTTAACTTCTTTTCTAAAAGGGGCTAAGAAAAATGATAAAACAAACTTAGAATGGTCAGATAAGGCAGAAGAAGAGTTCCAAAAATGCAAACAATTAATCTCAACTGCAGTTTTATTGGCACATCCAAAGCCAGACGCGCAATTAATTTTACAAGTTGACGCATCAGATTTTGCGATTGGGGGATCATTATCGCAAATTGTAAAACAGGAATTACAGCCTTTGGCATTTTTCTCTCGGAAACTTTCCCAAACAGAGAAAAAGTATAGCGCATATGACAGAGAGTTATTAGCAGCTTACGCTGCCATCAAACATTTTAGGCATATGCTCGAAGCGAGACAATTTTCTTTATTCACCGACCATAAGCCCTTAACTTATGCCTTCCAACAGCGTTCAGATAGATGTTCCCCAAGGCAGGCTAGGCAATTGGATTTTATATCCCAATTCACCACAGATATTCAGCACATAAAAGGCTCAGACAACATTATAGCAGATGCACTTTCATGTATAGATTCCATAAGCATGCCAAATCCCATCGACTATACGGAAATTGCCCGAGCACAACAAACAGACCCAGAGTTAGAAAATTTAATTAAAAATTCAAAAACTTTGCAATTAAAAAAAATATTTTTATCAGATAATCAAACACATATTTATTGCGATTTGTCAACAGGCACGGCTCGTCCATACATTCCTCAATTATTCCGCAAAAAGGTATTTTTATCTTTACATAATTTATCCCACCCTAGTATTCGCAGTACTTCAAAACTTATCCGATCCCGATTTGTTTGGCAGTCCATTCGAAAAGATTGTGTCGAATGGGCTAGGACTTGCATCCCATGTCAAAAGTCAAAGATAATTCGCCATACAAAATCCCCTGTAGGTAAATTTTTAGACCAATCACAAAGATTTGAACACATACACCTCGACCTTATCGGTCCCCTTCCTCCCTCACAGGGAAATTACTATTGTTTAACTATGATAGACAGGTACACTAGGTGGCCAGAAGCAGTTCCAATACCAGATATATCTGCACAGACAGTCGCACAAAACTTTTTTACCCAGTGGGTTGCTCGATTCGGATGTCCATCCCGTATCACCACTGATCAAGGCAGGCAATTCGAAAGTGCCTTGTTTACATCGCTTGCTCAGCTGCTAGGAATTAAAAGAATTAGAACTTCACCATATCACCCTCAGGCAAATGGCTTAATAGAGGAATTTCACCGCCCATTAAAGGCAGCCTTGAAAGCCTACGACACTGATCAGTGGTCTACAGCATTACCAGTTTTACTGCTTGGTTTCCGTTCAGTCTTCAAAGAGGATCTGAGATCAACAACTGCTGAATTAGTGTATGGTAAATCCTTACGACTACCAGGTGAGTTCTTCGATCCAACCCCTGTGGATATCTCACCTAAGCAGCTGGTAGAAGACCTAAAATGCCATTTCGCCAAGGTGCGTCCTATTCAGACTTCCTGCCACGGTCAAAAAACAATTTTTGTGCATCCTCACCTCAAAATGTGCTCGCATGTGTTCCTTCGGCATGATAGTGTGCGTAAACCTCTCCAAGCACCATATGACGGACCATACAAGGTCATTTTCAGACGAGAAAAAACTTTTGACATCGAAATTAAAGGGACTTCTCACACGATGTCTATAGATCGTATCAAACCTGCTTTTATAGCTATGGACCTTTCAACCACTTCACCTCAAAGTGCTACTGTACCATCCACACCACAACCAGCCCGTGAAGGACAACAGACCCACACTCCTCCTCAGGATGCCAATACACCACCAGACGTACGAACTGTTCCAGTTGCACAGACGACCCGTACGGGCCGACCTGTTCGTCCCCCACGTCGTTACGTGCATTTTCAATGACACTGCGGAGGGAGTGTGCAGCGGTTCGCTATGCCAAAATAGCGATAAAGAACTGCCCTTACTGCCAGTTGGCGGAAAAACTGTAATATGGCAACCTGCCAAGAGGGAGAAACACACATCTCTCTCTCTCATCATTAGTCTCAGTCTGTGCTCTGCTTCCGCTGGTATCGTCGGCCGTTGGGTCGTTCGTAAATGACTGCTTGTACCGAAATGTTTACTTACTTATCTTTAATTTAATGTTTATTGTTTTATTTATCTTTTATTAAACAATGTTAATATTTAATTGGCTGGTGTTTTTTGGTTAAATATGTTTGTAAATTTATTTTCTGACTCAAAATTTATCGGCATGCAAAACGCACGCCGAATTATTATTTAACGGATGCGTGTGTGTGTCTGTATAGGACACAAATACTGTAACTAATTTATGAACTGCATGTTCGGAATTCCATGAAACCTAGTGTGCAGTTGAATTCTGACATAAACTGGTGATATCTAGTTTTTGATATATATCGCTCGACTTGCAGCACTTTTATGCCACGTTTTCTTATAGCTATATCTCAGCATCTCCAGGACGGAATTTAACAAACTTTATACATTATATGCTTGTTATGAAAAACAGAGTTTACAAAACAAAACAGAATCGCAACATGTGTTTCGTGTCGAAAAACTTAGCATGGCACTTCGCCAGGCGTAAAAATGTACAAGCACAAGTAGAGCTACAACCAGCCGATCTTTATTACGATTTTTATTTTAACGTATATGTTTTATATCTTTATAACATTTCTTGAAAGAAAAAAAAAAGATTGAAGTTGTGAATCAAAGCATTATTTTAGGGGAAAAAAGAAGAAAAGCATATTATAGAGAAAGATTTAAATTAAGCTACAGTTATTATTTTTATTTATTTTTTTATTTTTGCTGGTTTAATGATAGTTTCTTTTTTTTTTTTCCTCTCTCTTAAATTAATGGTATTTATAAATGACAATTCTAAAACAAGTAAATGTAAATTTCATATTCAATTACTTTTAAAACTGAAAATATCATCATTTTGAGAGAATTTAAAATGATATTTTGAATATTATAGTCGTTACATCAACTATACTGCAGAGAAATAAACAGAGAAATATTTAACTTTTTAATATAATTAAGATGCATAAATTAATAGATATGAACAAGTATCTAAAAACTACTCATATCCATCAAGTGCGAGATAACCGTTACCTGTCTAAATACACTGCGCTGCAAAAAAAGAAAAAAAAAAAAAAAAAAATTCGAGCGCTGATACCATTCCTGCTGATTCTCATGTAAAATGATCTTCTGAATCCGAATATGACCCCCCCCCCCCATTTTGCCCAATCAACCACCGTTTTCTCGGGACGCCACCCATTCTCTTATTGTTTGGTAGTTTTAAGGCCATAAATTTGATTTGGAGAATGGAAAAAAGTTATTTTAATACTTTGAAATAAAAAAAATATAATTTATAATAAATAATAGTAATAATTGATTAATAAAATATAAAAAATGTAATTTGTAATTTCAGTGGTGAATCCCCCTCCTCCCCCTAAATTTTCCCCTTGCTGCAAATGTTCACGTTTTAAAATTTTTCATTTCTGTAGCCACTCAAAAGACATTTAACAGTTAAAACAATCCCTTCACCCCTTTCAAATCAAATTTATAGCCATAAAATACCAGAAAATGATAAAAATAGGGGAGCGTCCCTAAAAAATGGTAGGTGATAGGGCAAAATGGGCGTCATAATCGTACTCAGGAGTTTATTTTACATAAGAATTTGCAAAAATGGCGTTGGGGCCGATCTTCATGCAGAGCAGTGCCATTTGTAGATAATCTTTTTTTAAATCATTTTCAGGAAATAAAATAGAAAGGCAGGTTCTAGTCTATGAATATTATCGGAGCCAATCCAAGAAAAACTATTATTAGAACCACTAACTTCATGGTAATAGGATTATATACACCACAAAATAAGAATATCGTTTGTTCAGAAATAATATTCTACAGCTTTTTACAGAATCTCTCATAGGCAAAAGCATAGCTTAGAGTTCAACAGAATTCGCTTCTGAGCAAATAGCCTACTTTTGCACTTTTGACAAACAATTAGCTGTGAGAAACAATGCATAATATATAGAAAAAATTAACTCCGATAAAACTGTGAAAGGGCTTGCTGATTTTGGCAATCCTAAACTATTTTCTGCCAAATTTGATCGCTAATCTCGTGATGTTACTAAACTCATCACCAATGTAGATGACAACTGGTCGCAGAGTCAATGCTTTGGCGACAAAATTGGCAACCTGGCATTAATTTTGGTGAAAAATATTGGCTTAATATTGCCGAAATTTGGAAGCTGGCATGATCTACTGTTTTCTTGCTCAGAACTAACTTCATCAAAAGTTCTACAAATCACTAATGAGAATATAAAAAGGAAAGAGTCATTACTATAATTATTGTTGACAACAGCCTGTCTACTTCTTTACGTATTACTTTATACACGATATTACAGTTAAAATGGAAATAGATGGCAGATTTCTTCACTTCCACGGAAATAGGCATTAGCGGCAAATTTTGCGACTTGGCGAAAGATTTCGCAATTTGGCACCCAATTTTGGCGAAAAGTTGTAATTTAGAGTAGCCAAAGTTTAGAAGATCTAACTTCAATAGAAACCGACTTGTAAAATTTTCAAGGTTAATTCAGTAGTTTCTAGAGTAGAACTATCTCGAAAAGTCTATATATCACTAGTAAGACTGGATGAGTTCAGTTTCTGTTTATACTGCAAGCTGAGCGTACATCTTTTAGTGCACTGGATTGTTTTGTAACATTATGGCCTTATTTTGACATACTTATTTTAATATTTTAATAGTCACACTTTTAATAGTCACGACGGCGCCCTGAGAATTTTTTTTTTTTTTTTCTTTTTTGCATCCTTATGAATCATAATTTCTAAAGAGCTTTCTGACGTATATACTACATATTTTCCAACCATTTACTTTTTAAAAACCTTGGCTGAAAGTCAGGAACCACTTGTAAATTACTCTTCTTCGACTGCGAGAATATTTTACCACACTCACTAACCTTAAAAGAATATAGTTAGTCTTGGAGAACACTCTATCCACCATGCTTCTCCTTGTAAATGAATTCTGTTATCTATTAATCTTCTTTCTACTTTTTTTTTCTTTGTTCAAATTGCCCTGAGTAAAAGAATTTGACTTTTTCTTTCTTTCTTTTCTTCCCTTCTTCCTTTTTTTTTTTTTTTTTACTTTGAAATTTTTTTTTTAAACTTTGAATTTTTTTTTTTTTTTTAAATGTGTAAATAAGGCAACAAACCAGCCTTTTTCGGCGCCCTTCTTCATCTGGCGCCCGGGGCAAATGCCCCGCTCGCCCCCCTCTAGTTTCGGCCCTGGGGGGAGGGGTGGGGCAAACGTGATTTCACAAAATCCTTCATATCTCAAACAAAAAAAAACAGATATCTGTAAAATTTTTGCTTTAAAATATAGCTAACACAAATGTCTAAAAACCAATTTCTGGAATTTTCGAAATTCGGTCCCCAAGGGGGGCGGGGGGTAAAACGTGATTTCGCATAATCCTATATATCTCAAACAAAAAAAAATATACGTGAAATTTTTGCTCTAAAATATAGCTAATGCAACTATCTAAAAAAAAAATTCTGGAATTTTAGAAATTCAGCCCCCAGGTGGGGCAGCAAGGGGGTGGGCTATGGAGCAAAAACAAATAGAAAGACAGTTAGGCCGTTCAAAATTTGTACAGATAGGTTTTAAATTCCTGCAAGTCGAATGGGGACATCTTCGATTGTGTAAAGTTATTAGGAGGGGCGAGAAGAAGGGTGGGGCGGTAAGGGGGGGGCTATGGGCAAAAGCAAATAGAACTATAGTTAGACCGTTCAAAATTGGTACAGATAGGTTTTAGAGGCCTGCAAGTCGAATGGGGATACTTTCGAAAGTGTAAAGTTGTTAGGAGGGCCAGGAGGGGGAGAGGAGAGAGAGGGGGCAAAAAACTAAAAATAGAGTTAGATCGTTCAAAATTGGTACATAGAGGTTTTCGATACTTACAAATCGATTGCGGATATTTTCGAATTTGTAAAATTATTAGGAGGGGCGGGAAGAAGGGTGGGGCGGTAAGGGGGGGGGGCTATGGGCAAAAGCAAATAAAACTATAGTTAGACCGTTCAAAATTGGTACAGATAGGTTTTAGAGGCCTGCAAGTCGAATGGGGATACTTTCGAAAGTGTAAAGTTGTTAGGAGGGCCAGGAGGGGGAGAGGAGAGAGAGGGGGCAAAAAACTAAAAATAGAGTTAGATCGTTCAAAATTGGTACATAGAGGTTTTCGATACTTACAAATCGATTGCGGATATTTTCGAATTTGTAAAATTATTAGGAGGGGCGGGAAGAAGGGTGGGGCGGTAAGGGGGGGGCTATGGGCAAAAGCAAATAAAACTATAGTTAGACCGTTCAAAATTGGTACAGATAGGTTTTAGAGGCCTGCAAGTCGAATGGGGATACTTTCGAAAGTGTAAAGTTGTTAGGAGGGCCAGGAGGGGGAGAGGAGAGAGAGGGGGCAAAAAAATAAAAATAGAGTTAGATCGTTCAAAATTGGTAAATAGAGGTTTTCGATACTTACAAATCGATTGCGGATATTTTCGAATATGTAAAATTATTAGGAGGGACGGGAAGGGGGTGGGGCAGTTAGGGGGGCTGTGGGGCAAAAAAAAAATAGAAATACAGTTAGGCCGTTCAAAATTGGTACAGATAGGTTTTAGAGGCTGCAAGTCGAATGGGGATATTTTCCAAAGTGTAAAGTTATTAGGAGGGCCGGGAAGGGGGGGGGCGCGGAGGAGCAAAAAAAAAAAAAAAATAGAGTTAGATCATTCAAATTTGGTACATAGAGGTTTTCGATACCTACAAATCGATTGCGGATATTTTCGAATTTTTAAAATTATTGGGAGGGGCGGGAGGGGGGGGAGCGGAGGGACAAAAACAAATAGAAATACAGTTAGGCCGTTTAAAATTGGTACAGATAGGTTTTAGAATCCTGCAAGTCGAATAGGGATATTTTCGAAAGTGTAAAGTTATTAGGAGGGACGGGAGGGGCAAAAAAAAAAAAAAAAAAAATAGAGTTAGATCATTCAAAACTGCTGCATAGAGGTTTTTGATATTTACAAATCGATTGCGGATATTTTCGAATTTGTAAAATTATTAGGATAGACGGGAGGGGGGGGGGCGAAGGGGGAAAACAATAGAAATAAGAGGTAGAGCATTTTAGGAATTTTTTCCGAAAGCAGTGAGAACCCGGTGCGACATTTTTCCTAATCAGATTTTGTTTCTATTTTTTTTTTTTTTTTTTTTCACGTGATAAAAATTAATGTATTTTGAGAATTCAGTAATTATAGTGAATCATTTAAAAATGGGGACCAGCGAAGCGGGCGTCGCCTGCTAGTATATATATAAACGTTCTTCCTGAGGGGTGATCTATCATCACCCAGACCAAACCCTTGGACCTAGAACCATGAAATTTTGTGACAATGTTCTTTCTATGACGTAGGCATCCACTAAGAAGAGATTTTACAAAATTCGCCCCCCAAGGGGGGGGAGGGAGGCAAAACGTGAATTCAAAAATTCCTTCATATCTCAAACAAAAACACAGATATCCGTAAAATTTTTGCTTTAAAATATAGCTAATATAAATGTCTAAAAACCAATTTCTGGAATTTTCGAAATTCGGTCCCCAAGGAGGGCGGGGGGGGGGGCAAAACGGGATTTCACATGCGTAAAACGTGATTTCGCATAATCCTATATATCTCAAACAAAAAAAAAAAAAAAAAAAAAAAAAAAAAACAGATATACGTGAAATTTTTGCTATAAAATATAGCTAAGACAAATATCTAAAAACCGATTTCTGGAATTTTAAAAATTCAGCCCCCAGGTGGGGCAGCAGGGAGGGGGCTATGGGGCAAAAACAAATAGAAATACAGTTAGGCCTTTCAAAATTGGTACAGATAGGTTTTAATAGCCTGCAAGTCGAATGGGGATATTTTCGAAAGTGTAAAGTTATTAGGAGGAGCGAGAAGGAGGAGGGGGGAGGGGGGGGCAAAAAAATAAAAATAGAGTTAGATTGTTCAAAATTGGTATATAGAGGTTTTCAATACTTACAAATCGATTGTGGATATTTTCGTATTTGTAAAATTATTAGGAGGTGCGGTAGGGGGGGGGGTATGGGCAAAAACGAATAGAAATACAGTTAGGCGATTCACAATTGGTACAAATAGGTTTTAAAGGCCTGCAAGTCGAATGGGGATATTTTCGAAAGTATAAAGTTATTAGGAGGGGCGAGAAGGGGGGATGGGGGGGGGACAAAAAAATAAAAATGGAGTTAGATCGTTCAAAATTGGTACACAAATGGTTTTCGATACTTAAAAATCGATTGCGGATATTTTTGAATTTGTAAAATTATTACAAGGTTCGGTAAGGGGGGCTATGGGCCAAAACAAATAGAAATACAGTTATGCCGTTCAAAATTGGTACAGATAGGTTTTAGAGGCCTGCAAGTCGACTGGGGATATTTTCGAAAGTTTAAAGTTGTTAGTAGGGCCAGGAGGGGGAGAGGAGAGGGGGGGGGCAAAAAAATAAAAATAGAGTTAGATCGTTCAAAATTGGTAAATAGAGGTTTTCGATACTTACAAATCGATTGCGGATATTTTCGAATATGTAAAATTATTAGGAGGGATGGGAAGGTGATGGGGCAGTAAGGGGGGCTGTGGGGCAAAAAAAAAAATAGTAATACAGTTAGGCCGTTCAAAATTGGTACAGATAGGTTTTAGAGGCTGCAAGTCGAATGGGGATATTTTCCAAAGTGTAAAGTTATTAGGAGGGCCGGGAAAGGGGGGCGGAGGAGCAAAAAAAAAAAAAAAGAAAATAGAGTTAGATCATTCAAATTTGGTACATAGAGGTTTTCGATACCTACAAATCGATTGCGGATATTTTCGAATTTTTAAAATTATTGGGAGGGGCGGGAAGGGGGTGGGGAGCGGAGGGACAAAAACAAATAGAAATGCAGTTAGGCCGTTCAAAATTGGTACAGATAGGTTTTAGAAGCCTGCAAGTCGAATGGGGATACTTTCGAAAGTGTAAAGTTGTTAGGAGGGCCAGGAGGGGGAGAGGAGAGAGAGGGGGCAAAAAAATAAAAATAGAGTTAGATCGTTCAAAATTGGTAAATAGAGGTTTTCGATACTTACAAATCGATTGCGGATATTTTCGAATATGTAAAATTATTAGGAGGGATGGGAAGGTGGTGGGGCTGTGGGGCAAAAAAAAAAAATAGTAATACAGTTAGGCCGTTCAAAATTGGTACAGATAGGTTTTAGAGGCTGCAAGTCGAATGGGGATATTTTCCAAAGTGTAAAGTTATTAGGAGGGCCGGGAAAGGGGGGCGGAGGAGCAAAAAAAAAAAAAAAAAAGAAAATAGAGTTAGATCATTCAAATTTGGTACATAGAGGTTTTCGATACCTACAAATCGATTGCGGATATTTTCGAATTTTTAAAATTATTGGGAGGGGCGGGAAGGGGGTGGGGAGCGGAGGGACAAAAACAAATAGAAATGCAGTTAGGCCGTTCAAAATTGGTACAGATAGGTTTTAGAAGCCTGCAAGTCGAATAGGGATATTTTCGAAAGTGTAAAGTTATTAGGAGGGACGGGAGGGGCAAAAAATAAAAATAAAATAGAGTTAGATTATTCAAAACTGCTGCATAGAGGTTTTTGATATTTACAAATCGATTGCGGATATTTTCGAATTTGTAAAATTATTAGGATAGACGGGAGGGGGGGGGGCGAAGGGGGAAAACAATAGAAATAAGAGGTAGAGCATTTTAGGAATTTTTTCCGAAGGCAGTGAGAACCCGGTGCGACATTTTTCCTAATCAGATTTTGTTTCTCTTTTTTTTTTTTTTTTTTTCACGTGATAAAAATTAATGCAGTTTTGAGAATTCAGTAATTATAGTGACTCATTTAAAAATAGGGACCAGCGAAGCGGGCGTCGCCTGCTAGTATATATATAAACGTTCTTCATGAGGGGGTGATCTATCATCACCCAGACCAAACCCTTGGACCTAGAAGCATGAAATTTTGTGACAATGTTCTTTCTATGACGTAGGCATTCACTAGGAAGCGATTTTACAAAATTCGCCCCCCAAGGGGGGGGGGGAGGGAGGCAAAACGTGAATTCAAAAATTCCTTCATATCTCAAACAAAAACACAGATATCCGTAAAATTTTTGCTTTAAAATATAGGTAATATAAATGTCTAAAAACCAATTTCTGGAATTTTCGAAATTCGGTCCGCAAGGAGGGCGGGGGGGGGGGGGCAAAACGGGATTTCACATGCGTAAAACGTGATTTCGCATAATCCTATATATCTCAAACAAAAAAAAAAAAAAACAGATATACGTGAAATTTTTGCTTTAAAATTTAGCTAATACAAATATCTAAAAACCGTTTTCTGGAATTTTAAAAATTCAGCCCCCAGGTGGGGCAGCAGGGGGGGGCTATGGGGCAAAAACAAATAGAAATACAGTTAGGCCTTTCAAAATTGGTACAGATAGGTTTTAATAGCCTGCAAGTCGAATGGGGATATTTTCGAAAGTGTAAAGTTATTAGGAGGAGCGAGAAGGAGGAGGGGGAGGGGGGGGCAAAAAAAATAAAAATAGAGTTAGATTGTTCAAAATTGGTATATGGAGGTTTTCGATACTTACAAATCGATTGCGGATATTTTCGAATTTGTAAAATTATTAGGAGGTGCGGTAAGGGGGGGGTTATGGGCAAAAACAAATAGAAATACAGTTAGGCGATTCAAAATTGGTACAGATAGGTTTTAAAGGCCTGCAAGTCGAATGGGGATATTTTCGAAAGTGTAAAGTTTTTAGGATGGGCGAGAAGGGGAATTGGGGGGCAAAAAAATAAAAATAGAGTTAGATCGTTCAAAATTGGTACACAAATGGTTTTCGATACTTACAAATCGATTGCGGATATTTTTGAATTTGTAAAATTATTAGGAGGGTCGGTAAGGAGGGGCTATGGGCCAAAACGAATAGAAATTCAGTTAGGCCTTTCAAAATTGGTACAGATAGGTTTTAGAGGCCTGCAAGTCGAATGGGGATATTTTCGAAAGTGTAAAGTTATTAGGAGGGCAGGGAGGGGGGGGGCGGAGCGGCAAAAAACATAAAATAGGGTTAGATCATTCAAAATTGGTACATAGAGGTTTTCGATACCTACAAATCGATTGCGGATATTTTTGAATTTTTAAAATTATTGGGAAGGGGGTGGAGTGGAGGGGCAAAAAAATAAAAATAGATATAGATCGTTCAAAACTGGTGCATAGAGGTTTTTGATATTTGCAAATTGATTGCGGAAATTTAGAATTTGTAAAATTACTAGGATAGATGGGAGGGGGGGGGGGCGAAGGGGGAAAATAATAGAAATAAGAGTTAGAGCATTTGGGGAATTTTTTCGGATGGCAGTGAGAACCTGGTGCGACATTTTTCCTAATCAGATTTTGTTTCTCTCTTTTTTTTTTTTTTTCACATGATAAAAATTAATGCAATTTTGAGAATTCAGTAATTATAATGATTTATTTAAAAATAGGGACTAGCGAAGCGAGCGTCGCCTGCTAGTTTTGTATAAAATTTCTGAACAGATATTTTTATCATTATTTCAAGATATATTTTTAAAATAACAGAAATGTATGAGATATAATAATAGGACACTCTCATGAATGAAAAATTTTAAAATTTATTGCTACCACTATTTTTATAAAATAATTTCAACTCTGTTTAATCATGGTATATTACTACAAATACACCAGAAGTATTTCTGCATGAAATTTGTGGTGACAGTAAAAGCAGAAATTTCTTACTTCTGAGGGTACGAACCCTGCCAATGAGTCCATAAACTAAGATGCAACAGAAATTGCTTCGGCTATCATGTGTTACTTTGAGATAATTTATAAGTATTTTCCGAAATTTTATTTTAGAAAACTGTAATATGGAATTTTATTCAGCAATAAATTGCATGTTTCATTCCAGAGAAGGACATACAATTTTAGATCAACGAGATAAATAAATTAGAGTGCTCATTCAATGGATGAAGGATTAGCTTTCAGTGATTCAAGATGAATCACATGACATGAACCAATAGGTTGCTATGTTTGGCCCTTTATCGCTATTTTGGGATATAAAATTTCAGTTCGGTAAATTATCATTATCATAGGTAACATGACAGTCCTATGACCGAAATAATTTTTTTTTTAAATAATTTTTCACATTTTAATAAATAATAAAATAACTTTTTTTCATCGTTTCCCAACAAAGTTTAAAAGTTTTTATAAAAGATAAGTTAAACTTTTAAAGAGCTAAATTTAACAACGAATAGTAATTTTTCAAAAGAACAAAAGAATATTAAACTACATAAGTAAACAAAAACATTGGCGGTTATGGACTTTTACCTAGAACAATCTCCAAACCGTTGCCATAGAAATTTATTGAAAATAAGCTGTTACAAAGGGAACCAACGCATACAGGGTTCATGTCACATGACTCATGTTGGACCATGTCAGGGTTCCCATTTATCACTCTACTTTATTTATCTCTTTGGTTCAGATGTTCCTCATATTCTAATTGTAAATCAATATAGGTGACATATCTATGCCTTTTTTTTTTTACAACAAATTTCAAACAGTGTATGGAAAAACAACGAGATAAATAAGTTAGAGTGCTGATTCAATGGATGAAGGATTAGCTTTCCGTGTTTCAAAATGAATCACATGACATGAACCAATAGGTTGCTATGTTTGGCTCTTTATCGCTTTTTGGCATTTAAAATTACAGTTTGGTAAATTATCATTATTATTAAATAACACAACAGTCTTATTACCGAAATAAATTGTTTTTAAAATATTTTTTTTTATATATTTCACATTAGAAAAAATAATAAAATACTTTTTTTTTTCATCATTTCCCACCAAAATTTAAAAGTATTTATGAAGGAAAATTAAATTTTTAAAACAGCTAAATTTAACAACAAATAGTATTTTATCAACTACTTTTTAATATTTTGTCGGTTAAATTTCGACTACACGATATAATGAAGAAGTAGTATAAAAACTAAAATGATTTAGAAAAAATAAATATTAAACTGCATTAAGTAAACAAAAACATTGGTGGATACGATATTCGCCAAATAAATCTCCAAACCGTTGCCATAGAATTTTATTGAAAATAAGCCAAGGGAATCAATGCATAGATGGTTCATGTCACATGATTCATGTTGGACCCTGCCAGGGTTACAATTTATCACTCTACTTTATTTAACTCGTTGGGAAAAACTGAAAGGTTTTATCAATGATATGTTTGTCTTTACATAAACAAGATATGAAGCTAATTATAGTTGAAAATTTAATAGTACAGTCAAACCTCGTAGAAGATTAGTTTCTGAGTTACTGATAGCATGAACTACTGATAACAAAGACAAATTTTTTATTCCCCTTGAGTTTCATGTTAACGAGGTTCGACTGTATTAATAATAATAATTTATCCCAAAAAGTTCTATTTTGAGTCATTTATATATGTATATGTTATATATACACAGGGTGATTCCGAGGTCATGGGACAAACTTGGAGGGCAGATAGAGAAACACCACAAGGATTGGAAATTGTATAGGAACCCATGTCTCCAAACGTCATTTTAACCCGTTAAGAACTGGAAGTTTTGGGCTATTGTGCACTACTTACTTACGCCTATTGTATAAATTTAAAAATCTTGCATGCTTCAAATTTTCGCAAAATCATACACAGTGCTCGTATTATTGCTATCACTGCGATAAAACACATCGATAAAAACAAAATTTATTTATTTGTGTAAATAATATTATGTAAAAACTCTTTAAAAAAAAAAAAAAAAAAAAAAAAAAGTTGCAACTTGGAGAGCTAAGCCCATATTCACGGAAATTCACCCGATTCTTAATGGGTTGGAATGACATTTGGGAACACGGGTTCCTATACAATTCTGAAACCTTGTGATGCTCTCTACCTCCCCTCCACGTTTTTCCCCTGACCTCGGAAACACCCTGTATATATGTGTTGTATACACACCCATATATATATACATACACCCTGTGGCAGAATTTTTTCCTGCTTTCTGCGACAAACCTCACTAGAGCTAATTTCTTTCTGCAAGACAATATTATTTAATAATAAATATATGCATTACTAACTAGCAATAAGACGAGATTTTTTGTTTCTAAAAATGTTTATATTAATATCAAATCTATATAAGCTTTTTTTTTTTTTTTCTCATACTAATTTTTAGTGAGAAGTAATTCTGTACCCCAGAGGTAAAGGATATCATGTCCATTTTGTTGAAAGAGTTACCACTATGTCTTTGATGCGCTACAGTGCAATACATTTGTCATGAATAAAAAAAAATGGACATAGTTTTATTTTTCATTGTTATTTCCCCTTTATAGTATCTGGATATTGATGGTTAAAGCCTCTATATAAAGGAAAAAATGCTCATAAAGGACACTAATTTCACAAAATGGACATGAAGTACTTTACCTCTGGGTTAGGGATTTATTTTATTTATTTATTTATTTTATTTTATTTTATTTTTTTTTTTTTAATTAAAGAGGAAAAAAATCGCGAATATCGTTCGTTAAAAAAAAAAAAAAAAGGAACAATCGGCGATTGATTGTTCTAAAAAAGTTTCCGATTCCCAATCTTTCTCCATCCAAGACATAAATGTCAATATTCATTTCAAACTTGCTTTAAGAGCTTTTAGAACCTGTAAGGAAATAGAATTGTTACCCCTGCACAATAAAAACTGAGTTATCACGTTTTCAGTTATCTCATAAAGGCTCATAAAGGACACTAATTTCACAAAATGGACATGAAGTACTTTACCTCTGGGTTAGGGATTTATTTTATTTCTTTTTCTTTTTTTTAATTAAAGAGGAAAAAAATCGCGAATATCGTTCGTTAAAAAAAAAAAAAAAAAAAAAAAAAAAAAAAAAAAAGGAACAATCGGCGATTGATTGTTCTAAAAAAGTTTCCGATTCCCAATCTTTCTCCATCCAAGACATAAATGTCAATATTCATTTCAAACTTGCTTTAAGAGCTTTTAGAACCTGTAAGGAAATAGAATTGTTACCCCTGCACAATAAAAACTGAGTTATCACGTTTTCAGTTATCTCAATAAATGTTGCAGAGAATATTGTTTTTCTTTCTCCAATGGTAAATGTTTCTTCGTTAAAGTTCAGAGTTTTCCGTGATTTTGTCCGAAACTCACAATATTATAGACTGAAACACCTTAGTAAGTTTCCAACAGAGAACACTTCATTTGTTTTAGTCAGATTCTTTTCGAGATACTATTGTTTATTTCGAATAATTTCAAAGACAATAATTTTAAGTTTTATTTTTTAAAGATTCTTCAGCCTTTAAAAATATTTTTAATGAAAATCAAAACACTGCATAATCATAACTTTCCTTTTCTGTCGGCATCCCTTTCAGATTGTAATTTTAACTATAGAAAAATTCAGTTAATATATACAAATATTTCTTTCTGTCCTGACTCAGTAAATTTTGATTATGCAATGCCTTGCACGTGATTTATTTATTTATTCATTTATACGTATTGTGGCATGATTCGTGTGGTTTTCACTTAAATTACATAAGTAATTGAATTGCTATTTTTACTTTCTCTTACCCATAAGGTAGAGAAAGTATTGTTTTAGGGTCAAATTTTCGAAAGTGAGTTTTTGTTATATTTACATGTTTTGAGGTCCCTGAATACGAAAATCATGTTTTTAGCGAATGGTCTGTGTGTGTGTCTGTCTCTGTGTCTGTTATCAGCATATCTCAAGAACAAATAGTAGCAGAAATTTCAAACTCGGTATTCTAAATGTGTATCATATAGGGATGCTGCACTAAGCTTTTCGTTGAGATGAAGCAAATGGTTCGTGTACAAGGACATTCAAAAGTATTCAAATACATTACGTCTATGGGGGAAATTGCAGGTAAGTAGAGTTTAACATCTATAGACTGCTCTAAACCAAATGAAACGAATATATATTTTTTGTACTATAGTCAACTGGGAAATTTTTTTTGTGTATGTAGGAGCATCGCCTCCCCCCTGGGGGAGGAAGTCCCCCCTCGCGGGAAATTAATTTTCATGATGGGTATCTTTCAAAAGTGCTCGCTAATACCTTTAAAACGAATGGTTGAACCATCGATCTGCGATAATTTAAAATAAAGTTATCGATTTTTTTCATTTTTTTTTTTTTTTTAAATGTAATATCGAGAATAAATTCAACTTTTTTTGATATTTAGTTTTATACTACTTCTTTAATATGGAAATCGTATGCATTATCAACAGAATTAAATTCTATGTAAATGTAGGTGCATTAATGAAACGGGGGGTTGAGGGGGCCCGTAGCCCCCCCCCTCACACAGAACTAATTATCATATAAAACACTTCCGAAGCCTAATTTGAATTGTTTAACATAGGTTTACATGACAGTACTCGTTATCTTACCTATTAATCTCCAACTTGTATTTATAGTATTAAATTTCAGGGTAAGAGAAAGTCGTGTGAATGACACACCAGATTATTTCTATTTTCATGAGACAAGCAATTTTATAGATTAAATATATATATATATCCAGGAATATGTTTTTTGCTGTAATTTGAAATAAAGGTAGATTCGAAAGTTCATATGAATCGGACCACGATCTCTGTTTAATTGTGTGAAACAACAACAACAACAACAAAAAAAAAAAAAAAAAAAAAAAAAGAGGGGGAGGGGGAATTATAGTAATTAATATTGGAAATTTATTTAAACAGGAAAAGCGGCTTTCTTCAAAGACCGCGCGGATAGTTTGAAACAGAAACAGAAGAGAAATATCATCAGACAACAAGCGAAAGCAAGCAAGACAGAGCGCGTCGGTCACACGCAGATCATGTGCGTAGATGGAATACAGTGCGTTAAGAAATTATAAGACCACAAGGCGTATTGTGCATTTCTGAAGAAGAGAGCCTAATATGAAAAATTTAGTTGCGTATTTAAAATTGATAAGAAAACGCATCCTATACTAATTCCAAATTTTAAAATTAAATTAAATTTCATTAAAATTTATTCATTTTTCTAAAAATTAAAGACTGTGACTGTTACGAAATTATAAGACCACCTGAGAAAATTAGCATATTATACATGACGTCAAACTCAGTATAACGCGCATGCGCCAGTATTTCGTAAAAGCATTACCTAAGAAGCAAAGGCTTAGGTTTTGAATGTGTTATCTACGATTAATTTGACGATGCCTCGAGGTAAAGAATTATCGGAGTGCGAAGTGTGAAAAATTTGATTTTATAAAGGTTCTGGTAAATCTGAAAGAGATATTGCGAGGTTAACGAACCGTTCTAAAACTACCATTCATAATGCCATAATTAGAAAAGATTATTCAAACAAAATAAAACGATCTGGTAGAAAACATATTTTGACAGCACGTGATAACAGACAAATTTTTCGACTGTCAACTAAAAGGAGTCTTTCAACTCGGGAAATTTCGAAACGATTCAGCAAGAAAACTTCATATGTAACAGTCTGGAAGAGTCTTAAATTAAATATTAATACGAAATTTATGAAAATGAAGAAAAAAAAAAGTTATTGAAATGCCATTGAGAAGAAAGATTAAAATGGGCTAAAAGTGTCATGTCATGGAATGATGAGTGGAAACAAATTATATTTTCTGATGAAAAGAAATTTAACCTTGATGGTCCCGATGGTTACAAACACAATTGGCATAACTTGAGGAAGGAACCAAAAGAATGCTTCAGTCAACAAATGGGTGGAGGATCAGTAATGATTTGGGGAGCTTTCAGTTATGAGGGGTTGCGTGATTTGCAGCAGATTTCGGGTCATATGAACTCTACACAATATCAGTCTATGCTATATGATCATATGATACCGTTTGGATCTTTATTAGGTGGTGCTAATTAGAAGTTTCAACAGGACAATACTGCTTTTCATACATCTAAATCCACACAGGAGTGGTTTAAAAAAGAAAAAATTAATGATTTGATATGGCCAAATCGAAGTCCAGACTTGAACCCCATGGAAAACCTATGGGGTATATTATCTCGCAAAGTTTATGCTAATAATAAACAATTTTCATCTGCCAATGAACTGGAAGTAGCCATTGTAAAAGAATGGTACAATATTTCTATAACTGAACTTAATCACCTGTTTAATTCAATGAAAAACAGAGTGTTTGAAGTCACCAGGAAAAATGGAGGACCAATATCAAATTAATTTTTTATACAATTTTGTTTTTTGACAAGTGGTCTTATATTTTCTTAACAGGTTATTTTTCACTTATTTCTAATATATATTTTAATTAAACACTTATCGCATTATGTCAAGTTATTGCAAACTAATTATAAAAAGATATGGAGCAATACGTAATTTTATGTGTTTAAATTATGATTAGAATCTTTATTTTTCTTATAATTTACAAAATTAAAGTGGTCTTATAATTTCTTAACGGACTGTATTGCTGTTGTCCTATACGCACGCAGCGTTCGATGCTTTTCTGCCGTTGTTGCATTGCTGTAACCCTTTAGTACCTTTCTGCAGAAAGAAACGAGCAGCTTCTGTGAAAACGTAACTTATACTGCAGAACAATTATAGCGCAAGCAATTGCACTAATTTTTTTTTCTTTCAGATTTTTTTTGTTCCTAAACGAAAAACCTTTCTGCAAAGACTCGATGCCGTTCTGCGACAATATCGCCGTATCGCCGCGTTTCTGCCACGGGGTACATACATACAGACACATAAAATCTAGTTTAAATTACAAATATAAATGTATAATATTTTTATAAATAAAATAAAATAAAGGCAGTATTGTTTCTATTATTTATTTATTTATTTATTATTATTATTGTTCGCATTCTATGATTTAACTATTTAATAAAATCGTATACGTAATTTGTAGTGGCTGTGTCTTGCAAATCATGATAAATAGAAATTTATACAAAAATGCAGATAGTCATACACTTTTTAAATTGATGTACAGTCGGGGAAAAAAAAAAAAAAAACGCAACACTCAACGTAACTTCGTTGCTAATCGATGTAGAAAAATGTAATAGGTATCATTCGACGGGGAATTGTAAGTAGTTTCAGAAAAAAAAACTGAAATTTTGAATTGGGGGTCGTCTACATATTAAAACGCGCACCAACTTTGATTTTTTCAATGGTAATGCCCCATTTTTATTTTATATTTGAATTGAATTTCTGGGATCGCGACAACTCGAAAAAGTATATTGGTTGTATATTTTACTTATTTTTTTCACAGAGTTATAAGCGTTCAAAGTTTGAAGGTGCGCTGCTATCGACAGCGTTACCAGTACAAATACTGCAATCGATTTTTAACTAACTTCTCGACTAGCTAGACATTTGAAACTTTCAGTATAGCTCAGAACACGGTGACAATACATTTTTAATGCTTTTAGTCAACTGTTTCAGGTTTCTACTGTCTTCAGCAGCGTTTATATGATTCAACAGAAAATTTATCTAATTAACTTTACGACTAGCTAGACATTTGAAACTTTCAGAATAGTTCAGAACACGGTGAAAATGCATTTTAAAAAATAATTTTAGCCAACTATCGGTCGCGGAAATATTAAGACTCTTTCATGGCCCATGCGATAAACTGCCAAATTAAATTTGAAACATTTAGCTTTATTCAAGGTCGTAGATAAGGGAAGAGTATTTAGTTATTTTAAAAACTCAGAAAACTTTTGCAGATTTGTTGAAACATATTTTGATTATATTTCATTTTAATCACTTAATATTACGTACTAAATATTGAATCTACTCTGAAATTTTTATCTGGCTACGATCTTGGCTGTATTAAAGGCAAAATTTTTACAATTGTTTATGAATTACACCAGCGAAAAGCATCTGAAATACTTTATTCCTTAGGCTGAATTACCGTTTGGTCTCATTGTGAGCATCAATTGCCAAATGTTCCAAATGGCATGACAGTTTTCTAATGAAGAAGTTCTCACATTCGGTTACTTATTAAATTATTCTTCCGATTCAACTTTTTAAACAACATTAATTAATAACTATTCAGAAAGTCGAGTGGAGTCAATTCATATTTTTAAGTATGAAATTACAAGAAATGAAAATGACATAAGTGGCTTTAAGTAGAGTTTAAAGGAATAAATACAAGGCAAATTCGTTCGAATGTCAATATGAAACGCACACATCATATAAATACATACTCATAAACATGGGTTCCCTAAGAATTACACACTCACATAATATATACGCATTAGACAAACATATTGTTGCGCACTCGGGGCTCGTGAATTTTCTGTGAATGAAAGACGAACCTGGCAGAGGTTAAAAAAATTATTTACAGAATATTTCGGAAGATTACAGGTCTGTTAAACCCAGTATCTACTTGAGTTTCACCAGAAAACGCAGCTTAAATAACAGCTGAACATAAAAATCACGGCACAAACGATACCAAAGTCATAACATACAGAAATAGGCTGCAATTCAATGGTAGAGATTTAGTCAAGCAGAACTTTCTATTCCGTAAAGTCTTAACGAGAAACTCCACTCAGTGGTCAGAACGGGACCCCTTTTATAGCTTGCCATTAATCCTGAATTTTACAGTAACTTCCGTAATAATCGAGTTACAGCTTGGACAATGGGTCTATCGATAATAAAGGTTATTTCATCAAGGTCGCCAAAATAGTTGACAAGGTGCGATAAAGTCGTCAATTTCATCGCCGTCCATTACGTGCTCTGAAACAAGCTAGAAATGCGAAAAAATGATATTTTATAATGTGATTAAACCTCTTAGAATGAAATCACATAAAAATAACTAGTACTATTTAGAAATCTGTAACACTATATTTACATCTATGCATAACACGCACGATTTTTATTGATCTGTTAAGAAATATATTCATTATGCATACGTATTATATTTATGAAAGCACATACATAACCTGCAAAAAGGAGTGATACCTCATAAAAAACAATACCATTGTAAAAGTCACCCCGCCCAGCAAAAACTCTTACCTTTCTTAAGCAGCCAAAAAAAAAAAAAAAAAAAAAAAGGATTCATATCAAATTTCGCCTCCGCTATTGAATCCCGGGTACTTAATGCCTAGCTTAATGAAGGTCTGACAATAACACTGCATGTATCTTTCTAATAAATCCTAATCTCTTTCAACATTCTTTGTTGTCTGTGTTAGTTTTTTCGCTGCATTATAAAGTTGTACGGCGGTGTGTGTCCCCTATGTAGAAGTTTTAATTAATAAAAAATTTAGTTAGTAAAGATTAAAATATTATTACGCACCCACGCAATCCTCATTAAGCTAGGCGTTGAGTACCCGGGATTCAATAGCGGAGGCGAAACTTGATATCAATTCTTTTTTTTTGGTTGCTTAAGAAAGGTAAGAGTTTTTGCTGGGCGGGATGACTTTTACAATAGTATTGTTTTTTATAATATATATGTATACGTAAACCCTTGTTTTTTTTTTTTGTTTTTTTTTTTTAAATCTACTTTGACTCACCCTAACTCGAGATCCTAAATTTTCAACGTCACCAATGAACAGATTGAAGCGCCTAGCGGGAATTCTAGCCTCTTTCGAGGCATGAAAGTAGTAGAGATCTTTAACCCTTTCAGGGGCAAGCATATTTATTCATTTAAAATCAAAAGCCGCCAGAATTTATCAACAATATTGGAAGAAAAGAAATAAAAGAAGTTGTTCTTGTAAGTTAGAAAAGAAAAGTTTTATAAAAACCATTTATGGGGCCAGTTTGTTCAACTTTGAATTAAAATTTACGGTTGCACCATGCAACCGGCGCCCCTGAAAGGGTTAATTTATTTTTAGCCCCCCCCCCTTTTTTTTTCATACTGCTTTTTTTATAAGAATATTTTTTACTTATTTTATCGTTATTATATATTATAGAAAATTATTCTAAAAATGAAGTGGTAGGAAATAAAGGCAGGGCTAAATGTGCTCCGTAATAGATAAAGGAACTTGGCGAATCTGACATAGCAATTTCAAGGTTCGTATGCTTCCACCCTTTTGTAAAGATTCTTCCACCACAGTATATATGTAATAAAACTTTATTGGCATCTATGGTAACCCGTTAATTAATTGTTAATTTGATGAATTACTGCTTTATCAATGCTGACATTTCATGTTTTCCTGATAAGGTGCTAAACATTTTCCCCCTTCGACGATGGACTAGGAAGAATAACTAAGTTACCGTATAAAATACATTAACCAAACTGATACTGAGAAAAATTTGGCGACTTTTGTACTATCATTTTGCTAATTTTTTAACTGATATGAACTTTTTAGATAATTTTCTCAAGGGTGATTTCCCCTTTCTTCCTTCCCATGTTATTTTATGCGAATTTTTATGTTTTATTTTATAAGGACGTGTCATCCAAAAGTGAAGTTTTTAAAATAATTTTTTTAATGTTATTCTTCGAATGTTGTATTTTAGCTTAAAGAACAATTAAAAAATTTAAGTAAATATTTCTTGAATTGGAAATTGGATTATTAAGTTTACTTAATGAAAGAAAATATTCAAATTTATTTATTCAAAACAATTGCTCATTAAGCTAAAAGGCGACAAGTTTTAAGAGTAATATCCAGAAAACATAATCCGAAAAACTTCTTTTTTCAACGAGACATCCTTATAATGAAAAGCAATAAAAATCCAGTAGGATAACATAGGAAAGAAGAAAGTGCGAATCTGACGGTTTCCTTTTTAAATTTTCAGATAAATGAATTTTACAGATATTTTATTATATAAGGAAGATATTTTATTTTATAAACTAGGGGGATCTGGCCCTGCTCGCTCCGCTCACCAACCCCCGAGGGAGGATTCGCCTCCCCCCGACTCACTTTACCTATTAACACACGCAGAGCTCAGCTCGCCTATTCGCTGCTTTTTTTCACCTAAAAGGAATATTAATAGTGTATATTACAAGACAAAAACAGAAAAATATTTTTGAAATCCTGATATTCAATGTCAAATTGAAATGTATAATATTTATATTTTTTTTTTAATAGAAAGAAATTTATAATATCTAGACCATTTTGCATTCCCGCTTTAGTATATAACCCTTTTTATTTCTTTTTCGCAACCTTAGATCCGGACCACGGTACCCCCAGTCGGTAGAGTGCTGAGCACGTAAGTGGAAGATTGCGGGTTCGGTTCTCGAGCTGGCCAAATCCCGTCGTGTACAGTTGGTAACAAAAGTCTCCGAACACTAGCAAAAAGTCCTATATAAAAAGAGCACACTTAATACAGTTTTATTAAATAAATCCTTGTCGAACCCTGTTTTTAGACTGACTATGAAAAGGATTCCACAAGGATTTATTTATCAAAACTGTATTAAGTGTACTTTTTTTATATAGGAATTTTTGCTAGTGTTCGGACACTTTTGTTACCGACTGTACACTAATGGTGGCTGGTGCACGTAAAATTTGTCGTGGCCGCAATATCCTCCATGTTCCATCAAAATTATACCTCTGGGGGCCACCGAAGCGAGGGAGCTATCCCCTTCATGTAAGACCAAAACTGTGGTAGCATGTCTCCGGAACATCCTTAGGGGAAGGGGTGCGTCCCAGACCGTCGCCAATTATCCATAGCGCAGTAATGGTGCGACGTTAAATCCAACCTAACTGCCTACCTACCTACCTACTTACATACAACCATGGATCATAATATTATTTTCCCGTGTAAAATGACTTCATAACCGAAGAACAACGTCACTGGGAGAAATTTTTTTTCAAAATGGCAAATAGAGTACGTTCATAAACTTGCCGTTTTTAGTTAATAACTTCTTTCATTAAAATGATAGAAATTTCTAAGCAGCTGAAATGTCTTCCTTGGAGTATTCGGGACACATTGATACCTATCATGACACGAAGGACCCTACCCTCCGTTAAAAGATGCTGTCGCAGACAAATAAATTTGACCCCAGTGACAGTACCTTTTTTTTAATGTGTTGAGATAGAGGGCTTTGCCCCCTGCTCGCTCCGCTCACCAACCCCCGAGGGAGGCTTCGCCTCCCCCCGACTCACTTTACTTATTAACACATGCAGAGCTCTGCCCGCCTATTCGCTGTTTCCTTTCACCTAAATGGAATATTAATAGTGCATATTACAAGACAAAATCAGAAAAAATATTTTTGAAATCCTCATATTCAATGTCAAATTCAAATGTATAATATTTATATATTTTTTTAATAGGAAGAAATTTATAATATCTAGACCATTTTGCATTCCAGCTTTAGTGTATGACCCTTTTTATTTCTTTTTCGCAACCTTAGATCCGGACCACGGTACCCCAGTCGGTAGAGCGCAGAGCTCGTAATTGGAAGATTGCGGGTTCGGTTCTCGAGCCGGCCAAAGCCCGTCGTGTACACTAATGGTGGCTAGTGCACGTAAAATTTGTCGTGGCCGCAATATCCTCCATGTTCCCATCAAAATTATACCTCTGGGGGGGGCACCGAAGTGGGGGAGCCATCCCTTTCGTGTAGGACCAAAATTGTGGTGGCATGTCTTCGGAACATCCGTAGGGGCGCGTCCCAGACCGTCCCCAATTATCCATAGCGCAGTAATGGTGCGACGTCAAACACATCCTACCTAATTATCTACCTACCTACAACCTGGGATCATATTATAATTTTCCCGTGTAAGAAAATTAATTTTCTAAAAGCAGAGAAAAAAAGTTGATATTTATTTTCTTTCTTTTTTAAATCTATGGTTTCGGACCGCGGTACCCTAGTCGGTAAAGCGCCGAGCATGCATTGGAAGATTGTCGATTCGATACTTGAGCCGGCCAAAGACAGTCGTGTACACTAATAGTGGATGATGCACATAAAATCTGTCGCGACAGCAAAGTCCTCCGTGTTCCCATCCATGCTATTCATCTAGGGATCACCAAAGCGGGGGGGGGGGGGGATCATCCCCTCCGTGAAGGATCAAAATTCTGATGACATGCCTCCGAAACATCTCTAGGGGTGCGTCCCAGACCGTCGTCAATTACCCATAGCTGTGTACTGGTGCGAGGTTAAATCCAACCTAACTGCCTACCTACCTACCTACATACAACCATAGATCATATTTTATTTCCCCGTGTAAAATGACTTCATGACCGAAGAACAATGTCACTGGGAAAAACTTTTTTCAAAATGGCAAATAGAGTATCTTCATAAACTTATCGTTTTTAGTTGATAACTTCTTTAATTAAAATGATAGAAATTTCTAAGCTGCTGAAATGTCTTCCTTGGAGTATTCGGAACACATTGATACCTGACATGACACGAAGGACCCTGCCCTCCGTTAGAAGATGCTGTCGCAGACAAAAAAATTTGACGCCAGTGACAGTAACTTTTTTTTAATATGTAGAGAAATATTCAGCACTTAAGGCTGAAACAATAAAAGTACATTCACTTTAACCGTGAAAAGAGAAATTGCGGAATTGATGTGGCTTTATGGGCTGCCCTAACAACTTTACGCCCAGGAGAAGCATGATTGGATATATCTGAGCCAGGAGCCATAAAGTTAAAAATAAATCTCTAAAACTTAATTAGATAGTGATAATTTAAATAATAGGCGAAGAAAGCCTAAAACTTGAGGCACCTCACCATGGACGAAAATTTGAAAAATTTAGCGTTCAATTTCCCCACTTTTGTTCACAAATGTAAATTACAAATTCTTGCGTAAATATAATTTTTTTTTTTTTTTTTTTTTTTTTGGTTTAAATATACCGAGACAATGTCTTCCGTTACTCTTAAAGGAATATAATTATATGGTAACTTTTATAGCATGTTTCCATGATTAATGATAATTACTCATGGAAACATACTAGAAACTACCAAAAAGGAAGAAATTGTGTCGGTAGACACCATGTATTGACAAAAATCTATACGTGATAAAGAAAAACTGGCTTCATTTTCGGCTTCGACACACCAATAAACACATGTATCAGCTAAATTTATCAAACCGAATTTTACCAAAATTATTTTTATAGACCCGTGTAATTAATTTATGCTCTTCATTAGATTAAATTCTTGCCTAAAACTGTGTTTTTCTTTTTCTTTATTTAGTATTATGAACCGATTTTTTTTTTTTGGTAATAATATAATTCAATGATTTTTTTTTTTCTTTTTCAAAAGTTAAAAGTAGTAACAATAATGTTTAATCAAACTGACGTTCAGCTTTCTGTCTTTAAAATTCATGGAATGCGTTTATTGTTTTATTCTTGTTTCTGTAAGTATAATAGAAAATGTATAAACACTTTCATGACCGCTGACGTGAATTCACGTCATTTGAAAATCTGTAACTGCACCAGTAAGCGTTTCTTTAGGTTACATAGGGTACATTATTGCTTAACAATACACCTAATATTCACATTTAAACAATCCATTCAAATACTTTGATTAGAAAGAGTCTAATTATAATGTATACCCAATTGTTTTATAAATATAAATACAGAAAACATTGATTTAAAATAATGTAATATACAAGAATAACGCCCACAGGTGGAGCTAATTGTCAAAAAGAAAAAACATGCGGTCGCAAAAGTTTTAATAAAACAAATGCTTCGTATGGACATTTTTCATACGCCTACTGCGGTTATCAAATAAAAATTGGGATATAATATGTTTTTTAAAAGTTTTTGAACATGTTAAACATAAAAGTTACAGCTTTGAGTGGAGTTACAGAAACATGCATATAATCATAGATGGCAACATTTTAATTTATTCCAGAGTACTTTTAAACCCGCTTTTATTTCACATCACTTTATTTATAGAAAATTTTTCTCCAATATACAGCTTCGATAAAGTAAGAAAAAATTACTCTTAACACTTTCCCGACCGTTGACGAAGATTCAAGTCATTTGAAAAATCTCTAACTCTACTTGTAGGCGTTTCTTCCTCAATTTTAATGTTATTTATTTTTTAGAAATATACCCAATATTCATATTTGTACTATCAATATACTTTGGATATAAATGCTTTGATTAGAAAGAGTGTAACTATAATGTATATCCATTTGCAGAGCTGCCAACCTAATCCGGCAAATTGTTTGTACCGCCCCTTTTTCTACGCCACTTCATTTTTAGAGTACTTGTTTACTTAATTCATCGTAAATATATTTGAAGATAATTTCTCTAAAAATTAAGTGGTGTAGAAAAAGGGGGCGGTACAAACAATTTGCCGGATTAGGTTGGTAGCTCTGCATTTGTAATATAAATGTGAATACGGAACTTTTTTTCCGAATTTGTAACTGGGAAGAATAACGCCCACAAGCGGACCATACTGTGAAAAAGACAAAATCATGTGTTCACGAAAGTGTTACAAAATAAGAGGTATGGAATAAAGGCGGGGCTAAAAATATTCCGGCATAATTTAAAATATTGTCATCTATGATATAATGGTCCCGCCTGTTACATTTATATTTCAAGACTGGTTCATGAAAAACATCAACACTTTTTTTTTTCTAATTCTGTTTCATAAGAAAATGTAATAAAAAAAAAACAAATATTTACTGCTAACTTATACGAAATATATTTGTGCATTGAAGAGGAGAGTTTATTCTTATATTAATTCTAGATGTTTTGCGACACATAAAATAAGGAGCGTACTCCCCGCCCATTTTCAGCACACTTTCAGTGCTCAGAAATTTTCCCTTTTTTTGCTACAACTATTTTTATCTTTATCCTTTTTAAACACAATATACTACTATAAAAGTACTGTAAAGTGTTTTATGTGAAAATAGTCATAGGAAAAAAGCAGATACTTCTGAACCCTGAAAGTAATCTGAGAAGAGGGCGATGAGTACGACCGCCTAATAAAATACAAATTTCTGTCCATGGGTTGAGCTAGAGATACATATATATATATATATTTTAATTATCGAAATAATATTCTTTCTTCGAAATACATATAAATCTGCTGACTCCATTGTTTTTATTGAATTCAAATAAAATACTTACCAATTAGGCCACTGAGGAACCAATTAGTATGTCAAAAATATTGAAAAACATTTATATTTAATTCAAAATCTTAGTAGAACAATTTCTGTTAATTTTGTTTACTGCATCATCAGTTTATTTATAAATATCGCTTTACCGCAAAATGTACCCAATATGAAAAAGCGAGGAAATTTGCATGAATTGCATTTTTTTTTTTTTTTTTTTTTTTTTTACATTAAGCGTTTTTAAAACTTTCTAACAATTCTTAAGAATGAAGAACCTTGGAATGAATATTATCTGAATCAGTTTAACTGTTGATCTGACGGTCTATGTGTCCGTCTGCCTCCCTCAGCAACCGTTAATATTTTCAGAATTTCTTAAAAATGATGCAAGTTATTCACTATGGAAGGTTCCTATTTAAAACGACAATAATAGGCTCTGTACTAGAGGTCTGTACGGGTCGGGCTTGGGATCAGTTTTTTTGTGTATACTCGGGCCGGGCCTGAAGGAAATTTTTTCCGGGCCGTGTCGGCCTTTTCTGGTTTTATCGTTCTTCTGGTCTTTTCTGGTTTTTCTGAATATTTTTCTGGTTTTATCGTTAATCAACGAAAAAGGAAAATGATAAAATATTTCTTCAGTCATTTATTTCACATAATTTTACAGGCTGGTATATCACATAAAATTTTATTTTGTTAAAAAATGTCTGTCACTTCAATTTAATTGCTTATCAGTCTGTCTGTTCGTGATCTGATTTTCCGCAAATATTTTTAGCATGTCTAGAAATTAATATATTTTATTTCAGGTAATATTAAATGGTTTCCTATTCAAAATACTATGCATGTCACTACTAGTTTGCGCACATGTTCAAAAAAAAAAAAAAAAAAAAAAAAATTGGATACGTTACTGTATATAAGGCTTTGCGCCCTGTGGTCTGTAGAGTTTGGGTGGTATGAAGGCTATAAAAATCCTGCCGCTGTAACGTTTTCTCTAAACTCCTTTTCCTTTCCTCCAGCGCACTGAATGAAAGTAGCATCATTTTCAGCATTTACAAAAGCATCTTTTCTGTAAAATATGGTTGGATTACCATTAAAATTTTGTTTACCGGATCACATGAAAGATTGGTATATATTACGGTACATAAAAGGAAATGGTTGAACGTGCATTTTTAGTAGCAATAACCATTTTAAATACCGTTCTATATTGTTTGATGAGTGCTAATATTTTCGATTTTACTTTCTGTCTATCTTTGTGCCTTCTGTACGTCTGTAATAATGAACTTTTGTTTATATATAATTATCTTGTAAAAGCTCAGCAGTTTTGTTAAAGAAGATTCTATTGCTTCGCTATATAAAACCTCTGCAAAACACATACTAAAAATCTTTTTCATAGAAAGACATGCATTTTTTTAAATTTTTCATATTTTTGAATCGGGCCGGGCCGGGTAAACAAAGCTTTCGTACGTGCCAGGCCGGGCCCGGGCCTTAAAATTCCGGCCCGTACAGACCTCTACTCTGTAC
The DNA here is from genome assembly GCA_963930645.1 of Salticus scenicus. Classification (NCBI taxonomy): domain Eukaryota; kingdom Metazoa; phylum Arthropoda; class Arachnida; order Araneae; family Salticidae; genus Salticus; species Salticus scenicus. The sequence goes on along the minus strand of OZ005654.1, from coordinate 102,931,690 downwards.
AACTGCTTCGTGTACACAGACACACACACACAAAAAGGATGAAATTCTGTCTATGACAAAATTTAATTTAGTACACAGGACTACTTATATTTGTATTTTAACATCCTTTCAAATAAATAATAAATATATAAAATAAATAATAATAGAGGTCGCTTAGTAAAATTCTTAAACACATATTCAAATAATGTATTGATTTTTAATTCCAAATAAATTAATATAATTTGAATGCATTACCCTCATAACACATATGTCCATATTACATTCATATTTCATCCATTGTGTCAGAATTACGTCTGTATTTTGAACGTACAGTCGGCTGCAAAGCTTTGTTAAATAAATCCTTGTCGAGTCATGTTCTTAATCAGTCTAAGAACATGATTCGACAAGGATTTACTTAGCAAAACAGTCTTAAGTGTACTTTTTAAATATAGGAATTATTGGCTAGTGCTCGAATAATTTAGCAGCCGACTGTAGATCTCCAACTCAAACATGTTCAGAATCCGTGAAATTTTCGACGTAGACATATCTACGAAAAACGTGGAAAATATAGACGTCAATTACGGTACATAAAGGGAACGAAATTTGAACTAATCCAATTTAAGTAAATACTGAAACTAAAACTATACTTTTCCGTCGCCATTTTCTGTATGTGATTACCAAATCTAGGGAAGTTTATTGTTTACAAGATTAAATTTCGCAGAATGAAACTATTATTTCTCATTTACTATTTTGTATATAATTTGGTCATGGGAATTCTCAACTTTCGTTAACTGTGTGTATGTTTCTTGTTGTCATGGCGTTGTTTTATTTTTATTCTGTCTGGTGAAATTTTCTTACATAATGAATAGTTAAATAATTTTCTATTTTTTCGTGGTGCTACGCATGAAAGTGTATTTATAAAATAAATAAATTGAATTATATATAGTATTTATAATTTAAATTAATCTTGGGAACACTGAAAATTTCCCATCATAGAATGGAAAGTTTACCCTATTATAAAATTTGCTAATATATAAAAGACCATAAGACTATTTTGTTTGTATTATATATACACATTTCTTTTCAGTTCAGTTAAAAAATATTTATATTATTTTGATACGAATTAAAAAAATATATATAAGTACGATTATAAATAAATATAAATTTTAAAAATATGGATATATGGATCTTTTATTTTAATCTGCTTAATGAAATTGACACAAATTAGTACATAGTTTGATTTAAGAGTACTTATTGTTTAATATATAAATTTAACCCATTGTATCCCAATTTATTTATTTTGCTCAAATTTGAGAAAAAATATATTTTTTAAGTTTAATTAAACCTAAATAAACTAAATACAACAAAATTAATAACTATATATATATATATATATGTTTTTTTATAAGAAATCTTATCCACCTTGTACGCAGGACATTGCAATAAAGAGGATGAAATTTGCACTTATATGTTTTAGTATTCTCTTCAATTGTGAAAAGTGCTTTCCAAATATAAAGTTTTGCTTCATCTGTATAATACTTTCTTATTTACATCATAGTTCTCCAGAAAAAATTTTCAACCACAAAGAGAAGATTAACCACGCCCCCTAATGTAATGATTAAACAAATATTCCAGATGGAGGAGGCGGAAGGAGTGAGACACATAACACGCTAGCAGAAGCTTATATATACCATTAAACATTCCAGCTGACAAAATATTCGCACCAAGCAAATTCTGATTTCTATATACTGTTTTTCAGCTGTCCTTTAAATAGGACAATGGGATAAAATGGGTTAAACTGTAATTACACATGCTATATTTCTCTTAAGGTTTTTCTTTCTTTTCCATTAAGTAATAAGTGTAGAAAACTGACTTTTAGTACTTTAAATCTATGTGCTAAAAATTCTCTCTGAATATATGCATATATGTATGCTATGTGCACACGAATAATCAAAACAATATTTGTACTGGTGAGCATGAATCTAAAAAATGCAAAAAATCCTACGTGGCAGCAATTACTAATATATATGTATGTATGCCACATGTATTGCCAAAAAAATCATCACTGAATGCATGCAATTACATTAATCTCTGTCACACACATATGAATGCTTTATGCCAAAGCATTGATCATGTGCAAAAGGAAATAACTTAGTAACACATCCCCCGCCTCCCAGTTTTGAATTCTTATCAAAAGCACTAATTATCAGCTTTTTATAAATACTAAATACATAAAAAAAAAAAAAAAAAAAAAAAAAAGCAATTTAATAACATTAATCATAATTTGAAAAACATGCGAATTCAAAATTAATTTCAAATTTGTGTAATCTTTTGTTTTTAAAATATCATTACAAACATATATGGCAAATACACAAAATATGCTTCTATTATATACATAAATATTTAGACACTAACATTAATTTACTAAAAGTACCATTAAATTGCTTATAAAATAAATTTGTATAAATAAATTACTTCTAAAATATTTTACAATCACAGTTCCCTTATGCATGTATGCTTTTTAAAGTGATAGAAAAAAATTCTATGACAACACAATAAATATCCAAGAAATTTAATAAATTTCATTCAATTTTATTATTTATTTTAAATTCCGCACATTAAAAATATTATATTTTAAACATATGCCCTAAAAATATTTCTATAACTTCACCATTTTCAAATCAAACACATACGCTATGCTTCTCTAGAAACAGATAACAAAATAAATTACATAATGAAGCAGAAATTAAGAAAGTGCTTCACCCAGTCTGTTAATTTCTGGCAAACTAGTGCACTCACACAAACATGAAATATGCAAATGAATCAAGCACAGCACATTTAACTTAGTTGCTGCCAAAAATTCATATGTAAAAGTAAACAAGAATTTAAAAGCAATATAGCTTTATCAGAATTAGTATAAGTCTTATTCAATGATTATATATATAAAATTATGTAAACATAGTACTCAGTGGTGGTGATAAGTGTCGCATTCATTATATAAATACAATATTTTCCAAATAAAATAAAATTATTTATAAGACAATAAAAAATGAAATTCATGAAATAAAATGAATTCCATTTGTAATGGAATTGTATTAAAATTTATGTGATTAAAGAATAATTTATTTATATTAAAACTTACATGCTTAGTTTAATGTAAACTATTTTTTAAAAGTAAGTATCCATAAGCTACAAAATTACTTCAATATAATATTATGAAAATGGTAATACATATTTGAAAATTCTCATTTAATTCATTTTACAGAATGAGCATGTTAATAATGAAAAACAAAATTTTAAAGTAAATTATACTTACAAAATTTACATGTCAAATTCTCCCAGAGTAAATATTTTCAAGTCGATGTTTTCTTCACTTTTACGCAGACGAATAAATATTTGATCCGAATGAGAACTTAATATGTTATGCCAATATACTAAAACTGGCATAACCCAAAAATTCTCATTCAGACACTATTAGTTCATTAAACTATGGAGGTGTTGTCTCTTCATTCAGCTTTTCTTCAGAACAGATTCAGGTTTTTTCATTCGATTAGATCCTAGCTTAAGACTGGCACGTTAACTTTAAATAATTGCCTTTGAAGAATCAGCATATTATCAACAATAACATAAAAATTAAAAATAAAATAATACTTACCAAAATTTGTATGGAACTGTACTACTTGTAATGGAATTACGTTAAAAAAAATGTGATTAGAGAAAAATTTACTTGCATTAAATCTAACATGCTTAGTTTCATGTGAACTATTTTTTAAAAGTAAATATCCAACCCATAAATTACAAAATTACTTCAATATAATATTATGAAAATGGTAATGCATATTTTAAAATACTCATCTAATTCCTTTTACCGAATGAGCATGATATTAATAAAATAATCAAAAATAAAATTATACTCACAAAATTTACATGTCATAAATTCTTCTAAGAATAAACATTTTCAAGTCGATATTTTCTTTACTTTCACACAGACGAATGAACATTTGATTCGAAAGAGAGCTTAATATGTTATGCTAATATATTAAAACTGGCATAACATACAAATTCTCATTCAGACACTGTTAGTTCATTAAACTAGGGCGGAGTTTTTCTCTTCATTAAGGTTTTCTTCAAGTCAGATTCAGCTTTTTCATCCGATTAGATCTTCGCTCAAGTCTGGCATTTTAACTTAAAATAATTACTAAATCGCCTTTATAGAATCAGCATATTGTCAACAATAACATAAAAATTAAAAGTAGTGGATCTGCAGATCAGGAGCCTCAACGTCCTATTTACATCAGACATTATTCAATAGGTCATTTTTATTTATTCCTTACTATATATAATCGTATATATTGATTCGATCGACTTGTTACCATAATCAGATACATTCCTGAGGGGGGCTGCCGCCCCCCTCAACCCCCCGCTGTGTCTCTATTTCCATATCTTATAAAGTGTTACGGAATTGTAAATAATTGCATTTATTTTTGTATCAATTCTTTCAAAGAGGTTTAGTAAAGTTAATAAAATGCTAACTTTGTGCATTTCTAGTCGTTTTAGTGTTAAAATAGCCTAATTTTCCTTTAAAAACACTTAAAAAAGCTCCAATAAGGAAATAAATGTATTTGGCGCCAGATTTGACGACTGTTTTCCTCCTTGGCGATTTTTTTGGCGATCTTGGCGAGAAAAACCTTATTAGGGATATACCAAATATGGAACCTCTAATCTCATTATGAGATACGAGAATTTTCCAGAACAGTCTGTGTTCGATAGAAAAGTATAAAAGGAGCATTTTTTCGCCAAGGCGGTCAGTCTCAGATCTGTGTCAGTTTCGTCAAATGCTTGCTTTGCTTTGAGCCTCTTTAGATAAGACTTTCTTTATGTGTTATTGCTAAACAGTTTGTACTGTTGATTTGCTGTTAACGGCTGTTGTTTAAGCTGTGTTTACTCGTTGAATTGAAGCTGATACTTGGTTTATAGACCTGTATTTTTCTGGAACTTCCTGTGAATACATCACTGAATTTTTGCAAGTTTTGCCTTTCATTCTCGGACAACTTACGGACCCCCCAAGTACGCAACAATATGTATTCTTAATAAACGACGGTCTTGTATTATTTCCCTGAAATTCATAAATACCAAATTTCATAACTACCAAATTTCATACAAAAAAATTACATAGCATATCGGAAATATTTTGCGTAAACTTTAAACTAATTTCCAATTCTATGCCAACAATTATCAACAAGAAAACATGCTTTTAAAATTCTAACAAAATTTCATTATATTTGATGGAGTGTAACCATGTTAAAATAAACTTTTAAGAAATATCGACTATAGACCGTAATAGTACGAAATTATTTTTATGTCCCGGAAAAGTAGCCACAGTCATTATAAACGCCAATAATAAGAATAAACCTAATTAATTATAACTCATTAATTTTTCAAATTAATTTGACATCATATGGATGATTACAGTAGATACTCGGAATTATTTTGTGTGGTCCCATAAATTATTTAGTCTATACATAACCTTTTTTAAGAGTAAACATAATTTTAAGCATCTTTATAATGTATGTTAATTTTATTAAGTTCAATTCAGCATAAACGCATTAAAGTGCGCGCTTAAATAAAAGTTTGTCCATAGGCTCTAATGCTACAAAATTATTTTGCGTGTCTCTGTAAACAAACCATAAACATTGTATACACCAGTAAAAACTGTTCAGCTTACTTTGTGTTTAAAATTAATAATTGTTCCAATTTAACAACGTTTGGATGACTACGTGACATTGTCAGAACACTTTTGTAAGGTTCATTAATTAGAAAGCTTAAGAGCACATATTTTCTTCAAACAACATAAGTTTAAACATGCTACTCACGTACGCTAGTTTAATTTTCTTGATTGCAAAGTAAAGATGTTAAAATGCGTTTAAACGCAATTAACCTCATACGCCGTAATGTGAAGTATTTTGGCGTGTCCCTGTATACAAGCCATAAAAAGTATACACCTAAGAAAATAAATAGCTATTTCTATACCAAGCCTGAATATGTGTGTCAATTTGCAAGACAATCGGAGAATTTTTTCGGCCGCTATCGCAATACATACAAATTCCTCCCTTAGGCCGTAATGATAAGAAAAACTTTGGCGTGTCCCTGTATACGAACTGCAAATGGAATACATACCAAAAACTATACAGCTGATTTCGTAGGGCTCATGACCATGTGTACCAAATTTCAAGTCAATAGCGTTATTTTTGCGGCTGCTATCGCGATACATACAAATTCCTCCCATAGGCCGTAATGATAAGAAAAACTTTGGCGTGTCCCTGCATACGAACTGCAAATGGAATAAATACCAAAAACTATACAGCTGATTTCGTAGGGCTCATGAACATGTGTACCAAATTTCAAGTCAATAGCGCTATTTTTGCGGCTGCTATCGCGATACATACAAATTCCTCCCATAGACCGTAATGATAAGAAAAACTTTGGCGTGTCCCTGTATACGAACTGCAAATGGAATAAATACCAAAAACTATACAGCTAATTTCGTAGGGCTCATGAACATGTGTACCAAATTTCAAGTCAATAGCGCTATTTTTGCGGCCGCTATCACGCGACAGACAGACAGACAAACACAGCCCAAAACCGTTTTGAGTCTCAACAGAGGGCCTCCACTGACGTTTCGGCAACTAATGGATCTGCAGATCAGGAGCCTCAACGTCCTATTTACATCAGACATTATTCAATAGGTCATTTTTATTTATTCCTTACTATATAATCGTATATATTGATTCGATCGACTTGTTACCATAATCAAATACATTCCTGAGGGGGGCTGCCGCCCCCCTCAACCCACCGCTGTGTCTCTACTTGCATATTTTATAAAGTGTTACGGAATTGTAAATAATTGCATTTATTTTTGTACCAATTCTTTCAAAGAGGTTTAGTAAAGTTAATAAAATGCTAACTTTGTGCATTTCTAGTCGTTGTAGCGTTAAAATAGCCTAATTTTCCTTTAAAAACATTTAAAAAAGATCCAATAAGGGAATAAATGGATTTGGCGCCAAATTTGGCGACTGTTTTCCTCCTTGGCGATTTTTTGGCGACCTTGGCGAGAAAATCCTTATTAGGGATATACCAAATATGGAAGCTCTAATCTCATTATGAGATACGAGAATTTTCCAGAACAGTCTGTGTTCGATAGAAAAGTATAAAAGGAGCATTTTCTCGCCAAGACGGTCAGTCTCAGATCTGTGTCAGTTTCGTCAAATGCTTGCTTTGCTTTGAGCCTCTTTAGATGAGACTTTCTTTATCTGTTATTGCTAAACAGTTTGTACTGTTGATTTGCTGTTAACAGCTGTTGTTTAAGCTGTGTTTACTGGTTGAATTGAAGCTGATACTTGGTTTATAGACCTGTATTTTTCTGGAACTTCCCGTGAATACATCACTGAATTTTTGCAAGTTTTGCCTTTCATTTTCGGACAACTTACGGACCCCCAAGTACGCAACAATATGTATTCTGAATAAACGACGGTCTTGTATCATTTCCCTGAAATTCATAAATACCAAATTTCATAACTACCAAATTTCATACAAAAAAATTACATAGCATATCGGAAATATTTTGCGTAACCTTTAAACTAATTTCCAATTCTATGCCCACAATTATCAACAAGAAAACATGCTTTTAAAATTCTAACAAAATTTCATTATATTTGATGGGGTGTAACCATGTTAAAATAAACTTTTAAGAAATATCGACTATAGACCGTAATAGTACGAAATTATTTTATGTATCCCGGAAAAGTAGCCACAGTTATTATAAACGCCAATAATAAGAATAAACCTAATTAATTATAACTCATTAATTTTTCAAACTAATTTGACATCATTTGGATGATTACAGTACATATTCGAAATTATTTTGTGTGGTCCTATAAATTATTTAGTCTATACATAACCTTTTTTAAGAGTAAACATAATTTTAAGCATCTTTATAATGTATGTTAATTTTATTAAGTTCAATTCAGCATAAACGCATTAAAGTGCGCGCTTAAATAAAAGTTTGTCCATAGGCTCTAATGCTACGAAATTCTTTTGCGTGTCTCTGTAAACAAACCATAAACATTGTATAAACCAGTAAAAACTATTCAGCTTACATTGCGTTTAAAATTAATAATTGTTCCAAATTTAACATCGTTTGGATGACTACGTGACATTGTCAGAACACTTTTGTAAGGTCCTGTACATTAATTAGAAAGCTTAAGAGCACATATTTTCTTTAAACAACATAAGTTTAAACATCTTACTCACGTACGCTAGTTTAATTTTCTTGATTGCAAAGTAAAGATGTTAAAATGCGTTTATACGCAAATCACGTCATACGCCGTAATGTGAAATATTTTGGCGTTTCCTTGTATCCAAGCCATAAAAAGTATAGACCTAAAAAATAAATAGCTATTTCTATACTGAGCCTGAATATATGTGTCAATTTGCAAGTCAATCGGAGAATTTTTGCGGCCGCTATTGCGGTACATACAAATTCTTCCCATAGGCCGTAATGATAAAAAAAAAACTTTGGCGTGTCCCTGTACACGAACTACAAATGGAATGCACACCCAAATTTATACAGCTAATTTCTTGGGGATCATTAACATGTGTACCAAATTTCAAGTCAATAGCGTGATATTTGCGGCCGCCATCGCACGGCAGACAGACAGACAGACGGACAGACGGAACACGAAATCCTTTTAAGTCTCAACAGAGGGCCTCCACTGACGTTTCGGCAAAAATTGGAAGTCAATAGCTTGATTTTTGCGGTGGCTATCGCGGTACATACAGATTCTTCCCATAGGCCGTAATGATAGAAAAACTTTGGCGTGTCCCTGTACACGAACTACAAATGGAATACACACCAAAAACTATACAGCTGATTCCGTTGGGCTCATGAAAATGTGTACCAAATTGCAAGTCAATAGCGTGATTTTTGTGGCCGCTATCGCGATACATACAAATTCCTCCCTTAGGCCGTAATGATAAGAAAAATTTTGGCGTGTCCCTGTATACGAACTACAAATGGAATACATACCAAAAACTATACAGCTAATTTTGTGGGGATCATGAACAGTTGTACCAAATTTCAAGTCAATAGCGTGATATTTGCGGCCGCTATCGCACGACAGACAGACAGACGGACAGACGGAACACAAAATCCTTTTGAGTCTCAACAGGGGCCCTCCACTGACGTTTCGGCAAAAATTGGAAGTCAATAGCTTGATTTTTGCGGTGGCTATCGCGGTACATACAGATTCTTCCCATAGGCCGTAATGATAGAATGACTTTGGCGTGTCCCTGTACACGAACTACAAATGGAATACACACCTAAAACTATACAGCTAATTCCGTTGGGATCATGAATATGTGTACCAAATTCCAAGTTAATAGCGTGATTTTTGTGGCCGCTATCGCAATGCATACAAATTCCTCCCTTTGGCCGTAATGATAAGAAAAAATTTGGCGTGTCCCTGTATACGAACTACAAATGGAATGCATACCAAAAACTATACAGCTGATTTCGTGGGGCTCATGATCATGTGTACCAAATTTCAAGTCAATAGCGCTATTTTTGCGGCCGCTATCGCGATACATACAAATTCCTCCCATAGGCCGTAATGATACGAAAAACTTTGGCGTGTCCCTGTATACGAACTACAAATGGAATACATACCAAAAACTATACAGCTGATTTCGTAGGGCTCATGAACATGTGTACTAAATTTCAAGTCAATAGCGCTATTTTTGCGGCCGCTATCGCGCGACAGACAGACAGACAGACAGACAGACAGACACAGCCCAAAACCGTTTTGAGTCTCAACAGAGGGCCTCCACTGACGTTTCGGCAATAAAATAAAAATAAAATAATACTTACCACAAATAAGCTAAATTCTTATATATCAGTTAAATATGGACAAGTCATTAAAAATGGGGAGGGAAAAAACAGACATATTAAACTTTTATACAATGTGCATCTTTAGCAGAAAATATAGAAATAGGTTTTAATACTATTATATTTATTTTATCAGTTCTAGGATCTGAACAGATAAGATTCATGAATATCAACAAATAAATGAATAGTTTTATTACTTTATATTTATGTTGATAATTGAGCCATCAGTATAATAGAAAATTATTACTGATTAAAATTGGTTCTATGCATTTATTTATTTACTTTATTTTATTTTTTTAAGATACGTCATTTTTAAAGGGAAAACGATAATTCTGTTGAGGAAAAAAAAAAAAAATCTGGTGTGAAACAACCACACGACTTCCATTATCCGCTATTACATGAATTATATGCATTTTTGAGAGATAATGTGATCAGAAAACACAAAAGTGACCTAAAGAGAAAATCGTTAGAGCCGTTTTTGAGATACCAACTTTTACAAAAATCAATTACTAACCGGAAAAAAAATAATTACATACAAAAGCATATTTAAACGTGAGTTAAAATGGCGAGTTTGAAAAAAATCCGTACAACCGTTTTTAAAGGAACGCCTTGCGAAGCCTGAACTTGAACTATTTATACAGGACGCCTATCAATTTTCCTGAACTAACCAACTATATCATTCGAAAGGACATCTAATAGAGTGTTTATATAGCAAGTTTGAAGAAAATCGTTAGAGCCGTTTTTGAGATACGGACTTACGGTCCCACTTCCGGTTTCCGATGTCCTACTTCCGGTTAAACTCAATTACTAACAGGAAAACAATAATTACATACAAAAGCATATTTAAAAGTGAGTTAAAATGGCGAGTTTGAAAAAAATCCGTACAACCGTTTTTAAAGGAACGCCTTTGCGAGGCCTGAAATTGAGCTATTTATACAGGCCGCCTATCAATTTTCCTGAACTAACCAACTATGTCATTCGAAAGGACATCTAATAGAGTGTTTATACAGCAAGTTTGAAGAAAATCGTTAGAGCCGTTTTTGAGATACGGACTTACGGTCCCACTTCCGGTTTCCGATGTCCCACTTCCGGTTTTTCAATTTTCACCAAAATTTGGAAATTTCATCTGTACACCAGACGTATTTCAATTCTAAAGTTTCGTAGATCTATCTTTATTAGTTTCTGAGCTATAATAGCCAGAAGATTCTCCACATACATACATACATACATACATACATACATACACACATACATACACACTGACCAATTGCCAAAAACCACTTTTTTGGACTCAGGGGACCTTAAAACGTGTAAATCAGGTGAAAACCCGATATCGAATTTTCAGACCGAATACAATACTTCCATTACCTACGGTAGTAGGGTAATGGAAGTAAAAAAATTACTCATACTTAACGAAAATAAATTAATTATGTAGAAAATTGATTCTACAAACATTAAAAATCCTCTAATCTTCAAAACACAAGAAACTTTTTACAAAATACAAAAATGAGCAGAACGCGTGTAATGGACGACCAATGAATTAGGATGCGATATCAGGTTTATCACGCTCTTTTGAACGGCGATATTGATTTGCGAATATATCGTAACTGACGGAATATTCGGATGCGATAAAATTGGTCCCAGAACTGTTTTTTACTTCCATTACCCTACTACCGTAGGTAATGGAAGTATTGTATTCGGTCTGAAAATTCGATATCGGGTTTTCACCTGATTTACACGTTTTAAGGTCCCCTGAGTCCAAAAAAGTGGTTTTTGGCAATTGGTCAGTATGTATGTATGTATGTATGTGTGTGTGTATGTATGTATGTGGAGAATCTTCTGGCTATTGTAGCTCAGAAACTAATAAAGATAGAGCTACGAAACTTTAGAATTGAAATACGTCTGGTGTACAGATGAAATTTCCAAAGTTTGGTGAAAATTGAAAAACCGGAAGTGGGATATCGGAAACCGGAAGTGGGACCGTAAGTCTGTATCTCAAAAACGGCTCTAACGATTTTCTTCAAACTTGCTATATAAACATTCTACTAGATGTCCTTTCGAATGATATAATTGGTTAGTTCATGAAAATTGATAGGCGTCCTGTATAAATAGCTCAATTTCAGGCCTCGCAAAGGCGTTCCTTTGAAAACGGTTGTACGGATTTTTTTCAAACTCGCCATTTTAACTCACTTTTAAATATGCTTTTGTATGTAATTATTGTTTTCCTGTCAATAACAGAGTTTAACCGGAAGTGGGACATCGGAAACCGGAAGTGGGACCGTAAGTCCGTATCTCAAAAACGGCTCTAACGATTTTCTTCAAATTTGCTATATAAACACTCTATTAGATGTCCTTTCGAATGATATAGTTGGTTAGTTCAGGAGAATTGATAGGCGTCCTGTATAAATAGCTCAATTTCAGGTCTCCCAAGGGCGTTCCTTTAAAAACAGCTGTACGGATTTTTTTCAAACTCGCCATTTTAACTCACGTTTAAATACGCTTTTGTATGTAATTATTGTTTTCCTGTCAATAATTGAGTTTAACCGGAAGTGGGACATCGGAAACCGGAAGTGGGACCATAAGTCCGTATCTCAAAAACGGCTCTAACGATTTTCTTCAAACTTGATATATAAACACTCTATTAGATGTCCTTTCGAATTTCTATTTAAATCAAAGATGTATGTAAAATGTTTATAATGTGTGTAGTACTGGGTAATGGAAGTCGTGTGGCTGTTACTCACCAGATTTTTACTTAAGGAATGGGCGGATGACGTCAAAATGACGTCACTTACGAACGTTTCGCCCATTTTATCGCATTCGGACGTACTCAGAATTGACCCGTATATGTTTGCAATTTCGGTTAAAAACTAATATGAAGGAAATACTTCTGTATGTGCATACAATTCTATAGAATTATATATTTTTTGACAAAATATTTTTATCATAAACAAAATTGTAAAAAGAACACTTACTCATAGTGAATTTTCCGTCTTTCATTGCAGATTTCATTCCAAAGTATCTTTAAGAATATTTCTTATAAAAAATGAGTGAAATTTGCAAATATATTTCTTATGTAATAAAACACAGTGCATTAGGAGAGCGTGGGGCTAGTTGTCACAGGGGTAAGAAGTAATACACAATATGCAAAATAGTTTGTACCATTTGTGATTAAATATTTTTATAAACATAGTTTTTATGACGTGCTTTACAATCGGTGCTCCACAAAAATGGTTAAAGAGAGCGAGAGGTTCTGTACATGTGCTTCATTTTAGCTAGTTAGTGGGGAAAAAATATTTCGTGAATTTTGATTAAAGGTGTGTTAATTTATACTTTAACGAAATGTTTATAGCTGTTTATTTAGTCTGTGTGATGAGTTATAAAATGAATGTTTAATTTTTGTATAAATCGTTATATATTTCTATAAATAAACAAAATGTTCAAAATCATACGATGGGATAAGTTGAAACAAAATTTTGGGGCAAGTTGTAACATGCTAGAGGAGTGCCTTGTGGAAATGCCTATAGCCAGAGATTGAAGTCTCCGCCCATTTTCAGGAAACTTTCAGAAATGAAAATTTTTTGGCTTATTTGCCAGTACTATATTTATACAGGAATATTTTCTGTGTTTTTATATTATAGTACCGTGATTATTTAACCACGAATTAGAATCACGATTTAATCGCGAATTAGAGAATATTGCATAAAAATAGTGGTAGAAAAAAAGCAGAAACTTCTCATCAATGAGAATGTCCTGAAAAAAGGGCGGTGAATTCGAAGCTCTCTGTGGCATTAGAATGGGTATATAATGCTTAATTTGCAAAATGTGTGCACACATTAAATGCATGAGAGGGAATAAAATATCATTTGCTTGATATTTCGTCACCTCATTCAATTCTGACATTGCTAAAGATCGAATTAAATTGCTCATAATAAACCACGCCTCTGCAACATCGAATTACAATCACTTGTTTGTTCCAGGATTATGTGTTGACATATTTGGTTTATGTGAAAATACTCATGACTTTTCTCTCGCGGTTCAAAAATTAATTCTCTATACGTATTTTGACTGATGACATACTTATAGACTAATTTAGATTTTTCTTTCTATTAGTATAATGCTAATACTAATCTGGTAATTTAAAATATCTTATATTTAGTGAAAAAATTCTAACTGATAATATAAATCTATTTTCTTAATAATATATGTCAACTTAACCCTTTGAGTATTGAATTATTTCAAGATTTTTATGCCCATGGCACGGATTTAATTTGTCGCTATATGGATTAACACTTTCGCGACAGCATGATTTTGAATTTTTGAGAGGAAGGGTCCGCTGTGGGCGTTATTCTCTCACGTTAAAATTCTTCAGAACAAAATTTTCTGTATTTGCATTTATATTACAAATGGATATGCATTATAATTTTATTCTTTCTAATTAAAGTATTTGTATTCATGGTATATTTCATTGTAAATTTGTGAATATTAATTATATGTTTAAGAAAACAATAGCATACAAATTGCAAAACAAACGCCCACTTGTGGAGTTACAGATTTTCAAAAGATTTGAATCTACGTCAATTGTCGCGAAAATGTTAATATGTCAAAGTAATACATTTTATTTGGAATATACTTATATTGATGATATAAGTATGGTTATAAGATATCATAAAAAAAAAAACGCCAGGAAAGTGTTTGCGATCAACGCCCACTGGCGGGGTGGGGGTGCCGCAAACATTAACGCCTACTTTTAAATTCAGATGACGAGTCAGACTCGTCCACCGTAACTTCGCCCAAGTAAGCACATGACGAGTCTCACTCGTCAAATGTACCCAAAGGGTTAAGTTAGATTGTTTTTCTGTAAAATTACTCAGTCATGTAACATGTAAATGATCTCTTGGCATAAGGATGCACTAAAAATATGCATTCGAAAATTGGAATAAAATATTAACCCTTATCGCTCGTATGTCCCTTCTGAAGGGATATTAAAAAATCGAGCCACGCGTTAAGGTGTTCCTCTGCAAATGGAATGTTATTTCTCGAAAACGTGTAACTATAGGCTACCTTTCGGCTACCTGAAAATTTTAACAGAAAGATTTATTTTATTTAATGATGAAGTAAAATAAAACAAATTATTACAATATTTCGGTAGCCAAAAGATAGTAAGTTGGAAACTATTACGTTTTAAACGTTTATTTTAACGTTTATTATTTTTTATATTATACGTTTTAAAGGAACGCCAAAAGGCATGTTTTGCTAATCAAAGTAGGAAAATATGCCGAGCGCAAAGGGTTAATTGAATCTTCAAACTGGAGTATGCTTAGCTTTTAAATGGTTAACAACAGTGTGCAATAAACAAAATATAAAAAGTGTTACAGTGTTTTTCTGACCTTGCTTTTCATAACAATGGTTTATTTTAAAGCTGGGGAGGTATGTGAAATCTGTTCTAAAAGAGTAACATTACGCTAAATAGTATTTCTTTTTAAATAGGTATGAAGGACATCAACGATTAGTCAAGTCTAAAATTACTATTGAAACTAGAATTATTCAAATTTCCCTTTCAGAAAATCCCGCTCCTGAATCCAAAAAAGTGACTTTTAGAAAATTGACAGAATGTGTGTGCGTGTGTGTGTGTGTGTGTGGGGGGGGGGGGGGGGGGGGGGGGGGGGGTGAGAGAATATTTTAAAGATCATATCTACAAAAAGAAAAAAGATAGAACGAATAAACTTCATACTTAAGATATATTCGGTGTACAAATAATTTTGCCAATTTTCGGTAAAACTTGAAAAATTAGAAGCGAGACATGGAAAGCCAGTAGTAGAAGAGGACGTCCATTCTTCGAATGGACATCCTCCATTATCTGAATTTCATGTTGTCCTTTTGAATGTGTTAATTGGATTTCAGAAAATTCATAGCCGTCTGTGATAAATTGATCAATTTTTGATCTTGCATGTATGTTCTTAAACAGGAATTACAAATCATGCGGTACGCATGGTTATTACACTTTTCAACAGTACTTTCTATTTCTCGTTGCATTGCTTAATCTTCAAAGTTCCTTGACTACGATATCATACAATGGCCTGGCCAGGAAGACAGACACTAGAGCTCCTCCAATACAGGCTGGCTCATCAGGCATTTTGTTTCCCACTCAGCGATTGTTGCCCACGCGGTCCGAATTTCAAGTGTTATCAAATCACATAAAATGGAGGTTTTGCAGCCGAAAATTGCTCAAATCATACCAGAACTGCTTTTAGAACGTTTAGATTTCCAACAGATGAAAAAAGGCGAAAGAAATGGGTTATTAATTGTCCAAAAGAAAATTGTACGCTTAGCTTTCAATCACAGATATGAAGTGTAATTATGATATGTTTTCTTGAATTTTTTGTATCAATTATTTGTTTTTATTGCTGTTTGATTATCTAAATGTTGTATTTTACAACCTACACTGCTTTTCAACGTGTATAAATATTTAAAATTAACTAATTTCACAGAAACATTGATAGCTACTTTTTACAAGGGTTATAAGAAAATTTCGCCAAATATAGCCGCCAAACGTATCAAGTACAGTCGGTAACAAAAGTGTCCGAACACTAGCAAAAATTTCTATGTGAAAAAAGTACACTTCATACGGTTTTGTTAAATAAATCCTTGTCGAATCCCGTTCTTAGTCAGTGTAAGAACATGATTTGATAAGGATTTATTTAACAAAACCGTATGAAGTGTATTTTTTTACATAGCAATTTTTGCTTTTGTTCGGACATTTTTGTTGCCGACTGTACAAACAATAATTCGCTCTTCTGTTTAGGCAAACTCGCCATTTTAGGCGTTAAAGAGGCCGAGTAATAGATCTGCAACTAAACGTCGCCAAGCTATATTTCCGCTGGGCAACAATGATCAGCTGTGAGTCAGCTCGTATTATAGGAGTCTTAGCAGACACATAGACAGACTAAATGACTAAGTGTTAAAAGTGCCTAACACTAACGAAAATGCAATTATAACAATTTTAAATTGTGACCCTTAATGCATTTGAATATTTTATTGTAGCCCTGTAAATGTGAATGCTAAGCATATCATATTCTATACAAAACATAACTGTAGCATTTTGACAATAAATGTCGATTTCATTATGACTTTTGGAGAAGAAAGTTATTTAAATGTGATTTATAAAAAAGTCTCTCCTAAAACGCTTTTTTTTTTTTTTAGTACGACAGGACTGTTTCTTTAAATTTGCCATTTTGCTTCGTTACCAATTTATAGTGTTCCACTTCGAAAATGCCTGCCAATATCCAATTTTACCTTTTAATTTCTTACTCCATACGAAAATATTTTGTGAAAACCGTAAAAACTTATATATATATATATATACACACACACACACACAGATATATATATATATATATTCACTTCCCAGCAGTGTTGCCAGATTGCGCGCCTTTTTTATTCAACAGTGACTAACAATTTCGAAAAGTGATATCTAATGCATATAATCGACGATTAATCGTATGTAAGGTATATCAAACATCACTTCTCATAATTATTGGTGACTATTAAATAAAAAAGTCGCGCAAAATAGCAACACTGCTTCCCAGCGGTGAGGTTCGTAACTGTGTACTCTGACCACTGAGCAAACGGATCGTGGCTGTATATTTCCTGATTATTTAGACTAGTGTTTTAGACTAAAACTGTGAAATTTATTTAACCCTTTCATTCCCAATTTTTACCATTCATAAAAGAATAAATTCTATATTTAGTCATAAATTTATTTCAAAGGTAATATTTACAAATATATATTTTTTTAGATAGGAGTAATAGCAGAGTACGAATTAATATAGCTAACAAAGCAACTGAGAGGTATTTATTTATGTTTAATATAACCACTGATGCCATTTAAAATCATAATTTTTAAATTAATAAAAATATCAAAATTTTAGAAGAAATACATGTTGTTGTTGTTTATTGATAGCATATACCTACATCAGATTTGTATGCTTGACTCGTAGTCCGTTTGTAAATCTTCGTCAGATAATTACAGATAAGATAGCACATGACAGAATAACAATACGAAAAAATGGAAAAACACCAAGATCCAGCGCGGGAATCCAACCCACTCTCCTACGCTCGAAGACGATTTTAGCAGTGTGGTGACATAACCACTCGCCCACTGAGGGCCCAGAAGAAATACATATTGCAATTAAAATAAAAAGTGTAAACATTAAAAAATAAAATAAAAAATATTTTAAACAGTTAATTTACTTAAATTGCCCAAAACATGAAACTGATTCCGATATTAATATCACAATAGAGTAAAATATACTTTCGTTTATCAATGGGGATAGTGAAATCATCTACAATATACTTTTTTCAGTGGAAAAATGTATATCAATTTTAATATTGTTCATTTTGAATCAGCGAGAATGTTAGATGGTAAAAAAGAAAATCTGAAATTTTATTATTCCAATTGGCATCACAGGGAACGAAAGGGTTAAAATGTGTGTTATTTTCCGATTTGTAAGATGAGTATATTGATACTAATTATGTTTTTGAGAAATTAATGGGTTAATATTAATTAATCTGTGATGAATTTTGAGTATAATACAAATATCGAATAATTGGTTTCTAGTTTTTACTTTTTTACCATAAGGTAGAGAAAGTACTCTCTTAGGGTCAAATTTTCGAAAGTGCGTTTTTGTTATATTTGCATGTCCTGAGGTCCCCTGAATACGAAAATCATGTTTTTAGCGAATGGTCTTTGTGTGTGTCTGTGTGTCTGTTATCAGCATATCTCAAGAACAAATAGCAGCAAAAATTCCAAACTTGGTATTCTAAATGTGTATGATATAGGGACGCTACACTAAGCTTATCGTTGAGATGAAGCAAATGGTTCGTGTAAAGGAACGCCCAAGAGAATTCAAATACATTACGTCTATCAGGGAAAGTGCTGGCAAGTAGAGTTTAACATCTATAGACTGCACAAAACCAAATGAAACAATTATATATTTTTACTTTCTCTTACCCATAGGGCCGAGAAAGTGTTTGTGTGAGTGTTCACACATATGTTCTTTAAAAGTTTATTTATTTATTCAAATTTAATATATAACAAAAGGAGGGATTAATATAGGTAATATAAAAAATCTTTTTAAATTTATGTAATTTAATTAATTAATTATATAGAATTTCCCGTTTTCTTTACAAATCAAAAATGTTTCATTTAATAGCGTTTCTTTGTCTTTTAATAGTTACAAACACATTGCTCTCGGAATAAAATAAAGCAATTTTTATATCGGGGTTTTTGAAAAGTAATTGTGTTTATACTTCTTCCCCGAATGAATTAAATCATTTTAGATAAAATTATTTATTTTGAGAATGTAATTTAAATGTCGTTATCAGCGTATTTCTAGCATATGTAGCTATTAATAAAATAAAAGATAGTCATTTCAGTTCATATTTATTATGCTTGTGTTTACATTAAAAGCTATTATTACTTCGAGCAAATCATTATAGTTCTAAAAATAGATTTCTAATGGATATTCACCGCTTGAATGGCGTCTAGGAAAACCGTCGGTTTTGGTACGTTAAAGATGATTGACACCTGGCGATGCTTTTTAATGCCATGTCGATCTGACTTTTGTAACGACATTTTTATATTCAAAATTTTGTATTAAAATATTGTAAAGAAACAGCTTGGCATTCTTTTGGCTGAATTTTAAAGATGCCAACCTTCAGGGGGTTGCACTTTACGATTATGAGACTGGCAGATCTGATTAAGTTTTTTCGCTTCTGACTCCGCAGGCTTAAGACGTGATTTTTATTGGTCTCCTCCTCCCTCTCTGTCTAAATAACTGGGGTAGAACATTTTATCATCTTTGCAAATAGAGTGATGAAATACAAAATTATTTGTGCCTAAGAACATAATTATTAGAATGTTATATCAATAAAAAAACAGTAAAGATAATTTGTATGCTGATTATTTAGACGTAAGGACTTCTACATTATTTTCCACGTATTTACGATCCTGCCTTTGTGAAAACAGAACCTGGCTCTACTAATCCACGGTATAGTATTGTTTTAGGGTCAAATTTTCGAACGTGAGTTTTTGTTATATTTATATGTTCTGAGGTACCCTGAATACGAAAATCATGTTTTTAGCGAATGGTCTGTCTATCTGTTTGTGTGGATGTCTGTATGTCTGTTATTAGCATATCTCAAGAACAAATAGTAGCAGAAATTTCAAACTCCGTATTCTGAATGGGTATCAAGGTATCATACAGGGATGCTACAGTAAGCTTTTCGTTGAGATGGAGCAAATGGTTCGTGTACAGGGACACTCAAAAGTATTCGAATACATTACGTCTATGGGGGAAATTGCAGGTAAGTAGAGTAGAGTTTAACATCTATAGACTGCACTAAACCAAATGAAACGAATATTTATTCTTTGTAATAGAGATTGTCAACTGGGAAATTTTTTTTTGTGTATGTAGGAACCTCGCCTCCCCCCTCGAGGGGAGTAAATTTTCATGATGGGTATCTTTCAAAATAACTCGCCAATACCTTTAAAACGAATGGTTGAACCATCTACCTGTGATAATTTAAAATGAAGTTATCGATTTTTTTTATTTAAAAAAAAAAAAAAAAAAAAAAAAAGATAAATAATAATAATAATGTAATATTAAGAATAAATTCAACTTTTTTTTTTTTTTTTTTTCTTTTTTTTTTAATTAGTGTTACATTACTTCTCTAATATGGAAATCGTCTGCATTATCATAAAAGATAATTTTTTTAAATAATAATTTTAATAAATTATTTTTTAAAAACAAAATTAATTTTATTAACCGAATTAAATTCTATTTAAATGTAGGTGCATTAATGAAACGGGGGGGTCGAGGGGGGCGGTAGCCCCCTCACACAGAACTAATTATCATAGGTTTACCAACAGTACTCGTTATCTTACCTCTTAATCTGCAACCAGTATTTATAGTATTAAATTTCAGGGTAAGAGAAAGTCGTGTGAGTGACACAACAGGTTATTTATATGCGTAAAAACATGTCTCATGTAGGGTATGGTAGGGAAATTATTCACTGTCCGTTTACATGCCTTAAGAACTAGATAAAAGTGCGACAATCGTTGCAAATTGATCGAAGTATATTTCAGGCTGGGCCTTGTATGATTACTATAGGATTATATTTAGATGCACCATGTGGTCAGTATATAATCTTCGGATGTGCTTTACAAATAATATTTTATCATTTCCAGGAAAGCTGTTCGGGAATTGAAATAAATACCTCATAGAGATATGGTAAATAATGTATGTTTTTAAGTTAAATATTCATCTTTTTTTTTTTTTTTTTTTTTTTTTTTTTTTGTATATTTACACGTTTTGAAGATTTCTGATTACTGTAGTCAAGTTTTTTAACGTTTGATCTTTGTCTGTGTCTCTTAGGGTGACTTAAAGACAAATAATTTTAGGAGATCCAAATGTTGTATTTTGAAGTTAATAGATTTTTTACTAGGAATGTTTGATCAAGATTGATAATTTTCAAGGAATGTTGCGTGTGAATATTGTCGGTATAATTTTAAGTGAACTCTTAATTTTAATAAGAGATTTAAATTGTATATAAATGTAGGTGCATTAATGAAACGGGGGGTAGAGGGGGGCGGTAGCCAACTCACACTGATCTAATTATCGTATAAAACTCATCCGAAGCCTAATTTGAACTGTTTAACATAGGTTTACATAACAGTACTCGTTATCTTACCTCTTAATCTCCAAACTGTAATTATAGTATTAAATTTCAGGGTAAGAGAAAGTCGTGTGAGTGACACACCAGATTATTTTAGTATTACGTTTTGTTCAGTAGAAATTGAAACTCTTAATTATTAATAATAAATACGAAATTGTTATTAAGATTATTTTACTCATTAAAATATTTAGTAAATGAGTATTAAGCAATTAGGGGAAGATACTGTACAATTAATGCATTGAAATTTTATTAATTTATTTGGAATTAAAAATCAATACATTATTTGAATATGTGTTTAAGAATTTTACTAAGCGCTATATATTATTACTAGCAGGCAACGCCCGCTTCGCTGGTCCCTATTTTTAAATGAATCACTATAATGAATTCTCAAAATTGCATTAATTTTTATCACGTGAAAAAAAAGAGAAACAAAATCTGATTAGGAAAAAAGTCGCACCGGGTTCTCACTGCCTTCGTAAAAAATTCCCAAAATGCTCTAACTCTTATTTCTATTATTTTTCCCCTTCGCCCTCCCCCTCCCGTCTATCCCAATAATTTTACAAATTCGAAAATATCCGCAATCGATTTGTAAGTATCAAAAACCTCTAAGAACCAGTTTTGAACGATCTATCTCTATTTTTATTTTTTTGCCCCACCGCTCCCTCCTTCCCGCCCCTCCCAATAATTTTAAAATTTCGAAAATATCCGTAATCGATTTGTAGGTATCGAAAACCTCTGTGTACTGATTTTGAATGATCTAACTCTATTTTATTTTTTTTGCCCCTCCGCCCCTCCCTTCCCGGCTCTCCTAATAACTTTACACTTTCGAAAATATCCCCAATCGACTTGCAGGCCTCTAAAACCTATCTGTACCAATTTTGAACGGCCTAACTGTATTTCTATTAGTTTTTGCCCCGTAGCCCCCCCCTTCCCGCCCCTCCTAATAATTTTACATATTCGAAAATATCCGCAATCGATTTGTAAGTATCGAAAACCTCTATATACCAATTTTCAACGGCCTAACTGTATTTCTATTTGTTTTTGCCCATAGCCCCCCCTTACTGCCCCACCATCCTTCCCGCCCCTCCTAATAATTTTAAAATTTCGAAAATATCCGCAATCGATTTGTAGGTATCGAAAACCTCTGTGTACTGATTTTGAATGATCTAACTCTATTTTATTTTTTTTGCCCCTCCGCCCCCTCCCTTCCCGGCTCTCCTAATAACTTTACACTTTCGAAAATATCCCCAATCGACTTGCAGGCCTCTAAAACCTATCTGTACCAATTTTGAACGGCCTAACTGTATTTCTATTAGTTTTTGCCCCGTAGGCTCCTAATAATTTTAAAAATTCGAAAATATCCGCAATCGATTTGTAAGTATCGATAACCTCTATATACCAATTTTGAACGATAACACTATTTTTATTTTTTTGCCCCCCCCCTCTCCCCTCCCCCCTTCACCCCCCTCCTAATAACTTAACACTTTTTAAAATATCCCCATTCGACTTGCAGGCCTTTAAAACCTGTCTGTACCAATTTTGAACGGCCTAACTGTATTTCCATTTGTTTTTGCCCCATAGCCCCCCCTCCTTGTTGCCCCAAAAGGGGGGCTGAATTTCTAAAATTCCAGAAATTGATTTTTAGATATTTTTATTAGCTATATTTTCGAGCAAAAATTTCACGTGTATCTATTTTTTTGTTTGAGATATATAGGATTATGCAAAATCACGTTTTACGCATGTGAAATCACGTTTTGCCCTCTCGTCTCCCTTGGGGACCGAATTTTGAAAATTCTAGAAATTGGTTTTTAGACATTTGTGTTAGCTATATTTTAAAGCAAAAATTTTACGGATATCTGTTTTTTTGTTTGAGATTATGTAGGATTATGCAAAATCACGTTTTACGCATGTGAAATCACGTTTTGCCCCCCCCCCCCGCCCCCTTGGGGATCGAATTTTGAAAATTCCAGAAATTGGTTTTTAGACATTTGTGTTAGCTATATTTTAGAGCAAAAATTTCACGTGTATCTATTTTTTTTGATTGAGATATATAGGATTATGCAAAATCACATTTTACGCATGTGAAACCAACCACGTTTTGCCCCCCGTCAGCTTTGGGGACCGAATTTTGAAAATTCCAGAAATTGGTTTTTAGACATTTGTGTTAGCTCTATTTTAAAGCAAAAATTTTACGGATATCTGTTTTTTTGTTTCAGATATATAGAATTATGCGAAATCACGTTTTACGCGTGTGAAATCACGTTTTGCCCCCCCGCCCCCCTGTGGGACCGAATTTTGAGAATTCCAGAAATTGATTTTTAGACATTTGTGTTAGCTATATTTTAAAGGAAAAATTTTACGGATATCTGTTTTTTTTGTTTGAGATATGAAGGATTTTGTGAAATCACGTTTTGCCCCCCCCCTCCCCCCCTTGGGAGGCGAATTTTGTAAAATCGCTTGTTAGTGGATGCCTACGTCATAGCAAGAACATTGTCACAAAATTTCATGCTTCTAGGTCCAGTGGTTTGGTCTGGGCGTTGATAGATTACCCCCTCACTCACTCAGGAAGTGTTCTTTTATATATATAGACTAGCAGGCAACGCCCGCTTCGCTGGTCCCTATTTTTAAATGAATCACTATAATGAATTCTCAAAATTGCATTAATTTTTATCACATGAAAAAAAAGAGAAACAAAATCTGAGTAGGAAAAATGTCGCACCGGGTTCT
The DNA here is from genome assembly GCA_963930645.1 of Salticus scenicus. Taxonomy (NCBI): domain Eukaryota; kingdom Metazoa; phylum Arthropoda; class Arachnida; order Araneae; family Salticidae; genus Salticus; species Salticus scenicus. The sequence goes on along the minus strand of OZ005654.1, from coordinate 102,907,305 downwards.
CATTGCCTTCGGAAAAAATTCCCAAAATGCTCTAACTCTTATTTCTATTATTTTCCCACTTCGCCCCCCCCCTCCTGTCTATCCTAATAATTTTACAAATTTGAAAATATCCGCAATCGATTTGTAAGTATCAAAAACCTCTATGCACCAGTTTTGAACGATATATCTCTATTTTTATTTTTTTACCGCTCTACTCCCCCCCCTTCCCGCCCTCCCAATAATTTTAAAAATTCGAAAATATCCGCAATCGATTTGTAGGTATTGGAAACCTCTATGTACCAATTTTGAATGATCTAACTCTATTTTCTGTTTTTTTTGCCCCTCTGCCCCCCCTTCCCGGCCCTCCTAATAACTTTACACTTTCGAAAAAATCCCCATTCGACTTGCAGGCCTCTAAAATCTATCTGTAACGATTTTGAACGGCCTAACTGTATTTCTATTTGTTTTTGACCATAGCCCCCCCCTTCCCGCCCTACCTAATAATTTTAAAAATTCGAAAGTATCCGCAATCGATTTGTAAGTATCGAAAACATCTATATACCAATTTTGAACGATCTAACTCTATTTTTATTTTTTTGCCCCCCCTCTCCCCTCCCCTTTTCCCGGCCCTCCTAATAACTTTACACTTTCGAAAATATCCCCATTCGACTTGCAGGCATCTAAAACCTAACTGTACCAATTTTGAACGGCCTAACTGTATTTCTATTTGTTTTTGCCCCATAGCCCCCCCCTTGCCGCCCCCCCTTCCCGCCCCTCCTAATAATTTTAAAAATTCGAAAATATCCGAAATCGATTTGTAGGTATCGAAAACCTCTATATACCAATTTTGAATGATCTAACTCGATTTTTATTTTTTGCCCCCCCCCCCCGCTGCCCCACCTGGGGGCTGAATTTCTAAAATTCTAGAAATTGGTTTTTAGATATTTGCATTAGCTATATTTTAGAGCAAAAACTTCACGCATATCTATTTTTTTGTTTGAGATATATAGGATTATGCGAAATCACGTTTTTACGCATGTGAAATCCCGTTTTGCCCCCCCGCCCCCTTGGGGACCGAATTTTGAAAATTCCAGAAATTGGTTTTTTGACATTTGTATTAGCTATATTTTAAAGCAAAAATTTTACGGATATCTGTTTTTTTGTTTGAGATATGAAGGATTTTGTGAAATCACGTTTTGCCCCCCCTCCCCCCCTTGGGGGGCGAATTTTGTAAAATCGCTTCTTAGTGGATGCCTACGTCATAGAAAGAACATTGTCACAAAATTTCATGCTTCTAGGTCCAGGGGTTTGGTCTGGGCGTTGATAGATCACCCCCTCACTCACTAACTCACTCAGGAAGTGTTCTTTTATATATATAGATTATTTATTTATTTGAAAGGGTTTAAAATACAAATATAAGTAGGACTACTTATCGTATTGTCGTCATCTACTTTAGTCGTACTAAATTAAATTCTGTTATAGACAGAATTTTATCCCTTTTTTTTTTTTTTTTTTGAGTGTGTGTGTGCGTCTATGTACACGAAGCACTTGTACAGAGCCTATTATTGTCGTTTTAAATAGGAACATTCTATAGTGAACTTGAATAACTTGCATCATTTTTAAGAAATTCTGAAAATATTTACGGATACTGACGCTGAGGGAGGCAGACGGAGATATAGACCGTTAGACCAACAGTTAAACTGATTCAGATAATTTTCATTCTTAAGATTCTTCAGATCTCTCTCTCAAGTGTTAAAAAAGCTTAATGTAAAGGAAAATGCAATTCATGTAAATTTTCTCTCTTTTTCATATTGGATACATTTTGCGACAAAACAATCTTCTCAATTTGTCGACAAAACAATCTTCTCAATATTACAAATTTGTAAAGGCTTTTATTTTCTACAATATCAAAATTTAAATATTTTTAACATTTAACATTTTTTTTTTTTTTTTTTTTAACATTTTAAATTACAGCAGATTCTGGCGCAAGCCGATTCTGCAATGTTTTAATGATTTGCTAGTTCTGTGAGATTAGCAAGTGTTCTTGTCGTTAATATTATAAATAATTGTGCTGTAAAATATTTCTGGTTCCAACTTAATAAAGATAACTTAAAAATCTCTGTTAAGTGTTACATTATATTTCCTTATAAATTATGTAAAGTAAGCTCGATTAACGTTTACTCAGAGAAGAACTGATTACTATCTCCATCTTACAGATTTATTACGGTATTATTTATTCTTGCCTGTGTTAGTCAGACAATACAATATAAAAATTCTAAGTTATCTAAGTAATATATTCTTTATTTCTTCAAAGAGACATAATTATAGAAGCAACAGGGTGCATGTTTACAAAGGCTCGTAAGTTCAGCACTATAATAATAAAAAAAGGAATAGGACAGAATTTTTTTTTTTTTTTTTTTTTTTTTTTTATGTCTTCATAATAATATTTTTATTAATAACCTAGATGGATCATTATTTAGGGTACTTGTTTTATTTATTATTCTCTTCTTCATATTTAAGAAGAAAGTATTCGATTAATGGAAAGATTTAGTCACTGGTTTCCAATGAATTTATACGTTTTGACATGTCCTGAACACGATTGCACTATTTTAAGTGTCTTCGTGTGTGCCTAAACTTTTGTGGATGCTCTATCTCATAAATAAGTGGACGAAATTTAACCAAACTTGATATTTAATTCTAACATCGAAATATAAATTTGTGCCTATAAGCTGTAGCTGAAAATCGCCCACCAGCGACCGAGCGGTTCTGCGCTCAAAGCTAGTAGACGTGAGGTGCCGGATTCGATCCCAGCTCGCGCTCGTTGACGTAGTCGTTGGAGTTTTCCATGGTTTTCTCCGAAATTTGCGTAAATACGGGCTAGAACCCCTTAGAAAAGCTCCCCCACGGAGGGCACTCTTCCTTATGCCTAAGATCTTAGGGTAAGGGTAGTCAATCAGCCTTACTTCCAAAACACTAAACGTCCAATAGGAGCACTGTCATCCCGTATATATTTGTTTTATTGTATTTATTTATCTATTTATTTGTTCCAACATAGTACGAAACTTTGCATAAATATGCGCAGTGAGAATTATTTTTTAACGAATTTTTGTGAATTAAAAAGAATTGTTTAATATAGTAATAATCAATTATGAAAAAAAAAAAAAAAAAAGATTGTAAATGTAGATGCATCACTTTTCACTGTGAGGGGTGGGGGGGGGGGGGTCTATGTAAATGTTTAATATTAGTGTTTCTGAAAAGAACCCGTCAATACCTTTAAAACGAATGATTGAACCATAAGTCTAGAATAATTAAAAACAAATTTATCAGTTTCTTTTTAAATAAAAAACTTAACCCTTTGGGTACATTTGACTGGTGAGACTCGTCATCTGCTTCCTTGGGCGAAGTTATGGTGGACGAGTCTGACTCGTTATCTGAATTTAAGAAATAGGCGTTGATGTTTGTGGCACCCCCGCCAGTGGGCGTTGATCGCAAACAATTGCCTGATTGTTTATGGTATCTTACAACCATACTTATATCATCATTATAAGTATATTCCAAATAAAATGTATTATTTTTACATATTAACACTTTCGCGACCGCTGACGTAGATTCACATCATTTGAAAATCTGTAATTCCACCAGTGGGCGTTTCTTTGGCAATTTGTATGCTATTTATTTCTTAAATATATAATCAATATTCACAATTTTACAATGAAATATACTATGGATACAAATACTTTGATTAGAAAAAATAAAATTATAATGTATGTCCATTTGTAATATAAATGTGAATACAGAAAATTTTGTTCTGAAATATTGTAACGTGAGAGAATAACGCCCACAGGCGGACCTTACTCTCAAAAAATCAAAATCATGCTGTCGCGAAAGTGTTAATCCATATAGCGACAAATTAAATCCGTCCCACGGGCATAAAAATCTACAAATAATTCAGTATTCAAAGGGTTAACAACAGTTTATTATTTTATACTTTTTAGTTATATTCATGCCTCCCAATATTAAATAAATAAATTATTATAAGTTATGTATTATCATCAGTAAATTTTAAAGAAAGTAAATTTGAATTAAATTCTATATATTCAACTATACAGAATATATGTTATGTCTAGACAAAAAATAAACAAATAAAATAAAAATATAAAATATAAAAATGTATAAAAAAATTTCTAGCAAATATTTGATATATTCCTTTTAATTTTACGTTAAGAATTTTATTGGATCTAAAAAGCGTGCTTAAAAGAGGACATCTTATAAACTGAGCAAATGAGTAGTAATATTTATCATTAATAAACATTAAGATCAATTATGCTGTTTACCCTCACCCCTTCCTTTCTGTCAATATTTGCAATTTTATTATTAATATCTAATTTAGAAATTGCCAGCTGTATGGAAATTTAATTCTGTCCTAAAATTACATGTAAATATTGTACTATATAAGTCATGAAAACAGCTTATTTGTTTTATTTTATACATATATTTTTAGTTATATATATTATGATTCCTACTGTTAAATAAATAAATGAAAGTAAAATAAACAGAAAGCATTAGTTTACTTCTAGGCATGGGTTTGATATATTCTAATTATTAGAGTTTTTATTATAAACAACACCATAACACATTTAAAAATTATTTAAGATTTAGTAAAATACTGAACATTTTCTGTAGGCAAGCAGTTTAATAATGTAACTTATTATTAGATAGACAATTTTAATGACGGAAAAAACACTTTAAAATATTAGATTAATTACATTTATTTATTTATTAATTTTTTAAATGTTTTTTTAAGTATATTGTTTTGATAAAATAGAATGCCATAATGTAAAAAAGAAGGGGTGGTGGTGGTGGTGGGGGTCAATATTTAAAATATAGATATATGTTTTAATCAAATAGGATAGTGTAAAAAAAAAAGAAAAAATGGAGATGAATTTCAAATTGATCTTTAGTGCAAACCTCCTACATAGCTTGTTCCCCTTTCATAGCTCCCTTTACTGTTTTAAATAAATTTCACATACTTATCATTTGATTATAATATTATTAACTTGTTTTTCATATAAAAATAAAGAAAAGTGTTTATTGCAGCCATAATCTGTAATGGGCGGTGATACGCTCCTGATTTTATGTGTTGCAAACAGGTGTCGTACTCTCCGCCCATTTTTCAGGACACTGTCAGAAATAAGAATTCTTTGCCTTTTCTGCCACCACTAATTTTATGCAGATATATTTATAGTATTTTTATAGTAATTTGTCGTGATTAAATAGGGTAGACATTATTGCATAAAAAATGTAATAGGAATAAAGGCAGAAATGTCTAATAAATGAGAATGTCCTGAAAAAAGGGCGGAGAGTACGGCCCCTGGTTTCAAAACACCTAGAATATAAGAATGAACTCTCCTCTTCAATGCACAAATCTATTTCGTAGGAGTTAGCAGTATATATATATATACTAGCTGACCCGACAAACGTTTTTTTGTCATATAAATTATTTCTAGAGAATATTTTGCTAGAAAAAAATAACTAACATATTGTAAGTGTGTAAGGATGTGGTATATAAGTGGAAGAAGTATGGAGCGCTGTGAACGGTGAAAGAATATAAAAATAACAAAACACCAATCATTTATTTTTTTAATTTATTAAAATTGATTCTTTAAAATTATATACATATCGCTACTTATAACAATATTACTAAAAAACAATATCAATACCTTAATGCAACAGAGTGTACAATATTTTTTGTTATCCCATCTTTCGCCAGTACAAACAAACTGGATGGTTTGCCCACTCGAGAGCCACGTGTAATTGTCCGTGTGAAAAACATGATGTGCTCAGATCTAAGCCACAGACAGACGTCGTTTGGCCCTGAGACTTATTGATAGTCATTGCAAATGCCAATCTAATTGGAAATTGAGGGCGTTTAAATTGAATTGGCACATCTGTGGGTATAATAGGGATTCGCAGTAGTAATATATTTTCACCTCGGAATTTGCCATTTAAAATGATGGCTTCGATAACATTTTTCATTAATTTTTTTATGACTAATCGCGTGCCGTTGCACAACCGTGGTGGGTTCAAATTACGAAGCAAAATAACCGGAGATCCAACCTTCAGTTGTAAAATATGCGGTGGCATGCCTGGTAAATCCAATGAGTTTAAAAACCTTGTTGGATAATTTACAGCTTCGGTGGCATCGCAAACTGTATCATTAGATTTGCATGACACCAAGTCTCCTGGTAACAAATGTTGTATCTTGAGATTCAGTTCGTTGACGTCCACATTTTTTGCTGCTAAAATTGCTTATTCTGAAAGCCACTCATGATTTGTGTATCGTCTGTGTACAACGGGAAATATCTGGTCAATAAGAGCATCTTGAGAATCAATGATTGTGCAGAAATCGGTCGGTAATTTTATGCAACCAGTTTCAATTGTAGTAACTTTTCCATCGCCGATATCTAACAATTGTTTTGAGAATGTTTCAGCGGATGGATGTTGAAGCTTTTGAACGCACAAATTTACTTTCAGTTGTACTTTTTCAACATTAAGCCACAATGCCGATAATTTTAAGCACGTGTTGATCTCATCAGCGTATGTTGAACGCGAAATAACGGGAAGTGCTTGTCTGAAATCACCTGAAAAGAGTAACAGAGTGCCGCCAAATAGTTTGTCGTTGTTTTTTATATCTTTCAATGTCCTGTTCGACGCCTCAATCAAATGTTTGTGTGCCATAGTGCATTCATCTCAGATAAGAATTTGACACTATTTCACCACTGTGGCCATGGACGATTGTTTTTTTATGTTGCACACTGCGTCTGGGTTATTTTGAATATTTAGTGGCACTTTAAATAATGAATGAGCTGTTCTGCCTCCATCCAATAAAGTTGCCGCAATGCCATATGATGCAACAGCCAATGCGATGCCATTATTTGATCGCATTTCGGCGAGAATTAGCGAAATAAGGAATGTTTTGCCAGTTCCACCTGGTGCACCCCCCCCCCCAAAAAAAAAAAAGAATCCACCTTGTCTTGCCAAAACTGCGAGCATGATGCGGTCGTAAATGGTTCTTTGTTCTTCATTCATTAGTGGGGCATTGCGAGCAACAATCGCTGCCATTTCTACAGTATTGTATTGTAGTTCACGATTCAATTCAGTGCTTATTAAATCAGATGCATTTCGATTTGTTGAATGCATGCCGAAATGACTGAGTGGTAAGTTGGCAATGATAATGCAAAGATCTTCAATAGCAATCAATGCTTCATTGTACATAGCGTCACTGAATACTATCGTTAGATCGTTGCACCGTGAACGATGTTGATGCAATATATCATCACTCATTGAATCTTTGTGATTATCCCATAATGTCTCTGCTCGGGCCGGGAAACATGTAGTCAACACTATAGCGAATAGTAGACGAATTTGGTTTGCTGTACAGTTCAGTCCTACTTCAGCAAGCATACACTCCCACTGGTTGTCGTCTTCCAGCAAGCCGAGTGCAAGGCATGCATCTTTATACATTGGAGACTGTTGTCCATTCACTTTACGTAAATCTTGAAATGACAAAGGGTCGATGACATTAACCAATAACAGTCGAAGATAAAAGCACTCAGTCTGCCATGGATTGACTGTAAATACTCGTCCCAAGGTGTTTGATTTGAATAAACCGGGACATGCGTCAATCGGCGTGCCTTGCTTGCGGGGCATCCATTTTTTTGTTGGAGCCCATGTGAAATAGCGTGGTACTTCTGAATAGAGTAATGTCCGTGCAAAAGCACCAAAAACATCCGCACGATTACACAATTCAAAAAATTCGGTGAGTGTAGTTTTTGGTGGATTTATAGCACGATCAATCGCTGTCTCGCTCGTGAAATATACGCGTTGGCCATTTTCATGATGGACGGCTAAATGAAGAACTGCTGGATCCCGTTCATGAATTGGGAAACCAAAGATACGCCAAACAGCTTCATTGGAGCTGACGTACCGGCCAATGTGGTAAAGTGTTATTTCATCGTTGTTATTCACCGGAGGAGCATTCACATTGGTATTTTCAACTCGAAATACAGCCATATCACTGCCTTTATTCACATACTTGCAAATGTATTTGATGCTCTTCACTGAACTGCAGAACTGAACATTAATATGAGCATTGAATGTTTTGCTCAGCAGAGGCGAATATGGGACCACCCAACGGTTATCAATGTCAATATCTATGTTGTTGACATAGATGACCGCCATAGATAATAAGATTGTCCGCCATTATCGGGATTTCTTCGACGATATATTGGATATCCGTCAACATTTGTGATCGTGAAATTTTTCGGAAAACTTTTAGTACATTTTCCATCTGCACAAATAATAATGGCCTAAAAATTCATTTTTCATTTTAACATAAAATAACTCCGTCGGATATTGACGAATTTTTTAAAAGAACATACCATTTTAACTAATTTTAACATTTTAACAATATTAACGTTGAAAAAATATTTTAAACACTTACGGTTAAAAATTCATTTTTCATTTCAACATTAAATAAATTCTGACATCGTATTTACGATTCTAAAATATTAACTTTGAAAAAATATTTTAAACACTTCGTAAGATACGGTTATTTTCTAAAAATATTAATTTTGAAAAAATATTTTAAACACTTCGTAAGATACGGTTAAAAATTCATTTTTCATTTCAACATTAAATAAATTCTAACATCGTGTTTACGACAACTCGCGCCATCTAGGTGGAAAAGTTGTTGAAAGAGTTGGTTAAAAATTAATTAAGAAAGAACTAATTAAGTTACAACTTTCATTTGTAAATCTAAACCATTCTCGAATCCACCTGAAGACACACAAAAAATTTCATTAAACTCAGTCCAGCCGTTTAGGAGGAGTTCAGTGACATACACACGCACAAAAGAAATATATATATAAAGATATATATAATTACATTTTCGTATGAAACAGAATTAGAAAAAAAAAAAGTGTTAATGTTTTTCATGAACCAATCTTGAAGTTTAAATGTCACTGGCAGGACCATTATACAATAGATGCCAATATTTTAATTTATTCCGGAATATTTTTAGCCCCGCCTTTATTCCATACCACTTATTTCGTAACACTCTCGTGACCGCATGATTTTGTTTTTTTCACAGTAAGGCCCGCCTGTGGACTTTTTAAACCGCGAGAGAGTAGTCATTAGTATTTTCACATAACACAAATCTGTGAACCTCAACATATAATCGTGAAACAATCAAATAAATGTAATCCGATGTTGCGGAGGCGTGATTTATTATGAGCAATTTAATTCGATCTTTCGTAATGTCAGAATTGAATGAAGTGACGAACGATGATGATGTTTATCATGTATATAATTATAAGACAGTATAATTAAAAAAAAAAGTTACATTTTCTGTAAATGATAGTTATTTAGTGTGAGATGTAATAATTTAAAAACTAATGATTGAAAGAAATAAAACTGTTATGTTTGTATAATACGGAAGTCATAACATGATACCTATGTACATTTTTTATTTAATAATTCGCTTTGTTTCACTCTACAAAATACTGAATAAAAATCGATGTAAATTTTTTCTTTTTAAACGTAATACAATAAACATATACTTTGTATTCTATTATGATTTATTATATGAAATAAACACGTTATATTTTAAATGTATGAAATGAAACTTTTTATTTCTCTATATTAATAAAATCAGACTTTTGTCTGTAAATTTGTCGGAATCGAAAAATTGTGCGATATCTTCACGTTTCACACCCCATGAAAGCCGAAAATGACTTCAGAAAATTTTGCCTGTGTGTGTGTGTGTGTGTGTCATCGTGTCCGTATGTCGCTTTTTTTGTCCGTTCATCACTTGAGAACGACTGGGCGGAATTCAACGGCGCTTGGCAGGAATTTAGGTCTTCACCCAACTTAAAATTATATCTATCAACTTTTCAGAAATCCCCCCCCATTCCCCCCCCTGGGGGATAAAAAACTAAAACACGTTTCTCCGGGCATCACTCGAGAACGGCTGGACGGAATTCAACGGCGCTTGGCAGAAACTTAGGTCCTCACCCAACTTAAAATTATATCTATAGAAATTTTTAAAATTATGAATAGTGTTTAAATTATGGGTAAAAAACGCCTGCGCATGCGCCATAAATATTTTTTCACTAAAACGCTTTGAATGGAAAAATAAAATATAAAAATAAATTTTTAAGTTAAAGACTTTTTTATTCGCGTGATTTGGACTACAAATTATGAAAAGATTGAAATAAAGTGTTGCCATCTGAGTTCCATACTTTAGTTAATTTAAAAAAAACTAATTGTCGTATCGAAAAACTGTTTACACCCCAGGATTCAGAAAAATTACCTCTTTCATTTGGTACTGAATTTGTAATGATAAGTCTGATACTTCTAATTTATTTTTCCCTTTTTACGTTTTTCCGTTGCCACTTAAATTTCATACTTTAGTTATTTTTAAAAAAATCTATTTGTCGCTTCGAAAAACTGTTTGCACCCCTGGATTCAGAAAAATCGCCCCTTTCATTTGGTATCAAATGTATAAATATAGGTCTGATATTTCTAATTTATTTTACCCTTTTTCCGTTTTCAACCCAGATTCGGTAGAAGGTTTTATATTTATATATATTTTTATTTTCCAGAAATAAAATGAAATATGTAAATTCTTTGTTTGCATCCGGCACTTATTGTAACTGCATTTCACGAAATTCGAAATCTCCCCCCCCCCCTACTTCTCGGAGTCGGAGGGCAATAAACGGTATAACTTCAGTATAACCGCACAGCTGAATTTGGCGCCGTTTTGAAGGATAACGATGCCGTTCTGGACTGTTTGAGATATAATATGGCAGCCTAATCTATATATTAATTTGAAACATGTTTTTGCCTGTCTCCACTATATTGAGAGAACTACTCGGTGTAAAAATTTGGTTGAGGTGTCTAAAGAAAGGTCTTGGTCTGTAGATGTGCTATGAGAAGAGAAAAATAAAAAAAAGTCGAACGGTTTCCCCGCCGGGGGGAAACCGTTTCTCCCCCGGCGGAAACGGGTGGTTCGGGTTAAAAACACGTTTACGAGCCTAACTAAGCTTCAAATTACTTCACGGTGAAGAAATTGTACATATGGGGACTAGAGTCGAATACTAAAAAATCACTTTCTGCGGATTTGGAATTTTCGATTTTAAAGGGGGGGGGGGGTGAAAGGGAGAAAGTAGATTTGGAGGGGGGGGAGGGGGGAAATTAGTTTGAAAGGGAAATCCGTTCTAGACCCACACATGTAGCACCTCATTTTAAAGGTCTTGAAAATTCATGTTGATTGGAGATGTTTGTATACAGTATAGTGAGACCCCTGGTGGTAAAAAATGGAACTAAGTGATTTTACTGCAGGCCCTATCATGTTACATCTTATTTTAAAGGTCTTGGTATTTCCTGACCGTTGGTGAAGTTCGTACAGAACACAGTGCGCCCCCTGGCGGTGGAAAGTGCAACTAAAGGATTTGGCAGATGACAAAACCATGTGACACCTTATTTAAAAGGTCTTGGAAATCCAAGGCGATTGGTGACAGAGGTCTTGAAATTTCATGTTCATTGGGAATGTTTGTATACAATATAGTGCGCCCCCTGGTGGTTAAAAATGGAACTAGGTGATTTTGTAGTAGACCCTATCACGTTATATCTTATTTTAAAGGTCTTGGTATTTCCTCACCGTTGGTGATGTTCGTACAGAACAAACTGCGCCCCCTGGCGGTGGAAAGTACAACTAAAGGATTTTGCAGTTGACACCACCATGTGACACCTTATTTGAAAAGTCTTGGAAATTCAAGGTGATTGGTGATGTTCGTATGCAACATACTGCGCCTCCTGGTGGAGGAAAGTGGATTTTGCAGCGCGTGCGTAGCATGCCTGCTATACGGTGCCGCAGCCACAGGAAGCGGTAACACGAGTCAGAGGTTCGTTCGGTTCAAGATTAATTTTTGAGAATTTTTTCATGTTATTAGCGGGTTGCATGTACGCTGCCGCAGGCACCGGGTCACGAGCCCGAGTTCCGTTCGGTTTGAGGAAATTTTTTTTGTTACAGATGATTATTTTTTTTTTATGATGCTTTCATTTAAAAATAGAAATTCAAACAAAATCGAGTTAAAGATATAAAACCATACACATTTAAGATTCATTTAAGGTTATTATCATGGGCCCGGGCATTGCCGGGCGAGTTCATTCGGTTCCAGGTTAATTTTTTAAATTTTTTTTTATGTTATTAGCGGCCCGCGTATGCGCTGCCGCAGGCACCGGGGTCACAAGGCAGAGTTTCGTTCGGTTCCATGTATTTTTTTTTTTTTTTTTTACAGCTAATCATTTTTTTCGTGATGTTATTATTTAAAAACAGAAATTCAAACAAAATCAAATTAAAGGTATAAAATCATACAAATTTAAGGTTCATTTAAGGTATCATGGGCCCGGGCAACAGCGAGCGTGTTCCTTTGGTTCCAGATTAATTTTTGGGAATATTTTTATGTTATTAGCGACCGGCGTATGCGCTGCTAAAGGCCCCGGGGTCACAAGGCAGAGTTTCGTTCGGTTCAAGGTAATTTTTTTGTTACAGCTGATTATTTTTTTGCGATGCTTTTATTTAAAAATAGAAATTCAAACAAAATCGAATTAAAGATCTAAAACCATACAAATTTAAGGTTCATTTAAGGTTATTACCATAGGTCCGAACGACGTCGGTCAGGTCAGCTAACATGTAGTATTTAACGGAATAGAAAATAAAAGATAGCAACTGTTTATTTGGAGTCAATTTGACGTCACATTGACAGTACTTTGTTGAAAGTGATGTCATATATAGTATTTCTATTTATAAGTATTTTTCCGAATTTCTTTTTTTTTAAGCGAAATGTCGTAAATTATATTACATATTTTAACTTGAAATACATTTATAATGATGCGATGATTTTTGAAACATTACAGTCAATAAAGTGATCGTCGAATTCGACGGGTTTCAGCTAGGATGTTGTTTATTTTGGATTTATGATTTAATGATTTATGATTTGGATTAAGATTTTATCATTTATCATATATGATTTATGATATTTTGATTTATGATTTAGCCATAATCGCCAAATATCGTTGTGGGGTTATACTTAAGTCGTTCCCAATAAACATGTGTAAAAACATGTTTTTCCGTTTGAATTCGCTTTGAATTATCTTAGAATGGCGAATTTTGGTGGGCGGATATTGATTAAGTGTACGCATTATGTACATTAGTGGGATTTTGCAAAACTTCGAACTCACCCGTTGGGGAAGGGGAAGTAAGAAGTGGGTAAGTTGTGCCGAAGGCAGTGGGGACCCAGACTGGATATTGATTAAGTGTACGCATTATGTACATTAATGGGATTTTGCAAAACTTCGAACTCACCCGCTGAGGAAGGGGAAGTAAGATGTGGGTAAGTTTACCGAAGGCAGTGGGGACCCAGACTGGATATTGATTAAGTGTACGCATTATGTACATTAATGTGATTTTGCAAAATTTCGAACTCACCCGAGGAGGAAGGGGAAGTAAGAAGTGGGTAAGTTGTGCCGAAGACAGTGGAGACCCAGACTCCTCACTTTGCGAGCGAGAAAACCTCTACCAATCACAGCGAGAACTTAGGTTATTAATAAAGATATGGGATTTTGACAACTCATTTAAGTTTAATGTCCAGCGAAGCGGGCAAAGCCTGCTATTTATATCTAGACAAATACTTAATAAAAATATATATTCTGCATTGCATAATTCCACCTTTATATGAGATTACTGCTTTAATGTGCAGTGGCATAGTATTTTACTGTTTTTTAACATTAACCTCAGAAATTTTACTGTGTTAAATATCATAAATAATTTTTTCTAGTCCTTACAGAGTTGAATTTTGAATCCCAGCCCTCTTTTATAGACTAAACATTTTCGAGCGGATTGAGCTTAGAACTAATTTTCAGATCTGGTAAAGAATAATTTCTACGATATTTTTTGTTGGATTTAACCTTAAATAAAAAAAGTTATGATAATTTACAAAATTATAGATTCTCATGGGAATGGATAGGTAATTTTAACATCTTAAACCAAATAAACGTACCACAGGCTTCATATAACAAGGTGCATTATCATCTTGAAATGCTGATTGTGGAAAAGTCTGAAATACCCCCGAGATACTCGCTTAGGCCTCAGTGTTTAATTGCTGAATTTTATTTCGAGTTAATTGATCCCTTGAACATGAAAATTTGCCCGTCTCATTGAAAAATTATGCACTTTCGTATCATAATGTACGGAGAATGTGTCACTGTTTTAAAAGCGAGATTTTCATTAAGTCAGTCAAATTTTCGTCATCAGACCTGTTTGTTTCCGTCAGCTCGAAATAAGTTAAACTTGCCTCATCACAGAGAACCACTTCAGTGAAAAGAATGGATTTTTTTTTTTTTCAGAAATTCTGGTACATAAACTTGCTTTGTTTAAACGTTGTTGCACTCTATTTAAAGAAATTATGTTATTAAACACTTTTTCTGAATCCTTTCTATGTTCTAAATATAATACAATCTTATTTTTTAAACACTGGTTTTTTAACTTGTGGTCATCTCGACTGGATAAGCAACATGACCGCCTAGACACAAATTTCCAGTTTAAACAGCCAAAAAATTTTATATCTTACTAAAAACCATCTCGACAATATTTCGCTTGCATGTAATCATTTTGGCATCCCGCGTATTAAAATATTTTTTGATTTTCACTCTAAAATTAATATTTATTGTGGTGTCATTAATTGCCTTATTCTTGCCATTTTTGAAATACTTTCTAAAATTACAATTTTCAAAACAATTGCATGTTGTTTTAATACTTGGCTCAATCCTAAATTTACGTGAAACACAACATAATAAATCTATTTGAAAATTTACATTTGAAACTATAAAAATGGTGACTGCAAAAAGAGAAATGGAAAATATCCAAGTGTGGCTTTTTTCTTTCTTTTTTCTTTTTTTTTATATTTGTCCCTTAGTGTAGATATTATTTAAAAAGTAAAATACATATGTATGAAATTTTTCAGAAATCTAATACAGAAGTTTACAAAATGTATTAAAAACCTTTACTATCACTGTAAAATGGGACCATAAATCTAAAGATGTCTACTTTGACAATTTTTTGAAAAGTCAGTTGCTTTTATAAAAAAAATATAATGCACTGTATTTTATTACATAAGAAATATATTTGCAAATTCTACTCACTTTTTATAAGAAATATTCGAAAAGATACTTTGGAAATAAGATTTAAAATCTGCAATAAATAACCGCAAAACTAACAATGAATAAATATTCTTTTTATAATTTTTTTTCTTTTTTTCTGATAAAAATATTTTGGCAAAAAAATATATAATTATATATAATTGTATGCACATACAGAAGTTTTTTCTTTATATTAATTAGTTTTTATCGGAAATTGCAAACGCATGAATATTCAATACTGGCTATTTTAATCCACGGAAGACAGGCAGTGTAAACAAGAGCCAATTCTTCGAAATGGTAGAAAATTGAAGTTCTGGTTGTTCGAACATTTCCCGGCGTTCGGATAGCCTCTATCGAATAGCAGGAAGCCATGGTTGGAACCACTCTTATTTCTGTCTTTGATTCGACTTTAAAAAAAAATTTTAAACTAAAATATTAGTAAGTAGTAAAATAATAAAACAAGCGCAAAAATATAAGACCGCTGTACGTGTACTGTGTTTTAATCGTACTTTAGACTTAAAAAATTAATCTTGTAGAAATATTCCAATTAAGAAATTATGTTTTCTGAGAAATTAACCCTTTGAATACAGAATCATTTGTAGATTCTTATGCCCGTGGGACGGATTTAATTTGTCGCTATATGGATTAACACTTTCGCGACCACATGATTTTGAATTTTTGATAGTAAGGTCCTCCTGTGGGCGTTATTCTCTCACGTTACAATATTTCAGAACAAAATTTTCTGTATTCACATTTATATTACAAATGGATATACATTATAATTTTATTCTTTCTAATCAAAGTATTTGTATCCATAGTATATTTCATTGTAAAATTGTGAATATTGATTATATATTTAAGCAATAAATAGCCTACAAATTGCCAAAGAAACGCCCACTAGTGGAGTTACAGATTTTCAAATGGTGAGAATCTACGTCAGCGGTCGCGAAAGCGTTAATATGTAAAAGTAGTACATTTTATTTGGAATATACTTATAATGATGATATAAGTATGGTTGTAAGATATCATAAAGAAACGTCAGGCAATTGTTTGCGATCAACGCCCACTGGAGGGGGTGCCGCAAGCATTAACGCCTACTTCTTAAATTCAGATGACGAGTCAGACTCGTCCACCGTGACTTCGCCCAAGTAAGCAGATGACGAGTCTCACTCGTCAAATGTACCCAAAGGGTTAAAAAAAAAAAAAAAATCGCATAGTTTCATAGAAGTAAACTATGTATTATTAAAATTATCCCAGGTACACTTCTTGAAAGTGTTGTAGGAAATGTTAATACAAATACGAAAATTATTCATTGTAGTTGCTCTTAATTATTTTATTAGCTCACAAAATTTATTTATCGCTGGTCACGATCACTGGAGTCAATGCTACCAAATTTAGGGATATTTTTATTCAAAAACCATCAATAATTTTGAGGAGTGATATTTGATTACATGACATATGATTAAACTTTGACGTCATTAGGAGATCATTACAATTAAAATTTAGTGACAGGTATTCCAATTTAGTGATAGGATCCCTAAAATTGAAAACATCGACTGAAATGTATATATAAGTTTTCACTGATTTGTTTCGTGTCCAGTTACAGCACATAATCCCGCTTTTTTTATTTCGGCGAAACACACTATATTTATTACCACGCAATCTGCATCAAAATAATTTGGATTACATGCTATAACAAAAGCAGAGGAAATAAAAACATAGACTTTAATTTTAGTTTCTGCACTCTTTATTAATTCATTCTTTATCAATCACAAAAATTAGTTAGATAATCTTTATTCCAATAAAATTCGATGAAATTCTGAATTTGCATTACAAACGTATATGAATAAAATTTCATATTCAATATTGAAAATAATTTATTTTCATAAAAATCTATATCATTCCTCTCATTTGCTGCAGATGAGCAAATAAAATGTGAAATGATTTTCTATAGAATTTAGCATTGAAATTTCCTTAATTAACTTATTTCTATAATGCATTTCGTAAACAATAATTTAATTATCCTATTCAAAAGGGCGAATTAAGCTCTCCCGTGTATATGTTCTTTACTCTTTAAATTAGTCTATTTAATTTTCAATAAAACTTTTTCAATTTAATCAGGCATATTTAAAGACCATAAGTGAGTTTACACACGATGTATTCAGCGAATATTTCATAATGTATTTTTAAATCTAAAACAAAGATGAATATTTTAGTTTCGAGTATGTTGAAAATTTCTTTTAAATTATAGCAAATTTCAAAATACTGTTTTATACCAATAAAGCAATTTTTAAATATGTTTCTTTTAACTAAAATAAATTCTTAATAGTTGTTTTAATTATACTTTTAAAATGGATTTTAACTGTAAAAATGGTAATAATTTTGTGACCTATGGAGCGGATTGATATCCAATGAAAATGTATCATTCTTTTCACAGGTGTTACTTTTACCTTTTACAGTGTTAAAAATCTGGAGTAACCCCACTCGACATTCCGAACATTAAGTATAGTGCGGCCACGTTTCCTACGGCCAGCAGTGAGGCCGAGTCCAAAAGTTTGGAGGGATGCAAAATTGGCCGAGAGATAGTTATTTGACAAACATCCTGTTATTCGGTGTTCCCTTATCGCTTGTTTTCTCTCAGTCACCCCTATTTTAACACTGGACTCGTTCAATCTGCACTTGAGCAGAGGCTTCCATGGTCACAAGAAATGTGGTTAAATAATAGTTAATGGTTGTATAAATAATTAAAGTAAGAGAAAAGTCATTGAATAAACAAAACAGAAAATTATAATAGGGTGTTTGAGTATTTTTCTCCATATAATATATTGTCTGATTTAACGCTATTGCACTTTAAATAATTTGAGCCAATAGATTATAATGATAAAGAATTTTCGTTGTGTCCTTGAAAAAATCTATAAAGGTCAGACTCACCAAAATCTTTACAGTTCGTATGACGGTGACTTACAGAGTTGCCAACTTTTATAATTTATTCCGGAGCAATTTAAGCCCCGCCTTCTTTTCGCACCAGAAAATTTATAGAATATTTCTCTTTAATATGTGACAACTGTTAAATAAGGGGAAAACCATTCTTTAAATTTTCCGGTGTGAGAAAAGGGCGGGGCTAACAATGCTCCGGAATAAATTATAAAAGTTGGCAACTCTGGACTTATAACATGTACGTACATGCCAGCTATCTCACTAATAACCGTACAATTGTTAACGCCCCCTGAAAAAACGCCCCTTTTCTCACACCGCAATATTTTTAGAGTAATTCTCTCCAAATGTTGTTACGATTAATTAAAACAAAAATTACTCTAAAATATTATTGGTGTGAAAAAAAAAGGCGGGTACTAAAAATTGTACAGTTCATAATGAGATGGTTGGCAAGTATGATCATGTATATATCTTTCTCTGATTCGGATAAGGAATTTAGATGCTATCCTGCATTAAATAATTTGAACCATATGCTATAATGATAAAGAATTTTTCTTTGTATCCTTGTAAAAAAAAAAAAAAAAATAATAATAATAATATAAAAGAGAAAATCACCGAAATCTATACGGTTAGTGCAACGGTTACTTATAACATGCATATGAATTTTCAATCCAATCGAATAAGGCATTTAGGTGTTACTGCACTTTAAGTAATTTGAGTCCTTAGGGGATAATGATAAAGAAGTTTTCTTTGTGTCCCTGGAAAAAAAGTTAAAAGTGCTCCGCTCGCCGAAATCAATAGGATTCGTGCTACGGTGACCTACAACTTATGTACCAACTTTCAGTTCATTTTCTAACAGAGCGTTTAGATGCTATCCTGTTCACTCATACACATACACACACACTCACACATACATACATAACCGTAAAAATAGCAAAATGGAACTCAGAGGACCTCGAAACGTATACGCACCAAAATCTTGAAGTCGAATTTTTATCGTGATTACAATACTTTCCTAAAATAGTATGTTCGGCAAGTAAAAAACTGATAGAAATCGAGCCGTCGGTCATAGTTATCTATAGTCGATAAATATAACAAGTGAATGAATAAATCAATAACAAACATTGCTTTATAGATATATTTTCGTTGATAAAAGCAGTGTTGCGACTTTTTTATTCAAAATCTTCGTCTAAATTTTAAATGCAACGTTTGCCTAATCACTTCGAAAATTAATCGTGTATTATATATATCAAATATCACTTCTGAAAATTATTGGCGGCTGTTGAATAAAAAAGTGAAATATCTGGCAACACTGAATAAAAGAAACAGGAATAATAATAATAATAAACAGTTTTTTCTTCTACAATTTGCAAGTGCAACTTCCTCAGGGAAAACTTGTTGCATGCGGTCACGAAAGTGTTTATATAATTCTACATATTTAAAAATGAAACCGCGGTACTAATTCTGTACTGATAATTATAAAGGATTTAAGTCCAAAAATGTCGATTTTGAGTTAAGTACATTGTCAGACTTAGAAAAAAATTCTCTATCGATTGGTATAAAGGATTTAAGTCTATGTCATTTAGTCTCTGAGAAAATCCATTAGTAAAAAAAGATCCCAGCCAGAAATTCAGCATTCATTTATGGTATAAAATATTTATTTTAAATTTTTCCCGTTATAAAATGAAGGTTGAGAATCATTGAATGGTATAAAGGGTATAAGTCAATGAAATCCTTTTTTCCTAATCGTTTCTTTTGATTAGATTTTAATTAGTATAACTTTATTTTTCGTCTCCTGAAAAATCAAGAATATGGACTTAAATCCTTTATACTTATCAGTACAGAATTAGAAACTGTTATAATCGATAAAAAAAGTATCAACTAGGTATGAAATATTGCAGGTTTCTGTTTTTGTCACAGACAGTTTATTCCTGTACAAAAGCACTGGAAAAAAAAAAAAAAAAAAAAGAAAAAGGAGTTGAATGATGAAGGAATAAAACTCTAAAACTAATATAAATATTTCGCGCCGTTTCGCTGTGGACGCCATACTATTCCGCTTAGAAACTTGATTGATACGTTCACGCGATAACGCGTAATCGGTCCTTTGGTGAAAACGTTCATCACGCGATATCGCGTGATTGGCAGTTAATGTGCTAATCGTGTATATAGTAAAGCTATATGCAAAACATTCCGATAATTATTTAGGATAATTTAATGATATCCTAAGCGTGCTCGGTCAATTGAAACTAATATTAAATAATTTGGATAGTTCATGCAAAATGTTAGAGATAGGTAATGTATCTGAAAATTTGAAACTTTTTTCATTTATACTCAGTGGCGGACTGGGTCTGAGAATGCTGGTTGCTAGGAGATAAAGGGGACCCGCCATAATCAGAGAAGGAGGGGAGGCTAACATTCCTATCTATAATGCTGTCAGGCCCTTCCCCACCTATATCACTATCATTTATTTAATTTAAATTAATTTTTGTTATTTTATTTTATTTTATTTATTTATTTACATATATATATATATTTAAATAAAAACAACTTTTAACTAATTAACTTAAAATTTCACTTACTTATTTGTTTATTTAAAATAATAATAATAATAATTTTTCTATTGAAAATAAATAAAAGGAGTAATTACAAAACTTCTGAATATTTGGCTATTCTTCAACAATACACTGTAATTCCTATTGTTTTAATACAAAATATTTAGATAAAGTGTCCATTAGGTGTGGAATCTTACCGCAGAAATCACACCAATATTTGATTAAAAAAATTATCTAGCTTTAAAATCGTTCATTTAAGAAGTAAAAGTTTTTGTCTGATTGACAGATGTATGAGTTCTGAACCAAGTTCCTATCCCTGCATATTCATCGAAACAAATCCAAGTATGCAATTGTAAACTAAATATGAAACTTAAAAATCTGACTGGTTATTGCAAATAAAGACAAATAATTAGTAGACCTTCAGAAAGCATTTCTATTGTATAATGTTAATCATGAAATTGAAAAAAAAACCAATTATTTGATTCATTGTTACAAGTATTCAAAATATGCTGTGATACTTTTCTATTACTAAAACAGTACTTGAAACAAATTATTTATTATTTTTTTTCCCTTAATAAATTTAGTAAATTTTTCAGTAAGTTTTAGTAATTTTTTTAATGAAAATTTTATTAAATACTGTTTAAATGCTGTTCTTTTATATCTAAAAATTTTGAATAAAAAATTTTATTTATTATATTGAAAAAAAAAAAAAAAAAAAAAAAAAAAAAAAAGAAAAGAAAGAAAGAACAAAACCTCTTTCTTTCTTTCTTTTTTAAGACTTCGAAACTCATGTCCCTTAACAATGCTAATACCTCATACTATGTTTCTCTGATAAGGCACTGAATATTTTGCCCCATCGACGATCGACGAAAGATAAGGAGAACAACTAGTTCTCCGCTAAAATACATTAACCATACTGATGCTGAGCAAAATTTGGCGACTTTTGCATTATCATTTTTACTTTATATAAACTTTCTAGATCGTTTTCTTATGGCTGATACCCCTTTATTCCTTCCCATGTTACCCTATGCCATACTTGCCAACATCCTCATTGATATTCCGTAGTGTTGCTAATCCCGCCCTTTCCCTCACACCAGAAAATTTGTAAATGCAATTACGATTAAATAAGACGAAAAATACTCCAAAAAATTACTGGTGTAAAAAAGAAGGCGGGGCTAACAATACTACGGATTATTAGTTAGGATGTTGGCAAGTATGCCCTATGCGAATGTTGTTGCTTCGTTTTATACGGTTGTCTCATTCAAAAATGAATTTTTAAAGTAATTTTTTTCATGTTATTCTGCGAATGTCGTAACTTAGCTTAGTGAGCAATTAAAAAATAATTAAATATTTCTTGAATTGGAAATTAGATTTTTTAATTTACTTAATAAAATAAAATATTCAAACTTAATATTTTGAAGCAATCGTTCACTAAGCTAAAAGTTGACAGGTTCAAAGAGTAATATTAAAAAAAACAGAATTCGAAAAACTTCATTTTTTGAAAGCGACATCCTTATAATTAGAAGCAATAAAAATTCTATAGGATAACATGGAGAGGAAGAAAGTGTAAATCTGACTGTTGCTTTAAATTTTAGAAATAAATAAATGAATTTTACTGTTATTTAATATCATAAAGAACTTAGCCTTTGAGGCTGAACCAATCAAAGTACTTTCAATTTAACCGTGAACAACAACAACAAAAAAAAAAAAAAAAAAAAAAAGAAGAAAAGAAAAAAAAAAGAAAAAAGGCAATTTGTACATGTTTCCTTCATAATTGTATATTACAAATTCTTATGTAAATAGATAACGGGGGTTGTACTTCCCGCCCATTTTTCAGAACACTATCAAGCATAAGAAAGTTTCACCTTTTTTTCCCATCAATAATTTTATGCAGAAAACTTTATAGTATGTTTATAGTAATGTGTCATGACGATGTAGGATACAAATTATTGCATTAAAATAGTGGTAGCAACAAAGGTTGAAATTTCTTATCCTTGAGAGTGTCCTGGAAAAAGGGCGGAGAGTACGATAGGCTGACCATATGTCTTCGAAAACTACCTTCGTCCCCTATTGGTTTCACAATCAATTTTTAAAGAATAAAGCAGGCTGGAGTCTTGAAATAGAACATAGAATAATTTCAATATTTTCTTTTAATTAAACTGCACACACTTCCATAAACAGATATTGTTGAACACAAACATTACTATTTACAAACTATTATACAACAATTATATACAGAGGGCCCGGAAATTAAAGTATTATTATATTCTATTTTAAAGCCGAAAGGTTGGTGGGCCTGGCGTCTTTTAAAATAGAATATAATAATACTTTAATTTCCGGGCCCTCTGTATATAATTGTTGTATAATAGTTTGTAAATAGTAATGTTTGTGTTCAACAATATCTGTTTATGGAAGTGTGTGCAGTTTAATTAAAAGAAAATATTGAAATTATTCTATGTTCTATTTCAAGACTCCAGCCTGCTTTATTCTTTAAAAATTGATTGTGAAACCAATATCTGGCGCCCCCGGGTGGGCGCCAGATCATCAATGTACTGAATGTAATTTGGCGATGCACTGCTACACTTCTGAAGGGTTGTAAGTTGTAAGATTGTTTACCATTTATGTTTATGCGTTAGATGTGTATGGTAGTTCATATTGAATTGAATTTTTTTTTTTTTTTTTTTTTTTTTGTAACAGTAATTTTATTTTTAGGACAATTAATAGATAATTTAAAAAAATTAACTAAAAACTTTTTTAAAAAACAAAACTGTCATTCCCTTGAAATATCTTCAATACATGTTTAGATTTATTGTTTTTTTTTTTTTTTAATCTCTTATACAGTTTATTATTTTTTTTACTTAGCTATTTTTTTTATTGCTTAGCTTTTGCTTAGCTTTTTTTTTTTTTTTTTTTTAAGAACCTTGGATTACAATACAAATTTAAAATATGTAAAACATTTATTTTTATTTTTAAATAGTAAACAAAAATTAATTTATCTAAATTTTAATTATTTTTTATACTTGTTTAAATTTGTTAAATATGTTATTTAAATTACTTCTTTTTAAAATTCCTTTAATGCAAAAATGTTTCAAATGACAAAAACACCCCCCCCCCCTCCCTCTAAATATTTCTTTCCATTACAATAATTGCAATTTATGCATCAATAGACTACAAAGAGAATTTGAAAAATAGACCAAGTAAAATGTTTTATTAAAAAATAACTTTTTTTTTCTAAGGAAAATTAATAGATAATTAAAAAAATTCTTTAAAAACGAAACTGCCATTTTCTTAAAATATCTTCAATACAAATTTAAATTTATTGCTTTTTTTTTTTCTTTTTTTCTATTAAACAGTTTATTTTATTTTACTAAGCTTTAAAAAAAAAAAAAAAAAAAAAAAAAAAAAAAAAGGAGGGGTGGGGGGATTACAATAAAAATTTATAATCGAATTTTTAAATATGTAAAATATTTATTCTTATTTTTAGGTTTAAATAGTAGACAAAAATCATTTTATTTAAATTTTAATTACTATTTAAACTTATTTAAATTTGTTAAATATGTTATTTAAATTACTTCTTTTTAAAATTCTTTTAATGCAAAGATGTTTCAAATGATAACCCCCCCCCCCTCCCCCTATATATTTCTTTCCATATTTTATTACAATAACTGCAATTTATGAATTGATAGACTACAAAGAGAATTTAAAAAACTGACCAGGTGAAAAGTTTTAGTACAAAAAAACATTTTTTTTTTTTAGAAAAATTGATAGATAATTAAAAAAAAAAAAAAACTTTAAAAACGAAACTGCCATTTTATTTAAAATATCTTCAATACAAACTGAAATGTATTGTTTTTTTTTTTTTTTTTTTTTTTTTTTTTTCAATCTGTTAAACAGCTTATTTTTATTTACTTAGCTTTTTTTTTTTTTTTTAGTGAATTATAATAAAAACTTATAATAGAATTTTTAAATATGTAAAATATTTATTTTTATGTTTAAATAGTAAACAAAAATTATTTCATTTAAATTTTAATTACTTTTTAAACTTGTTTAAATTCGTTAAATATATTTCTTTTTAAAATTCCTTTAATGCAAAGATGTTTCAAAAGACAAAAACAACCTCCCTCCTAAATATTTCTTTCCGTATTTTATTAAAATAACTGCAAGTTATGAATTAATGCACTACCATAGAGATTTTAAAAAATAGACCAGGTAAAAAGTTTTATTAAAAAACAGCAACCTTTTTGTGTATGTGTATGTTAGGAAAACTAATAGATAATTTAAAAAAAAAAAAAAAAAAAAAAAAGGTAAAATAGTTCTTTAAAAACGAAACTGCCGTTTAAATATTTTATTTAAATTACTTCTTAAAAAAAAAAAAAAAAAAAAAAAAAAAATGCATCAACGAACATTTATGAATGCATTTTTAAGGAGTTTAGTGCTTTATCTTGGTGCTCAGGGTAGGGGCCTCAGGTTCCCGTGCTATAGTCAGGCTTGGACTACAGGCGAAAATTTGTTGTCAAAACTTTTTAAATATTTTTTATTTATATGGAAAAAAAAAAATAAATAAATAAAAATACTACCAAAATATCAGTTTGAAAAAGCCCTTTTATAATTTGAAATCTGTATTTCAAACAAATTTCTTATTCTAAATTTATTGCACTGGCAAAGAGATTCTGTCATTCAAGGTGATAGATGGTAGGCGCTAGCTTTGAATCAGGTACACACTTGTTAACCTAGTCGTGCGACTTTTCCATGGTCTTCTTAGGAACTCGCATTAGAATGTACTAGGTCACCATAAAAAGACTGCCCAGAGAACATCTCACTCAGGACTAATCCCACATTCAGAAACAAACTTTTAAAGGTTCTGTAGAAAAATTGCTGCAATGTGCTGATGCATTCATTTTTCACATTTGCCTGTTTTTTTTTTTTTGGTCTGATGGTGAGTCATGCTTTATTAAATTGAAATAATTGTTGAATGCTTTTACAATTTGAGGGATTTTCTTATTTTTTTCACATTAATTAACTTAAATAACTCTCAAAAAAATATTTTTTTAAATCTTCGCAGGAATTAATATTAAATAAAAAAGCAATTCTCTATGTAGTGTATCAATTCATAAATTGCAGTTATATATTTAATAAAATATGGAAAGAAATATTTAGGCGGGGGGGGGGGGAGGGTTTGTCATTTGAAATATCTTTGCATTAAAGGAATTTTAAAAAGAAATATATTTAACAAATTTAAGCAAGTTTAAATAATAATAAATATAATATTTTACATATTTAAAAATTCTATTATAAATTTTTATTGTAATCCACGTTTTTTTTTTTTTTTTTTTTTTTTTGTGTGTGTGTTCTCAAGCTAAGTAAAATAAAATAAGCTGTTTAATAGATTAAAAGAAATAATAATAATTAAATTTGTATTGAAGATATTTTAAGAAAATGGCTGTTTTGTTTTTAAGGATTTTTTTTTTTTCTTTTAATTATCTATTATCTTTCCTCAAAGAAAAAGAAAAAAAAAAAGGTTGTTATTTTTTTCATAAAACATTTTACCTGGTCTATTTTTTAAATTCTCTTTGTAGTCTATTAATTCATAAATTGCAGTTATTATAATAAAATATGGAAAGAAATATTTAGGGGGGGGGGGGAGGTGGGAGTTTCTGTCATTTGAAACATCTTTGCATTAAAATAATTTTAAAAAGAAGTAATTTAAATAACATATTTAACAAATTTAAACAAGTTTATATAATAATTAAAATTAAAAAATAATAATTTATGTTTATTATATAAACATAAAAATATATATTTTACATATTTTAAATTTGTGTTGTAATCCAAGTTTTTTTTTTTAGCTAAGCAAAACAAATAAATAAGAGATTAAAAAAAAAAATGCCATAAATTTAAATCTGTATCGAAGATATTTCAAGGAAATGGTAGTTTTTTTTTTTCTTTTTTTTAAATTATCTATTAATTTCCCTACAAATAAAGTTACTTTAAAAAAAAAAAAAGAAAGAAATATTTAGGGGTGGGGATGCTTTTGTCATTTGAAACATTTTTGTATTAAAGGAATAGACATAAATTAGGAAAATGTGCTAAAAGGATCATGCCTCGCCAAACTCTGTTTAACTTGCTCGAATCCAACAACTTTACGCATGCTCAGTTAACATTTTTGTAGGGAGCCGGCGCTGCGGCGAGACGCTAGTCACATTTGGGGACGCCGGTTGTAAACACATTAATGTTTTATTATAATAATTTATTATATGTATGATAAATAAGTTGAAATAAGTTATTTTATGTGCTTTATACATAAAAATTAGTAAAATTTCACAATTTAAGGTGATTTAATTATTTATATATTTTTCGTCCTCGAAATTCGAGGAGACCACCATATTTGTCCCCAAATTCAATGAAAAAAATGTGGTCACTCTAGAGTACGACCCTTACACAGTTCTACGTCTAAAATTTTGATTTGATAATTTTAGCTGATCTTTCTGTTTTTTAATGCGCTGAAACCGAGATTGAATCCAGATTTTCTCTATCAGGCATAGATTTTCGTGAAAAGAGTGCCGACCGACATAATTTCTTACGTGACTCTTTCAGCTTCCAACAATATAATTATACGGTAACTTTTATACTATGTTTCCATGATTAATTATAATTACTCATAGAAACATACTAAAAACTACCGAAAATGAAGAAACTGTGTCGAAAAAAACCCTGTATTGACAAAAATATTCATGTGATAGAGAAAATTGGTACCATTTTTGGTTTCAGCACACCAATAAACATATGTATGAGCTAAAATTGGTATTAAATCAAATTTTGCAAACATTACTTTTGTAGCCCTGTGTCATTAATCAATTTATTTTTTCATTAGATTAAAATCTACCCAAAACTATCCCTCCTTCTCCCCCCCCCTTTATTATAAACCGATTTCTTTTAATAATAGTATAATTCAGTATGCACAGCTGCATGATTTAATTAATTAATTATTTTCTTTGCAGTATTTTTCTCAAAAATGAAAGCAGTAACAATCATGTTTAATCGAATTCAAGTTTAGCAGGGCGATACCTTCTGTATAAGATCTGCCTTTGAATTTCATTAAATGGAATTGTTATTTTATTCTTGCTTCTGTAAATATAAATGAAATTTTTTTTCCCCATATGGCAAATGTATTAATAAAACAAATGTTTCTTATGGACTTTTTCATACGCCTATTACGGCAATCAAATAAAAAGTGGGGATATAATATGTTTTCTAAAAGTTTTTGAACATGTTATATATAAAAGTTACAGCTGTGGGTGGAGTTACATAATCATGCATATGAAATAACGAGGGTCGTACCCTCCGCCCATTTTTCAGGACACTCTCACAGATAAGAAATTTTCACCTTTTCAGACACCACTTATTTCATGTAGAATTATTCTGGATATATTTACAGAAATGTGCCACGATTATACAGGGAAGAGATTACTGTATAAATATAATGGTAACAATCTGTTTGAAAATATCTTATTTCTGAGAGTGTCCTAAAAAAAAGGGCGGAGAGTACGACCCCTGAAATAATGATCCCGCCTCTGATATTTACACTTCGAGATTGGTTCATGAAAAACATTAAATTTTTTTTTTCCTAATTCTGTTTCCTAATACGAAAATGTAATAATAAAACAAATAGAGGAGAGTTTATTCTTATACACAGATGCCAACATTTTAATTTATCTTAAGAATTTTTAGACCCGTCTTTTTTTCATACCCGTTATTTTTCAAGGATAAATTTTTCTTATTTTATTGAAGTTATATATTGGTAAAAAAATTGCTATTAATTAAGTGGTGTTAAATAAAGGCGGAACTGAAAATACTGCGGAATAAATTAAAATATTGGAATCTATGCTTATATTCTAGATATTTATCAACACAAAAAATCAGGGACGTAGTCCCCGCCCTCTTTCAGCGTTGAGAAATTTTCGCTTTTTTCGCTACCATTATTTTTATCTTTATCCTTTATAAACACGACATACTTCTATAAAACTACGGTAAAGTGTTTTATGTGAAAATAGAAGCAGCAAAAGAGCAGATATTTCTCAACCCTGAATGTAACCTGAAAAGAGGGCGATGAGTACGACCCTCTAATAAATATTTACTACTAACTTATAAATATTTACTGCAAAACAAATATTTACTGTAAAGTAAACGAATATTTACTGCTAACTTATAGGAAATTGGTTTGTGCATTGAAAAAAAGAGTTTATTCTTATCTTATATTCTAGATGTTTTTCAACACATAAAATCAAGGACGTAGTCCCCGCCCTCTTTCAGCACACTTTCAGCGTTGAGAAATTTTCGTTTTTTTCGCTACCACTATTTCTATCATTATCCTTTACAAACACGACATACTTCTATAAAACTACGGTAAAGTGTTTTAAGTGAAAATAGTAGCAGCAAAAGAGCAGATATTTCTCAACCCTGAAGGTAACCTGAAAAGAGGGCGATGAGTACGACCCTCTAATAAATATTTACTACTAACTTATAAATATTTACTGCAAAACAAATATTTACTGTAAAGTAAACGAATATTTACTGCTAACTTATAGGAAATAGGTTTGTGCATTGAAAAAAAAGAGTTTATTCTTATCTTATATTCTAGATATTTTTCAACACATAAAATCAGGGACGTACTCTCCGCCCTCTTTCGGCACACATTCAGTGCTGTGAAATTTCCGCTTTTTTCGCTACCACTATTTTTATCTTTATCCTTTTAAACACGACATACCACTATAAAACTACGGTAAAGTATTTTATGTGAATGTAGTAGAAGCAAAAAAGCAGCTATTTCTCAACTCTGAAAGTAACCTGAAAAGACTTCAATAAAATACTTACCATTTAGGCCATTGATGAACCAATTAGTATGTCGAAAATATTGTTAAACATTTATATTTTTAACTACTTATAATTTTAAATCCAAAATCTTAGAAAAGCAATTTTTATCAATTTTGTTTACTACATCGTCAATTTAATTATATAATTACCGCTTAACAGAGATTTTAATGTCGCTTTAATTAGTCTGCACCACAAATATTTTACAGCACTATTCATTTATTATATTAACCATCAAGAGTCTCACTTTGTCTATTCTATTCAAAGTATCCTTATTTTAAAAATTTGCAGAATCGGTTTGCGCCTGAATCTGCTGCCTTTGATAACGAAGTTGAGTGAATTGATGTGTTGTGTATACATTTTGATAATGTAGGAAATATAACAAGACTTTTGATCGCGTCTCTCGCAAATGCTCCAGCTTGCTCCTTCTATTAATGAGTATGCGCAGGGACTCCAGTGCTAAACAGGAAGGTCTCAGTAATTGAGGCTAGCGACTCTTGACTGAGATTATCCAGGGTTTCTAATTGAGGCTACCTTCTTTTGACATTTAATTTAAATAAACGTTTTCAGAGAATTATTTTTTTTCCCTTTTAAAATCTTTTTTAAAACGATAAAAATCTCAGAATCGGAGTTATTTTATTTTATTTTGAAGTCAATATCCATCAACTAAAAATAATGTAAGATTTAGAAACGGATTCAAATAAATATTTCAAAGTGTAGGGAGTCTTCATTAATAAAAATATTCATAGATTATCAAAAGTTTTTATTATTATTTTTTCTATTTTCAGGAACTTTACTTCAACAATACTTTTTTTCAAAGTTTACTTTGTACTTTTGCTTATTTTGTATAAAATTTTTCTACAGATATTTTTATCATTATTTCAAGATAAATTTTTAAAGTCACAGAAATGTATGAGATACAATAATTCCAAAATCATATTCATTAGCGTTTTGTGATTTTCTGTATATTAATTTTTTAAATCAATTACTTGACAGAAAACTACAAACTCAAAAGACTCCTTTATTCCAAAATATGTTCTGTGAAAAACGAACATTATAATAAAAACAAAAGTTTATCTGTTCCACCCTCCCCAATTTTTCATTGCCTCCCATTTTCAGGGTGAAGATCTATTTATAGAACTGTCACGTGATTTTACATCTGCCTGTTTTTTTTTCATCAGGAATTCAGGATAGATACTGTTTCAGTTTATGTTTTACTAGCCGCCTTCGGCGACCAGCTGGTTCGCGATCCCTGAAAAATCCGACTTTACGAAATTCCCGCTCGGTGGCGCCTGCGGCGCCTTTTTCCCGTATCAGGTCTAATAACAGCTTATTGATATATCGTGAAAATAGCTTATCTAAATCGCAGTAAACTCCCGTGCGGTAGCGCCTTCGGCGCTGATATTTCAAATTTCTAACTTTAGCTAAGTCCCGATGAAATTATTTTAATTAGAAGCTGGGATAAAAAAGAAAACCAAATACCTTGCCTTAAAATCTTAATATGCCAACCAATTTCAAACGCTGCAACTCTTTTTTTTTTGCCTATTTTCCCTGTTCCTCAAGCCCTCCCTAATAATCGTACTCTTTCAAAAATATTCACAATCGAATTATCGGGCATTAAAACTACATACTACGAAATTTCGACTACTGCAAATACTGCAAAAAAATAAAAGAAGACAATCTTTTTCCAATAAATATGTCATTTTTTTAATTATTCATATATTTTCATGAAAATTGAACAGTAGCTTTATAATATGCTGTCTAGGCCGAATATTAATTCAAATGTAACGTGAATGAAAATTTGAAAAAAATTGAAAATTGCAATTTTTCCCCCCAGTATAAAACACATGATATCTTAATTGATTACAACCATTTCCGTTTTCATCACAGACATCACAGACAGTTGTCTCGTATGTGTTTTGTTTCCGATCGAGACCGCTTACAAAATCGTCTGCCTGTTGCCAACTAAATTTCATAGTTTAGTTAAT
Organism: Salticus scenicus; assembly: GCA_963930645.1. Taxonomy (NCBI): domain Eukaryota; kingdom Metazoa; phylum Arthropoda; class Arachnida; order Araneae; family Salticidae; genus Salticus; species Salticus scenicus. Next base: position 102,875,723 of record OZ005654.1, on the reverse strand, counting down.
TTTAAAAAATCTAATTGACGTATCGATAAGCCGCTTGCACTCTTAGATTCGGAAAAAATTCCCCTTTCATTTGGTACCAAATTCGTAATGATCGGACTAATATTTCTAATTTATTTTCCATTTTGTCTGCTTTTAACTCCGTTAAAATATCTACTTTTATGCAATCTCGGTGAATTGTGAGTCATTGAGATCGCTTTTTGATTAAGACATAGGTCTACATTTTAATTAATATCTCCGCAACTAATTAAAAATTTTAAATTCTGTTTTGACTATCCCCTCGGGCAGGCTTCTGAGCACCCGTATGTCAAATTTTGTAGTTCTGCGTTCAGTAGGGGCTGAACGTATAGATGCTCAGACAGAGAGACAGACAGACAGACAGACAGACAGACAGACATCTTCTTTTATTATTATAGACTATGTAAAGTGAGAGACTACATCTCGCTTCTTTTACTTTCTTTTTCTTTTCTTTTTCATTAAATGTACAAATTAAAGTACAACAAAAGTGTCGACATGATTTTTTGCATCATACTAACAAAATTACTTTTACAGAGAGAAAATAATAATTAATATATAAAATAAAATATTAAGAAGATATCACCAATGGGACGCTAGAGTCTTCAGAAGAGAAAATGTAAGCTCACAATTTTTCAATACTTTTGTTTTGAAAATAAATAATTGCTTTTCAATTTTTGTTTAAAGAGCTTACATTGCACTACTGAGTTAAAGAAATATTTCCATTAGATTATGATGCTGATACAATATTAAACAAAGGAAAAGTGAAAAATGTATCATTGTTGTTATTGTTCTTAAGTAACATATTAAAGCTTACCTATAAGTATATTATAAATTATCTGGCTGTCCCGCGGATAACAAAAGTAAAAGTAAATTAAAAATTAATATGAAAATAAAACCCTAAAATTAAATAATATTATTATTTAATAAAGCATAAATATTCAGTGTTTGAAACCATACATTAAGAAAATGAGAAATAAGAATAATGCATTAGTACATTTTTTGATTTAAGAAAGTTTAGAAAACTCGTTTTTTGAAAATTGAAGAATTAATAAAGAAATATCAAATTTGTGCACACAATGTGATTTGTTTATAGTTTATAAAATATATACAAGTTACCAAAAATTAAGCTAAACGTTCTCTTCTATTGAATACAATTGATGGAAGTGTTTTGCTACATTTTACTATGTCGACGACTATTCAGGGAAGAAAATTAATTTCTCTTGCCCGTATTGTGAACAACGTATTTTTTGAAGCCCACTCCAGTTTTTTGTATAATGTCACTTTTGGAGGCCCCCTGAAAACAAAAGTCAAATTTTTAGCTGTTCATATGTATTACATATATCTGTTATGTTATAAGCATAACTTAAAAACAAAGAAATGCAGGAAATTCAAACTTGGTATTTTGAAGTAGGTTTCTAATTGGCGCTTGGAATGTTAATCAAGATTGGTGAATTTCAAGGTAAATCAATAGCAACTTTGAATTTTTTTTTTTTTTTTTTTTTTTAAGTAAATAATAAAATTTTTAAGTAAGCACTATAATAAAATGGGAGATTGAGATGACGATAGTCTTTTTCACACAGAATTATATGTCGAATAAAACTGTTCCAAAATCCATTTTAGATTATTTTAAAACTAGATTGAACTTTTCTTTATCTTATCTTATTGATCTTATGTCTTAATCTGGAATCTGTCTTTACAGTATCGAAATGAAGGGAAAGTAGTGTGAGTGACACACCAGATTTTTTTTTTTTTTTTTTTTTTTTTTTTTTTTAATAGTTGTTTATCTTAGATTTTTTCCGTGCAAAATTTATTTTGGGTATATTTTTAGAGATTAAATGTACTCTACTTTTGTTTTCAATTTTTAAAGTATTAATCGTTATTTTATAATTTTATAAAAAATTCTATTTTTGACATATGATTGTTTTCTTAATTTATTGCCATTTCAAACGTAAACGTAAAAGGAAATGTTACATTACATTCTCTGGTGTTTTGAAATAATTCTCTTCCAAATATCTGTGGATTTAGATAAATCTAGATAGATGTGTGACAGTTTGTCACTTAGGATTTAAAGTGCTCAAAAACTACTTTTTCACATCCATCACATTTTTTTTTCTACTTTTAAAAAGGAAAAGAATGAAATAAAAACAAACAAATTGTTATTTGTCCCCAAGTTTTTGTCTTAGCTTTTATGAATCTGATTTCTTGTAATTTGTTTTTGTTTTTGGAAATTTCATTAAAAATATTCTTAAGAATTTTATTTTAGTTCTTTTGAAAAAGAATCTGACTCAGTAGATGAATTGCAGGGACTATAGAAAGCAATAAAAATTTGTATAGCATAATTTTTTATTTTCTGCGTATTAAACTTTGTAAATCCATCTTAAAAAAAAAAAAAAAAAAAAAAAAATGCTTGTTATTAATGAAGATTACTGTTCGACCTTCTGAAGCTTCCGTAATTCTAGGCTATATCGACGGTACTGTTGTGGAAGTAGGGGAGACTGGGGTACAATGGACCAATTTTGGAAATTTTATGTGTTTACTCACAAAGTAATGATTTCTAGCTATTGAAAATATATGTGTATATTTCCTATATACATTGGGCTTTATGTTGCACATATTAAAAACCAATATATATGTTTATTATTTTTATATAATTTTTTTAATCCATGACACGGGGTACAATGGACCACAGGTCAAATTTAAAAAGTATACTAATGTAGTGCGTTTTTTAAAAGTATAAAACGCAGAATACATTATATTTGTTTATGTATTCTATTCCTACAAATAATGTAAATTATGAACATTAAAATTAGAAAATGATACACCAAACGATTTTTGTATCACTGAAAGTCTGCTGTTTTCTCGTGAAGTTGTAGGATCTGGAAGACTCACTTGAAAGAACTTGAAAATTTACAAGAGATATATCAATACTCCCAGGAAAAAATGTAGAGATCTTCATTAGGTTTTCGTTGCGTGAATCGCACAAAAACAGATTCTTTATCTTTTATTTCTGTGATTAAACCAACAAAATGTAAATCCGTCTTTTTCGTCAAATTTATTTGTATTATTATTTTTAATTGCATTATTTAATTCAGTTTGTTATAGCTGTATGATATTTGCAAAAATATAAGAATACAAAAGTAGCTGAATGTTTATTCAAAATAAATAAAAAGAAACCTCAAAATAAATTGCTTTCTTATTCATCTTTGAAGACACAATAGATCTAATTAAGCTTAACTAGGAAATTTTTAAGTATAATTTATAACAAACACTTCAAAAATGTACATTTCGTAAATCAATTTACTATGACAGAGAACTGGAGTAAATGGACCATGGTCCATTGTACCCAGGTTCTTAGTGGTTCATTGTACCCCGAGTGGACTTCTGACAGCAAAAGTAAAAAAAAAAAAAAAATCCCTTTAAAAAATATTTTAATAAGATTAAATATAATAATACATGACCTTAGCTCTTTATTGTGCTAAATATCTTCTTCCAGATCATAATTCTTGAATGATGAAAATAAAAAAAATATTTAACTCAAAATATTTACTGTTGGCTACCATAAACTAAATTTCACGAATAAAACGGCTAAATTGTCAGTTAGGCATGAAGTTGTTGGCTAAGTTTCATCAATGCAGTGCTGCGATCTATGTACCAAAATAGTGGTCCATTGTACCCCAGTCTCCCCTATATTTGCTGGGATAAATTTTATGTTAGTGCCTATCAGATTACGAATTTCTTTTCTGGCCACAATACCATAGAATATGAATTAACTCTCTCAGTTTCCCATTTTCTTTCAGACTGTGATAACAACATAATACCTTTTAACGGGAAGCGAGTCAAATGCCACAGATTTTCTTATTCTTGCAAAGAAGCCGTTTGATGATCTCTCCTAAAATATTGACTTCCGTGCTGATAAATACATTCTTAGCCACAATGTAGAAGAATTTCACTTCATTAGCCATGCAACTTCAAAAGTTTTAAGTCCATAAAAAAGCTTAGAGCTTACAAATTTCTTTACTCGTCTACGGAAATCGAATGTATGAAGACATGTAAATGGGGTCAGACATAGATTTAAAGGAACTCAATCACCAGTTATTAGAGATTTTTAAAGACAAAATTATCTTAAATTAAAACTTAATTACAATACAAAACTTTTGGAAGCTACGCGTAATTCTTGGAAAAATATCCTTGCTGATATTGATGGGAGGAACGTCTGTAATATATACTATAATGGAATACTCTCTGAAGAAAATTGAGGTTACTAGAAATCGTCTTCCTTGTGCTAACATTACTAAGTTATTTCATGAAACTATTAACGTAGTTCTCCACATTAGAAATTATATAAATTAAATGAAACATTACTATATTTAAATTAAATAAAAACCTTTCAAACTTGCCTCATTACTGTGCCGTAAATTTTTCACCTGAGTACCCAGGCCTCCTAGGCGGCTTCATCTGTCGCGAAGCTTTTGAGATTGAATTCAGTGGGTGGCCACCTTTCCATAAGGTGGCGCCACGTTCCATCGTGAAGCATCCAATAAAATTAAAAGTATAGCTAATAAATACGGTATCAATATTCCCATTAAACCAAATACAAACATTTTTCAATTAATACGCAGCGATAAAGACCTCATTTCATCCTTTGAAACCGCCGGAATATATAAAGTACCGTTCATAAACCAAAATAAAAACTCAGGTTCATACATCGGCGTCACAAAAAGAAAAATTAAAACGAGAATCAACGAACATAAATATGATATTAAAATTGGCAAAGTGAATATCGCTCTTGCAAAAACGTATAATAACGACAATACAGAAATAAATTTTAATGAAACTAGAAATATAGCTGAATACAATAATTATCATTACGCAATATTCCGTGAATCAATAGAAATCGCTACCTGTTTAAATGTGTGCAATGACAGCGGCGCAATGGCTCCAGATGGAGCGTGGCGCCACCTTATGGAAAGGACCTCCCAATGAATTCAGTCTCAAGAACTTCGCGACAGATGATGCCGCCGAGGAGGCCTGGGTACCCAGATGAAAAATTTACGGCACAGTAATGAGGCAAGTTTGAAAAGTTTTTATTTAATTTAAGTGCAGTTCTCCATATTTTTTTTTTCTCACAAACTCCTTAGATGTGTATTTTTAATCAACGATTTCGAATGAAATGAAGAGTAAGAATTATCAAGATTAAAGATCTCAGTATGGAAAAAATCTTGATTCTCGTTCTACTCACGCAGAAATTAATAGTATTATTGACAACGTTAAGTACAACTTCTACGTTTGATTTTATTTCTAATGAAACTGCAAGAAAATTTATTAGTTGACTGTGTATGTTGATAAATTGATTGTTTTTGTTTTGCCGCAAAATATTGCTTTCATACAGCATAATTTTCTAAAAATTAGATTCATATATGTCTTTCTTGTCATTTATTACTTCCCTACCAGCTGAAGAATAGATGGTATTCCAGGGAAATACTTTTATTTAATTTTTTTTTTCTTTGGTTTAATGAAATCCTAGAAATGTTTAGAAAATCCGCAGTTCTTCAAAAGAAAAAAAAAGTTAAAGAAGGTACTTCACTTATTTGTTTTGTTAAAAGCGACATGCTTTTTAAATTGGTAGCAGCTCTTAGAACTTAAAAGTCCTCGCTATTAATACTGACAAAATATATTTTGTTGCTTTAAACCAAAATTTTATAAGAAGTAATATTTCAGTTTTGTTACTTACAACACAAAAATTATTGTTAACAAATTTATAAGATTTCAACAAACCTTCTTTGTATTTGTTTATATTTACAATTTTTTACTTTCTTCTATATTGAATAGACGAAAGTATTGGTCTCGTAAGGATTTTCGACCTCGGGTTTTCGACGGATTTAAACGTTTTGACAGGTCTAGAACACGATATGACCATTTTTAGAAAATATCTATCTGTCTGTCGCTGTGTGTGTGTTTGTGTGTGAGACAGAATTTTGTGGCAACTGTATGTCAGGAACTACTGCACAGAATTTTATACAAATTAATATGTAGTTGCATCTTGACATACATTAGTATCTATATACGTTTGGTGAAAATCGACGGACAGGCGGCGTTGCCATCTTACAGGCTGCCTTTTATTTAATTTTTTTAACATGACAGTATAGGACAAAATTTCGTATAAATGTGCCAAAAGAGAAATATATTTTAAGAATCATTATTAAATTAAAAAGAATTATTTATAATAGTGATAGCCAACTGGATTTTTTTTTTTTTTTTTTTTTTTTTTTTTTTTTGTGTATGTAGGAGCATTGCCCTCCCCCCCTCCCTCTCTCTTGGGGTGGTAGCTCTCATGAGAAGGCCAAATCTTCTTTATGGGTAGCTTTCAAAAGTGCTCGTGAGTACCAGTATTGCCAGACTTTGCAATGTTTTTTATTCTATAGTCACCAGTAATTTGAGAAGTGATATTTAATATACATAATAGACGATTAATCGTCCATTATATATAGGAAATATATCTTCTCACATTTATTGGTGGCTATTGAATAAAAAGTCTGGCAACACTGGTCAATACCTCTAAAACGAACGGTTGAAATATCAATCTTTATAATCTATATAAATAAAGAGAAGTGTCTGTGTGTGTGTGTGTGTCTGCGCTCTGGTGCTCACATTACTGATCGCAGAGCTTCCAGATTTGGCATATAGGTACATGGGACCCTGCAGGTGTGCACCTCATCGAGATTTTTTCGAATATCAAATTTGAATTTTTTAAATTCATGTTTTTTCGATTTTAAACATTGGCTTTTATGTTTCATTTTTCATGAATTTATTCTTCGATTGTAATCGTCTGCGTATCTTAGCAACGGCTATATTATGCAATTTTTTTTATTTAATACATTCATTTGAAGGCGATTTTCTTTTCTTTTTTTCTTTCTTTCTTTTTTTTAATTATTATTATATTTATTGAAAATCAAATGGTAATGCAATAAAAATAAATTGTTACGTTTATGTATAAATTTTATAGTATAGCAACTTTTTATTTTTCATTTTTTTAATTAATTCCTTTAAAAGATATATATATATATATATATATATATATATATATATATATATATATATATTTAATTTATAATTTTTACTGGGGGGAAAAATGGTAGTTTATTGTAGAATGGATTAAACTGATTAAAATTCGTTTGTTTTTCATGTATTTAATTCCTTTTAAAAGAAAATCTACTTTTTTATTTTATTTTATTGCACTGGTCGTAATCAAATCGTAATATAGTGTAAATAACGGGGGCTATAAAACACATGGTTCAAAAACTAAAATATATAATAGGTGCTGAGATAGTCATCTTTAAAATCGTAGTTCTTAAATAACAGAAAATCCACAAGTCGTCGATAAATACCCAGATTGAAGTGCCCGGGAAAGACCTTTCTGTAGACAGTGGGAAACTGGACCCGATGCAGTACGGGCAGAAAAAAGAGCTACCTTAGGCAACGGGTACCCGAAAAAGCAAAATCTAAAGCGATTTCAGTTTTTTTTTTTTAAGTTTTTATTTCTAATGTAATGTAAAAAATTAATGATCCAATTCTTTTGAAAATTCATTTAAATATAGTGACCAGCGAAGCGGGCGTAGCCTGCTAGTCTATATAAATAAAGAGAAGTGTCTGTGTGTGTATGTCTGCGCTCTGGTGCTCACACTATTGATCGCAGAGCTTCCAAATTTGGCATATAGGTACCTGGGACCCTGCAGGTGTGCACCTCACCGAGATGTTTTCGAATTTCGAATTTGAATTTTTTAAATTAATGTTTTTTCGATTTTAAATATTGACTTTAATGCTTCATTTTTCATAAATTTAATTTTTTAATTGTAATCGTCTGCGTATCTTAGCAACGGTTATTTCACTATTTATTTTTACTTTCCGAACACTATAGTGAGGAAAGTATTGTAATCATGTCAAAAATCCGAATTCGAGATTTTGATGTTTCTATACGTTTTGAGGTCCCCTGAGTCCGTTTTCACTATTTTTACGATGATGTATGTATGTGTGTGTGTATGTGTGTATGTGTGTATGTGTGTATGTGTGTATGTCTGTGAACACGCTAGCGTCTAAAGGCTTTGTTCGATTAACCTGAAAGTTGGTACGTATATTGTAAGTCACCATAGTACGAACCCTATAGATTTTGGTGAATCTAGCACTTATAGTTTTTTTACAGGGACACAAAGAAAAATTCTTTATCATTATGGCCTATGGGACCAAAATCTTAAAAGTGCGATAGCATCTAAACGCCTTATTCAATTGAGCAAAAATTTTATACCCATAGATACTCAATCACAGATACTCAATCTGTATAGATTTTGGAGAATCTAGCACTTATAGTTTTTTTACAGGGACACAAAGAAAAATTCTTTATCATTAAGGCCAATGGGGCCAAATTTTTAAAAGTGTGATAGCGTCTAAACGCCTTATTAATCTGAGCAAAAAAATTGTACACATGTTATAGGTCGCATTTGCACCAACTGTATAGATTTTGGTGAATCTAGCACTACAGTTTTTTTACAGGGACACAAAGAAAAATTCTTTATCATTATGGCCTATGAGACCAAATTTTTAAAAGTGCGATAGCATCTAAACGCCTTATTCAATTGAGCTGAAAATTTGTATGAATCACTGTTGCACTAACTATAAGCATTTTGGTGAATCTAGCATCTATAGATTTTTACAGGGACAAAACGAAAAATTCTTTATCATTATGATCTAAGGGCTCAAAGTTCAGTAGCGTTAAATAAAACCTCGTGTGATATATGGAGAAAAAAACACTCTATTATGGTTTTCTCTCTTTTGTTTGTTTAGCAATTCCTCTTTCTTTATTTTATCTACAAAACTGTTAGTTACTCAATGTTCGGAAAGTCGAGTGGAGTCACTCCAGATTTTTTATTTAATATATTCATTTGAAGGCGAATTCCCTTTTTTTTTTTTTTTTTTTTATTTATTATATTCATTGAAAATCAAATGGTAATGCAATATAAATAAATTGTTATGTTTATGTATAATTTTTGTAGTATAACAACTTTTTATTTTTCGTTTTGAATTAATTCATTTAAAATGAAAATCCTTTTTTTTTTATTTTTCAATTTTATAATATTTATTGGGGGAAAAATGGTAGTATATAGTGCAAAAGAAGTAAACTGATTAAAATTTATTTGTTTTGCATGTATTTAATTTCTTTTAAAAGAAAATCTACTTTTTATTTTATTTTGTTATACTGGTCGTAATCAAATCGTAATACAGTGTAAATAACGGGGGCTATAAAACACATGGTTCAAAAACAAAAACATATAATAGATGCTGAGATACAGTCATGTTTAAAACCGTAGTTCTTAAATAACAGTAGATCCACATGTCGTCGATAAATACCCAGATTGAAGTGCCCGGGAAAGTTTGCAGGCACTGGGAACCACCCCCAATGCAGCACGGGCGGAAAAAAGAGCTGCCGTAAGGAGTGGGTACTCGAAGCAAGGTCTAGAGCAATTTCAATGTTTATTTATTTATTTATTTATGTAAAAATTATTATTATTATTTTTTAATTTATTTATAACTAGCAGGCTTTGCCCGCTTCGCTGGTCATTATATTGAAACGAAGTCTCAAAATGCCATATCATTAATAATAATAATAATAATAATAATAAAATCATTCAAATCAGTCAAAATCTAAGTTAAAATTATCGATACCTGCGATAGCAGTTTTCCCACTCGCCACACTTCACAAAATCCCTTTATAGTGCATGTTGCATATACATACCTAGCCCACATATTAAAAAATCGGTATTCTAAGATTATTTGAAGTAAAGTTATGTTTTAAAACGTGTTTTTTAGCCCATCCCCCTCCGGCCCGCTCTTAACTGAATACATGTCCCCCCCCCCCCACTAAGGGGAAGTAGGGTGGAGTTTCAAAAAATCAATTTGTGGTGTGTGTTGAATACGCATAAGCAGTCCACGCATCAAAAATTGCCATTCTAAGATAGTTTGGAACAGAGTTACGCATGAAAACATGTTTTAAATAACCCCCAACCCTCAAGGGGATGATAGCACGGAATTCCAAATAATCCCTTTGTAGTTTGTGTTGAGTACGCATAACCAATCAACCTATCAAAAAATCGCTTTCCTGAGATAATTTGGAGCAGAGTTACTCTTTAAAACGTGTTTTTGCCCCCACCCCACTTTTGAAGGTAGGAAAAGGAAAAGTTCACAAAAATCCCCTTATAGTGCGTGTTAGGAACCCATAACCAGCACGCACATAAAAAATCATCAAGATAGATTGGAGCAGAGTTACGCATGAAAACATGATTTTGTCCCACCCCACCCCAAGGGGGATAAGGTGGAATTTTACAAAATCCTTTAGTAGTGTGTGTCTTGAGTACGCATAACCAATCGACATATCAAAAACTCGTTATTATGAGATAATTTGGAGCAGAGTTACTCTTAAAAGCGTTTTTTGCCTCTCTCCCCGCCTTTGAAGGGGGGAAGGGTGAAAATTTGTAAAATCCCTTTACTGTGCGCGTTGGAAAAGCATAAACAACCCACATATACAAATTAATCTTACTGCGATAATTTGAAGCAAAGTTATACTTGAAAACGGGTATATATTGCCCCCCCCAAGGGGAAATGGGGGACTTTCGCAAAACCCCATTACAGTGGGTTTCAGACACACGTAAGTAAGCCACTCACTAAAATTTGTAACCTCAGGTCCTATAGACTTCCCCGGATGAATTTAGCGCTAAAAGAGGGGCTCGAATTTGCCCCCTCGTAACTGCAGCCCCCCCCCCCTCCCAAAAAAAAAAATAATAATCGAATATCACAAAAACCAAACATGATGTTTTGGAAATATCCTCAAGAAGACTCTTGGCGATTTTCTATATCTTTGGGCTGTTATTGGAACAGTTTTACTCGAAAACCCGTATTTTGCTAAATTTGCCTCCGAAGATAGTTTTTACCTCCTTCCCCCTCTTAAAAATCCAAAACTCAAATCGCAGAAAATGCTTTTTTTTTGCACTCAATTCCAGCCCCTCTCTTTGCAATTTCGTCACCGTGAAGCTATTTGGAGCCGAATTATGCTTATAAGGGAGGTTTTGCCTTCTGCCCCCCCAGGGGGAGCGGGGGGATAGTTTGCAAAATCCCGCCTTAATGGACGTCAGGGTCTTAAAACCAACGTGCTCACCAAAATTTGCGAGTCTGTCTCCCATAGAATTGCCACGGCTGTGATGAATCTGTGAATCAGTGATTTTACTCTTTTATTCCCCACCACGCCCCCAAAGGGGTAAAGGTGGGGGGGCTTTCACAAAATCCCGTTACAATGGGTTTTGGACACACGTAAATAAGCCACACACTAAAATTTGTGACCTCAGCTCCTATAGATTTCCACGGACGAATTTAGTGCTAAAAGGGGGAGGGTCGAATTTGCCCCTTCGTAACTCCCCCCAAAAATCGAAAATCGGAAAAAATCAATTTTTGCAAATACCTTCAAGAAGACGTTTGGCTTTTATATATATATATATATATCTTTCAGCTATTACTGCTAGAATTTTACTCGAAAATCCATATATTGCTAAATTTCCCCCCGAAAATCCTTTTTACCCCCTCTCCCCTTTAAAAATCCAAAATTCCAAAATCGCAGAAAATGATTTTTTTGTACTTAAGTCTAGTCTCCCCATCTGCAATTTTTTCATCGTGAGGTAATTTGGAGCTGAGTTATGCTTATAAAGGTGTTTTTGCCTCCTGCGCCTCCGAAAATCATTTTCACCCCTTTTCCCCCTTAAAAATCCAAAATTCCAAAATCGCAGAAAATAATTTTTTTGTATTGAGGTCTAGTCTCTCCATCTGCAATTTCTTCCTCGTGAAGCAAATTGCAGCCGAGTTATGCTTATAAAGCTGTTTTTGCCTTCTGCACCTCCGAAAATCATTTTCACCCCCTCTCCCCTTTAAAAATCCAAAATTCCAAAATCGCAGAAAATGATTTTTTTGTGCTTAAATCTAGTCTCCCCATCTGCAATTTTTTCATCGTGAAGTAATTTGGTACCGAGTTATACTTATAAATGTGTTTTTGCCTTATGTGCCCCCGAAAACCTCATTTTTACAAATACCTTCAAGAAGACGTTTGGCTTTTATATATATATATATATCTTTGAGCTATTACTGCTAGAATTTTACTCGAAAATCCATATATTGCTAAATTTCCCCCCGAAAATCCTTTTTACCCCCTCTCCCCTTTAAAAATCCAAAATTCCAAAATCGCAGAAAATGATTTTTTTGTACTTAAGTCTAGTCTCCCCATCTGCAATTTTTTTATCGTGAAGTAATTTGGAGCCGAGTTATACTTATAAAGGTGTTTTTGCCTCCTGCGCCTCCGAAAATCATTTTCACCCCTTTTCCCCCTTAAAAATCCAAAATTCCAAAATCGCAGAAAATAATTTTTTTGTATTTAGGGCTAGTCTCTCCATCTGCAATTTCTTCCTCGTGAAGCAAATTGCAGCCGAGTTTTGCTTATAAAGCTGTTTTTGCCTTCTGCACCTCCGAAAATCATTTTCACCCCCTTCCCCCTTTAAAAATCAATAATTCCAAAATCGCAGAAAATGATTTTTTCGTATTCAATTCTAGTCTCCCCATCTGCAATTTCTTCACTGTGAAGTAATTTGGTACCGAGTTATACTTATAAATGTGTTTTTGCCTTATGTGCCCCCGAAAACCTCATTTTTACCCCTACCCCCCTTAAAAATCCAAAATTCCAAAATCGCAGAAAATGATTTTTTTGTATTCAAGTCTAGTCTCTCTATCTGCAATTTCTTCCTCGTGAAGCAATTTGGAGCCGAGTTATGCTTATAAAGTTGTTTTTGCCTTCTGCACCTCCGAAAATCATTTCCCCCCCCCTTCCCCCCTTAAAAATCAAAAATTCCAAAATCACAAAAAATGATTTTTTCGTATTCAATTCTAGTCTCCCCATCTGCAATTTCTTCACTGTGAAGTAATTTGGTGCCGAGTTATACTTATAAATGTGTTTTTGCCTTATGCGCCCCCGAAAACCTCATTTTTACCCCCTACCCCCCTTAAAAATCCAAAATTCCAAAATCGCAGAAAATGATTTTTTTGTATTCAAGTCTAGTCTCCCCATCTGCAATTTCTTCACTGTGAAGCAATTTGGAGCCGAGTTATGCTTATAAAGGTGGTTTTTGCCTTCTGCCCCCCAGGGGGGAACAGGAGGGTATTTCGCAAAATCCCGTCTTAGTGAGCGTCAGGGTCCTAAAATCAACCTGCTCACCAAAAATTGTGACTCTATCTCCCATAGGATCGTCACAACCGTGTTGAGTCAGTGAATCAGTGAATCAGTGAGTTTACTCTTTTATATATATAGATGTGATCTAAAAAGTAAATACTGACACAATTCTTTTTAAAATTCATTTAAATATAGTGACCAGCGAAGCGGGCGTAGCCTGCTAGACTAAAATTAAGTCATAGATTTTTTTTTTTTTTTTTTTTTTTCATTTTTAACGAAAAAGGACTTAAAAAAAAATCGCATTTTTTAAGATGTCATATAACAAACAAAATTGACTTTCTTTGGATAGTTAGTGTTATAATTCTCTAGGAATAACAATCTATACTTCTGTAGAATGAAAATTGCCAGCATTCATTATGGAAGATAATTTTAATAAAATATTTGTACTGAGTTAATTTGTATAGGAAAATATAGAAGAAAATTATGTGGTGGCCACAACTAGTTTTTTTTTTTTTCTTTTTTTTTTTTTTAACTTTATTATAATTTTTATTGAAATTTTTATTTTTCCGACTGAGTGAAAATAATGCCTGGACTAGGACTCGAACCCCGGATCTTTGACTTACAAGGTCAAGGCTCTACCAATTGAGCTATCCAGGCCGACACCCCGGTCAGCATTACTCACTCAGACAACCTTTAGGCAGAAACATCTCTGGTCTATCATGTAGATAGCTCAACAGAAAATAAGCCGCAGGAAATGGAAAACACCATTAGATAAAATAAATATTTTAATAAAAACACAATTTTAATAAAAATTTTAACACCATTTAAATTTTAACGCCAATTTTAACACCATTTAAAAAAAAAAAAATATTATCATTTTTCTACATCCGTAATTACAAAACAATTTTTTGTTAAAAAAAAAAAATAAATAAATAAATAAATTTTTTAGTTATAAGGAAGGAACGAATATATGAAAACTTTTTTGTTAATGTAAACGAAATTTCTAATGGGACACGTTTAAACTGGAATTTTTGTTGTACTAACCAAACTGATTCAATAAAAGTTTTCATTGACTATAAATTCCGGGGCCCTCACTCACAGTGGGTCTTTTATTGCCGTCAATGTCTAAAATCCTTTCCGATTTTAAACTTTATGATAAAAAAAAAAAATCAATGATAAAATGTTTAGAGGATTATTAATCGAGCATTTGTAAATCTTAAAAAACTCAGTTTCCATTACATAAACATATTTTGATACTAATTAATGAAATTGCAATTATCAAGATTTTTTTATATTCAAGATTGAAACAAGGAACAAAATTTAAAAGCATCTGATTTAGATGAATAAAAAGGCAAAAAAAAAAAAAAAAAGTGTTATGACAAATGACTAGAGGTCTCTAAGACTAAATATTACAGAAACTTATCCCCCCCTCCCCCGTTCTTCATGTGTATAATATTTCTAACATATTTTTATAATACTGAACTTTCAATTATAATTTTGCCTTTCTTGATCTACTTTAATTTAGTCATTCTATAAAAGCAACTTTTTTTCTATTATTATTATGATTATTAAGGATAACTTAATTAATCGATTTACACAATTTGCTATAATGAAATCCATTGGATGCTTCTTTCTTATTTCTTCATGAAAACAATTCAGCTGCCAAATCAATATTAACATGATTTTACGCTTCATTGAACGGAATTTCATTATATGTATACTTGAATACTAAAATTCCTCTCCTGAAAAGTGTGAAAGCTAAATGAGATTATAACAAGGCGAAATTTAGTGTAAAAGAGTAAAGCGTTAATAAAATAGCTATTGAAATTTTAGGATAAATCGAATTATGACGTAACTACTTAAGTCAAGTTTCAAAATATTTATATGCAAACAGCCTTAAAACTGTTTGCATATAAAACTAAAAAATAAATTATAGTAAATAAAATATAATTTCATTAGAAGGCAAACTGTTAAGTATTGAATCAAATAAGAAAAATGTATGCCTAACGGGTACTTACGTATGTTTTTAAATTATTTTATTGATAAATAATTATAGAATAAATGTTTTCCAACCAAATTGCATTGTCTTTTATAAATGTAAGTTTAAGTAGTTTATTTTAAAATCTAAAAATTTGTTTATAATACTACTTACTTCCTTTCTTTTACACGCGCAAAATATTATTTTTTCAATCTACACTCATGTTCATTAAAATTGCAACACCAAGAGGGAATGAGAATATCAGAATGATATTTATTGGGCACATACATTATAGTAGGAAGAACGATTGATTAAAATTTCAGAAAATTTGTAGTAATATGTACTGAGAAAACAGTACACAAAGCAGCGACCTCTGTGAGCAATAACAGCACTTATCTGCCTATACAATGAATCTAACAGCGATTGGATGACATATTCGGGTACATTTTCGCATTTCATGAAGCTTTAACACGTTCGCTGCCGATCCCGCGCTAGCGCGGGATGTGACGTATTGATTTAAAGGTACAAGTTTACTTTAGGCTGCCGCTTGGCGAAATTTCGAAAATCGCCAAGACGGCGCCATTTCGCATCGTGTTCCGAATAGCAACCTTACAGCGGCGGTATACGAAAGCGAGCTTTTCGGCGATCTAACCTAAAAAGAAAACGCGTCTTGAAAAAAAAAATCCGAATAATAATAATACATAGGACAAACGGAAAATTTTCATAAAATAGAGTTAAAAGAAAAAAAAATAATTACGAATTTATAACTAATCACAAATACAAAAATAAAACTTAGATTATACAATCACACCAAATGTCCCTGAAAAGTGTGTTGCTTTAGTAATTGATGATAAGTGTTTAGATGATAGTTTTTTTATTTCCAATAATTTAACAGCTATAACTACAGTCGGTAACAAAAGTGTCCGAACACTAGCAAAAATTCCTATGTAAAAAAAGTACACTTCATAAGGTTTTGTTAAATAAATCCTTATCGAATCATGTTCTTACACTGACTAAGAACAGGATTCGACAAGGATTTGTTTAACAAAAAAGTATGAAGTATACTTTTATACTTAGGAATTTTAAATTTAAAAGTTTTTAAAAGTTGTATAAAGTAAATTATTTATCATTAATATTTTATTTATAGTCCTCATTCATTAGGAATGAAAAAATAAATCCGCAACTGGATAATTATAGCAAATTTTAACGATTCTCCATTATAATGGTACTCTGATCTGTTCACTATACCCCTATCTCAAAATGCATGAAATTAAAAAGTATACAAAATTTTGTACTGTAGCAACAAGTATTGGCATGAAATTCAAAAATATGCCTCTAAAATTCAGGACCGTGGTTGCCCAGTCGGTAGAGCGCCGGGCTCGGAATTGGAAGATTGCGGGTTCGGTACTCGAGCCTGCCAAAAACCATTGTGTATACTAATGGTGGCTGGTGCTCATAAAATCTGTCGTGCCCGCAATGTTTTCCATGCTCCCATATTAATTATACCTCTGGGTGTCTACGAAGCGAGAGAGTCATCCCTTCCGTGGAGGATCAAAATTGTGATGGCATGTCCCTGGACAACTCTAGGGGTGAGACCCAGACCATCGCCAATTGTCCATTGCGCAGCACTAGTGTAACGTAAAATACAATCAACAAACCAACCTCTTAAATTCAAAAGTACCTCTTAAATTCCAACTCTATTCAACCAGCCAAACAGTACTAACGCAAACATCACAAATATTCATATTTCAAAATAGTTGGTTAGTTGGGTTTACGTCACACTAGTGCTTCGCAATGGGCGATTGGCAACGGTAGGGGACTCAGCCCTAGAAGTGGTCCGGAAACATGCGATCAAAAATTTGATCCTCCATGGAAGGGTATTTCAAAATAGAATACTTTCTTTCTAATAAAACACGTATCATCAATATGCAACCGAAGTGATGGCGTCAGTGAGATATTTTATCTGTTCAGTACAAACGAAACTATTTGCTATGGAAATTTAACTTATTACTCATTAACTCCAGAGTTTACTTGTAACGAGCAGATGAATTTTTACACGTTTGACGTAATACAGCGTATTGACGTAACACATGACGCAAACAAGCAAAGGTAAACACAAAGCCTATAACATCTGGCGATGCAGCGCTCTTGTGCAACACGTCAAACACATTCGGCGGGTTAAAGGAAAAAATCGTCATTTCGAATTTTAGTCACGTGAAACCGGCAGCGAACGTGTTAAAAGGATGCCTTATTCCCCAGACCGTAGTTTCTGGTGAGTGGTGGTGAACCACTCGCTTTCCAGCGATTAAATAGTCATTTTCATTGGTGCAAGATCAGGAGAACTCGCTAGCCAGAGCAACGGTTGAACACATTCTGTCTCAAGGAAGGTCCGGACAATACAGACAACTTGCGGTCGTGCATTAACCTGCTTAAATGTTGCGCTACGGAGGCCATGAATACAGGGCAGAGTGGTGGGCCTTAACTCACCAGAAAATTAATGGCCGCTATTCAGAATGCCGGGAATGCGAACAAGAAGTAATCGAGACGTGTATCCAATGGAACCCCATACCATCACTGCAGGTGATGGACAGTGTGACGATGTCAAATCCCAGCTGGCAGTGTGCATTATTCCCAATGCTGTTAAATATGGATAAGGCAATCTTGATGCTGTAAAGGATTGTGGTTTGTTTGAAAGGCGACTTCACGCCATTCTTGCATCCAGGTTCGTCGTTGATCACACATTAAGGGCTCCTATATAAGTGATGCAGTTTTAAGGTTAATCGAAATTTTTGTAGCCACATACTGGGTCACCACCTGGAGTCATGGTATGTGATACAATTGAACACACGTCTCGATCACCTCTTGTTTTCATTCCCGTCACTCTGAATACCCGCCAATACATTTCTTACGACTTTAGGTCCGTCGCTCTGCTCTATATTCAAAGCAACAGAAGCAAAATATTTAAGTAGGAAAATGCACGACCACAAGTGGTTCGTATAGTCTGGACCTTTCTTGATACAGAATATGTTCGACTCTTGCTCTGGCCAGCGCGTTCTTCTGATCTCGCACAATGAAAATGACTGTTTAATCGTTGAAAAGTGACTGCCCTGCCACCACTCCTCAGTAACTACGATCGATGAATTGCGGCATCGTGTTGAAGCTTCATGCTCTATCCGTACATGTCATCCAATCGCTGTTTGATTCAATGCCTGGTCAGATAAGGGATGTTATTGCTAACAGAGGTCGCTGCTTTCTGCACTGCTTACTCAGTACATACACTGAAAAAAAAATATCGCCTTCATCTAAAATGAATAAATGGCAATTTTCTAAATCCCTTAACTAGGAATATAGATTTCCGAGCTATGCGCATAAGGCACGCCAATAACCTGAATAGACGAAGTGATCAAGAATTTCTAGTCTACACATTTCTAGATGGTGAAACAATATTCTGAATATTCTGAATCTTTTGTGTTGCGAAAAATTCTCGCCTGATTTTCTAGAATTGGATAATAAACCACGATTATAGTTGCCTCTTGCATTCGCATTTATTTGCAGAGATTTTTAAATAACTTTGCCCTCGAGAATATAGGGAAACGCTCTAGAATTCTAATAGAGGTTTCTAGAACTCGCTTTCAAAGGAGACTAAAATTTATAAGGATGAAAGGAAACTATTTTTTCTAGAGCCACAAATTAGATTCTAGATGTCAGTTACAGAATTTTTTCTCAGTGTATTACTCCAAATTTCCTGAAATTTTAATCAATAGTTCTACCTACTACATTGTATGTGTCCATTAAATATCATTCTGATATTGGAATTCCTGTATGGTGTTGCAATTTTCCCAAACAAGAGTGTATATAAAATCTGCCTATAATTGGATCATTCAATTTTTCTTTCCTATGAAAATGGTTTTTTTTATTCTAGCTTACGCAATTTAAATTGCTAGAATGCTTTTTGAACGATAACGAATGACCCAAACTTTGCTTCTTGCATCATAAATCTGTTATGTCTCTGTTATGTCTCAATTTTAAGTGGTTTCTCTAGAATAAACGCAAAGGATCCTTCTCTTCTGTTTCCAGGAACAAAAGTGTTCATAAATATTTCTTTGGGTTATGACATAGTTGTATGTGTTCTGGAAGTAATATATTTTTCTCATAGCGCGATCAAATTGCTTACCGCTAATGTAACAAGAACAACAACAAAGGCAAAAGTAACAACAACAACAACAGTAACGACAAAAATACACTCTATAACACACACACACACACACACAAAAGACGCACCAAGAAGAAGTGGGGACAAAAATTGGTAGATGGGGTGGAATGGGTGGTCCGAATGGGACAAAAATTGGTAGATATGATGTACATGTGGAGAAAAGCAATTGATTACAGTTTCAGAAAATTTGAATGATTTAATTAAGTGAAAGGGCCTTACAATGTAAACAAGTCAATAACACGTTGGTCCACTTCTGGCCCTTATGTACGCAGTTATTCGGCTTGGTATTAATTGATAGAGTTTGCAGATGTGCTCCTGTGAAATATCGTGTCAAATTCTGTCCAATTGTTGCGTTAGATTGGTGACATACTGAGCTGGTTGTAGGACCTTTTTTATGATGCTCCAAACGTCCTCAGTGAAAGAGAGATCCGGGGACTGAGTTCAACCCCACTGAGCTGCTTCTTAAGGTTATTTGCAGTCACTGAAGTACCAGTTGCACGTAGGATAGACGATAATGATGAATTGGTGCTTGATTCCATCAAAACCTGTATGTATGTCAATTCTGTGTCCAGTTTGCATTACTCCTTCTTGGTGCGTCACTTTTTTTGTTATAGAGTATAAATAGCAATTCTGGCTTTGGTAAAATTTTTCTCGACGTAAATTTTATCTGTACTTGTTACTTGATTCTAATGCTATCAACTGTTAAGATGAGATTTGGATGTTATCTCACCATCATTTTCTTTTACTTAATTTTTTAATTTTCTCAAACTACTAAATTACCTTAAAACGCGTTGTCTTACCCCGCAATACCCAGATTACAAATTTAAATTAATCCTTTTGTGCAGTACAGCACCCTGAAGTTATGTGCAGCTGCTCTGTTATGAATATACTTTGTATATGTAAAATAATTTGCATATATTAAGGTCTATGGCAGTCTCTGTCTACTATGTGCCCATTATTAAACTTTACTTAAACCATTATGCATAGACAGCGATTCTCATAAGAAAAACAAACAAACAACATGATAAATAATGAAAAAAAATAGAGAGGGCAATTTCCTCCCCCCCCCCAAAAAAAAAAAAAAATATAGAAATGTAGCCTGTGGTGAGTAAAGGGAAGTCAGTTTTTTCATCCAAAATATCTAATGTTATATAAACAATAAATTTTTTCTCAAATATTCTGACTTAAACAAAAATATCTAACTCCTAATTTAATTTTATCTTTAGCCTCTTTTTTTATTCTTCACAAACACTTCCCCTCATCACAGACTACTAAATTGCCCACAACAATGAAAATATATGTAAATATTATGTCTTCACATATCTTAAACCACATGTTGTGAAATGCTGTCTGTTAATTTAAATACTTTTCTAAGTAATGGGTTACCTTTAACACACATCACTTTAATTATTTTCTTTCTAATAAACCTACTTATGAAATCAAAACTTCTCACAGACAGCAGCTCACATACTAAGCGCCAAAACAAGATATATAACAAATTTCCTTTTCTTTTATCTATCTACATTATATCTAAAAAAATAAACACTTCTAAAATATTTAAGGGTACACATTCTAGAAAGGATTCCAAATTAAGTTTTATTTCTATAAACAATTTCTTGCTGGCCGAAGTAAGATGTAACAGTTTATTAGTATCTTTAATTTTTATCAAATTTTACACACAGTTGGTAAAGTAATAAAATTCATAATCTTCTTTTGACATAACAAATCAACTTTTAATTATTCAACTTGCTTCACAGACTATATTTAATAGTAACTACTCCAGCCAGTTCATTTAATACTAATTCTATTAAATACCAAAAACTACTAATAGTAAGACAAAAGGGAATAATTAAAATGATAGTTACCACATTTTAGTTGGAGACTAGGGATGTCCGGTGATGACTGGAGGTGACATCTCACACGACTTTATCAACAAGTTATCACTTTCAAACTGAAAATGTTTAACTTCCCGGATTTACCGAAACTTTGCCTTAACTTCTAGGCATCCATCGGGCTTCGGAGGGGCTTTAAAACTAAGCCTTTGATTTTCTTGGGAAATTTCTCAGCTACGCTCTCCCTGTAGACTATTTCTGGATCAGTTTCTTTTTTTTTCTTCATATTCTAGGACAAAGCAATTAACTGTTCGTTTATCAAAATCTTTTATCACCAGCCGTACATTTAACTTAAAAAAATACCATCTGCAATAGTCAATATTGATATATCTAAGTTTCCACCACTAGGATCCAAAATGAGTTTCTTTCTCCAGTTCCCTTTTCAATCTCAGAAATTTCCTTTATTTTAGCTAAAACCATGGACAAAATTCCTCACAGGGATTGTTTCACTGTTATGTTCAACTTGAATTTTAGGCTGGCCACCATCTTCATTAAACTCTGTTCGCTAATCCGCTTAATTTGATCTTCATTAGTAACATTAATTTTTCATGTTGGGGTTGACCTTCCAGGGTTGAGTTTTTTACATGAAACTCCTAAGAGTTCATTTGGCAGTCGTTAAGACTTTTTTCTGTTTTTCTAAGGTAAAGCAATTAATACTTCGATTAAAAAAAAAAAAAAAAAAAAAAAAAAAAAACTTCACCACAGAAGTAAGCATCACACGCAGTAGATTTGTCTTCAAATACCATCTTCATTAGTAAGGATTGACACATCAAAGGTTCCATACTTCGATTCGAAAAAAAAAAAAAAAAAACTTCACTACCGAAGTAAGCGCCACACGCAGTAGATTTGTCTTCAAATACCATCTTCATTAGTAGTCATAGTCCCAAAAACAGGTACTGGGGTTATCCTAGTCGTAAAGTTTATTTACTTGTTCCTCGAAGGCCCTTTTCTTGCACGCCTAGGTGGTTCTATGCGCGAAAATCCAGTTACAAGGGGCCCAAAATGGGGCTGGGCCCCGCGCGAAATCCTCACTGCTTTTCAAAAAAACGTTACCTCGTCCCAAGCGTCGCGTCCCTCTGTTTTTTCCGCTTCTTCCCAGCAAGCGTCGTCTCACGGCAGTTGTGCTTTTTTTATCGACAAAAAAAAAAAAAAAAAAAAAAAATGGTTTTTAAATGTAAGATTAGTGTGGTTAATTTTTTTTTTTTTTGTGGGTTGTTTATGCTGTTGAATTAAGGCCACAAATTCATGCAGCTATATTCCAGTTCTTAGCATTTGCTACCTGTCCTCGTGGGGTCGGTGTCAGATTTCTCTTGGATTCGATACATTTGCTGGGTATCTGGCATCCTTAAAAAAAAAAAAAAAAATGTGCCAATTTTTTTTTTCTCGGAAGACTGAGAGTGTAATCTCCCTTCACGAGCCAATAAAGACGTGAAATATTACTTTTCTGAATTGCGGTAAAAGAGTGGACATCTCTTTCCTTCTTTTTCGCTGACTGACTTATTTTATTTACCTATTCTTCCGGATTTTTTTTCTTCAGAGCCAAAATAATTCACCTATAGTCTTGATAAAAAACTAAGTTATTAAATTATTTATTTATTTACAGTTTTAATTAATTAGCAAAAACTAATAAAAACTCAGTTAAGGAAAATCCTTAACACAACTACGCATTTGGGTTTTCCTCATAAGTATACGAAATTTGCTTAAATTCTGAAAAACATTATCGATATTTGTCGCAAGTTTACATTTTATGCACCTGTAATATGATAAAATTCGTTCCCTGTTTTTTACAGCTAAAAAAAAAAAATTACTTTTGAATCTGGATATGTTGCAATATACCTTTTAACTGTTTCCTTAAACAAACAATGTAGCAATATCTATATCCACTCCATCCATCTTCATCTATAAACCCAGCAATATATATATATATATATATATGTACTGATAAGTATAAAGGATTTAAGTCCATATTCTTGATTTTTCAGGAGACGAAAAATAAAGTTAAACTAACTGAAAACTAATCAGCTGAATCGATTAGGAAAAAGGGATTGTGCTGGTTTATACACTTTATACCATTCAGTGATTGTCAATCTTCATTTAATAAAGGGAAAAAATTGAATTAAATATTTTATACCAAAGATTAATGCTAAATTTCTGATTTTAATCTTTCTTTACCAATGGATTTTCTCAAAGACTAAATGACATGGATTTAAATACTTTATACCAATGGACAGATAATGTTTTTCTGAGTCTGACTATGTACTTAACTCAAAATCGACATTTTTGGACTTAAATCCTTTATACTTATCAGTATAGATATATACCGCATATATACATATATTTATACCGGGTGTCCCATAAATCTGCAAAAATAAAAAAAAATCATAAAAATTGAAGAAATTGGTAGAATTGAATGTGGTTTGTGAAAAAGTTATTTTCTTAAAAGGGGAATTTTTGGTAAAGAAAAAAAAAAGTTAATTTTTCGTCGATTGAGGGCATTGCATGGATCGTAAGGAGAAATATGGAAATCAGAGTCCTATAAATTGTACGGTTTTACGATTAATGCAGCTTATTTCTTATTTTATCTTCTACTTGCGTATGCATGAAGTTTTAATTGCGATACTGACTTTGTAGATAAAGCTTCATTGGTGAAGATGTTTTCTATCAGGTAAGAACGCCCGACAAAGGTTGGAGTTAGCGGTGTTGTAACTCGAGTGCAAAGTGCAATTTGAGGTGATGGGAGACACATAGAATAGGATTTATATGAATGTAAACATTTGCATACAAAAATAGATAGTTTTTGACGGAAATATATTATTTACTCCCGTACAGCGCCTTCTATCAACGGAAATTTTAACTATTATTTTTTAATTTTCGAAAAAAAAAAAAAAAAAAAAAAAATCCCTCATTACGATAGTAATTTTTTCGTAAACCGCATCCAATTCTACCTATACTTATATGTTAAAACTTATGAAAAGTTACTGAAAAGAAACTATAGAGTATGATCATAACCAAATGCAACAAGTAAGCTGATTAAAAAAGGCCAAATTAAGAAAAAAAAAAAAAATGTATGAAAGAATGCTGATTCATAATGTTTTCAAGGACATTGTAAAAACAGAACATGCAAACATTATAGTCTTCTATATGTGAAAGAGGGATAAAGCTAAAACTTCTCTTTGTCCAATGCCCAAATTATTACCGCCAAAAGAAAAAGAATCATAATAGCTAAAGAAATAATAAATAAATAAGTAAATGAATAAATAAAAGAAGAAGAAATTAAATTAAAAATAAAACAGTACTCACAATTACGCATACATGAAGCAGATGAGGAAAAGTTAGTAAAAGTGAACGACTGCAGTTAACACTGAAACATGCATTTCGAGACAGATAAGATGTTTTAAACATAAACAAAACTGAATAATCTGGTGTGTCACTTACATTACTTTCTCTTACCCTAAAATTTAATGCTATAAATACAGATTAGAAATTAAGGGGTAAGATATCGAGTATTATTAGTGCAAACCTACGTTAAAACAATTCAAATTAGGCTTCGGAACACCTTTATTTGACAAATAATTGTATGTGGGGCTCTAAACCCTCTGTTGCATTGCTATACCTATATTTATATAGAATTCAAATCTGTTATTAAATTCAAAAGTTCATTTAAAGTTATTCAAAAAACTTTCACACGCAACATTCCTTGAAACTTATTGATCTTAATCAAACTTTTCTAGTAACAAACGTATTGACTTCAAAATACAACATTTGGATCGCCTGAAATTATTTTTTTTAAATTTACTCTAACAGACACAAACAAAGATCACACGTTAAAAACTTGACTTCAGTACTCAGGAAAACTCAAAGCGTGTAAATATACAAAAAACCAAGCGATGAATATTTTGCTTAAAAAAATACATTATTTACCTTATGGCTAAGATGAAAAAAATTCAATTCCTGAACAGCTTTCCTGCCCATTGTAAAATATCATAGTTAAGCACTTCCACTAACAATGAAAAAGAATGTTATGGCTTTAATATTGGCAGCCCTGTATATCATCTGAAAGTTATGTACACATCACATGGTGTACATAAATATAATCCTATATTAATAACACACGGCACAACCTGAGGTACACTTTCATCAATTTTCAAGTTTTGTCGCATTATAATCTAGTTCTATTGTGTAGCCCTGTAAACGAACAGTGTACGATTTCTACACCATATTCAACGTGAAACATGTTTTTACGCATATAAAAAAATATACATTCGTTTCATTTGGTTTCGTGCAGTCTATAGGTGTTAAACTCTACTTACCTGCAATTTCACTCATAGACATAATGTATTTGAATTCTCTTGGGTGCCCCTGTACACGAACCATTTGTTTTATCTCAACGAAAAGTTTAGTGTAGCCTCCTCATATGACACATATTTAGAATACCAAGTTTGGACTTTCTACTATAATCTGTTTTTGAAATATGCTGATAATAGACAAATACCCAGAGAGACACACACAGACCAACCGCTAAAAATATGATTTTTGGATTCAGGGAACCTCAAAACGTGTAAATATAACAAGAACTTAATTTTGAAAATTTTACCCACAAACAATACATTCTTTACCTTATGGGGAAGAGAAAGTAAAAATTACAAGAATGCAAAATTAATTTTAGCTTATTTATAATATAAATACTTAATTTAGCTAAATAAATATGTAAATATTAATTTTAAAATAAATAACTATTTAATAATAACAATTTAATTGCAATTTCGTCTAATTTACTCGTAACATTTTTAGGTTCAGTAGATCTAACAGGAAGCGCGGCAACCTATTTATAATTTTTTAAAATAAATTAAAATTACATGATTAATTTAAGACAAGCTTAGAAAATAAAGTTAATTTTATAAAGTAATAGTTTGCAAGAAAGTTACATACTGTATAAGTTAATTTGAAACTAATTAGAAATTAAATATAAATTTAAAAATTGAATTAAAATAATGAATAAATGTAATTATTTATTAAACTATGAAAATAAAATTTACTAAACAATGAAAATTATATAAAAATGCTATCAATGAATTTATTAAACAATAAAAATTAACTATTTTTAAACTACGAAAATTTAACTAAACAATGGAAATTAAATTTATGCAATAAAGAAAATTATTAATGAATTTATTCAACAATAAAAATTAACAATGAATAAATCTATTTATTAAACAATAAAAGTTAAATTTATAAAACAAAGAGAAATATCTATAATTATTTTTATATTAAACAAGGAGAAATAACTATGAATGTATATAAATATTTATTAAATAATAAAAATTAAACAATTAATGAAGCCCATTAATTACATTTAGAATATGAATTGATTTTAATTCTAAAAAAAGTTTTAATTAAATTTTCAGGTTATCCACTGGTTAAGGCTAGAAGTTTAATATAGTTAAATTAACTTTTCTTACATATATCCAACACTAAATGTTTAATATGTAAATTAAAATTTATAAAAATGTTAGTAAATACAAATTTATGTAAACAGGTTTTAAAATTTGTAAAAAATAAAATTTAAAATGTAAATCTTTACATTTATCCTATTAGTCAAAATTTGATTGTAAATTATGGTTAAGAATAATTTTTACATGCAAGAAATTAATTTGATTGGATTTTAAAGCAGTTTTACTAAATGGCAGATTATTGAAATAGGTAATTGGTAAAGCTGGGTTTTGATGTTATTATTTAAATAAAATTCACTAACATCATCTATGTACCCAAATAATCTAAAATTAGAATATGATATATTTCTTTCATAATAATATAAATATAAATTAGCAAGTTGACTAGAAGCAATAACACCTTGTGGCAATCCAATTCGTTGCTTATAAGTAACATTATTAAATAAGCTATAATTATGCTATAGAATGAACGTAGTTAAAGTTTTACACACACGGACAAACATTTTCTAAAAATGTTCTGAACGTATTCGGAGTATCTCAAAACGTGCAAATCTATTGATAAACGGAGGTCGTAAAGCTTCACGAATTCAATATTTTCTTCTTATATATGCAGAAAAAAGTATTAATTTGAACTAATTTAAATAACATCAAATTTTTTAAATTTAAAATAATATTTTTTAGGAGCATGAAATATATGTAAATCCGCTTACACTTATCTGTTTAGATGCTATGTAGGAATCAGTTGTGTGAATTTTATTAAATAAAGTCATTCACTGATTCAATTACATTTATTTTTCATATTTACTAAAAATGTGTTTAAATTAATTATGTGTAATTTATTTTTCATGTAATTAAATTTTCACATAACTAATTCATTCCATATAACTAATTCTCGGTTTTTCACGTAGCCTGTTTTTCGATAATTAAATGACTTTTTTTTTTTTTTTTTTCTTTTCATGTAACTAAAGATATTTGTTAAGAAAGAATAATTTTTGGAATTAGAAGGTTTTAATAAATTCCAATAATACAGAGTAAGAAGAATTACTCAAAAATACCGATTTTTTTTGGGAGAAAAATAACTGAATATATGGAAGTATTTGCATATATTATTCTTTAGCTATTTCAATTGAAAAATATTTATTCATTTTAGTTTTTTAGCACCAATAATTGAATTATAGTTAATATAGAAAGTTAAATACACGACTATTTTTATTTATGCACAATCTACGTATCGAATTTTTTTTTTAAAGAATATTATTATTTTAGCAGGGCTGTAAGTATTTTATAAGTAATTTAAGTATCAAGTTATTACTTTAAAGATACGTAAATGATATATTATTTTAAAAATTAAAAACTACTAACTCAATTTCTCTCTCTTTTTAATGAATATTCAGTAACTGCGTAAAGAAACCAGATCAATATTATTTTTTTTTTAGGTAAAATTCGATTTAGAAAAATATCATCTTTCTTTTTTGTATACAGGGTGATTATAATTAAAGTTACGATTTCAAAACGCTATAATTTTAAAACTACCCATCAGAGTGGTTTGATATTTTACCAGAGCAATCGTCAGGCAATGAAATTTTGTTTGGGGGAGGAAAAAAAGTAGTTCCAACATGTTCCTATAGATGGCGTTGACAGGGTAATGTCAGGGGAAATGCCTAAATGAACTCATTAAACACAGGAATGTTGTTAGCAACACAATGAAATAGCAGGAAACAATAGACTTTAAGGGTTTACTACAATTATTTTTAGCAAAAAAAAAACCAAGAATACGTGTTTACATCGGAAACAGTCATAGTGAAAAGAGAAAAAGAGGAGCTTCATGAAGCAAATACTTTACGGATAATTAACGGCACATTTTGGAACTTTTTTCTTTCTTTTGCCAAACAAGATTTCATTGCCACGCGATTGCTCTGGTAAAATATCAAATCGCCCTGATGGGTAGTTTTAAAATTATAGCGTTTTGAAATCGCAACTTTAATTATAATCACCCTGTATTTAAAAATATGTGATACAATTCAATGTTTCATAACCAATAAATATATGAACGCATATCAAGAAATGAGCTTGTACGAACAATATTTTTGTATATACTATATACAAAATATACACAAACAAATAGTATATACATTTGTATATACTATTCAAAATTTTCGAAACTATTCAAGACATAATCTTACAACTATTAAAATAAAAGGTAGTCTGGTAGATTACGTAAACAAAAGGAATTTTCATTAATGATGGTATGGATGGTTTATACACTGTTTATTACATAGCATGGTCCGTAAAGGTAAGATCACTATATCACAAAGAGTCGGGACCTCCGTAGTGTAATATGCCAGTATTGGTATAGGGTAAGAGAAAGTGTAAATACAACAACTGATTATTTTTTAAACATGTACATTTTAGATAAGAATCAAGTTTAAATCTTATACTTGTAATATTAAAAATAATATTACTGTGCTACAGAAATATTTTAGTGTGGTATACAACTTTTTTACTCATAATCACAGTAAATCTTTCATGTTTAAACATTAGTAAATTACACAGGCCTGTGAGGGAAAAAAAAAAAATACAAGGGAATTGGTATCTGTATTTTATGTACTTTTTGATGCTGTTAAAAAAAAAAAAAAAAAAAAAAAACGAAAAATTACTATCACGTTACGTTTTCTTGAAAAAATTCAATTTTACTTCGAATTTTAATACGTACATAATATTTGTTCCTTTTGGTCAATCCTCTATTTTATGCAAGTTACCTTAATAAAAACAGAGTGATTTTTTTTTTTTTTTTTTTTTTTTTTTTTTTTTTTTTTTAGAAACTGCACCATAATTTGATGTAAAAAGTACCAAAGGGAACTTTTCGTTTTTCTCTCGACCAGAGACGGCTCGTGCGATCTAGGAATAGTAGTTTTCATCTATTTAAATCCGTGAAAAATCGATAAATCAACTTGCTACACCAAGAATCGACCATTTTACATAGATGTAAATGGATATAAACCACTGTTGCTAGATAGTACATGCAATTTTGTTCGAGAAAAAAAAATATCGATATCGATTTTACAAAAAATCTTGATATGGGAAAAAATAATTGAAGTCATTTTCGAAATCAGCGCACAAAATAACATTAAAATCAGTGAAAACTTCCCTTATATTTTTCAAAAACTTCAATCTCGCCGGCCTGTGATTAATTATCTTATAGAAAGTATGAATAACAATTTTCTTTCTTTTTATTTATTTATTTATTTATTTATTTTATTTGGTTATAAATTTAATAACAATACCTTATGTTATAATATTTTTTTTCCCACTAGTGAAAACACAACTTTCGAAACAAAGTTTTATTTGCAACAGAAATTAAATTCAGAATATGATGATGAAAAACATCCTTTTGCTATTTGTGATAATTAAGAACAATTTGCATAGCCATTGTTTGTGTGATTACCACCCAAAAACTTTACACTAAAATTCTCATCTGAAAAAAAAAAAAAAAAAAAAAAAAAAAAAAATGTTGAAAAAAATACTAATTGTATAGTAAAACTTGTCAAATTAGCGAACAAAATTCAACAAAACCGATAAAGTAGGTAATTAAAACAAAAGAATAATTAAAATAAATTAGCATGAATAAGTCAAATTAGCGAACAAAATTCAACAAAACCGATAAAGTAGGTAATTAAAACAAAAGAATAATTAAAATAAATTAGCATGAATAAGTCAACTGAAAAAAAAATTACAAAGATAACGTAATATACATTAAGAGAACTTGTTTAAAGAAAGAAAAAAAAGAAAAAAAAAAAAAAACCCTCATTGGTACTAAATTATTTCTTTAATGTATTCGCATGAGGGACTATCGCAATAGGATTTATTTTAATTGACAACTATTTGTTACAGAAAAATGTTAAAATACAATTAAATAAACATAAATAAATACATATATTTATGCATTTATTAATGTATTTAATATTTTTTTAATTGTGTTTTCTTATAGTCTGAGATCCGGCTGCAAAATTGCTACATTCATCGAGTATGTAATCAAAATCAGATTTTTATATTCGATTATAAAAGGGACAATACGTTTTGGTCGGGTTGCCTAATAAAATGTGCCCGCTAGTATTTTTAATTAAATTAATATTAATTGACTTTTTGGAGAGAAATTTCATTCATTTGTTATTGAAATAAACTATACTCCACATCACAGACATATACATAGTGAACTTGAAAAGTAATGGTTGCCGTTGCGAGTTTGGCCGCTACCTCTTCGCAGCCAGGTTCAAACAGGTAGTATTTTGGGGCGTTTATACGTTCATGACGTATATTCATCATTTATATATCAAATTAAAGCTAATTTTTTTCTGCACATGATAAACTTCGTCTGCCAATGTAAAAGTGGCCGCAAGTTGGGGTTGCCAGCTGTTAAAGATTGCTTAGAATGAAAATTAGCGCGCTACATCGTTCGTCAGAGAAGGATGGCGATAGCCAATTGTACGCATTTTTGAAGCTTTTGCGCATGCGTCGATTGATAGTGTTCGCAACTATTCAGCTGCATTTTCATCAGTGTTGCAAGACTTGGGGATTTTCTCAATTTCGGGTGTTTCTGAAGTTTCGGGGAAAATGTTTGGGGGCAGCGATTTTGTGGGGCGTAGTTTGGAGAAATGATTTTTTATTTATTTATTTATTTATTTTTTTTTTGTTTTTTTGGGGGGATATGGGGTTTTCTTTTAAAATTGGCAATTACTTTTACTTAAAGTCCGCACCGAAAAAAAAAAAAAAAATCAAGTGTATCAGATGATAATGCATTGATTCTGGATTCTATTTCTGAAATAGGAAAGTAATGTGTTGAAAGATTTTTTTTTTTTTTTTTCGAAAAATAGCTTTATTTGGGAAAAAAATGTGAGCTTAAATTTATTAAATATTCTTCAATTTCTTCAATTTCTTTTTTTTTTTTTTTCTTTACATTTTTAGCATAAATTGAGTTGGAGAATTTTTTGGAGAAAAAAAAAAAACCTTGATTTTTCGGGAAATTTTAAAGCCTTTTGTTGAAATTGACTTTCCACCATCTGGCAACACTGATTTTCATTCTAACCTGTTGTGATATTTTGGAGCTCGTAATACACAACGTTTATTTATTTAACGTTATATGTAATTACGTTTGTTAAAGTTAAGTTTCAGTTTTAAAAAATGAAGTGTTTTCTGTGTAATGAAAAGAATAATGTTCTTAACTTTAATAAGACATCATTTAAAAAGTGTTTATTAATGTTATTGTTTCGTCGTAAAAAATATATATAAGTATCATGATATTTTATTAACTAAGGAGTCTACGGTGGACTTCGGATATCATATCGAGTGTTTCAAGAAATTAACTGTTTTGAAACAAAAAGATAAGCAAGACTTTGAAGATTTTTGCAAAACTCAAACCGTAAGTCATATTTATAATTAAACTTAAGAATGATGTAGTTTATAGTTACTATAGAAATAGTATATCCCTGCTTTGGAGTCTTCTATGAGAAAAAATAAAATTCTTATATATTTGAAAAAGTGGGAACGAAGTACATTTTTCAAGCAGGTATAATTTATCAGGTAGTCGGACCTTTATCAACCTTGTTTAAAATAAACATTAAAATCATTCGGCTAACTGTAATGCGAAAAAATAAATGCTACTATCGAATTTTTATATTGAATATACGTTATATTTTTACTAAAAGAACACCTAATTATTATTATTATTTTTTTTTTTCATTCTAAAAATAATGAAAAGTACATGTAGATCGCCTGTGGACCTGTCTTTAGAACAGACGATTAATGCTGATGCTGGTAATACCTTAACTGGTGTTAGCCATTTTACAAACTCTATATCTGCACGAAAAAGATGGGCTCTTAGCCACAGCATGAGGGCTAAAATCTTATCAGTAGTAAAAACAGAAATAGGGTTATCACAGGCTTGATGATACATCACATTCCCTACAAAAGAGTCGAATTGAAAAAGGTAACAAAACATTGGACAGCATTATTGAAACCATAAAGAAAACAATGAATCCTTTTTCTGAAAACCTGGACAAAAATATTTTGTTCAATGTGTCAACTGGTAAAGCGGCATCTTTAGATGTTGCCAATTGTTTACTGAACATCAAATCATTGGGTCAAGAACAAAAGTTGAAAATTTTTTCAGAATGTTTTGAAGATCCTACAAGATTTGTGAAATCAATTAGACGTAATAAAATACATAATTTTGCATCTGATTGTGTAAAAAAAAGGATCAAGAATAACACCGGAGACAGCAAAGCTTTAATTAAAATGCAACGAGACATTTTTGGATGGCTGTTGGCAATAGCTATAGATAACAAGATTGACATTGTATACTGTTTGTCATATCCTCTTGCACCAATACCGTCTGCACTATTCCATTGTTCAGGCTACATGCTCAAAACGGACAAGTCTTCTTTAAGTAAACAATTAACATCACAGATTGTATCAGCCAATCCCGGACAAATTGATATAGAAATTATTGATGGTTTCTACTATTTGTATCAGATTGGCTCTACTTTGCCGCAAACATTTGGAAAGCTAGCTGAATCGATATTGGTGAAGCTTTGTTCAAAAAGCGCTCGCGAAGTACATATATTTGATAGATATTTAATGCCTTCAATCAAAGATTGTGAAAGATAAGATCGACAGGAAATTGATGTTCCATGTACAATTAATGGTCTGTTACAAACGGCTTAAGCTTAAGCCGAAGCTTAACAAAAAGCTTAAAGAATTTTCGTTTTAAAGAAGCTCTAGTTAAATTTTTAGCTTCTCACTGGGACTCTCAACTCTTTTGTTTCAGTATTAGGAAACAAAATTTTTTTTTATTACTGTTGGAGAACAATGTTTTTCATATTGCTCTTCTGGAAATTGCGTTGTGAAACAAGAGGAAACTGAATTAGAATGCCAACATGAGGAAGCAGATACGAGAATAGTATTTCACATAAGGAAAGTAGGTAAAGAGTCTAAAATATTGGTGAAAGCAAGTGACACTGATATTTTAATAATTCTACTAGGTAATCTGCACAAATTTCCTCATTTACAAATTTGGTTGGCAAATAGTACATCAAAAAAAAAAAAAAAAAAAAAAAAAAAAAGAATAGTAAAGACGAAATATGTATAAATTGTACGGAATTGTCAAAACAATTGAGCCTAACTTTCTGTATTGCGTTGCCAGCGTTTCACGCATTCACAGGTTGTGACTATACGACTGCATTCTTCAATAAAGGGCAAGTAAGGCCCTATAACATTTTTGTTAAACACCCGAGAATTCAACAAGTTTTCGCATCTTTGACTGACCCTAATGACATTTTTGACGAAAGTAAAACTGCTTTAGTCCAAGAGTTTACGTGCCTTATGTATGGTATCGTTGATTGCCAAAATATTAATACTGGAAGATTCATTTTGTTCAATAAAACGTATGCTACAAAAAAAAAAAAAAAAAAAAAAAAAAAAAAGAAAAGTTTTTGAAAAAAACTTAAGGGTTTCAACTCAACTCATATCCTACCTTGCTGGAAATCTTTAAAGCACAAATTGTTGCGGACGATCTTTGTTAATTCGATGTGGCTAAATGCTACTGAGTCGAATTGTATTAAGTTTAACGCAGAAAATAATGGGTGGATCCTGGATGGTATTCTCAAACCAACATGGTTCTTAGGAGATTCAGCGCCAATGCAAGTTGAAAGTGTGCTATATAATTCTATTATCATTCGTACTGATAATAGTGAGGATTTTGATATTTGTGACGATGAAAGTGATGGCTACAATGAAAGTGAGAGTAGCGGTGATTCAGATTTTGAATAAATTATATAAAAATGTAATATAGGTTTCAATAAATATTTAATCATTTTTTCAATGTTCCGTTTAATTTGTATACCTCAAGTAATCTGTCATATTTACTGAATATTTAATTAATATGTAATCTATAATAAATAAAATAAATAAAATCAAATATTTCCTAAAGCATTACAGGTATAATATAAACTTCATCTACATGAATAACCAGGGTTATTATTTTTCACAAATATTTATTATATGTTCTAATTATATAGAGAAAAGACAATTTGATTATTTATTGAGAAATAAATGTTTTATATTTATAGGGAATTTTAAATGTAACCACACAAAAATTTATTAATTATATTTCTTTTGGAGTTTTGAAATTCTTTTCTACAACTGTTTGTGCCATTGGTTGAGAACACTATCAATTGACGCATGCGCAAAAGCTTCAAAAACGCGTACAATTGGCTATCGCCATCCTTCTCTGACGAACGATGTAGCGCGCTAATTTTCATTCTAAGCAATCTTTAACAGCTAGCAACCCCTACTTGCGGCCACTTTTACATTGGCAGACGAAGTTTACCATGTGCAGAAAAAAATTAGCTTTAATTTGATATATAAATGATGAATATACGCCATGAACGTATAAACGCCCCAAAATACTACCTGTTTGAACCTGGCTGCGAAGAGGTAGCGGCCAAACGCGCAACGGCAACCATTACTTTTCAAGTTCACTATGTATATGTCTGTGATGTGGAGTATAGTTTATTTCAATAACAAATGAATGAAATTTCTCTCCAAAAAGTCAATTAATATTAATTTAATTAAAAATACTAGCGGGCACATTTTATTAGGCAACCCGACCAAAACGTATTGTCCCTTTTATAATCGAATATAAAAATCTGATTTTGATTACATACTCGATGAATGTAGCAATTTTGCAGCCGGATCTTAGACTATTACTTTTTCTTTTTTTTATGTTAAAGAAAATATTTATAATAGAAAAACTAGTTTGTATGGGCTCTGCGCAGTTCCTCATCATATTTATGTTCTAAACAAATTATACTACAGTGCATACTATAGTCATGTAAAGAAAAATGAATTTGACCGATCGTTCAACACGATGGCAGACTGAAATGCCCTACTTAATAAGCTACCCACCGTTTAATTCGATATATTTTTCTTCTACTGATTTCTTAATTAATTTTATTGGATTTAGTTTCATATTTTAGTTTTCATACAATTCCATGTTATATCCAATGCAATGATTTCCGTAATGCAAGCTTATGTAAAATGTTGTTCTGTTGTACTATGTTAAAGCAAATCTTAAATTTCGAATAACATACAAAATTTTCAAATTAGAATATTCGTACTCAGTTATGTTCAAGCCAGTATCATAAATCATATTTTAAAAGTGTTCTGAACCTTTACGATTAAAATATTTCTCAAAATGGAAATTTTGAAATTTTGCACTGTTCTGCCATGTGAAAAAAATCGTAAATTTCAAATAACTTACGAATTTTTTAAATTAGAAAACTCTTAATCAAGGATTTTCATTCCTATATCGTAAAAAAATATTCTAAAAGTCGCCTTGCATTTTTGTGATGAAAAAAAATGTTAAAATGAATGTTTATGTGAAATTGTGTGTCCTATTCTGCCAAGTTAAGAAATTCGTAAAATTCAAATAACTTAAAAAACTTTCAAAGTTGAATTTTCATAGTTAATTAAGTTCATGCAAGCATATAACTGATATTTTAAAGCTGTCCCGACATATTTACAGTAAAAATATTTCTTTTAATACACATTTAAGCGGAATTTCGCCATATTTTCACCATGTTAAGAAAAGGGTAAATTTCGAATAACTTGCGAAATCCATAAATTTGAATATTGCAAATCAATAAGGTTCTTGTTCGTGTCATAAGTAATAGTTTGAAACTCATCTGACTTCTCTGCGATCATTTTTTCTTGAGATACAAAAGGCTTACAAACATAGGCTTACAAACTAACAGACTAATTCACACACTGACATCCTACAGACGGACAAAATACCTAATTTGTGATTTTCGGATTCCTCACACATGAATACGCATGAAAAAAAAAAAAAAAAAAACGATGTTGAAAATTTTTTACGATTACTTAAGTTCCCCATATTTATAGGGGCCCTCCAGCGGTCGACCTGTTCTGTGTTTAAAGTTGGTAGACGTGAGGTGCCGGGTTCGATCCGAGGTCACGCTCGTCGGCCTAGCCGTTCGGAGTTTTGCGTGGCTTTCTCCGAAACTTGCGTAAATACGGGTTTGGACCCCTTAGAAGAATCTCCACGGAACGAACTCCCCCGCAAGCCTTGGACCCTAGAGCAGTCAATCGGCCTTATTGCCAAACACCAACACTCCATACCTAAAGTATGATGGGGAACTAATTTACTTTTTACTCATTAATTTACTTTTTATGTAAAAAAAAAAAAAATGTAACTTAGCTGCCAGAAATTCTCTGTAATTAAAAAAAAAATACGTTTTGTCAACGTAATTTTTCCGTAATTTACGACTTTTTCCGCAAAAATTGTGTGTTAAAAAAATGTTTGATATGTGGAGTGTCTCAATTGAAATTTACTTTACTATACATAACAAAATTTCGTTTTGTTATGTGCAGCGTAAAAGTAATTATTACGTTAATACATTAATACCTTATTCATATGCACAAATGTAGGCTTTTTATAGAATATAGTATAAGCAGCAATAATGACTGACCTACAGGGCAACACAGAAATATATATCGAGGTACATTACAGGATATAATTTAAAATTGCACGTTGACCATTTTCAATGGTGTTAAAATCTTTTTATAATACGAACTATATGGTCCACAAGCAATTTTTAGAAAACAAATATCTTTGTACAAAAACAATTTATAGTTTCTTTCTAAAATTAAAGTTACAAAGCTATTTTTGTGAGATATTATTTTTTTCATGATTAAAAAAATATCCATTTTAAGTCGTCACCATGTATACAGTATAGATTGAAGTTTGGAAAATGTAGTTCGAATACAGTTGAAAAATATTTCATAATCTGTGAAATTTGCATGATTTTTTTAAGTTAAGTATAACCCCTTAACGCGCGGTGTCCTCGCCACGAGGACGCAAAACTTAAGATCCAGCTGCAAAAATTCATCCCGGAAATATTTTAGCAAAAATTCACGTTTATAACATATCAGAAAAGGCCGGTTTTTAAACCTTAAAATTTAAAATTTCTTTTAGTTTAATTTAGTTCATGAAATCCGGTGGCACATATAATTTAAATGTTTCAAATTGTCTTGCGCCGCAAAGGGTTAAAAGATTCTGATAATTTTTGCATTTATACCAAAAAGTATAAAGAGACAGAAACTTTTGTAACAAATAAATATTTTATTTACAGTCATTAAACAGGTATGATTTATACATGCAATTTACACAATAGGTATATGGAAGCAAGCTTCTAACAATATAAATAATTTAAGTTGAATTTAATTATGCTATGTAACAAGAAAGTTTTAACTCGTAGTTAAAATGTTAAGTTGAAGCATACAGAATGGAATTGACGTTTAACCATTTTCTCATCTGAGAAAAGCGAAATTTTATGGGATAATTTATCAAAGCTGTCATAACTTATCTAAATGTGTGCGATTTATCATTCGATTATTTTATCATCTTATGAAATCTTTATTAAAATTTGCGAGCAAAATCGGCATACTAATTGATCGTTATAAAAGTAGGAAGTATTTCTCGATAACAAAAAATTATCTAAAATCGATGTTTATTAAATTTAGTTTACGAGAAAAATGACAATAATAATAATAATAATAATAATAATAATAATAATAAAGAATTTAAAATAACTATAAATTAAATAACTATATTTAATTTATAATAACTGAAGTTATATTAATAATATAAATAATTT
Source organism: Salticus scenicus (assembly GCA_963930645.1). NCBI lineage: Eukaryota > Metazoa > Arthropoda > Arachnida > Araneae > Salticidae > Salticus > Salticus scenicus. Next base: position 102,837,194 of record OZ005654.1, on the reverse strand, counting down.
TGCTGGAATTTAGTTATGCTCTGTAGCTAAGAAATTTTAACTTGTAGTAAAAATATCAAATGAAGCATGCAGAAAGGAACTTACGTTAAATTATTATTATTGTCTCATCGAATAAAAGTGAGAATTTAGAGGATAATTTCTCAATTTCTCATAACTATTCTAAATGTCTGAAATTTATCATCCAATTATTTTATCATTTTATCAATAGCGTGAATAAAATTTGCAAGGGAAAATGCTATGCTCATTACTTCTTAAAAAAAGATAGGAAGTTTTTTTCACTGACCAAAAATTATGCAAAATTAATGATTCATTAATTTTAGCTCATGAGGTAAAAGTGCACAAATTTTAATAAAAACTTAATATGTATATATAAACAACTCCAAAAAGTAATTATAATTCAAATTACTAGAAATAAACTGAAAATTGGCACATGTAAATTGCGCCTAAAAGAATAAAATGAATTTCTTCGCCAACAACATATACACTACTATTAATAATAAAATTTGAAGTCAACGCGGCGCACAACTCAATAAAAATTGATCAGTCATGCTCTACAACTTTGTAATTTAACCTTTTTAAGCTTTCTTGCCCTATCTCATATCGTTTTTGAAAGAGAAGCGCTGACTCTTCTATTTTTCATCTGTTGGCGCTGTAAGAGCATTTAGTGGCGCATGGTCTCTTTACTATGCCTACATACCACTTTTCTGACTATAGCTACTGCCGTTCAGCAATAAAAATAATGGGAACTGACTTTTGTGGGCATACTGTGTTTTAACTAAATTTTAAACTGAAAACATTACTTTATAGCTTCAGTGGTGGACTTTGACCTTTTGTAGCCGCTTTCGCGAGGGAATCTCCTCCATCGTCAGCACAGTTCTTGGTTGTCAGTGACGCTGCAAAGTGATGTTCTTTGCTACTTTCTGATCTCTCTTCCAGCAGGTAGCGCCACAGTCGGTTTAAGCTAGCTTTTGTTTCGCTGTCATTACAAGAGCTATTGCTATTTTTTAAATTAGCCCGTATTTCGTTTTGATCTTAATGATATTATAATGGAACTATATATATATATATATATATATATATATATATATATATACGATTTGAATTGAGAAACTTTTTTATTTTTTTATTTTTATTTTTATTTTTTTTTTAAGATTGTTAAAAATTAAATATAAAATAATACATTTAATTAATTAATTAATTTTTGCGTTATTTTATTTGGCACCTTGGACTTGGTACCACTGAAAGTTTCAAATAAAAACATTTATTTCCACTTAATATTTATAAATTGGACCACATTATGCTTGTCCAATAAATATATATTCAGGCAACAATTCTTAAGATTTTTTACACATTTTTTACAGATTCGAAATCATTAAATTTCGTTTCCTCTGTTTGCAATTTCTCACAAATTCATGATCTTGCAAATACTAAAACTTCGACAGATATTCAATAAAAAAAACTTTATATTTTGTTTTGGATGTTTAATAGATTGGTTGGTTGGTTGGGTTTTACGTCGCATTAGTGCTGCGCAATGGGCAATTGGTGACGGTCTGGGATTCACCCCTAGCGGTAAGTAAAGCACTAAGTAAAGCACGAGAAATGGATAGCTAAAATGGGTTTATGTAACAATTTTCAAGAAAGTCGTTAGAACCGTTTTTGAGATACCGACTTTTACCAAAGCTTGGCATAATTAACTGTTGACCAGAAAAAAAAAAAACAATTACCTGCAAAGAGGGTTAATATGGCAAGTTTGAAAAAAAAAAATATACAGCCGTTTTGCAAGGAACGCACTTGTAGGATCTGAAATTGAGCTATTTATGCAGGATACCTGTTAATTTACCTGAATTAATCAACTGTATCATTCGAAAGGACATCTAATAGAGTGTTTATATAGCAACTTTAAAGAAAATCGTTAGAGCCATTTTTGAGACATGGACTTACGACCTCACTTCCGGTTTCAGATGTCCCACTTCTGGTTTTCCCATTTTTACCAAAATTTAGAAAATTTATCTGTACACAAGACTTGTTTCAATTCTAAAGTTTTCTAAATCAAACTTTATTAGTTTCCGAGATATAACAGTCAGAAGATTCCTCACATCCATACACACACACACATACACTCTGACCAATTACCAAAAGCCACTTTTTTGGACTCAGGAGACCTTAAAACATGTAAATCAGATAAAATCTCGATATCGAATTTTTGGACCGAATACAATATCTCCATTACCTACAGTAGTCGGGTAATGAAAGTAAAAATAGACATAAATGGCTCCGTATAAAACATGTAGTTCAATTTGTCTTAAGGAATTTTTTCTACGTATTAAAAATATACTTAATGATTAAAGTTATAAAGACAACTCTATAACTTTACTGCATCTTTTAATTAAAAACGAAAAAAAAAAATTATAAATTGCGAATGAATGGTTAAAGTATATTGATTTTTCAAAACGAAGTCGATAAAAATGCGTAATTATCAACGCATATGTCTGAAGCAATTGAAAATCCATTTTGGTTATTTTAAGTATGCAACATAATTGAATTTCAAGTAATTACCTTTTAATTTCCTAGTTAAATCAAAATTACAGTAAAGTAAACATTTGTCAATATCGTATGTCAATATTCAAACACATTTTGCACATTTTAAACATGTTTTTCAGGAAAGTGGCATAAAAAAAAATAATAATAAATGAAGCAAGATAAGACATATAAAAGCATAAAAATTTTAGAATTTTGCTGAGAAATTGTAACTTGTTATGACAAATATGTATATTGACGGGCCTTCCCAGGTTGATAAGTATCTTGGAAAAACTAGTGTTGTGGTCACCACAAGCCTTTCTTCCATATTTTTTCCATAAAAATTCATTCAGTAAAAATTATTTATTAAAACCATTATTTATTAACCTCTTACCTGCAGACGAAATTTTACTAGATTCGCTTCAAAGTGCCATCTTTCTCTTTTAACTCTGAAATGAGTAAATATTTAAAAAACACTGTCATGATCGCTTTCAAGTTTATTGTATTGCATTGTGAAACCGTGTCAGTAGTTTCACTGGTAGTTGTACAATATAAAGGAAGACACTTCAGAAAAACATATATGTACGTTAGGGGCAATTAAGGGTTATTTACCATTATGAATGCAGACCTCTTTCCTTTTAGAGAAGAAAGGCAGTTTTTTTCTGTATAAATAAGATAAGATCTAAAAAAAACAAAAAAATACATTTTCATAATGATTATCTCACATATCATATTTCGTACAGTTATATGCCATAGAAGTTGAGATATAGTCTTTGCGTTCTCAAGGTAAAATGCAGCGCAGCGCCATTTATTGTTCGATATTCATCCAAACTGAAACAGCGTTTGCTTGATTATACAATATACAACCTGATATATAACATTCCTTTAAATTACGGAAAACGCTGTATAGCAGTGCAACCTATATACAATTATTATGCGCAGTAATTCCTAAGGTTAGTCGCCACAAAAGTTTTGTCGCATACAGACAGACATTTTCTAAAAATGGTCCAGTCGTGTTCAGAACCTCGCAATACGTGTGAATCTGTCGAAAGCAGGAACTCTAAAATTTTTAGGAATCCAATATTTTCTTCTTTTGAGTATAGAAGAAAGCAAAAATATGACAAATGAGTAACCATTATAAAATCCACTTTATTCTTAAATTTTTGAACTGGAATAATAGTAATAATAATAATAAAGAAATAATTTAATTATTTCAAAAGTCCGGAGTGACACCACTCAACTTTACGAGAATACGTAATTATTAGTTGTTAAAATAAATTTAAATAAGAGAAGTCGTAAATAAGCAAGTGAGAAAATTACAATAGATATTTGAGTATTTCTTACAAAGTTTTTTATCTTTTAATGGTTACTAATGTATTCAAATACTTTTGTCTGTCCTTGAAAGCAACTATAAATGATAAGCTCACAACAGGAAATAGAAGCATTTATCCTATTTTTGTATGTTTTAAACAATTTAACATTATTAAAGTGAACTTTAAATAGTTTGAGCCCACAGACTACAATGTATAAAAATTCTTCTTTGTAATGCAGTGAAGAAATTATAAGTTCTAAACTCATGTAAAATTCTAAAAACGTACCTTTTAGGATTATAACCTATAACATTTCTAATAATTTATATTTTAATCAATTGTAGAGTTTAAATGCTGGCTCACTTTAAAATTTTCAAGTCTACAGTTCGTAATGATATTTTTTTTTGTCTTTGTAAGAAATCTACAATCATCAAATTTATACAAATCATGCTTCGGTTACCTATAACATTCCTACCAACTTTTAGCTCAATCGAATAAGGCATTTAAACACTCAGTATTTCCAATAATTTGAGCCCATTGACCATAATGATAAAGAATTTTTCTATGCGTCCATGTAAAAGAACTATAATCTGTAAACTCGTCAAAATATATACAGTTCGTGTGACGGAGACCGATAACATACCTATAACTTTGAGCTCAATTGAACAAAGCGTTTAAACGTTATTGTGTTCCTTGGTACGCATACACATGCACACATACGCATGCGCACACATGCATACATACATCACAATGAAAATAGAAAATATGAATTCAGGAGCCTGTAAAATATAATTACGCTAAAACCTCATCGTCGAATTTTTTCTTGATTACAAAACTTTAGGTATGTTCGGAAATTAAAAAAGGAAGCATTTGTAAAGTATAATACGTCATGTCTTATTTCTATTAAAGAGGATTATTTCAAGCTTTTTAGAATTTTTAAGCGTAAATGAATTCGACTACAAGGTTGTACTGTAAAATGAAAATCATTGAAAAATTTCATAAGTGACAACAAAATAAATGTTTCAATAGAGCAAGAAGTTATTAAGGGAAGAAGTCGAGTTATTAAGGGACTTATGAATTTTTAAGTGGAATAACCCTGAACTGAATGATACTTTTGTTTAATGAACGTCAAGATACTACGGAAGGAATTTGTTACCACCTTCTATTCTAACTGATGATCCGTGTAACTCACGCTAAAGCTTGGTACAGACTAGCGCGCAATGTTAGTTAGATTAATTTTTTTTTTTTTTTTTTTTTTTTTTTTTTGATGTGGGATTTGAGTTTGCGTGAGCCTCAAAGGCGATTTTTTCCTCTGACGAACCTCCTGCTGCGATAATTAGTATGGAAAACTGGGGTTCCTTTTGTAATATTCTTCAAGGAGCAATAAAAGTAATGTCCTTCATTGTAAACATGTCCAAAAGTTCAAGGGTAACTTTCTTATAATGGATTGGAACTTATCTTCAAATTGTAACTTATCCTCAAACTATATCGATAAAAAAAAAAAAAAAAAAAAAAAAAAAAAAGTTGCTAGCACATATGTTTTTGTTGATTTGTAAAGCTAATGAAACTCATGTTGCCACCATTTTATGAAACTCTAGTTAAGTTGCACTATTCAGTTGGAAAAATAGTTTAAAATCTACAAGTTCACGTTTACTCTATTACAGTCGACTTCCTATAGGAATCACGGCAGTTCCTTCTATTTAAAGTGATTGAATATATAGAAAAGCAATATTTTTATCTATAGCGTCTTACAAGGAAACATTCAAAAGGTGTCGTCTTCAAAAAATATTTAAAAAAAAAAAATTGTGATTCAACTCTTCATAAAACACCAGGAAACGAAAAGATTATCAGCTGAAATGAATTACAGTGACCACAAAAAATTATCAAAATTAAGCATTTTTGGCGATTTAGCGCTGTTAGGCGATAAGTTCACTAGCACTGAGATTGCCGTGAGAACCGTGTTTTGCTTCTCCGCCAAGTACTCAAAACCAATCGCCTAACAGTGTGAAATCACAAAATATGCTTAATTTTGGTATTTTTTTTGTGGTCGCTGTAATTCATTTCAGCCGATATTTTTTTCACTTTCTGTTGTTTTATGAAGAGTAGAATCACATATATTTTTTTCAATATTTTTTGAAGACGACACCTTTTGAGTGTTTCCGTGTTAGATTGTTAAAAAAAAAAAAAAAAAAAAAAAAAAAACTAATAATTTATTACTATTAATTTACTTTATTACCATTAATGAATACACTATTACCATTTTTCTATAATACTTTAAACTTTAATATATAAATTAAAACTAGGTAACACATAATCAATAATAAATTACTTTCTTTACAATGTTCTTCTCAGTAATGATTCAGTAATTAAAATTTTCTGGATCCTAATTATTATTATTTTAACATTGAAATTTGATTTTCCATTAAGTTATCGATGTAGAACAACAACATGTGATTAAAAAACGATGTCAAACTAGTAAGGAGATTAAAAGTGTTAGAATTTTAATATTAGTTTCCTGAAATAACATTTGACATTTTGAATCCCTTTTTAATGAAATATTTAATAATGGATTACGCCTATAATTATATTCCTTTACTTAATAAGAAGATGCGCCCAAAAGCTCTTTCTTATAACACCAAAGAGATTTAATTAAAAGCTGTAATGACAAAAGTAAACATAATTCTATTTTAAATGCAGTTTTAATGGCTTCAGTTCTACATTAAAATTTCGTAATGAAATTATAAAAGAATACATTAATTTGTGTCTAAATTTAAAGCATCTTAAAAATATACAAAATTTTAAATATTCATTTATTTTGCTATTAGTGGAGCGGAGGTGGAATATGGAATACCATTTCTATTTGAACTTACCGTAATATACTGAGTTTTTTTTTTTTTTTTTTTTTTTTTTTTTGGATGATTGCGGATTCGATTTTAGCAAAGTTTCAAATGTTGTTAATGTGTTTTGATGATTTTATGTAACAAAAAAAAAAAAAAAAAAAAGAGTTTATATGCAAAAGTTTATTCAAAAAATTTAAAAGCTGTTGTAAGGTATTATGGACCAAACGGGTAATATGGAATAGTTATGAAGGGAAATATGGAATATTTCCCTTCTTTTAGAGTGTCGCCAATGAAGTTGTGGCACTTTAATTCATCAGGACATTTAAACTGGCTGTGTTAATTTGGTGATAATAGTAAAACTAACTCATATTAAAAAAATAATATAATTTATTAACGTTAACAAAACATATAACTAAGATTATGTTGCATCTTGCAACTTAACTTAAATAAATTAAATTATAACAAAAATGATAATCCTTTTGAAGCCGCTTCTAGGGCTTTCATCTTCGTAATTATAGCTCAGCTGTTCTGACGAGAAAATGAAGGTTGATGCCACTCGGTGAAACTCGGGAAATGGAAGCTGTTGCCAAACGCTACAAGAGATAATATGGAATACAGTAGCATTTTACAAGAAAATATCGAATAATTGCAATATAAATATTTTCTTTTGAAATTATTATTAAAAATAAACAGTATTGAGAAATTATTAGCAATAATTTTTTCCAAAAAGGGCAAATAATATGGAATAGTTGGTATTCCATATTGCCTGAATCATCATCTTGGAGAATAAACTAACTTCACCCACCTCTTGGTAGAAGTATGTCGTTCTAGTCCAGTCAAAATAGCAGAAATAGAAAAAAAAAAAAAAAAATCGTGTAGTTTTGAAATTTTGCATACTCATAGCCAAGAGGGTTCTGAACAACATACTAAAAGTCCCCGCCCGTGGTGGGTGAGCGGGGGGCAGGGGGGGCATTTAAGGGGGGGCACTTTTCAGTTTTTATTAAATATCTTAAAAACTATCGAATTTAGAGAAAAAATGTCATTTACAAAATTAATCTACGTACAATTTCCTACAAAAATGTATAGTAAATTTTGTTTGTATGATCAATAGTTTAGAAGATATAGGGGATGAAATAACACATTTTCTTGAAAAATTCTTTTTTGCAATAGTAAAATCAACTAAAGTGTGCAATTAAAATGGCTCTTGTCAGATATTTCCTAATGTACAAAACAAATACATACATAGGGAATATGCAAGGATAATACAGCATGTTTTGTAAGTTTTAAGTAATTTTAAGGCTAGTAGGCGCAAGTGGCGGTTTGAGTAAAAATCCAGATAACGAAGACCCAAAACCGATCAACATAAAAAAAAAAAAAAAAAATCGTGTAGTTTTGAAATTTTGCATACTCATAGCCAAGAGGGTCCTGAACAACATACTAAAAGTCCCAGCCCGTGGTGGGTGAGCGGGGGGGCAGGTGGGCATTTAAGGGGGGCACTTTTCAGTTTTTATTAAATATCTTAAAAACTATCGAATTTAGAGAAAAAAATGTCAATTAGAAAATTAATCTACGTAAAATTTCCTACAAAAATGTATAGTAAATTTTGTTTGTATGATCAATAGTTTAGAAGATATAGAGGAACGAAATTACACATTTTCTTGAACATCTCTTTTTTGCAATAGTAAAATCAACTAAAGTGTGTAATTAAATGGGTTCTGGTCAAATATTTTTTAATGTACAAAACAAACATATGCATAGGGAATATGTAAGGATAATACAACATGTTTTGTACATTTTAAATAAATTTAAGGTTAGTAGGCGCAAGTGGTGGTTCAGATAAAAATCCAGATAACGAAGACCCAAAACCGATCAACATAAAAAAAAAAAAAAATCATGTAGCTTTGAAACTGAGCACAGTTATAAGGTTAATTGTCCTGTCCTGAACAACATACTAAAAGTCCCCAACAGTAGGGGGAGAGCGGAGGGGGATCAGAGGGCATTTAAAGGAAGCATTTTTCAGTTTTTATTAATATCATGAAAACTATCGCATTTAGATAAAAAATGTCAATTACAAAATTAAACTATTTAAAATTTCCCATGAAAATGCCTATTACATTTGTTAGTATGATCAATAGTTAAGAAAATATAAAGGTTGCTTTGTATCTTACGGATATCATACAGAAAAGTGGAGTTTTTCGATTTGTATATTTTAACTTCCACTCTTTAAACTTGGCGCATTGCGCGCGCCACATGCACATATAGATATTTATTTGTATGAGTAGAAAATATTTAACCCGAATCCTTTTAATTACAAACTATACTATATGTTACTATTGTAAATATCACAAAAAAAAAAAAAAAAAAAAAAAAAAAAAAACAGAATAGATTTGCCTATAAAACAAGTAGTTATGATTTCAAAGACTGATTTTATATAACAATTTTTCATTTTTATATATTGACATAGTTTTAGAATATTTCCTTTGCAGTGTTTTAAATTTCTGAAAAATAAAGATTTTTAATAATAAAAAAGTTTTTTTATGAATCAAACACATTTCTCTTGCACTGCCTGAAATGACTCCCCAGAAAAAAAAAATGTTAAAATGAAATGACTACAAGTATAAAGACAAACAAAGGCTTCAAATTTATAACACCCCTCTTTTAAGTCAGGGATTAAAAAGCAATTTTACCTAAACCACAACTTGTGCCTAATAACCTTAACATTATTTAAAATGTACAAAACATGTTGTATTATCCTTATATATTCTCTATGCATATATTTGTTTTGTACACTAGAAAATATTTGACCAGTACCCATTTAATTACACACTTTAGTTGATTTTACTATTGCAAAAAAGAATTTTTCTAGAAAATGTGTTATTTCGTTCCCCTATATTTTCTAAACTATTGATCATACAAACAAATTGTAAAATACATTTTTGTAGGAAATTTTACACAGATTAATTTTGTAATTGACATTTTTTCTCTAAATGTGGTAGTTTTTAAGATATTTAATAAAAACCGAAAAGTGCCCCCCTTAAATGCCCCCCTGCGCCCCGCTCACCTACCACGGGCTGGGACTTTTAGTATGTTGTTCAGGAACCTGTTGGCTGTGAGTATGCAAAATTTTAAAACTGCACGATTTTTTTTTAATGTTGATCGGTTTTGGGTCTTCGTTATCTGGATTTTTACGCAAACCGCCACTTGCGCCTACTAGCCTTAAAATTACTTAAAACTTACAAAACATGCTGTATTATCCTTGCATATTCCCTATGTATGTATTTGTTTTTACATTAGAAAATATTTGACAAGATCCTTTTAATTGCACCCTTTAGTTGATTTTACTATTGCAAAAAAGAATTTTTCAAGAAAATGTGTTATTTCATCCCCCTATATCTTCTAAACTATTGATCATACAAACAAAATGTAAAGTACATTTTTGTAGGAAATTGTACGTAGATTAATTTTGTAGACGACATCTTTTCTCTAAATGCGATAGTTTTTAAGATATTTAATAAAAACTGAAAAGTGCCCCCCTTAAATGCCCCCCTGCCCCCCGCTCACCCACCACTTTTAGTGTATTGTTCAGGACCCTCTCGGCTATGAGTATGCAAAATTTCAAAACTACACGATTTTTTTTTCTATTCGTCAAATTTTGGCCTTCGTTGCCTGGACTATTCATGGCAACCAGACTAATAATAACTAATTCAACTCCCCATCCAGAAAGGACGCTAGTTTTTTACTCGATATTATTGCTTCGTAAATAGATTACAGAATTACTAAGCTATTATTCGTAAAATTGTGATTACTAACAAAGAAATCTGAATCTTGAAAAAACAAACAAAAATAAACAAACACGTTTTATGACACCAAAACTGCTTTTCTCACTGACAAAAGGAGAACTATCGTTCATATCTGAGGCGAGCCTGTAGTGAAAATGTTCCATGTGATTCCGCTAGGTAGTAGCACCGTACAGGTGAGCTATAATGGTATTTCATTTTACCCGACTATTTCTTATTCTCACTGTTTCTCGAAAATAATCTGGGATGGCATTCGAATTAAATTTCTGCTGCCTTACAGTATTACAGATGTATTATTACAGTTTCGATGAAAGATAAAAGATGCAGTGGGAGATCAAATTATTAGATTTATTTTTTTTTTCCTCGAAAAGAACTTTTGTAACGTGGTTCAAATAATTGGATATTCAAATTAAATACGTAGCATGTGAAAAACCCCTTATGAAGTTTCAACACTGGAAAATACCTGAAAATCCAGTTCGCTCTTGTGCCTGCTTAATTTTTACTCTAGCCAAATGAATTTTTGAGAAAAGTTGCCTAAAATAGTTTTCAACCAATGTAATAAAAACTTTTTTATCTTTCACGCACGCACAGTAAAATATATTTATTAATATAAAATACAAATGTTTATATCGCAGCGAATATTACACGAGGGAATTTTATGTTTCAGAATAATGTTTCTCTAAAGTTTTGTCAATTTTTCTGTAAATTTTGTAAAGTTTTATGGAAATCCGTTCTAGTTATAAGCATAACACTTAAAATAAAAAATAATAATCAATGTTGAAATATATATATATATATATATATGTCTAAATAATTTCGCAATTTCCACAGCAAAACATATCAATATTATACAAAGTATGTTCAACAATTTGTTAAAGTTACAAGTCATTCATAGCGTTTTTTGATACAGGATGATCCAAAGTATTCGCACTCTTCTTCAATTCGTGGTTGGTCCCCTAATTGCACTCTGAACTAAATCGATAGTGGAGAATGTGAGTTTTAAAAGGTTCTTTGCATGTCTGACGTTCCAGGCTATTTTTCTCCAGTATTATTATTATTATTTTTTAAATGAAAAAGTGTAAAATAAATAAATATCTATATATATATAGGAATAATTTAACAAATGAAGTGAATTAAAACCCCAAAACACACAGAAGTCTTCATCAGGGAGGCCCTTCCGTGTAGGAGTTAAAGAGAAGTTTCTGAAAGGATAGTAGCAATTAGCTAATAACCATCCTTATCCCCCAACTTCTCTCCAAACAGAAAACCACCTTTAACAAAAAAGAAATCTAACAGATCTGAAATAGATCGAAAGAGGAGAACACTGAAACATTCGGTTATAAGTTAAGACGTGACAGTTAATTTGCAAGGATTTTAAGAGCTATTTTTAAATCACATTCATTATTGCATAAAATGCGAATTCTTTTAAACTGTGTGAACATATGAAAGGTACAAAATATTTGTAAAGAAATCCCACAGTCAAGGTCGTTAACTAAAAGGTTTAAAGTCATTTAAAAAAAGGGGGGAAACAAATTTAAAATTTATTATAATAATACGTAAAACAGAGAAAGCTAGCGCTAAAAGCTGCTTAGCCAAACAATGTTTTTTAAATAAGAAATATTTTTAAAATGAATATATATACGATATAAAATTAAAGATTATTATAATATAACGTAAAACAGAGAAAGCTAGCGCTAAAAGCTGCTTAGCTAAACAATGTTTTTATTAAATAAGAAATTTTTTAAAAGAAGTATTTAAATATATGAAATTAAAATGAAAATTTTGAAGATTAGAAAAAACAATAGAAGATTTACAAACCAATGCGCAAAATTGCTGCAAAAGGAAATGTAAAACTTTAATATAGGAATAATTTAACAAATGAAGTGAATTAAAACCCCAAAACTCACAGAAGTCTTCATCAGGGAGGCCCTTCCGTGTAGGAGTTAAAGAGAAGTTTCTGAAAGGATAGTAGCAATTAGCTAATAACCATCCTTAGCCCCCAACTTCTCTCCAAACAGAAAACCACCTTTAACAAAAAAGAAATCTAACAGATCTGAAATAGATCGAAAGAGGAAAACACTGAAACATTCGGTTATAAGTTAAGACGTGACAGTTAATTTGCAAGGATTTTAAGAGCTATTTTTAAATCACAATCATTATTGCATAAAATGCGAATTCTTTTAAACTGTGTGAACATATGAAAGGTACAAAATATTTGTAAAGAAATCCCACAGTCAAGGTCGTTAACTAAAAGGTTTAAAGTCATTTAAAAAAAGGGGGAAACAAATTTAAAATTTATTATAATAATACGTAAAACAGAGAAAGCTAGCGCTAAAAGCTGCTTAGCCAAACAATGTTTTTTAAATAAGAAATATTTTTAAAATGAATATGTATACGATATAAAATTAAAGATTATTATAATATAACGTAAAACAGAGAAAGCTAGCGCTAAAAGCTGCTTAGCTAAACAATGTTTTTATTAAATAAGAAATTTTTTAAAAGAAGTATTTAAATATATGAAATTAAAATGAAAATTTTGAAGATTAGAAAAAACAATAGGAGATTTACAAACCAATGCGCAAAATTGCTGCAAAAGGAAATGTAAAACTTTAATATAGGAATAATTTAACAAATGAAGTGAATTAAAACCCCAAAACACACAGAAGTCTTCATTATTATTATTATATATATATATATATATATATATATATAATAATAATAATAATTTGATCACCCACTGTGTATTTGAACATTTACAAAGTATTTAAAAAAAAAAAAAAAAAAAGTTCAAAAACGTTTTTGAGACAATTTTATTTGAATAATATTCCTATTTGAGGGAGGCTGCTGCCCCCTTCAAGCCCTTATTTGAATATCATAGCTATATTCATAAAAACCTTATTAAGGCTGTTATTAAATTCAAAGAAATAATTCAAATCACTCAAGGAATTTCCGTCCACCCCGTTTTTCAAACGCATTCGAATGATATGGAATAGCCCTGTATATTATCTGTAAATTATATACGCACCAAACAGTGCATTTAAATTTAACACAGCAAAAGAAAAAAAAAATAATAATGATACAACTTAAAATGTACTTCCAGCCATTTCTAAACTAATATATTAAAAATTTTAGAGGTTTCCCTGTAAACGATGTTTTCGTGCATTAATGCGAAACATTCTTTTGTGCACATAAAAATCACTTTAATTTCATCTCCTTTAGTGTAGTCTAAATATGTTAAATTTTACCTAAGAAAAATTTCGCTCGTAGACGTAATGTATTTCAATTCTTTTGTACATTATTTTTCACGAACCATTTGCCCAATCACAACGAAAACTTTCAAATAACATCTTTATATATAATACAGATTTAAATTAGCCATAATGGGCTTCCTCCTAATATTTGTTCAAGAATTATGCCAATAATAGACTAACACATACATAGACAGACGCCGAGACCAATCGTTAAAAGCCTGTTTTTCGAATTCAGGGACACTCAAAACGTACAAATGTAGCAAAAACACAATTTGGAAAATATGAACCCAAAACAGAGTAATTTCTCTTTCCTATATGGATAAAAGAAATTAAAAATTCGTTTGAAAAAATTATGCAATATTTTAATTAAGAACATTAATTAAAATGTTTACGTTGATAACAGTAATATAGTCTTAGTCATTAATGTAAAAAGCATTTATATTTATTGACCTATTTAAAAGAAAAATAGTTATGGACGTATTGAGAAGATAATTGCAGATGCGGGTTTCAAAGCACGCCCTCAATGAAGCAAGATAAAAATACACTTTCCATATATATATACTGAATTTTGCAATTACTGTATATCAAGAGATTTAGCTGTATTTTTATTGAGAGTGTAGATTTAATGTTGCATAACTGAATTAGCTTCTTTTACGAGTGCAGTAAATAGCTAAAGTTACAAGCTCCTCTTTTTAACTTACTCAGTATAAGTTGTTAACTATTCTTTTCTAGAAGCAGCGCTTTTTAAATATTAAAGATAATCAAACTACTTAAAACACAGCGCTAATCCTGGATGATTCATAAAGTAGGCTTGTAATTTATCCCAAAAGAATTTCTATCACCTTTCCTCATTTAAAGTAAAATTTGGCAGAATTTCCAATTAACTAAATATTTACGCATCTGATATAAAGATTATAAGGGCTAGAAACCGATAGAAAATTCTCTACAAGCTAAGAGAGTTAATTGTAATGAAATATTCATGAAGGACGTGATTAACTGTAATGAAATATTTATGAATGTTTAAAAAAAGGTTGATTGTTACAAATTGGTAGGATGAAAGATGTTTAAAGAGAAATGTTTTAGTACAAAACTAGTCTTCTACATTTTTCTACACGAATTCATTTAGTACAAATTATTTATTAAAATTATTATTTATTTAAATCATTTTTCATATTGGTTGGTTGGTTGTAGGGTTTAAGTCCGATTGGCTATGCTAGGAACTTAGACTTGTAGGTAGAATGCCCACCGTGGGGGCTCTTTCTAAGAGGTCCTAGCCCGTATTTACGCGAGTTTCGGAGAAAACCACCGAAAACTCCGAATGACTAGGTCGATGAGCGTTACCTGGGATCGAACCCGGCACTTCCCATCTAGCAGCTTTTGAGCTCAGAACCGTTCGGCCACTGTTGGGTCATTTTCCATAACGAAAGCAGACAATTTTCAACTGAGTGAAATGAAATATTCTATGTTGAAATAAAGTCAATTTTGTGCGTTATAGGCGACACGTAAGGAAGGTTTTTTTTTTTTTTTTAATCTTTTTGTTAAAAAATTGATAACTTTGTATTAATTTATCATAAATCTATGGTTCAAGTCCTTTTAAAGGTATTGTCGAGCTCTTTTGAAAAATGATCATATTGAAAGTATGTACCCCCGGGAAAGAGAAACAATGATTCTACATATACAAAATATGCTTCTTAGTTCAATACTGCTTTTATAAATGATTATTTTTAATTTAACATTGATTGGTTAAAAATAAATCTCATTGCGTACATTTATTAGAAATTTCGCTCTACACTGCCATAATAAACAAGAAAGAAAAATCATGCAGTACGAATTGATTAGTAACACTTTCCAACTGTACGTAATTGTTGTATCGAATAACTTTTAATATTCTTTGCCTACGTTATCACACAACGGACAGAAGGACTGAAAAATATACAGATAGACTAATTGATTTTAAAATTACTCTTAGGCTTTTTGGAAAGTGTTAGAAAGGCTTAACGCAAAAGAAAACGCAGCCATTAGATTATAATTACAGCTTTTGATCTCTCTGAATATTTTAGTGTAGCTCTGTAAATCAGAAAGTTAATCATAACATATTCTATGCAAAACATTATTTTAGAATATTAACAATACATTTCAATATTTTTATGATTTTTACAATAGAAAGATTTTTAAATAAAACTTAAAAAAAATTCTGTCCTAAAACGTAATGCATTGGTATTTTTTGTTGTTGTTGTTGTTGTACCTATAAACAAAATAGTTACACTGGACCTATTAATGTCATTTTAAATGGGGAACATACTATAGGGAAAATATTTATAAAAATAACACTCATAGAACACAATGCTTTCGTATGCTTTTGGGTGTCCCTGTACACAAACCAGAAGAGATATGCACTCCAATTTCAATGTGGAACATCCGATTGTGAACTTCAATAAAATGTATCAGTTTCGAGAAATTCCATAAATATTTACAGGAGTTAGATCGCGGGCAGACAGACAGACAGTTAGCTGGACAGATACACAAACTGAAATCATAGTCACACTTATAAATGTTAGAAAGTGTTAAAAACGCTTAATGTAAACGAAAGTACAATTCTAGCAATTTTTTATTAATAGCTCTTTATATAAATGGATATTTTTGTGTCACCCTGTAAATCTAATGCTAATCATGCTATATTCTATGCAAAGCATTTTTTTATGCATATAAATAACATATTTCAATTTCCTAAAACTTCGTGGAAAATAAAGTTATTAAAATTTGATTTATAGAAATATCTCTCATAGAACGCAACGCTTTGGAATACTTTTAAGTGTCCCTGTATTTAAATCGGCGGTGGTATATCCTCTAATTTACACAGGAAACATCCAATAGTGAACTTGAATAATATATTTCAATTTAATTGAGATATGTCTACAGTAAAGGTATGAAAATATGGTTTATAGAAATACCTCTCATAGAACACAATGCTTTGAAATACTTTCGGGTGTCCCTGTGCACAAACCAGTAAAGGTATAAACTCCATTTTCAATAGGGAACATCCGATAGTGAACTTGAATAACATATATCAGTTTCAAGAAATTCCATAAATATTTACGGGAGTTAGAGCTCGGAAAGGCAGGCAGACAGACAGACGGACAGGCAGCTACACAAAACTAAAATCATATTCACACTTAAAAAATATTAGAAAGTGTTGAAAACGCTTAACGTAAACGAAAGTACAATTCTAGCAATCTTTTGTTAATAGCTCTTAATGAAACTGGATATTTTTGTGCCACCCTGTAAATCTAATGCTAATCATGCTATATTCTGTGCAAAGCATTCTTTTGTGCATATAAATAACATATTTCAATTTCCAAAAACTTCGTGGAAAGTAAAGTTATTAAAATTTGATTTATAGAAATATCTCTCATAGAACGCAATGCTTTGGAATACTTTTGAGTGTCCCTGTACATAAACGGATGGTAGTATTTCCTCCATTTTATACAGGAAACATCCAATGGTGAACTTGAATAACATATTTCAATTTCATTCAGATATGTCTACATTAAAGGTATGAAAATTTGGTTTATAAAAATACCTCTCATAGAACACAATGCTTTGAAATACTTTCGGGTGTCCCTGTACACAAACCAGTTGAGGTATAAACATCATTTTCAATAGGGAACATTCGATAGTGAACTTGAATAACATATATCAGTTTCAAGAAATTCCATAAATATTTACGGGAGTTAGAGATCGGACAGATAGACAGGCAGACAGACAGACGGACAGGCAGTTACACAAAACTGAAATTATATTCACACTTAAAAAATGTTAGAAAGTGTTAAAAAAGCTTAACGTAAACGAAAGTACAATTCTTGCAATTTTTTATTAATAGCTCTTAATATAACTGGATATTTTTGTGCCACCCTCTAAATCTAATGCTAATCATGCTATATTCTGTGCAAAGCATGCTTTTGTGCATATAAATAACATATTTCAATTTCCAAAAACTTCGTGGAAAGTAAAGTTATTAAATTTGATTTATAGAAATATCTCTCATAGAACGCAATTCTTTGGAATACTTTTGAGTGTCCCTGTACATAAACCAATGGTGGTATTCCCTCCATTTTATACAGGAAACATCCAATAGTGAACTTGAATAACATATTTGAATTTCATTAAGATATGTCTACAGTAAAATTATGAAAATATGGTTTATAGAAATATCTCTCATAGAACACAATGCTTTGAAATACTTTCGGGTGTCCCTATACACAAACCAGTGGAGGTATAAACTCCATTTTCAATAGGCAACATCCGATAGTGAACTTGAATAACATATTTCAATTTCATTAAGATATGTCTGCAGAAAAGGTATGAAAATATGGTTTATAGAAATACCTCTCATAGAACACAATGCTTTGAAATACTTTCGGGTGTCCCTGTACACAAACCAGTGGGTCTATTCTGGCCTTTTCGTTAAAAAGACGAACCGATCGTTATTTTTCCGATCGAAGTCTCTTTCATAACGATATTCCGCGGGAGAGGGATTCTGCCCTCCGAACGTTATAATCAAACGAGGTGGGGGAAAACTGCGTTCGAGGTTAACTCTTTCATCCAATCAGGACGAAGCACGTGGTTTGTTTTATTGTGATTACATTTGAGTAAGACACGGAGTAATATTAATAGGAGTTGAAGGTCCAATGGGAGAAAGCTACGAAACTGTGATGTAAATTTTTGGTAAATATTGAGGGCGCCACTTGTCATTACTCCCTACCTCGGCGCGGATATAGTGTTGTTTTCAATAGAATTTTGCTGGAGTACATTTTAAATTTTTTATTTTAAGCAATTTAATTTTTTTGTACGTTCTTAAAACTGCCTAATTCAGATGTTTCAAATAAATGCTTCGTTCCTAGTTGTAAAACAGGCTATGATAGTGATAAGAAAAGAAAAAATAAGCCCTAGGAGAGAAATAATGTCCGAGTTCGTGTTTTCTGCACCTAAAGTAAGTTTATATTTTTTCTTTACAAAATTTCATCCATTCTCCTTCCTCCCAATTGTCTGTTTTAGCTAGCTTCGGTTCATAAGGATCGTCATTTTTTAAAAGCTCTCTTTCAAAGTAAAATTAGTATAAAATGGCTCTTAAAAAAAACATGTTGGTTAGAATACTCTATTTAATGAAATTTGCTTTCAATCGAACTTTTTTCAGCTTGATGTTATTTTTAAAAAAATAATTAAAACGAGACATTTCCCCATTGAATAACATTGCGGAAGATGGAGAGAAGGAAGTATTGTACGCTGGCGCCATCTGTAAACATTATAAAACAACATCACAAAATTTCAGCGTTACCTTCTTCTCCTATTAAATATTACTCCGTGGAGTAAGAGCAGACGACGACCGCCATCGCCATGTTAATATATGTTGTTTGTTTGTTAATTTGTTTGTTGTGAAAATGAAAAAAATAAAAAGCAAAGACACAGTGCGGATTCTTTTATGTGTTGAAGCAGAGCAGTTTTCCAGTTCAATTTAATTGTATCGTCTCGATTCTCGATGAAAAGGAAATTTAAAATAGCCAAGTAATCTTTTATATTAGACTGGCTGTTAAAAAGAAGTCAGCCACTCGATATAATTATTTACTCGGCAAAATAAAGAGGAAGTATTTTCGTATCACTTTCTATAGATTCAAAATATTTGATTTATTTTATTTACATGGTATGTATTCGTGTTTTAATTATTTTTCCAAAAATGAATTTTGAAATATAGTACGTACAATGCACCTTGTTTGAACTATATTTTATGTTTAAGTGCAATTGAAATATTTGATATTTAGATATACTTGAGTAAAATTAATTAAACTGTAATGCTAATTTAGTGAGTAAAACATAAAAATATTTTCCTTTATTTATAAATTTATTTTTACTTAAATAATTGAAGTTAAAATTTGTATAGCCATTGCCTATTGAAATGATATAAATATTTAAATATTGATTTGAACTAATGTGATAAAATTTGTTTGATTTTATTAAATTAAACGGGAATTTATTTCAATGATATTAGATCTTTTCTTTCAAAAAAAGAAAAGAAAGTATATAAATGTTTGATTTACACTGTATATACTAATTTCTGGAAAATTATTTGTTTATATGAAAAGTACGTTTCTTAATTTTTTACATAAATATATGAATAATATATTGTTTTCTAAAATATATTAAGTTTTAAAGTTTTTTTAATTTACTAAGCCCAAAATATTAAATGGAAGTATGTAATTGCTTAGAATTATTCAAAATAATTATTAAAAAAAAAAAAAAAAAAGATTCACAACTACAGCTGAAATTTTTATAATTTTAAAAGAAGAAAGTTTTTATATTATTCATTTTTTTTTCTAATTTAGTAAATAAAACATAAAAATATTTTTCTCTATTTATAAACACATTTTTATTTAAATATTTGAAGTTAAAACTTAGAGTCATATTCTATTGAGATGATAAAACATATTAGCAGATGTTCAGAATAGAGGGGCATTGGCGTTTGTTTACATTTTGGCGATATTATCCGTGCGCCAACGAACCAAGGTAATGAATTTATCTAATGGCAACCTGAAAAAACGTTTGTTTACGTTCGAAATGAAATAAATACTAATGCAGACGACTATTTAACGAAAATAAATGAAATTATCGAAGAATTTTAATAAAATGGCGATGGTTAATTAACTTTTTAACTTACAAAACGTTTGTTTACGTTCGAAATGAAATAAATATTAATGCAGACGACCATTTAACGTAATTAAATAAAATTATCGAAGCAATTTCATAAAATGGCGATGGTTAATTAACTTTTTAACTACAATATTTTAATAAATAAGCAAATACTTAACAAAATACACGTTTTCTCATCGAAGTTTTAAGAGCAAATTGATTTCAACAACACAATAAATGTAATTAAATAAATGAAAATTCATAATAAAAATATAACTTTAAAAGTAATTAAAAAAGCATGAAAACTTACAATAAATGCAACATGAATGTTATTTATATATTTATTAATTTATTTATTTTTTTCCATTTTGAAATTTCTGTTGACTCCATAATACGTAAATCACATATCAAATATTTCACTTCGCGCTCAGTTAATTCGTAACATTCGAGGATTCTAAAACCGCATTCAAATGAATCGAAACACATCGGTATAAAAAGTATGAGAATATACAAATAAAATAAAAAACATATTTTCAAGTTATCAAATGATACGCTTTCATTTCTCCAGACACATATCGTTTCGAATTTTTCAGTAACACTTACATTTCAGCGGAGGGGAAAATGAGCTAGTTTTCATAAACTTGACCAACAAGTGATTCTGTGAGTGAGTTTTACGTCGAACTAGTGCTACGTTGTGGGCAATGACTACGGCAACCAAATATCCCCATTTTCTACAGACAACGTTTACTTTATTCGCAATATTATAATTTTTTTTTAAATTATAGAAATTAACTATTTTATATTTAAATTTTATTTTTAGTGCTTATTTAATTAAATTTGAAAAAAAAAAAAATACATGCATAATTAGTTAATTGTAGCAATTTAAAGCATCTCTGTTTTAAAAGTTCACGGATCCGGCCACTGTAACGACGGAGGATGAATTGGGACATACCCCTAAGATATATAAACCAACAAAGAAACATGGCTGTATAAAACTATGAATCTGAAAACGCACGTAACTCGGCTCCGCGGCAGTCACTGTCGCGCACGTTAAAACCAAAAAAACATCACTGGACACCCCTACCTCGCTGTGCATGAACCTGAAAACGCACGTAACTCGGCTCCGCGGCAGTCACTGTCGCGCACGTTAAAACCAAAAAAACATCACTGGACACCCTTACCTCGCTGTGCATGAACCTGAAAACGCACGTAACTCGGCTCCGCGGCAGTCACTGTCGCGCACGTTAAAACCAAAAAAACATCACTGGACACCCCTACATCGCTGTGCATGAACCTGAAAACGCACGTAACTCGGCTCCGCGGCAGTCACTGTCGCGCACGTTAAAACCAAAAAAACATCACTGGACACCCCTACCTCGCTGTGCATGAACCTGAAAACGCACGTAACTCGGCTCCGCGGCAGTCACTGTCGCGCACGTTAAAGCCAAAAAAACATCACTGGACACCCCTACCTCGCTGTGCATGAACCTGAAAACGCACGTAACTCGGCTCCGCGGCAGTCACTGTCGCGCACGTTAAAGCCAAAAAAACATCACTGGACACCCCTACCCCGCTGTGCATGAACCTGAAAACGCACGTAACTCGGCTCCGCGGCAATCACTATCACGCATGTTAAGACCAAAATTTCCCGTAATGTAGCTCTAGTGCAACGTGAAATACGCTCAAAACAAATGATCCTATCAAATATCGCCTAATTTCCCGTAATGTAGCTCTAGTGCAACGTAAAATACGCTCAAAACAAATGAACCTATCAAATATCGCCTAATTTCCCGTAATGTAGCTCTAGTGCAACGTAAAATACGTTCAAAACAAATGAACCAATCAAATATCGCCTAATTTCACGCAATGTAGCTCTAGTGCAACGTAAAATACGCTCAAAACAAGTGATCCAATCAAATATCGCCTAATTTCCCGTAATGTAGCTCTAGTGCAACGTGAAATACACTCAAAACAAATGAACCAATCAAATATCGCCTAATTTCCCGCAATGTAGCTCTAGTGCAACGTGAAATACGCTCAAAACAAATGAACCAATCAAATATCGCCTAATTTCCCGCAATGTAGCTCTAGTGCAACGTAAAATACGTTCAAAACAAATGATCCAATCAAATATCGCCTAATTTCCCGCAATGTAGCTCTAGTGCAACGTAAAATACGTTCAAAACAAATGATCCAATCAAATATCGCCTAATTTCCCGCAATGTAGCTCTAGTGCAACGTAAAATACGTTCAAAACAAATGATCCAATCAAATATCGCCTAATTTCCCGTAATGTTGCTCTAGTGCAACGTAAAATACGCTCAAAACAAGTGATCCAATCAAATATCGCCTAATTTCCCGTAATGTAGCTCTAGTGCAATGTAAAATATACTCAAATCAATAAAAAACAAATGAACCAATCAAATCTCTCCATACTGCGTCATAATAGAATTCTTAAGTTATGTGTACAAGGAAGTGCAGTTTATCGCTACGAAAGTTCGCCAAGCAGAAAGTGCCCCTCTAATCTAGGAATCAACCAAAATATTTAATGAGTGTTTTATATTAATATCATAAAATTTGTTTGATTTTATTAAATTAAATGTGAATTGTTTTTAAATAATGTTTTAACTTTTTAAACCTCCCCCCCCCCCCCAAAAAAAAAAAAAAAAAAAAAAAAAAAGATAAGAAAAGAAAAAGTATATAGAAGTTTGATTTAATCTGTATATAAATTTCTAGAAAATTATTTGTAAATTTATATGAGAAGTACATTAGTCAATTTTTTACATAAATGTATATGATGAATAATGCATTGCTTTTTAAAAAATATTAAGCTTTAAAATTGTTTAGAAGATTTACTATACCCAAAATATTAAATTAAAAGATAAATTTAAATAATAAACATTAAATCAAAAGATTAAATTATGTATGCAATCGTTTAGAGACATTCAAAACAATTACTTAAATATATATATATATATATATATATATATATATAATAAATAAATAAATAACTATATAATAATAATAACTAAATTTCAACTAACAGTTGAAATTTTCATAATTTTAAAATAATAAAGTTTGTATTTTATTCCATTTTCACTTTATTCAAATTTGGATATGTGTGGGAAAAGGTGATTAATTTTTGTTTACATTCTATGTATTTTAAGCTTTGCTAACATTTCTTTAACCAAGTTTTCTTATTTCATAAATCATAACTGTTTCTTTTTAAAACAAACAAACAAACAAAAAAAGAATGATTAAACACCTTTATCATACCCAAAAAGGCGCGCCATATTGTAACGAATACAAGAAACAAGAGCCACTCAACGACAGCCTTAGAGCTCTCGAAAAATAACGAAGATAAATATCGCTAAAATTTCGATCGCAACAGCCCAGAATACCAAATTATCGTTATATTCCGAAGATCGTTGAATTCCGAAGTAATATAACGAAGCAAACAGGCCAGAATAGACCCACAGTAGAGGTATAAACTCCATTTTCAATAGGAAACGTCCGATAGTGAACTTGAATAACGTATATCAGTTTCAAGAAATTCCATAAATATTTATGGGAGTTAGAGCGCGGACAGACAGACAAACCGAAGTCAGAAACACTTTTCAACCTTGTTGGAAAGTGTTAAAGATATGGAAAAAAAAAGTTGACACTGCCGGCTTTTCAGTGAGATATTCCGAAATGTAATAAAGTCAATGTAAATTAAGGTCCAACTGATTATCAACTTTAAGTTTCGTTGAATAAATGATTATTTTTAATTTAACATTGATTGGTTAAAAATAGCTCTCGTTGCGTACATTTATAAGAAATTTCGCTCTACACTGCCATAATAAAAAAATATGGAAAAAAAAAAAAAAAAAAAAAAAAAAAAAAAACAATGACAGTGCCGGCTGTTCAGTGAGATATTCCGAGATCAAATAAAATTAATGCAAGTTATGGTCCAACTGACTATCAATTTTTGTTAAGTTTCGTTAAATAAATGATTTTTTTAAATTTAACAACGATTGGTTAAAAATACTTCTCATTGCGTACATTTATACGGAATTTTGCTCTATACTGCCATAATAAAAAAATATGGAAAAAGAGGATGCCAGTGTCAGCTGTTGAATGAGATATTTCAAAATATAACCAAATCAATGCAAGTTTGATTAAGTCCAGTAAGTCCAAGTGACTATCATGTATTGTTAATTTTCGTTCATTGGTTCATGAGATACAGGGAAAATACAAAATTGTGGTAACATACGTACAGACATAGAGAGATACAGACAGATATTTTATAAAACTGTTTAAATCGTATTCATAACATCCCAAAACGTGTAAATCCATCAAAAATTGGAGTAAGAAAATTTTTATGAATACATTACTTTTTTCTTATGTATGTAAAAGAAAGTAATAAATATACTTTACCGCTAAGTACCCCGTTAATTGCGTCTGCTTCAATAAGCTCACAACTTGTGATAAAAATTAATATTTCAAGAACAATTTATTAAACAGAGAAAATTAAATTTACCTGTTCTCGTTTATGAATGAAGAGATTTTTTTTTTTTTTTAAATAAATAATTTCGCGGTATATTTTTACTTTAAAATTAGTTAGTTATTAATATAAAAAAATTAATATTTCAGAAACTAATTATTTAATAGCGAAAATTGATTTAACATCCCTTTCAATATCTTTATCATTTTCTTTTTTCTTTTTCTAATCTATGAACATAAACAATTTATGCTAAGATTAATATGAATTAATATGGATAGATTAATATTTATGGGATTTTTTGCTTATAAATTGCTGATCATTAAGGAATAAATAAAATTTTCACAAAAAATTTGCTAAGCAGAAAAAATTAATTTAAGTTTTCCATCACAGTTATTTAATTAGAAATATACAAATGATTAGAATTTTCACTATTTTAAACATTAATTTATATCGTAAAGTAATATATTGCAATCGAAAATTGCCCTTTCCATAAACGCTTTGTAATTGAATTCATACGCCATAAAGTAATTTTTTCCTATACTGTAGAAACTTTCAGTAAAAATCGGAGAATTTATCGTTCCATTATATGAATGGTACTCTTCTTTGAGAAAAAAAATCTAGTACCCGTATTTGTAAAAAATTGCTGCAAAACTCAGAGTGATAAGCTATTAAAAGGTCACTTAACTTCTCCAAGATAAAAATCATGGTAACTTTATAGTCCAAGCAGCGGCTGCAAAAAATTGACTTGATAAGGTGTGAAGCTGATTTTTTTTCTTTAGATAGAATTCATTGTTACAATGAAAATCTGATAGGGTTGCCTGGTCAAAGCCGTCAAATTTAAGAGAAACAACCTCACTTCCGGTCACAATTTAAACGATTTTTGAACCCCACAAGTGTGAAGATGAAACCGGTGTTAAAATGTAGAGATTAATATGCTCTTTAAAATGGCATAGGGTTGCCTGGTCAAAACCGTCAAGAAAAGAGGTTGCCTCGATAATAGGGGTCAAATTTAAACGATTTTCGAACCCCACAAGTGTGAAGATGAAACCGGTGCTAAAATGTAGAGATTAATATGCTCTTTAAAATGGCATAGGGTTGCCTGGTCAAAGCCGTCAAGAAACAGAGGTTGCCACGAAAATAGGGGACGTATTTTGCGATTTATTTACCCAAGAAAAAAGTGATTTACCCAAGTGTAAAGATGAAACAGGTGCTGAAATTTAGAGATTAATATGCTCTTTAAAATGGCATAAGGTTGCCTGGTCAAAACCGTCAAGACCCGGAGGTTGTCTCGAAAATAGGGGTCAAAATTAAACGATTTTCGTACCCCACAAGTGTAAAGATGAAACCGGTGCTAAAATGTTGAGATTAATATACTTTTTAAAATGGCATAGGGTTGCCTGGTCAAAACCGTCAAGAAAAGAGGTTGCCACGAAAAGTGTGTGTGTGTGGGGGGGGGGGGGGAGTTTTAGCGGTTTTCTTACCCTAACATATTTAAAAATGAAACCGTTTATAAAATATAGAGAATAATATTCTCTTTAGAGTATCATAGGGTTGCCAGGTGAAAATCTCGAGAAATAGTGGTTGCTTCGGAAAAAAAAAAAAAAAAAAAGCTAATTTAGAAGGGTTTTTTATACAATGTGAAGAAAAAATAAAATGTAGAAAGTATTTAAAAAAGAAAAAATAAATAAATAAACTGTAATGAAACTGTTCTAAAATTTCCCATAAAAACAACGAATTAATAGTAAAAATTGAAAATGTAGCATGCGGATACAAATAAGAAAATACGCCCGCAAAAGTTAACAGAAATGAAGATAATAATGCCCAAGAAACTCATAATAAAAAATTCTGTTAGTATACAAAATAAATAATTAAATAAAATGAAAAAAAAAAAAACTTATTTCAGATTTGCAGCAAGATTTACAAATTTCAATTTCATAAATTAATTCATGGTTATTAAGAAACGTGAAAAATTTATCAATTTTTTAAAAATGTTTTTCGCTTTATTTGTACCCATAATTAATTTGCAGAAGGTATTATTGATTATTTTTAATTACCCAATAAACACAGAATTGTCGGTAGCTGTATGGTCCAGCATCGGCAATTACGGAATGCCGATCTATTCATTAAAATGAAATCGGTCCGGAATCGTAACAGTGTCGGCAAACCGATGACTGTTTTGTGATCGGAAATACGCTTGTGGGCCAAAAACCTTACTAAATGTTTTAAACACATAGACTATCATTACGCCGATAAGATATATTTCGCCGATACTGATCCAAATATGGGCCGATGCCATTTGGCGAAGTTACGGCGGAGAGGACAAAAACTTTATGGAACCGATACTGAAGGTGGTATGTGGGCCATAATCACTGTTCGGCATGCCGTACGCCTTCCATAATAGGCCCGACTCTCGTGTGTTTGTTGGGTAGATATAAAAAATTAATTGAGAAAATTTTCTAAAATTGACAAAATTTTAATATAACAAAGTCGGCACAACCCAAAATTTTCGTATAAAATTCTACAAAGCAGCCGCATACCTTCAGGGAATTTATCTTCTCAATACTTTGACACAATTTGAATATTTTAAGTATTGAAAAATGGGGGAAAAAACGAGCTCGTAAGCTGAAATTAGTTTTATACAGATTAGAAAAAGAATGGTCACGCATAATAATTTAATTTTCTTTATGCTTTAAAATCTCTTACATCATTAAACAAATAAAATAAACGTATATTGAAATTCGCTTCCTTTTCTAAGCTGACCGCTATACCTTGACAGGTTTGAAGTACTAGTCGTAAGCATATTGAAAAGTGTTGTATATTCTACATTTAGCTCGCAATTTCATCTTTCAAATATTAATCATTTCGTGTTTAACCTTTTTTAAATAGTTTTCTTGTGTGTTTCACTTTGTGTTAAACACCTTTAATATTCGTTAGCTTTCTGGAGACTGACCGCTATTTCTTTACGAATTTTGCCAGGCAAACATATGCCATTTTAAAATAACTTCCATGCTGTACATTCTGGAACCAGCCACACCTTTCAAATATTCATATAATTTCATCCTTATTCATTTTCTTTGTTAATGCTATTCGTATTTTTTAAGAAATCTTCAAAACTCGCCTATTTGTTTGTGGTTGACTGCTTTACTTGACAGATTTGACCTATTTTCGAGGCAACCTCCGGGTCATGACAGTTTTGACCAGGCAACCTTATGCCATTTTAAAGAGCATATTAATCTATATATTTTAGCACCGGTTTCATCTTTACACTTGGGTAAATCACTTTTTACTTGCATAAATAAATCGTAAAATACTTCCCCTATTTACGTGGCAACCTCTGTTTCTTGACGGCTTTGACCAGGCAACCCTATGCCATTTTAAAGAGCATATTAATCCCTACATTTTAGCCCCGGTTTCATCTTTACACTTGTGGGGTTCAAAAATCGTTTAAATTTGACCCCTATTATCGAGGCAAACTCTGAAACTTGATGGTTTTGACCAGGCAACCCTATGCCATTTGAAAGAGCATATTAATCTCTACATTTTAGCATCAGTTTCATCTTTACACTTCTGAGCTTCGAAAATCGTTTAAATTTGACCCCTATTTTCGAGGCAACCTCCGGTTCTTGACAGTTTTGACCAGGCAACCATATGCCATTTTAAAGAGCATATTAATCTCTACATTTTAGCACCTGTTTCATCTTTACACTTGGGTAAATCACTTTTTACTTGGGTAAATAAATCGCAAAATACGTCTCCTATTTTCGTGGCAACTTCTGTTTCTTGACGGCTTTGACCAGGCAACCCTATGCCATTTTAAAGAGCATATTAATCTCTACATTTTAGCACCGGTTTCATCTTCACACTTGTGGGGTTCGAAAATCGTTTAAATTTGACCTCTGTTATTGAGGCAACCTCTGAAACTTGACGGTTTTGACCAGGCAACCCTATGCCATTTTAAAGAGCATATTAATCTCTACATTTTAGCACCTGTTTCATCTTTACACTTGGGTAAATCACTTTTTACTTGGGTAAATAAATCGCAAAATACGTCTCCTATTTTCGTGGCAACTTCTGTTTCTTGACGGCTTTGACCAGGCAACCCTATGCCATTTTAAAGAGCATATTAATCTCTACATTTTAGCACCGGTTTCATCTTCACACTTGTGGGGTTCGAAAATCGTTTAAATTTGACCTCTGTTATTGAGGCAACCTCTGAAACTTGACGGTTTTGACCAGGCAACCCTATGCCATTTTAAAGAGCATATTAATCTCTACATTTTAGCACCGGTTTCATCTTCACACTTGTGGGGTTCGAAAATCGTTTAAATTGTGACCGGAAGTGAGGTTGTTTCTCTTAAACTTGACGGCTTTGACCAGGCAACCCTATCAGATTTTCATTGTAACAACGAATTCTAACTATAGAAAAAAAAAAAAAAAAAAAAAAAAATCAGCTTCACACCTTATCAAGTCAATTTTTTGCAGCCGCTGCTTGGACTATTACGGACATGGCTTTATTTTTTAGGGCTGAAGCACTTTTTGCCAATCGTTGAGTGTAACCTATTAATGGAATTTTGTAGACTGTATGACAATTTAACGGGAATATTTTTTGGATATGTCCTTTTTCTACTGTCATAGATGATTAGTTTGCCACAGGAATAAATAAGCTTGCTAAAATAAAAATAGTTACTTAACCCTTTGCCGGCCCTAACGCTTTAAAGCGCTCTAAACATTGTTCCTAAAATTGGGAGCTCTTTTATTTAACTATCACTTATAACCTTGATTCTGGAGTTAGGAAATGGTTCTGTTTGGTTCATTGATCGAGTCCAATGGAAAATTTTTAAAACTAAGCACTTATTGAATATAGAGCTTACAAACTTCAGAAATCCTAAAGTACTATTTTTCGCCAAATTCCATATTCAAGTCGTTAACTTAACTGAAATGGTATGGATTGTCTATTTATTTCCAAATCGACTATAAATCTTCTTTTACTGCAATATCATATTTGAAGCAGGGAAGAGGTTTACACCATTGCAACAGTATTTATGTAATAAAAAGTTAAAAAAAAAAAAAGATGTTGTTGAAGAAATTTAAATAACAGCTTAGACATTTCATTGATGAATAAAATATTATTCTCTAAAAGAATGATTTCAAATTTTATATTTTTAGAAAAAATTATTTTATACATTTTCGAAAGCATTTATTATACAAATATGATAACATTTAGTTTTTAAAAGAAATAATAAAAAGATATAAATAATAGAAAATAATTAAATGTTGAAAAAAATCTAAAACTATTAGGAAATACAAAAATAAAAATTCAATCGAATTTCATTAATTTTAAATGCAGCAATTGTTTCATTAGAAAGTGATTGCTTTTTTCCCCTTATCTAAATAAATCATTAAACACTTTAAAAACTAATTGTAAAAGAACCTACTTAATCGATTTATTTGATTCTGTAATTTATTTTTTCTGCGTTTATCGATTGCTAAAAAACTACACTATCTTAATAATAGAATAAATAATTTCGAAATAATTTATTTTAATAAAAATGCCTGAGCTCCTTTTTCTTTCTGAATTTCAGTTAATTAATTAATTAATGTCTATTTTAAGTTCATTTAAGTATTTAAGCGATTCTTATCCACGTGATAAGACTTCGCTTTAAAAAACATATATTTAAGCTAAATAAAACCGCACTGTAAAACATAGGTTCTTAAAAATAAGTATATATTAAATTTAAATTAAAACGAAGTACTTTACACATAATTAATTAAAATAAAAACCTTTAAATGTACCTCGTGTTTCGTGAATATTTTCATCTAGGCACCCAGACCTTCTCAAACGATCATCTGTGCTGGATCTCTTCAAGTTGCAGTCTTTTATGGATTCTATCAGCTGATAGAAAAAGTATTAGTTATAGAATGAAAATCAAAAAATATTTTAATACGTGAGATGACAAAATAATTAAATGTTAACGAAATACTGGTAGAAGGGTTTTTATCAAGATATAAAATTTTTAGGTTGTTTAAACTGGAAATTTGGCTTTAGGCGGCCACGTTGCTCATCCAAGCGAGATGACTGCAAGATAAATGACAAATGTAAAAAAAAAAATCTGTATCATGTTCAAAACATAAAAAATCTGATGTGGGCACCCCATGACTTCCTTATACACCTTATGACTTCTCTTATAAAAATAAATGCTTAAGATAGAGGAAATCGATTTTTTTATTTTTTTGGATAAAGTTTTAGGATAAATAAAACATTTTTTTAATTTAGTTTCTTGCGAAAAGTAAGTAAATATTTCATTTTTTAAAATAAAGTTAGAAAAACATATTATGTGATTTTTAAAAAATATATCTTGAATTTTAAAATTACATTTGTATTTAAGTACTTATGAAAAGTACTATTTTTTGTTCACTTATTTAAATCCTTTGTTAATATTTGTCATGCAAAGAATTGTTTTTATCATAAAATAAAAATGTTAGTTAATTTTAATAGTGTCGGATTAGGAATGTAATAAAACCTTCTCTCAAACGTACTAATTTACTATATTATATTTTTATTTATTTATTTATTTTTTTTTTAAGTCATGCATTTAAACAATTAAAACAAAAAACTTACTAAGTGCTATACTTCTAAAATACTACCTCTGTTACTTGAAATCGTAATTATTAGTTATCTTAGCTGTATTGTATTAAAGACTTTTTATATACTGAGAGTGATGATAACTGGTGTAAAGCATTCATTCAGTTGAAAGATAAATCATCCATTCACTTAATGGATTTCTAATCATTAAAAGGCGGAGTCATGGGATAAAGAAAAAAATTGGGGGTATGAGTATTTATAATTATATTTGTATTATTATTAATTTTAATAGATGGATGGAGATGCGACTCTTTAAACTTATTAGAAATATCATATTGGAAGTTTAAATATTTAAAAATAACTTTCGTTATTTCAATGATGAAAGTCATACACATACGCACGATATCATATATAGATTTTTAAAATGCAAAATTATAAAAACTGCTTTGTATATAATTGTTATTTATTCGACATTTTAATGAAAAAATTTACTTTATTAGATTTCTATTTGTAAATTTATCTTTTGCCAAAAAGGCTTTGTGAAAAATGATATTTTAGTTTATGTTAATATTCTTTAGAAAAAAATCCTGTCTATAAATGATAGAAACATTCCCTTTGCATTTATAATAATGTGTAGTAAATAAATGCGATTGAATGTACTTTTTAAAAAACATATTTGAAAATCTAAGGTAATATACATTTATCATTCGTTAAAGAGCTAATTATAAGACACATTAAAATATTATGCTTTGGTCCTCATTCTAGCATATAATTTATGAAATATTTTACTTTATGGAAAAAATAATAATAATATCTTCCATATTTAATAATATAAATAATAATAATAAAATTGCATAAAGCCGTAGTTCAAGTTTTATGTTCATTACAAACTAAGTTATATAAACACAATTTACAATAAATTATTTTTCATATTATTCACAATTTAAAAAAATTCATAGCGTTTTTCTGTGTAGGTTGGATGATTTTATTAATAATCTAGCGTATTTTTTAGAAAAACAGTATTTCGAAATTTCATTTGGTGTTACGCTAAAACTTTCATAAAAGTCAACTTTGTTCAAAATATTTAATTTGCCGGAAAAATTAATAATCGATTGTGTTTCATTCATGTTAAGATTATTAGAAAGTTATTTTAAAAGAAACTTTTTAAAAATTAAAATGTAATACAAGTGAAAAGAAAAAAAGGTTCGTGGCAAGCGGATTTTTTAAGTCATTAAAGTTCTTGTGCTCTATATCTATTTTTTCTATTGTAAGTGTGCTATTATGATCTTCCATAAAACATACTAAATAGAATATAAAGGGTATGAAGAAATGAGTAAAAATTTCGCAACCCATGCATAAAATTTAAAAATAGTGCGATTTTTCCAATATTCTCAATAAACTCGATGATTTTCCCCCCAAAAAAAGTGAAATGAAAATATATGCAAGGTACCATATTTTCAATACATAAACTTAGAAAATATTTGAAAGTAGAATGCTCAGACACATGAAAAAGTAATAAGAAAAATTAAATAAAAAAAATGCATCGCGTTTTCTGACAGCTTGCATGAGAAATAAAATAAATTTTACTACAACAAAATATCTGAAAAATTATCAAAAAATTTAGAAAGTTCCAACAAATCTCATATCTGATATAAATTCCTTTATGCTAAAATAATATCACTTAGACATAAAAAATTGTCAAAACAGATAATATCATAGTAAAATATTTTATTTGTATATGTAAACAGTCATTACATGCCAAATTTCAACCGGACAAATTCCCTGTTAATTTAGAGCACATCGAACAAATCCACAAACAGCAGATCGTAGAACACTATTCGAACAACACATACAATCAATTTTTGAAAAGTATTTGAAACACCTTTATACATAATATGGAATTGCAAAATAATAATAATAATAATAATGAGTTCGATGATTTCAAATGAATGGCCAATTTATGTTAGGTGAGAAAACAGACTTGATATTCTAATATATTATAAAATGTATTTAGTTTAAATATATGCCTATTGAACTCATAAACGATGTGTGAAATAATGCATTGAAGTAGTTTTTGTTTTTCCAGTAAATAAAAATGTTGTGCCCTTTTTAAATACAGATATTTTATTTTATTTATTTATTTATTTATTTTTCTGAAAATATACGAAATGTGACTACAGTGAAAAAAAAAAAAAACTATTTTTAGAAAATTTTGTGGATTTTTATAAAGTTTTTTAATGAACATTTTGAAAAGATGATTTTCATTATAAGATATATTTAATTTAATCAGTAAATATTTATAATTTAAGAACGTTTATGTGTAAGCATTTCTTTTCTTATGTAAACCACAGTGATAAACATTATTTATTTAAGTTAAAATCCAAAATAAGATGATGTATTTATACAAATATAAACAGAACGTGTTGTCTAAGTTAATAAAGAATTCATATATAATGTTCTGTTTGTTTAAAAAATGTACTGCAACTTTATTATTATTGATTGCTTAAAAATTAGATAAATGTTATTTAGTTACATTCTTGCTCTAATAAAAACGTATCAGTTAAATCTTATATTTTAAAAAAAAATGAATCATTGTATATAAAACTATCATAACTGTATATGTAAATATTTATTTTTAAACTATTTATCGTATAAGAAAGTTAACACAATATATTTCTAGTTTATAAATGGTACTAAAGCTTCATTATTTTTTAAAATGTATAATTATAAAGCTAATAATTTCAAACACTTTTATTATTATTTTAGCTATTAAAAAATAATTGTAAAAACTATGGGACATTTAAATTTTAACTTTATGCAAACATAGGTAAATGTCATGGCTTAAACTGTTAACATGCTTTTGAATAATAATGAACTCGAATTGTCAACAAGAAGGTGATAAGATAATGAAAATATTTCATGTGTATGAAGGTTTGTGTTTTGAAGACTTTAGTGATATAGGTGGCCATTATAAGATAATCCATTTTTATAAATGTCTATCAGAATTATGAAAAACTGTTATGTACAAGAAAATTTCGCAAATTATTATTTTTCGAATATTGATGTAGTTATGTGTAAATAATACAAGATGTCATACTTTTTTTTCCCAAAAAAAAGAGATAAACTATTTTTAAAACTAATAAATTTATTGAAGATTCGGTGTCTGTTTTAGTAGATTTATATATGAAGTAATATGAAAATAATGGAAAGTTTTGTGAATATGATGAATTATATTGTGGTGTGATGAAAAAATACCATAATGTGTATATAATAATACCAAAACAATTTATTTAATAATAATAATTATAAGGAAATCGCTTAAGGAATTCCGTTTTAGATTGGACTACAATTATTATTTTAGTCACTTAATGTAATTTTCCCCTAAGCAAATCTAGCAGAATGCATAAGTTAAATTTTATTTCTTTAAAATAGAACATTCAACATTTTACTTTAAAATATCTTTTAAAATATGACAGTATTAAACAGATTCCTTACTTAATCCAAATTATTAAATGAAAAGAACTCTTTTGAAAATTCGCAAGTAAGAAAATAAAGTTACATTGAAGAAAGAAAGAAATAGACTAAAAAAGTTTTTCACAAGATAAAATATAATTTTTTTTAACTGAAAAAAGAACATTACATAAAAAATCTCATTATATTGCTAGATAATGATAATAATAATTATAGAAATACAATAGAGTTTCACTAAATAGTAATAATAAGTAATTTTTGTTATATTTTTTCACTGAAAGATAATAAAGAATTTATAAACTAAAAAAAGAAAGATATATATATATATATATTTAAAATATTTTTTTAAACTTAAAAATTAGTAATAAGAATAAAAATAAAAAATAACAAGTTTAAAAATTCGCAAAAAGGAAATATAGAATTGACAAACTGACACAAAAAGAAGATAAATGTTTAAAAAAATATTTCCTTAAACTAAAAAACAGTTACTTTAACAAAAATAAAAAAATAACAAGTTAAAAAAAAAAAAAAAAAAAAAAAAAAATCAGAAAAAAGAACATGGAGAATTAACAAACTGAAAAAAAGAAGAGAAATATTAAAAAAATATATTTCCTTAAACCTAAAAACAGTTACATTAATAAAAATAAAAAAGTTTAAAAATTTCAGAAAAAAGAAAATACAGAATTAACAAAATGAAAAATAAATAAATAAACATATATATATATAAAAAAGAATTGTTATTTTTTTTTAATTATTATTATTAAACTTAAAAATTAAAAATGAATAACTGTTAAAAATTTTTTTTTTGCAAGTTTTAAAATTAAATATGATTGCATTTTTACTATTGTAAATAAAATGTAAGAAAATAATTTTTTAAAATTTTTTTTTAGAAAAGAAAAAACTAGAACATTAGTTTTTCGAATTGTTTTTATAATTTTTTCCAGAAAAATAATTCAACTTTTTTTTCTCAAAATAATAATAATAATAATAATAATAATAATAATAATAATAATAAAATAAAAAAAAATAAAAAAATAAAATAAAAATAAAATAAAATAAATAAATAATAAATAAATAAAATAAATGAAAGATATATATGTTTTGTAATTTATAAAATCGTAAAATAAATAAGGAACATGTGCAAAAAACTTTTTTTGCATGTTTAAAAATAAATCTGATAGTATTGTTAATAATGTAAATAAAATTTAAGAAATGGGATTGTTTTAATATTTTTCAAAAAAGAAACAATATTTTCTAATTGTTTTAAAAATATTCACAAAAATGAACAAATCACCAATATCATATAAAAATTTGGGAATATCACATCATTTATGAATCTCTTTGTTGCATAGGTCCTTTTGGACAATTCCACTTGGGCGCAGGTGGGGAAACGTCTTCCCACCCTCTATCTTTTAAGAGGGGAAAACATGAAAAAGGAAGTTCGAGGGAACGGCTTCGTAGCTCAGTCAGTAGCGCGTTGGTCTCACATGCCATAGATGGTGGGCCTCCTACAGGGTAATATCGTTTTGTAAAAAAATCTAGCAAACTAAAATAGTCAGTTAAATAATTAATTAATAATCAATAAAATAATAAAATTTACTTATTAAAATTGATTAATGTACTACTCATTAAAAATTAATTACTGATTAAAAAATATATTACATTGTCCTCTTTTCGATTAATGACGTCATTCTCTCTCATGTTCTGACAGGTTTCTGTGTTGTCCCTTTAAGAAAACTTTCCCCTCCGTCACATGTCTTCACAAGAAGTCCAGATTGCCAACGGATAAAAATAAACTTTACCCCCGTCATCTTTCACGATCAAGCAACCAACCAACCATTACGTCCCTTCCGGTTTCATCCCCCATTCCCCCTTCCATCACATGTCTTGACAAGAAGTCCAGGTTGCCATCGGATAAAAAGAAACTCTATCCCCGGCATCTTTCACGATCAAGCAACCAACCAACTATTCACTGTGTTGTCCTTTAAGAAAATCTCCCCTTCGTCATCTTTCACGATCATGCAACCAGTCAACCGTTACGTCACTTCCGGTTTCCTCCCCCTCCTTCCCCCTCCTATGACGTCACTTCCGACCCTCGTAGAACCCGGCTTACTACTGTTGTTTGCAGGACTTTTCTGGAAAACCTCATGAAATGATAATGTAAAAATGATAAGGATAATGTAAAGCTAATGTAGGAATGATAATGTAAAATATTTGAATTAAATTTTGTTTTTCATAAATAAAATTATCTCAGGATTAAATAACATTGTGCGTCTTCATTTCTGTTTTAATTCGCAAATAAAGTTATAACAGTCCAACAGTGTTGAAAATTGTCTCCCACGCTTAAACAAGGTTCAAATAATTTTACTTCAGTGTTAGAATAGTTGCCACATCCGTCATATTTAAGGGTGATAAAAAAAACCAACTGGTACTCTTTTAAATTGATCACCCTGTATATATGTATTGTTATGAAAACATTCACATTTTTGTGAGGTAACTGATTCAAAATTAAACAGGCAGGTTCCAGTCGACAAAAATTCCTGAAAACAAGCAATGGGAAAAAAAAAAAGCTACTCCAGGCACAAAAGTCAAGATAATTCTGTGTTGTCCCTTTAAGAAAACTCTCCCCTCCGTCACATGTCTTGACAAGAAGTCCAGATTGCCAACGGATAAAAATAAACTTTAACCCCGTCATCTTTCACGATCAAGCAACCAACCAACCATTACGTCCCTTCCGGTTTCATCCCCCATTCCCCCTTCCATCACATGTCTTGACAAGAAGTCCAGGTTGCCATCGGATAAAAAGAAACTCTATCCCCGGCATCTTTCACGATCAAGCAACCAACCAACTATTCACTGTGTTGTCCTTTAAGAAAATCTCCCCTTCGTCATCTTTCACGATCATGCAACCAGTCAACCGTTACGTCACTTCCGGTTTCCTCCCCCTCCTTCCCGCCTCCTATGACGTCACTTCCGACCCTCGTAGAACCCGGCTTACTACTGTTGTTTGCAGGACTTTTCTGGAAAACCTCATGAAATGATAATGTAAAAATGATAAGGATAATGTAAAGCTAATGTAGGAATGATAATGTAAAATATTTGAATTAAATTTTGTTTTTCATAAATAAAATTATCTCAGGATTAAATAACATTGTGCGTCTCCATTTCTGTTTTAATTCGCAAATAAAGTTGTAACAGTCCAACAGTGTTTAAAAT
Source organism: Salticus scenicus (assembly GCA_963930645.1). NCBI lineage: Eukaryota > Metazoa > Arthropoda > Arachnida > Araneae > Salticidae > Salticus > Salticus scenicus. The sequence goes on along the minus strand of OZ005654.1, from coordinate 102,799,042 downwards.
TGTCTCCCACGCTTAAACAAGGTTCAAATAATTTTACTTCAGTGTTAGAATAGTTGCCACATCCGTCATATTTAAGGGTGATAAAAAAAACCAACTGGTACTCTTTTAAATTGATCACCCTGTATATATGTATTGTTATGAAAACATTCACATTTTTGTGAGGTAACTGATTCAAAATTAAACAGGCAGGTTCCAGTCGACAAAAATTCCTGAAAACAAGCAATGGGGAAAAAAAAAAGCTACTCCAGGCACAAAAGTCAAGATAATTGGATTATATATGCCATGGAGACAAATATATAAGTTTTTTCAGAAATTGTGCTCTACGGCTTATTACAGAATCTCTCATTGGCAAATGAACAGCTTACGAGTTAAGTAAAAATCGTTCATATATAGATGGCCTACGTTTGTTCTCTTAGCAAAAATTAGTGACGTGAAACGATTTATTTTACCAAAACAATTAATTCTGTTAAAATTGAGATAATATTTACTAATTCTGGCTATCCTGAAACAATATTTGCTTCCAAATTTGATCACTGATCTCGCCAAGCCACCAAGTTTGTAGCCATCACAGACTTTGGTCTCGGCATTTATTTTGGCGGTTTGGCATCGAATTTGGCGACTTAGCGGAAAAATTTGGCAAAAATTTGTAGTTTAGGTTTGCCAACGTTTGGAAGATCTAACTTCAAGAACAGAGTTCTGGAATTTTCTGGAAACTTTCATTGATTTATAGCGCAGAGCCAAATTCTTTGAAAATTCTATAAAGGATTAACAAGACTATATATATATATATAAAAAGAGTGATTTTTGATGATTGTAGACTAGAACTTGCCTATATCTTTACGTGGTACTTTCTATGCGATATTCCTATAAAAAAGGAAAAAGATGGTAGTTTTTTATTTCCACGTGGGTGGGGGTTGACTCAGCGTCAAGTTAGGCACTCAAATGGGGCGAAAAAGGCAGTTAAGGATTACTAAAGTTTAAAAACTCTAACTTTAATAGCAGTCGAGTTCTAGAACTTTTTGTGATGATTCATTAGTTTCTAGCTCAGAAACTAATGAATCATTACCGCGAATGCAGAAACTGATGAATCATTACCTCGAGGCAATTAATCATTACTTCGAAAATTCCTACAAACCACTGTGACAATACCCTCGATGATTTCAAATTTTAACCAGACTTTGAATTTTCGATTGTACCTAAATTAGCAAAATGTCTGCTCTGTAATGTAATTAACAATGATTATTTTATTTCTGTTGTAAGAATGACTGTTTCATCGGATTGTTTCGAGAATAATAATTGATTATTGGTTTTAATAGCCCAAAAAATGTTTTATTAAACTGTTTCCTGAATTTTCATTAAATAAAATACATTTATCGACTAGAACCTGCTTATGTCTTTAAGAATTACTTTCTACATGCAAAAATGTAGATAAACTTAATAAGAATATCATTGAGGGCTCTATCTACGGGCTGAATATTCATTAAATAAAGTTCGTTCAGCGACTAGAACTTGCTTATGCCTTTTGGAATTATTTTCTACACACAAAAATGCCGACAAATTACTTATCAATATCATTACGGGCTCTATCTACAGGCTGAATATTCATTAGGTAAAATCCATTCTTCGACTAGAACCTACATATGTCTTGAAGAATTACTTTCTGCACGCAAAAATGTCGAAAAGTGGAGTTCATTAAGGGCTATTATCTACGGGCAGAATATTCATTAAATAAATTACACTGGTCGACTAGAACCTGCATGTATCTTTAAGAATTACTTTTTACATGCAAAAATGTTGAGAACGTTCATAACAATATCATTTATTACGGGCTCTATCTACGAGCTAAATAGTCATTAAATATAATGCATTCCTCGACTAGAACCTGCTTATGTACAATAAATAAAATTTAAATTATACTGAAGCACTTTACACATAATTAATTAAATATAAAAACCTTTAAATGTACCTCATGTTACGTCGTCATATTTTCATCTGGGCGCCCAGATCTTTTCAAACGATCTTCATCTGTGCCGGATCTCTTAGAGTTGTGGTCTTTTGTAGATTTATAAAGACCCCATCCCCTCTTTGGAAACTGCCGGAATTTATCAAATACCGTACACAAATAACCAAGACAATAAACCAGGTTCATACATCGGTGTAACGAAAAGAAAGATTAAAACCAGACTCAAAGAACATAAAAACGATATCAAAACAGGAAAAATAAATACAGCTTTAGCTAAAACTTTCGATAATGAAGAAATTATAATAAATTTTAAAAAAAACTACAAAGGTAGCTAACTACAATAATTATAATTACGCGATGTTTAGAGAAGCCATAGAAATCACAACAACGCCGGATGTGTGCAATGACAGTGACGCAATGGCTCCTAACGTGGAATCAACTTATGGAATCTATAAAAGACCACAACTCTAAGAGATCCGGCACAGATGAAGATCGTTTGAAAAGATCTGGGCGCCCAGATGAAACTATTAACGACGTAACATGAGGTACATTCTGCTTATGTACTTTTTACACGCAAAAATGTCTACAACTTTTATAACAATATCATTACAGGCTGAATATTCATTAAATAAAGTGAATTCGTCGACTAGAACCTACTTATATCTTGAAAAATTACTTTCGACACGCAAAAATGTCGACAATTTCCATAACAATATCATTACGGGCTCTATCTATGGCCTGAATATTTATTAAATAAAAAAATCATTCGTGGACTAGAACCTGCTGATGTCTTCAAGAATAACTTAACTCCACGCAAAAAGGTCGAAAATTTTCAAAACGATATTATTACAGACTCTATCATTAACTTGTTTTGAAATCTCTATGATGGTAGTTCATATATAATGGCCAAAACCTTTGTATTTTTGATCATTATAAATATGATATACGCAAATATCTCCCAAACGGAAAGTCGCAGTCATACCAAAAATGGAGGTGCACAACTAGATGTCATAACAAACCTATATACCAATTTGCAACATTCTACGTTCAATCGTTTTTGGGGTATGCGAGATACACACACACACACATACTTACATACAGACATCACGAAAAGTCGTGTAAAATCGTAGATATCTCTAAAACGGGAGCTCGTATTAAGACCAAAGTTGCAGGTGTACAACTAGACATCATGGCAGACAGCAATATATATTTCACACATAGAGATAATTCTGCTTCCACCAATATTTTCTAACAGCAATCACTATACTATTCAATCATAAACATCACAATAAATACGCCGTTAAATTTTCCGTATGGTGATACAGGTGGCAAGAAAAGAGGAAATAACATCTTTTGTGTGACTGGTATAACCTTCTTCGATGGAATCATCCGGATTACTATTCTTCCTTATACTTTGTGTAAGGAAGTAAAAAGATGAAAAAGAAAGTATTTAGCAAAATAATTTCTTCAAAAAGAGTGCAGCAACAATTAAAAAAAGCAGGTTAAAAGTTAGAAGATCTGCAGAAAAAGCCATTATTAAGGAAAAGAATTGAAAGAAAGAAGTCTTCAGATGACGAAAAAATTAAAAGTATTATAAGTTAATTATTGGGATGAACGGCTTTTTTTTTTTTTTTTTTTTTTTTTTTTTTTTTTTTTTTTTTTTTGGTGAATCAAGTTTAAGGAAAAATTCTAATAGGACGGCGAAAATGTGACCGACTTAATGAAAATTGCTCTCTTAAAACAGTGACACATCCTCCGTACATAATGGTTCGGAAGTGTATACTTTTTCGATGAGTCGGGCAAATTTTCATGCTCAAGAGATTAGTTAGCTCGAAATAAAACACGGCCATTGTAAAGGTGGTGCCTGACCGACATTTTGAAGGTATCTCGGACTTTTCCGCAAACAGCATTTCAAGATGATAATGCACCTTGCTACAGGGGGCGTCTGGGGTACATTTATTTGATTCACTTTGTTTAAATTACCTATCCATTCTCATTAGCACCTATAATTCTGTAAGTAATCATACCTTTTTTTACTTTAAGGGCCCGCTTCACTCGCCGTCGCCGGAAGCCGATGCTAATGTTATTCTATGGGAAATTTTTCTTTACAAATAACTTATTAACTAATACATATTTTTAAATTCTGTTTTCACATTCTGAAAATTCCCAACTGTGAAACTGACGCACCTTTTTTAAAAAACTATTTTATTATTTTTTTACATTTTATTTTGAAACTGCAAAATGCGAATTTTCAATATGTGAATTTTTTTCATTTTGCAATTTCAAAATAAAATATTAAAAATTAAAAAAATACATTTTCAAAAAAGGTCCGTCAATTTAACAGTTGGGAATTTTCTGAATGTAAAAACAGAATTTAAAAATATGTATTAATCAATAAGTTATTTGTAAAGAAAATTTCCCCATAGAATAACATTGGCTCGGGCTTAAAGCGACGGTAAGTGAAGAGGGCCGTTAAGCTGAATTTCACAGAGAATATCGTAGAATTTCTTCTTTACCAGACCTGCAAATAGTACTAATCTCAATCCGCTCGAAAATATTTAGTCTAGGCGGGGAAGAGAGGGGAGGATTCGAAATTTGCAGTCTACCACTTTGCAAGAACTAGAAAAGATTATTTATGATATTTGTCTCAGTGAAATTTCTGAGATTTATATTAAAATACTGTATAATACTATGCCATTTCGCATTATAGCAGTAATTCCATATAAAGTTGGAATTAACTCAATGCAGAATACATATTTTTACTAAAAAATTGTTTAGATCTAACAAGTAAGTAGTTTTATTTCATATATTAAAATTTAACTTGTTTATTTCATATAATAAATCATAATAAGGATACAAAGTATGTGTTTATTATATTATGTTTAATAAGAGAGTTTTTTTTTTTGTAGATTTTTATTAAGTATTTTTAAAAATGTAATAAACGAATTACTAAGTCGAAAATATACATAGGTATTATTTCATACCTTTGGCTTTATGCAAACATCACAGTTTTATTCGTTTCAACCATTAGTTTTGAAATTATTACAAATGAAAACGGTATAAATCCATTTTTCTGCAGTGCGGCTTTTTTTTTTTTTTGGTCCCTTAGTGTATGTATATTACCGATCTCATCTTTCGCTAGAAAAAAAAAAAAAAAAATCTTACCTTTAATTTTTATGAAAGTGATAGAGAAACTTTCAAGCTGATCTTTTAGGGATTGTAAATGGTTACATGGATTTTGAAGGCTAAAAATAAAAAAAAAAATAAATAAAAAAAAATACGTTGGTATTTATTTTTATATAATAAATAAAATTATTTATTCAAAATTTTGAGCATATAAAAGAAAAATATTATGAACAATATTTTTTTTTAAATTTTTATTAAAAAATTTGTACAATTCCTCCGGTGTGTCCTGATTCCCGGAGACATTTCAGAAAAGCTATGGACATGATTTCTCAAAAACTAATGCACCCATCGAACTGAAAATTTGAATACTTCTTCAAAATAGAACTCACTAGTGCTTGAACGAAGGATTAAAAAAAAAAAAAAAGAATTGAATTTTTGGCAGAGTTGTATGAAAAAAAAAAAAAAAAAATAATAATAATCTGGTGTGTCACTCACACGACTTTCTCTTACCCTGAAATTTAATACTATAAATACAGGTTGCAGATTAAGAGGTAAGATAACGAGTACTGTTATGTAAACCTGTGTTAAACAATTCAAATTAGGCTTCGGAAGAGTTTTATATCATAATTAGTTCTGTGTGAGGCTGGCTACCGCCCCCCTCAACCCCCCGTTTCATTAATGCACCTACATTTATACAGAAATTAATATGGCTATTAAAAAATAATTTATTAAAATTATTATTTAAAAAAATTATCTTTTGTGATAATGCAGACGATTTCCATATTAGAGAAGTAGTATAACACTAAATATTAAAAAAAAGTCCATTTTATTCTCAATATTTAAAGAAAAAAAAAAAAAATTCTTTTTTCTTTTTTTTTTCGTTAAAAGTAAAAAAAATCCATAACTTTGTTTTAAATTACCGCAGATCGATGGTTCAACCATTCATTTTAAAGGTATTGGCGAGCTCTTTTGAAAGATACTCATCATGAAAATTTACTCCCCTAGAGGGGGAAATGGACATGGAAATTTCCAACAACCCTTATTACTTTATCTTTTTGATGCACATTGCATTTTTCAAAAAAAAAAAAAAAAAAAAAAAATAGGAATGAATATTCTTAAATGAACATAGAATATTTCTTTCTTCTTATCTTCTTAGTCCTTTTTATGTTTAGACTATTATCATTTTTTTTTTTTTTTTTTTTTTTTTTTTAATCAACAAAAAAAATTGGAACAATACAGTTATCAATGCTATACTTGAGGCTAAGTTAGCTCCACTATCTAAATTGAAAACTTTCACAAAATAAATAAATAAATAAATAAAACGGAATGCATTGAACTATTTTTTTGCTTGAAAAACTTTCAAAGTTTCTCGGAATTTCAAATGTTTTTCATGCAATTTTCTACTAGACAAAGCACATAAGAAGCTCGAAAAAGCATATTTATACAACATTACAGAAACAACCTTGAGTTAAAATCTATGTATTTTGGTGAAAATTCTAGATAAATGAAGCCGAACAAACATGTTTATATAAAAAAAACTTAACCATGACTTTAAAAGGCAAAAATATTTTATTTTTTGCTAATATTAAAATAGTTTCAACAAAACAATTTTTTTTTTTTTTTTTAATATGAAGTTTTGTACTTTATTATTATTTTTTGCATGAATATATTTTTTTAAATAGTTTATCATTCATGCCTCCGGATAGAGTGTTTTTTACTTTCTTCTATATGTAATATAGAGAAAGTATTGGATTCGCGAAAATTTTCGACCTCCGTTTTTTGATGGATTTACATGTTTTGGGATGTCTAGATTACGAATTAATAGTTTTTAGAAAATGTCTGTCTCTCTGTCTGTATCATTTTTTTGTGGACGCTGTATCTCACGAACCAATGAATGAAATTTTACCAAACTTGGTATTTAGTTGCACCCTGACATGAACTGGTGCTGATTAGATTTTGGGATCAATAGCTTAACAGGTGGCGCTGTGATCGCATTTTATGCAAATTTTTAACATGGCAGCATAGGACAAATTCCGTATAAATGGGCATAATGAGAGTTATTTTAAACTTGTGATTGTAAAATTAATATGAATTATTGATAATAGTAGTAGTTAACTAAGAAAAAAATTTTGTGCATGTGGGGGCATCGGTTCCCCCCCCCTGGGGGGAAGTACCCCCCCGGGGAAGTAAATTTTCAAGATGGGTATCTTTCGAAAGGTCTCGTTGATAATAGTAATAGTTAACTGGGAAACAATTTTTGTGCATGTGGGGGCATCGGTCCCCCATCCCCCACCGGGGGGGGGGGAGTACCCACCCGGGGGGGGGGCAAAGTTTCAAGATGGGTATCTTTCGAAAGGTCTCGTCAATACCTTCAAAACGAATGGTTGAACCATAAATCTGTGATAATTTAAAACAAAGTTATCGATTTTTTTTACTTTTAACAAAAAAAAACTTAGAAAAAAAATCGTATTTTTTTTTAAACGAAATTTTACCAAACTTGGTATTTAGTTGGTCCCCGACATAAACTGGTGCTGATTATATTTGGGGATCAATAGCTCAACAGGTAGCGCTGTGATAGCATTTTATCTAAATTTTTAACATGGCAGTATAGGACAAAAATTCATATAAATGTGCATAATAAGTGTTATTTTAAACGTGTGATTGTAAAATTAATATGACTTATTGATAATAGTAGTATGTAACTAGGAAAAAAATTTTGTGCATGGGGGGGCATCGCTTCCCCCCTAGGGGAGAAATACCCCGAAAAAAAAAATCGTTTTTTTTTTTTTTTTTTTTTTTTTTTTTTTTTTTTTTAATGAAATTTTACCAAACTTGGTATTTAGTTGATCCCCGACCTAAACTGATGCTGATTATATTTGGGGATCAATAGCTCAATAGGTGGCGTTGTGATCGCATTTTTTCCAAATTTTTAACAAGGCAGTATAGGACAAAATTTCGTATAAATGTACATAATGAGAGTTATTTTTAACTTGTGATTGTAAAATTAATATGAGTTATTGATAATAGTAATAGTTAACTAGGAAAAAATTTCTGTGCATGTGGGGGCGTCGCTTCCCCCCCTGGGGGGGAAGTACCCCCCTGGGCGGGGTAAATTTTCAAGATGGGTATCTTTCGAAAGATCTCGTCAATACCTTTAAAACGAATGATTGAACTATAAATCTGTGATAATTTAAAACAAAGTTGTCGATTTTTTTTACTTTTAACAACAAAAAAAAAAAAAAAAAAAAAAAAAAAAAACTTAGAAAAAAAATCATATATATATATCTGTATATATATATAAATTACGTGTCACGATGTTTGTCCGGGGTAAACTCCTAAACTAAGGAACCGATTTTAATGAAATTTTGCACACTGTGTGCAGTTTGGTCCAACTTGAGAGATAGGATAGTTTTTATCTCAATTTATTGTCACAATATTGTTTTATTGCAATTATTTGTTAATTATAGACCTTTATTAAAGTTGCTCCAAAATATCTGTGAGTTCCATTAATTTAATTGTTGCCAAAAAAAAAATACGAGTTCATTTTCTTTTGACATAAAAATAAATACATTTAATCAAACGTGAACGTTAAAAAATTATAAAAAGTTAAATTATGCATCTCACGAAAATTGACGTCATAATCAATTTAAAGATTTTATACACATTGATAAAGTGCTAATGTAGTTCTATCATAGATATAGTAATATATATAGATCTCTCATCCCCATGTTATCGTACAAAGATTTTTGATGCCGAAAAAAAAAAAAAAATAAAAGCTTTGGAAACAGCCATTAAGTGGTATTGAAAAAAAAAAAAAAAAAAAAGAAAGAAAGAAAGAAAGAAATATGAATTTGAAACTGTATCTGGAGTCTTCCATTCCCCTTTAGCAAATTAAATTATTCATAAATTTTATTTGCTAAAATATTAGTATGTATTCCGGTGTGTATTCACTCGGGGAAAGACGGCCATATTTTGGTAAAAACGTCGTCTTTTCCCAAATGAAAAGGAATAACTTTTTTCTCCCCAATGATCACTCTATTCTATATATGCTATGCTATATCTATGAGTTCTATACGCAAGCGAAGTGTGACTCACTGACCGTCTGTGCAGCCAAGAAAAAGATTTCCTATGTTAATTGCCCACTGGATTTTTTGTAAGAAATTATTAAAAATCGAGGAAATTTATTTCCCGATTTTAATCCTTATATTTGGGTATAGATATGCATTAGTTATCGCGGGTGTTAGATTGAATTATTTTGCTGTCAAATTGACAAAATTTTAATTTTAAATTTCAAAACTCTGTCGCCCTTGGCTTTTATTATTATTATTATTATTATTTGGCGATCAAAAGCGTAACACGAAAATATACATGCCAGATGTATGCATTGTACGAAATGTAATATGTATTATTCATTGTACGTATGTATGACATGTAATATGTATTGTACGAAATATTGTTTCATATTATTCATTACTCTTTTAATATAAGTTGTTAAAATAACCATGATTTTTGAAAGGAATTAAATATTTTCGCCAGATAATTTGGCGATATTCTTTTTTTTTTTCGCCAAGGATGACAGAAATGAAATCTATTCCGCTGCAAAATATTAGTATCTTACATCAGATATTTTATTTAGACATTTGAAAACAAATTTGACTTCAAACTATGATAGAATATTTATCATTTTCCTTTTAATTAGTATATTATTAGTATATTAAAATTTAAAAGCATGGTATATAAAAAGTTTTTTTTTTTTTAATCTTATAATTATTCTTATCTTAATCCTCAATGTTTCCCATCTTTATTAACTTGAATTTACTATTAAAATTTTAACATACTCAAAAACTTCTCATCACTTCGTTAAAATACACTAAACTTTTCCAAAATCTTTTTCTATTTAAAATGATACATGTATTTACTTTAAATATCCAATATTTAATAAGATTTCCAATTTTAAAGTTTTAAAATATTTATCAAATTTACTTATTTTTCTGGTTTAGCCTTATTGTTTTCCTTTTTATAACTACAGCTGTTGCCCTCTTTAAAATATTTAAAATGATGAGGTCGTTTTATAGTAAAATTATCCATTATAGCATATATTATATTTCACTCCTCCAAACAAATTGATTTTAAAATCGTCTGTTTCTTTTATACTTTTATTTTAATAGAATTTAATTTATATATTAGTCATTTTAGCAATTTTATCCAAAGTAGCATTAGAAATAATATGTATCACTTCTCCATTAAAATTTATAGGACCCTACAATACAATTAATTTGTGCTTAATATCAACACTACGAAAATTTTTATCAATCGCTTCCAAATTTTGACCTAAGTTTCAAATCTTAACCCTGTGGGTTTTTACATCGGCTACAACGTTTTCGCCTTTGTTCGTAAATAATAATTTGACTGTACTAAATAGTTTACAGCCGTATAATTCAACGTATAACTTAGTCACAGCAACGCGTGGCCGGGTCTGCTAGTATATATATATATTTTAATATTGTTGCTGGTTGAATATGTATTACTTTTAACAAAAAAAAAAAAAAAAAAAACTTAGAAAAAAATCGTAATTTTTTTTTTTTTTTTAAATATTGTTACTGATTGAATATGTATATAGGAAAATATAGAAGAAAGTCTTGTGGTGGCCACAACATACTAGTTGAATGTTGCTTCGAAATTTTATTGATAGTTTATTTTTACTTTCTTTTATAATTTTAGGAGAAGCTATTAGATTCGTAGAAATTTTGAAATTCTGATTTTCTGGTAATTTACTAAACTTAAATTCAAATTTACCACGCTTAGAAAACGTCCGTTTATCTGTCTATGTGTGACAAAAATTTTGCGGCAGCTCTAGATGAAGAACTGAATATTCATAGAATATTATAGTTAGTTGACTTTGACATAATCTGGTTCCTATCAACTTTTATATCCTCTAACACACGTTTCTGCTATATATCTCAGCACATACTGTGTATGATTGTACGGAACTTGATATACGCGAAAGTCATTATAAAAAAATAATCTATATTTAATTTGAGAGTATATCAGCAAACACTTGATGCTACTATGTTGCGATTTTCTTCGTATACCTGAAGGTTATATTTCAGCTTCTGCAGTGTATAAATGCACCAAATTTGATATATGAGATGAAAATTACACAAAAGAAAACTAACCTAAGTATATATCTTATGCATAAATGACGCTTTTATGACTCATTTCCTGCAGTTTTTTATACGACTACATCCCAGCCCAGCATCTATTAGTTAAAATTAAACCAAATTGCATGTATAAAATCTGTATTGTAAGAAGCTATTATTAAATTTGTGTGCATATTAAACGGCAAAGGGACGCTATTATAAAGAACGATTTAGAAAAAGTTTGTGATGGTCATAGAATGCTAGTTTTGTTAGGATTCATCTTCCTAATAATCGCTATTTTTCTAACACTTTGATTGCAGATTTTGATTAAGTGACTATTAAACTAACAATACTTTTCTAGCACAATTTTTCAAGTTAAGAAAATAATAAGAAAAAGTATGTCTTTAGAACATTTTTTCTTTTTCTTCTTTTGGTTGTGTGCGTATGTAAGAGGTCAATCAGTAAAAGTTTTCAAAGGTCATTTCTTAGAGAAAATTAGGTAAAACATCTGTTAAGGACTTTAAAATGAGAATTATAAACACTTTAATGCATGTTTTTTATATTTTTTAATGGATTTCAGATATTAAAAACACACTTAAAATACCTGAAATTATGCTAAAACCACACAAAGCTTTTAGCTAGTTACATGCAGGAATTCCTGCATGTAATTGGATACCAACACATGTGATGAGCCTACTGTTTAGTAGTGAAAAAATTGTGTTTTCGAATATAACTAGTCGGTGTGCGGCTGCCCAGCACTCGATTTTTACACATGCATTTCCTTCTCCTTGCCAATTTAAATTACTAAACATAGGTATACATGGTATTTAAAACAAATGGTTTCATATTTTACATTATGATATTTGTACGTTTTGAAGTCAAAAGATCTCCAAGAATTTGAAAATGACATCGTAATCCCTTAAGTCAATTTTTTTAACCGCGTGTCTATTTATTTATTTATATATTTTTAAAGACCTTTTTTCAGCTTACTTTCGGTGTCATAAACCTTCTGCCGAATCCGGGTTAAAAACATAAAAAGGGGAAAATAAATTAGAAATGTGAGTCCTATCGTTACAAATTCGGTACGAAATGAAAAGGGCGATTTTTCTGAATCCAGGAGTGCAAACAGTTTTTCGACACGACCATTAGATTTTAAAAAATTAACTAAAGTATGGAATTTAGGTGGCAACACTTCATTTTAATTCCTGTAAGTCATTTTAAAGAGTACGTGGCTCGTTACAAAATCGGTATCAAATGAAAGGATCTATTTTTCTGAATCCAGGGGTGCAAACAGGTTTTTGACACGACAATTAGAATTTTTTTTTTTTTTTTTTTTTTTTTTAATTATTTAAAGTATGAAACTTACAATACTTCATTTTAATCTTTTCATACCTTTTAGTGCGAATCAAGCTAATAGAAAAAGTCTTTAATTAATTCTTTTTTAATTTAATTTAATTGATATTATTAATTTCTCCTGACGTAGTTGAATTCTACGCATTTAATTTATTATAATCATATTTCCCTGGCTATTAAAATTTCGCATAGCAAACAAAATAATTTTTTTAAAAATAGAAATTATTTTGTGTTATCTAAGATTTCTTTTATGGATGAATCAATTCTGGTTAATCAAATTTTATTTGTGACGGTAACGACTTTACTAAAATAACTTTTAGTATAGATTTCTGTAACGTCTATAGATTTCTTTTTTTATATATTACTAGCAGGTTTTGCCCGCATCGATGGGCACTATTCTTAAATGAGTTGTCAAAATCCTATATCATCTATCTATGATAATAAAAGAAAAGGTTTGTCTGTTTGTCTGTCTGTTCTTTTATACGTTCAGCCCCTATTGAACGCAGAAGTACAAAAATTGACATACGGATGCTCAGGAGCCTTCTGCAGAGTTTCGAATTCTGATACTCCTTTCACATTTCATACTATGGATTTTTAACAGTATTTAGGCCGGAATTACGCAAGTTTCGGAGAAAACCACGAAAAAGTCAGACATAAATCGTTTTATAATAGTGTTTATATCATTTTTGTATCTCAGCTTCTAATTAGCATAATTTTAAAAGTAATATGTCATTTTGAAAGTTATTTGAATTGAATTTCAAGAGTAGACGCCACAAATTTTTGTCACATTTCATTAACCGACTGCCGTAAGTAATGGAATTCGAGATTTCACGTGATTTACACGTTTTGAGGTGTACTGAATCGGTTTTCTTTTGTATCTCAGCTACTAATTAAAATAATTTCATAAGTAATACTTCATTAGAAAGCCTTTTTGATTTGGAATCGAACAGTACATTACAGAAAGTTCTACCGCCAGATGGTGCTGAATTATTTTAAAATTTCAAAATTTCAATTTCTAATTATGATTAAATTATTTTTAATACATCATTCGAAAGATATTTTAAAGTACTTTTATATTATCGAAAGTGAAATTCGAGATTTCACCCGATTTACACGTTTTGAGGTGTCCTGATTAGGTTTTCTTTTGCATCTCAGCTTCTAATTAAAATAATTTCATAAGCAATACATCATTTGAAAGCTTTGTTGATTTGGAATTGAACAGTAGATTACAGAAATTTCTACCGCCAGATGGCGCTGTAATATTTTAAAATTTCAATATTTCAAATTCTAATTATTATTAAATTATTTTTAATACATCATTCGAAAGATATTTTAAAGTTCTTTTATATTATCGAAAGTGGAATTCGAGATTTCACCTGATTTACAATTTTAACGGCCCTCTTCACTTGGAAAAAATTCCGAAGTCGGCTGAAAACAGATAAAAAGTGTCCCACGTGGTTTTGACAGGAGGTGTTAACTAATTTGAGAAGATTGACTGACTCACTGACGAATCGTTGACTTTTTGGATGAATAAATCAAAAATCAGCTACTTCCTTACTTGCGGTTTCGCTCAAGCTTTGTTTTGTTTTGACTATTTCTTTCTTTTCTTATTTTTGTGTTACTTTTTTTTTTCTTTGTCATTTTCACCTGACATCAAACAACTTTCTACATTTATTCTTATCTATTTATATGTATTTTAATAACGTAGCCCGACCCGACGAAGTATTTTATTCTATATTCAGCCCGTTTTAGGCTTTCAGTAGTTGTATCGGCGAATTCTGTAACAATGAAATTTAAAAAAAGTAAATATTCTTTATAATTAAACTTGCAGTTTGATATAATTAATTTAACTAAAATATAACAAAGATATATAACATTATAACATTACTGATGTATAGTCCAGGCAACGAAGGCCAAAATTTGACGAATAGAGGAAAAAAATCGTGTAGTTTTGAAATTTTACATACTCATAGCCGAGAGGGTCCTGAACAACATACTAAAAGTCCCCGCTCGTGGGGGGTGAGCGGGGGGCAGGGGGGGGGGGCATTTAAGGGGGCAATTTTCAGTTTTTATTACATATCTTAAAAGCTATCGCATTTAGAGAAAAAGTGTCAATTACAAAATTAATCTACGTAAAATGTCCTACAAAAATGTATATTACATTTTGTTTGTACGATCATTAGTTTAGAAGATATAGGGAGATGAAATAACACATTTTCTTGAAAAATTCTTTTTTGCGATAGTAAAATCAACTAAAGTGTGCAATAAAAAGGGTTCTTGTCAAATATTTTCTAATGTAAAAAACAAATATATACATAGGGAATATGCAAGAATAATACAGCATGTTTTGTAAGTTTTAAATAATTTTAAGGCTAGTAGGCGCAAGTGGTGGTTTGAGTAAAAATCTGGGTAAGTCCAGTCAAAATAAGAAAAATAGAGAAAAAAAATCGTGTAGTTTAGAAATTGAGCACAGTTATAAAAGTTAAGTGCCCTGAATAACATACTAAAAATCCCTAACCATGGGGGGAGGGGCATTTAAAGGGGGCACATTTCAGTTTTTATTAAGTATCTTGAAAACTATCGCATTTAGAGAAAAAAAATCTCAAAGCTGTAAGATTTTTTTAAATGTTGATCGGTTTTGGGTCTTTGTTATCTGGATTTTTACCTAAACACCACTTGCGCCTACTAACCTTTAAATTATTTAAAACGTACAAAACATGCTGTATTATCCTTACATATTCCCTATGCATATATTTGTTTTGTACATTAGAAAATATTTTATCAGAACCCTTTTAATTCCACAATTTAGTTGACTTTACTATTGCAAAAAAAAAAAAAAAAAAAAAAAAAAAAAAAAAAAATTTCAAGAAAATGTTATTTCGTTTCCCTATATCTTCTAAACTATTGATCATACAAACAAAATAGAATATACAATTTTTTTTAGGAAATTTCACGTAGATTAATTTTGCAATTGATATTTTTTTTTCTCTAAATGGGATAGTTTTCAAGATACTTAATAAAAACTGAAATGTGCCCCCTTTAAATGCACCCCTCATGGCTAGGGACTTTTAGTATGTTATTCAGGGCACTTAACTTTATAACTGTGCTCAATTTCTAAGCTACCCGATTTTTTTTTTTTTTTTTTTTTTTAATGTTGATCGGTTTTGGGTCTTCGTTATCTAAATTTTTACTCAAACCGCCACTTGCGCCTGCTAGCCTTAAAATTATTTAAAACTTACAAAACATGCTATTGCATATTCCCTATGTATATATTTGTTTTTTACATTAGAAAATATTTGACAAGAACCCTTTTAATTGCACACTTTAGTTGATTTTACTATTGCAAAAAAGAATTTTTCAAGAAAATGTGTTATTTGTGTTATTTCATCCCTATATCTTCTAAACTAATGATCGTACAAACAAAATGTAATATACATTTTTGTAGGAAATTTTACGTAGATTAATTTTGTAACTGACATTTTTTGTCTAAATGCGATAGTTTTTAAGATATTTAATAAAAACTGAAAATTGCCCCCCTGCCCCCCGCTCACCCCCCACGGGCGGGGACTTTTAGTATGTTGTTCAGGACCCCCTCGGCTATGAGTATGCAAAATTTCAAAATTACACGATTTTTTTCTTCTATTTTTCCTATTTTGACTGGACTAATATAGAGATGGGTTATCTGCACTCTGGAGCTCAGACTACTGAAGGCAGAGCTGGACAGGGTGAGAGTGTGCGACAGGTCGTGACCTTCGGGATCGTATTTCGAAGATCACGGACAGGTGCGGTCGCACAAGTCCTCGTGCTCTGTTTTCTAAAGAAAGTGTACTTGTGTTGTTATTTATATACGTGTTTCTTTATACAAGTCAAATTTTTTATAAGTAGTATAATATATAAATAGCGTTGAATAATAGTGCCTACATTTATTTAAAAATCTGGTGTGAAACCACACGACTTCCATTACCCACTATTACACGTATTATATGCATTTTTGAAGATAATGTTATCAGAAGACATGATATTGTCCTAATGAAATAGACACCTAAAAATTTTCCGGTAAGGGGAAATTAATACACGTGTAAAAACATAAAACAGAGTTTGCACAGCGATTTTTTTTTTTTTTTTTTTTAAGAAAAAGAAAGGGGAAGAAAATTGGTAGAGTTTATTTATTTGAAACACCAAGTTTCGAGATGTAAAACTGATCTGTCTGATCAGGATGACTATTAATTTTCCTGTGGTAACCAAGTAAAGCATGAGAAAGGATATCTAAAATGGGTTTATGTAACAATTTTCAAGAAAATCGTTAGAGCCGTTTTTGAGATACCGATTTTTACCAAAGCTTGACAAAATTAATTGTTGGCCAGAAAACAACAATTATATGTAAAAGGATATTTAAAAGAGGGTCAATATGGCAAGTTTGAAAAAAAAATAATACAGCCGTTTTGACAGGAAGCATTTGCAGGACCTGAAATTCAGCTATTTGTACAGGACGCCTATCAATTTTCCTGCACTAACCAACTATATCCTTCGAAAGGATATCTAATAGAGTGTTTATACAGCAATTTTAAAGAAAATCGTTAGAGCTTTTTTGAGATATGGACTTATGGCCTCACTTCCGGTTTCAGATGTCCCACTTCCGATTATCCAATTTTATTCACTATTAATTATTTGCGAGTAGTAAATTAAAAATTATCTTTATTCTTTCAATTTATAAAAAAAAAAAAAAAAAAAAAAAAAAAAATTTTTTACTTCCATTACCCTACTACAGTATGTAATGGAAGTATTTGTATTCGGTCTGAAAATTCGATATCGAGATTTCACCTGATTTACACGTTTTAAGGTCCTCTGAGTTCAAAAAAGTGGTTTTTGGCAATTGGTCAGTGTGTGTGTGTGTGGGGGGGGGATCTTCTGGCTATTATGTATCGGAGACTAATAAAGATAGAACTACGAAACTTTAGAATTGAAACAAGTTTGGTGTTCAGATGAATTTTCCATATTTTGGAGAAAATTGAAAAACCGGAAGTGGGACATCGGAAACCGTAAGTGGGACCATAAGTCCGTATCTCAAAAACGGCTCGAACAATTTTCTTCAAATTTGTTACATAAACACTCTATTAGATGTCCTTTCGAATGATATAGCTGGTTAGTTCAGAAAAATTGATACGCGTTCTGTACAAATAGCTCAATTTCAGGTTTCGGATGCGCGTTCCTTAAAAACCAGCTGTACGGATTTTTTTTTTCAAACTCGCCTTATTAACTCACTTTTAAATATGCTTTTGTATGTAATTATTGTTTTCCTGTCAATGATTGAGTTTTGGTAAAAGTTGGTTTCTCAAAAACTGCTCTATCGATTTTCTTGAAAATTGTTATATAAATCCATTTCTTTCTTGTGTATCACGTAATTATTAGAGGAAAATTAACAGCTACCCTGTTTAGTGTTGGGCGGATATTAACCAAAATCAGACTACCCTCCTTTTCGTGGCTCTAAAGTGACAGCTTCATGGTCGTACACTTTGAATATCAATTCGATATTCGGGCATGCGTTGTGAAATGCCCTAAAATTAATCCTAATTATAACAGCAAACATTAATCTGAAAAATAATATGGTTATTAATAAATAAATTTACTCTCAAATAATACTAGATTCATATAATTTTAATTAATTTCTTTATTAAATATCCAAATTTTGAATACTAATTAAATTGATTATTCTATGATTTTACAATACAATATAAATGATATAACAATGATCTTTGATTTTGCATCAATGGTGCTAAAGATGAGTACTTAGAAAACATGTATCTAGAAATGCGTTTTTGCAAAATAAAATGAATGTTTACTGACCAAGTAACAAGAAAACTTCTCACCAGATTTACCAGATGATATGGCACAGTCAAGGCACAAATTTCTGTCTTAGCCTATTAAAAGGCAATAAAACAGCTTTGTAGTCTTCAGTAAAACAGCTTTTGTATTTTTATATTCTTTTTCCTTTTAAATAATGCCCTTTTGTATCTTTATTATTTTGTTTTTAACAAAATGGCTGATTTTGCCCATCATTTAGGTAGGTCAGAAGCTTAGGTAGATCTCGGAAATTGGTGTTTCAAAAAATAACTCTACTACATATATATATACATTATATATATATATATATATATATATATATATATATATATATATATATATTTCTAATTTTTTACCTCGCTTTATGTAAGCTTCGTTTTATATGTCTCTACATGTGTATAAAGTTTATCTTACCAGAAAAATGTTAGGTTTCTACTTCTTTAGGTCACTTTTATATCTTGTGATCATATTATCTCCAAAAAAATGCATATAATATGTGTAATAGTTTGTAATGGAAGTCGTGTGGTTGTTTCACACCAGATATTTTATTAATATATTTGTATAATCAATTTGAATTTTTCAAAATAGACATGGAATAAGCAAAATTTACAATATTTAATAAATGAAATATTTGTATTTTTCTAAGGGTGGATGTAAAGGTATATTTTATATCTTGAATTTCAATCCTCCACTTTTTCCCTCCATTGTTTACAACTACATTGTCATTTCCTCTCTCATAGACACATATATCTTTTAAAAAT
This sequence comes from Salticus scenicus, assembly GCA_963930645.1. Lineage (NCBI taxonomy): Eukaryota > Metazoa > Arthropoda > Arachnida > Araneae > Salticidae > Salticus > Salticus scenicus. The sequence goes on along the minus strand of OZ005654.1, from coordinate 102,779,858 downwards.
TAGTTATTAAGCATGATGAAATTAAATGATTCACGTACCTTTCATGCAATTTTTTGCTTTCCGAAAATACATACGTAAGGAAATCATTGTAATCGTGACAAAATTCTGACTTTGGGATGTTGGCGTATCTACATGTTTTGAGGTCCCATGAGTTAATTTTTACTATTTTCATGATGATGATGATGATGATGTATGTGTATGTATGTGAGTGATCACAATATCATCTAAATGCTTTTTTTCGAAGGGTAGGCAAAAAACCAGGGTTTTTTTTAGGAAAAAAAAAAAAAAAAACTTTTTAGGTTGATTTTTTTTAGAAATCGACCTATTGCAACCACTTCGTTTATCTATATATTTATCTGTCTATCTATAATGAAATTTGTCATTACGATAACTCTCGAAATAATACTCCAAATCGAACCAAATTTGCATTGCTAACTGATCTTATAAATATCTTGGATGAGTACGGTAACCAAATTGCTCTGACATTTTGTTTTCAAGTGGCGGCCACTTGAGAATTTCAAACCCACATTGTGAAAAGTGTATTTAAAGCCAGATTTTTTGTATTTTAATGTAAATATACATAACATAAGGGTTTCGATGAACTTTATTAATGAACTTTATCCGCCCTTTTTATTAAAATGGCGGGTATCTTAAGTTAAGCGGGGCCACTTGAAATCAAGATACCACTTGAAAATTTAAAATCATGATAACTTCCAAATAATACTCCAAATCGAACCAAACTTGGACAGTGAACTTATCTGATAAATAACTTGTGTGAGTTTGTTCAAGTTGCTCCGTCATTTTGTTTTCAAGCGAAGTCCACTTGAAAATTTCAAATTTAAATTGTAAAAAGCGTATTCAGAATTTGTTTCTGTTTGGATGTATACATAGACCATAAAAGTGTCTCAATGAAGTTTATTAATGAACTTTATCTGCCATTTTTAATAAAGTGGTGGATATCTTAAGTTAAGCAGGGCCATTTGAAATCAGGCTACCATCACATGAAAATTTAAAATCACGATAACTTCCGAAATAATACTCCAAATCGAACCAAATTTGGACAGTTTCTTAACTTATTTTATGAAGATCTTGGATGAGTTTCTTAACCTAGTTGCAGCGACATTCTGCTTTCAAAAAATTTTCAAATTCGAATTGTAAAAAGCATATTCCGAATTTGTTTGAATTTTAATGTATACATAAATCAAAAAATGTCTCAATAAAATTTATTAATGAACTTCATCCGCTATTTTCACCCAAAGTGGCAGATATCCATATTATCGTAAGGGAAAAACATAGATATAAAATACGAAAAAAAAATCTTCTGTCATCGGTAGAGTAATCAATCCGGGTCCCCACTGACTGCGACAGCGTACAAACCTGCACACAACGCGCATATTCGCCCACCGTTCTCGAGCCTCTTAATTGTTTTACACTTTCAAAAATATCCACAATCGTTTTATCAGGCTTTTAAACCTAATAATACTAAATCCCAACGTTCTATCTAATTTCTTATTTTTGCCCCTGCGCTGGTCCTTCCCGCCCCTCATAATAATTCTACACTTTCGTAAATATCCGCAATCGATATATCGAACCTTAAAACCTAATAATACTATTTTTGAACGTTTAAACTCTAATTTCTATATTTTTGCTCCTTCGCCCCCACCCCCTCCCTCCTTCCCGTCTATCCTAATACTTTTTCTCTTCTCTTCAGGAAATGTAATCGATTTGTAGGTCCCCAAAACCAATACGTACCTATTTTGTACGGTTTAAATCTATTTCTATTGTTTTGCCCTTCGCCCTTCCCTTCCCGGCTCTCCTAAAAAGTTTACAGATTTGAAAATCGACTTGTAAGTATCAAAAACCTCTATGTACCAATTTTGAACGATATCTAACTCTATTTTTTCCCCTCCGTCACCCCCTTCCTGCCTCTCCTAATAGCTTATTTACACTTTCGAAAATATCCTCATTCGACTTGCAGGCCTCTAAAATCTATCTATACACTTTCAAAAATATCCGCAATCGTTTTCTCAGGCTTTTAACCTAATAATACTAAATTCCAACATTCTACCTAGTTTCTTTATTTTTGCCCCTGCGCTCACCCTTTCCGCCCCTCGTAATAATTCTACACTTTTGTAAATATCCGCAATCGATTTATAGGGCCTTAAAACCTAATAATACTAATTTTCAACGCTCTAAATCTTATTTCTATATTTTTACCCCTCTATCCTAATAATTCTACAAATTCGAAACTATCCGCAATCGATTTGTAGTTATCAAAAACCTCTATGTACCGATTTTGAACAATCTAACTCCTTTTTTTTTTTTTTTTTTTTTTTTTGTCCCTCCGCCTCCCCGCCCCACCTAGGACGAATTTCTAAAATTCTAGAAATTAGTTTTAGGCATTTGTGTGAGCTATATTTTAGAGCAAAAGTCTCATATATATATATATATATATATATATATATATATAAAGGATTATTTGAAATTATGTTATGACCCCCCTCCTCCCCCCAGTGCGGCTGAATTTTTAAAATTCCAGAAATTAGTTTTTAAGTATTTGTATTAGCTATATTTCAAAGCAAAAATTTTACGGATATCTCTTTTTACTTCCATTACTCTACTACCGTAGGTAATTTGTATTCTGTATTGTATTCTGTCCAAAAATTCGATATCGAGTTTTCACCTGATTTACACGTTTTAAGTCCTCCTGTGTCCAAAAATGTAGTTTTGGGCAATTGGTCAGTGTGTATGTATATGTGGAATCTTCTGGCTATCATATCTCCAAAATTAATAAAGATAGAACTACGAAACTTCACAGCCGGAACAAGTCTGGTGTACAGATAAAATTTACAAATTTTAGTAAAAATTTTAAAAACAGAAGTGGGCCATCGTAAAATGGAAATGGGAGCGTAAGTCCGTATCTCAAAAACAGCTCTAACGATTTACTTCAAAATTGCTATATAAACACTCTACTAGATGTTCTTTCGACAGATATAGTTGGTTAGGTTTGGAAAATTGATAGGCGTCTTGTATAAATAGCTCAATTTAAGTCTCGAAGTGCGTTCCTTTAAAAACGGCTGTACGGATTTTTTTCAAACTCGCCATATTAACTCGCTTTTAAATATCCTTTTGTATGTAATTATTGTTTTCCAGTCAATAATCTAGAATATCAAGTTTTGGTAAAAGTTGGTTCTCAAAAACGGCTCTAACGATTTTCTGGAAAATTGTTTCATTGATCCATTTTAAATACTCTTTCTCATAACTCGCTATGTAAACTCTATTTTATATGTCTTTATACGTGTATCAAATTTCTCTTACTGGAAAATTCCAAAGAATGCATGTAATATGTGTAATTGTGGATAATGGAAGTCGTGTAGTTGTTTCGCACAAGTTTCCCCCCCCCCCCCAAGATAATTTAAAGCGAATTCAAAAGGAAAAACGAGATTTCACACGTGTTTTTTGTCCCCCCCCCCCCGAGTGGTAGGGTAAAGGTGGAATTTTGTAAAATCCCGTTACAATAATGTCGGATACATATAAAAAATTTACGCGCCAAATTTAGCGACCATTAATCCCGTGGATTTCCCAAGACAAATTTAGCGCTAAAAGGGAGGGTCTCGAATTAGCTCCGTCGTAACGCCCCCCTCCCCCCCCCAAAAAAAAAAAAAAAAAAAAAAAAATCGAAAATCCCTCTCACACACACACACACACAAAAGAAAGAAAGAAAATGTTTTTGGAAATATCCTAAATAAGACAGATAGCTTTTTTCAATACATTTGTACCATTTTAGTAGAGCTCTACTAAAAAGTCCGGGATTTCTGAAATTTCCCCCCAAAAAACGATTTCTTTCCTCCCTCCTGTCAAGAATTCCAAAATCGTACATAATGTTTTATTTATACTCAAATCTAGTTTTCTCATGCGCAATTTCTTCAGCGTGAAGTAATTTGGGGCCGAGTTATGCTTACAAACTTTTTTTTTTTTGCTTCCTACCCCCCAGGGTGAAAGGGGGGATATTTCGATATATTCCGTTACTTTAGGGGTCGGATACATATATAAGCAATCCAAGCATGAAACTTTCTGACCCTGACCACAGCTCTCATAAATTTCTCAGGACAAATTTAGCGCTAAAAGTGGTGCCTCGAATTTGCCCTTTGTAACACATACCTATCCCCCCCCCCTAAAAATAAAAAAGAAAGGCAAATCACAAAAAAAGCGTGTTTTGAAAATGTCCTAAAGAAGACCCATGGCTGTTTTCAACATCTTTTTTCCATTTTTGTTAAAATTTTACTAAAAATCTGGAATTTGCACAATTTCCCGCCAAAAATTGATTTCCCTCTTCCCTCCCCTTAAAAATCGAAATTTCCTAAATCGCAATGTTTTATTTATTCAATTACTTTAGGTGTCGGATACATACATATAATCCCAGCACCGAAATTCGTGACTGCAGCTTCCATAGATTTCTCAGGAGGAATTTAGCGCTAAAAGGGTTGTCTCGATTTTGACCCTTCGTAACCCCTTCTCACAAAAATATCGGAAATTAGGGGGGAAAAATGTGTTTTTGGAAATTTTCTAAGGAAGTCTCGTAGCTTTTTTTAACATCTTTGTTCCATTTTTTGTAGAGTTCTTTAAAAAATTCGGAAACTGCGAAATTTCTCGCCACCGGAATTTACGAACAAAATTTAAATAAAAGAAATTTTAAATTTTCAGGTAAAAAAAAAGGGCTTTTTCTAATATGTTATAAACGTTAATTTTTGCTAAAAAGTTTCCGGGATGAGTTTTTGCACTTGAGAATTAAAATAAGGTGTTCCATCAGCGGGAACACTGTGACTGAAAGGGTTAATAATCTAAAATTCCTAAATTGCAGATAACGTTTTTTTTATACTCATGACTATTGTTTATATGTGCAATTTCTTTACAGTGAAGTAATTTGGAGCGGTGTTATGCTTACAAATATGTTTTGACTTTTGTTCCCCCCATCCCGGCGAGAACTGGGGAGGAAATTTCGAAAAAGTTGGCAGATTTTAGTTGGGTAAAAGCCTAAATTTCTGCCAAGCGCCGTTGAATTCCGTCCAGCCATTCTCACGTGATACCCGGACAATAATAGCGTTACAGACATACAGACACGATGACACACACACAGACAAAATTTTCTGAAGTAATTTTCGACTTTTATGGTGTGTGGAACGTGAAGATATCGCATTTTTTTTTAATTTCTGATAAATTTACAGACAAAATTCTGATTTTAATAATATCGATACACAGCTTGATATCCAGTTACTGTAATTCTAAAAGAACGCATAGAAACAGTGTTCATGTTCAGGTACCATACTTTCAGCTGCGCTTTTATGTTAGGCGCGAAAATAAGAGCGCAAAATCTTTGAAAATAATAGTGTGATTTCGTCGTGTATAAATAATTTCATAAACATTTGACTCCCATTTCTTGCAAACTTTAAATTGTTCTAGTTTCTTCAGTTATAAAATCAACTTGCTTATGTCGTTAAAAATATTTGTTTCATTCAATTCCTAGACTTCAATATTAATACAACTTATTTTGCTCAGGAATGTAAATTAATTCTCCATACCTAAAGAGTAAATAAAATATTTAGTTTAATTTGAAGTCTTTTTTTTTTTTTTTTAATAACTACGTATTTTGCGGTTCCGTGAATAATTAAACAATTTTTAACAGTTGTTCTTTGTGAGTCTGTTATCAGTGTAACTTTAAAAACTAAATACCGGCAGGGAACTCAAGTGTTATATTTTAAAGTTCATATAAAATTCATACTTGAACAGTTTGATCAATATTGATAAGTTTCAACGAGTGATACGGGTTAAAGTTGTCAATAAATGTGATTGAAAGTTATTGTTGAACATAATTTTAAATTTAATATTAGTCGTGAATTCTATAGAAATGTAGATATTAGTTTCAAATGTGGGTTGAGAAAGGTGGTACTCCCCTCCGCCCTTCCCACAGAAAATTATTTGTCAAATTAAATAATTCGTAAAGCTAGCTTAAATTCTTTTTACTATAGAATTTTATACAGTACTTGATATTTTATTCCTCAATCTGAATCTGTCTGTATAAAATTTAAATGTAGGGTAAGAAAAAGTCGTGTGGGTGCCACACCAGATTATATACTTTAAAATAAAATTTATTATTGAAAATCTGTTTAATTTAGTAAAAAGTTTTATATAACTTGTTAAAAAAAATGTTTGTATATTGTCAATCGTGGCATTATCAGTAAAATATCAGATTTATGTACAAAGTATTCATATAATAATAGTATTACGCGCAATGAAAAACTATTGAAAATAAAATGTGATCATATATTTCCTATAAATAAGTCTCTGAACGATTGTCTTCTAAATTGTTATGTTACTCACATCCGTAATACAGGTGAAATCTATAATAAAAATAAAAACTGAATAAAAAACCACAACGCCTAGACGTATCTTCACCACAGAAATGTAAACATCTTTCCATCGAAACCACGAACGAGAGGCGTAGCCAAATAAAGGGTGTGTCAAAGAGAAAAATCGGCACAAATTTGTAAAATTTTTGGACTTTCTTTGCAAATTTAATTGATTTAAAATTTTATTAAAATACAGGATTTTTTTCCGCATTGAAATAAACTCTTTGAGATTGACGCAGCTTTTTAAATTCTGTTTTAAAAAATTGAAAGAGTTTTTTATAAGCCATTTAATGCATCAACCCAAATATTGCAATAAAACAGCTTTTTTTAAAAAACAACTGTTATTCTTTCATAAAATCTACAAAAGCTGCGTCAGTTTACGAAATGAGAGTAATCCAATAAAAAAAACCGCGTCTCAATCAATTAATATGCCACTGTTTTAAGTGCAAAGAAAGTTTTCCATAAGATAACATTGGCTTTTAGAAAAGGAAATGCTGAGTGAAGAGGGCCCTTAAGGTGTCCTGATTAGGTTTTCTTTTGCATCTCAGGTAATTGAGTTAGACCGTTCAAAATTAGTATATGTAGGTTAATTAGGAGGGGCTGGAAGGGTGGGGAAGGAATAGGCCCGCGCAGCTAGCACGAGACTGCGCGGCCGAAGGCAGTGGGGACCCGGTCCGACTTTTTACCTGAGGAGGAATGATTTTTTAAATTTTCTTTTCTTAAGAATAAAAGCTTGATTTCAGAATATGTGCGCGCATCGCACGTTATCTTAACACGTGAGCGCACAGCGCGCATGGGTTTTTGATCCGGTGCGAGTTTTTACCCGATGATAATATATATATATTTTTAATTTTATTTTCTTAATAATAAAAGTTTGAGTTGAGAAGGAATATGCGTGCACAGCGCACGTATATCCTGACACGTGCGCGCGCAGCGCGCATGGATCTGCGCTGCCTAAGGCAGTGGGGTCCCGGTGTGAGTTTTTACACGATGCTAAATGATATATTTTTTAAATTCCTTTTCTTAAGAATGAAGTTTATGAGTAATAACATGGAATTTTGAGAAGTCATAAGGATGGTGAAGGGATACACGCGCACAGCGCACGGGTCTACGCTGCAGAAGGCAGTGGGGACCCCGTGCGACATGTTTCCCGATCAGAATTTTTTTTCTCTCTTTTTAACAACATGATAAAAAACTAATGCAATTTTGAAAATTTATTAATTATTGTGATTGTGATTCCTTTAAAAATAGTGACCAGCGAAGCGGGCGTAGCTTGCTAGTCTATCTATAATAATATATAATAATAAAAGAAGATGTCTGTCTGTCTGTCTGTCTGTCTGTCTGTCTGAGCATCTATACGTTCAGCCTCTATTGAACGCAGAACTACAATATTTGACATACGGGTGCTCAGAAGCCTGCCCGAGTACATAGTGAAAAAAGAATTTAAACATTTTAATTAGTTCCGGAGATATTAATTAAAATGTCGACCCATGTCAAATCAAAAAACGATTCAAAATCGGAGGCGACCGTCATTTTGTTCCGGAACCGCGTACCTGAAAAGAAAAAGCAAAGAGAGGAAATTTCGTGGGTTTTTGTAAAGCGATCCTGCTCGAACGGTTCGAAATATCGAAATACACCTCCACCAACAGAAAGAGCATTTATTACCGATTCTTACGGTACAATTTTTTTTTTTTAAATACGGATATTTTATATTTAAAAAAAAAAGTTTTAAAAAGGGTCGAAAATTTCTCTTTTTCTCGATCGTCTTTTTTGAAACGCCCTGTACGACCGAGTAACTGTTCCATTTCTTAACACCTGGTATATTCGGAAAGGTCATTTAATCCTCTTTCGAACCATATAAACATTTTTACAAAATACGGATTAGCGATCGACATTTTTAGATTTTACGAAACATCGATTTTTTCACAAAACATTTTATAATTCAAAAGCGTTTAGAGATAAATCATTTTTTTTCTTTGTATATAGATCTCGCTTCCACAATTTATTTCGCAAAAGATTGAGAGAAAATTTCAAAAACTGAATGAGTTATAAATTTTTTAATTTTAGGCTTTAAACCATTGAAAATGCCGTACTTCATTCCAAAATGAATACCGTAATCAAATAATGCAGACGTCCGTTGCGTCACCATGACAACCCGTTGAGACAGGAAGCATTTCTAGACGGAAGCGAAAAAAAAAAAAAAATAACAGCTGGCACTGATTGAGAATCGGAGGTATTTTGAGTAGGATAAAAAATTGCAAATTTCTATTTTCTCCAATGTTTTACTTTCGCACACGACACTTAGTATACAATCTTAACACCACAAAACAAACTTGCAGTTAAAATTTCCTCGATTTTGGTCAATAAACAAAAGGTTTACGTTTTAATTGCAAATTAAATTGCCTCGAAAGAGGATGCCACTTTCTATAGCAACACTTAATTTTTTCACTTAAGGTAAAAATAGTTGTATTTACCAAAAATATTTGTTTTTACTTCCATTAACCGACTACCGTAGGTAATGAAATTCGAAATTTCACCTGACTTACACGTTTTGAGGTGTCATGGCGCTGTAATATTTTAAAATTTCAATATTTCAGATTCTAATTATGTTTAAATTTTTTTTTTAATACGTCATTCCATACACATTTTAAAGTACGGCTACATTATCGAAAGTGGAATTCGAGATTTAACCTGATTTATACGTTTTGAGGTGTCCTGAATTAGTTTTCTTTTGTATCTCAGCTGCTAATTAAAATAATTTCATAAGTAATACATCATTTGAAAGCGTTGTTGATTTGGAATTGAATAGTACATTACAGAAATTCGATATTTCGACATTTCTCCTGATTTAAATGTTTTGAGGTGTCCTGAATGGGTTTTCTCTTTTGTCTCAGTTATTAACTAAAAAAAAATTCATAAGTAATACATCATTTGAAAGCTTTATTGAGTTGATACACATTTTAAAGTACTTTTACATTATCGAAAATGGAATTCGAGATTTCACCCGATTTACACGTTTTGAGGTGTCATGAATCAGTTTTCTTTTGTATCTCAGCTACTAATTAAAATAATTTCATAAGTAATACATCATTAGAAAGCTTTTTTGATTTGGAATCGAATAGTGGATTACAGAAATTTCTACCGCCAGATGGTGCTGTAATATTTTAAAATTTCAATATTTTAAATTCTAATGAGCGAGGAAGGTGTTGTATGTTCTAAAACTGGGATAAGGCACCGCAGGCGCCACCGAGCGGGACTTTGCTAAAGTCAGAAATTTGAAAGATCATAACATGATGAGCGAACAGGCTGTTTCAGATATTGAAAGGGGAAGAGGGCGCCGCAGGCCTACCGAGCGGTAATTTACTGCGATTAAATTTTTCAATAAAGCTATTTTTACTATATGTCAATAAGCTGTTGTAAAATCTGAAACGGGAAAAAGGCGCCGCAGTCGCCACCGAGCGGGAGTTTCATAAAGTCGGATTTTTCAAGGATCGCGAACCAGCTGGTTGCCGAAGGCGGCTAGTCTATAATAATAAAAGAAGATGTCTGTCTGTCTGAGCATCTATACGTTCAGCCCCTACTGAACGTAGAAGTACAAAATTTGACATACGGGTGCTCAGAAGCCTTCCCGAGGGGATAGTGAAAACAGAATTTTAAAATTTTAATTAGTTGCGGATATATTAATTAAAACGTCAACTTATGTCAATTAATAAACGACTCAATTTTGAGCTTAAGATGGTTTAAGGAGAGTTAAATGGCTAAAGAAATTAGAAATAACTGTCCAATCGTTACGAATATGGTACCAAATGAAAGGGGCGATTTTTCTGAATCCAGGGGTGCAAACAGCATTTCAACACGACAATTAGATAAAAAAAAAAAAAAAAAAAAAAAAAAAAAAAAACTAAAGTATAAAATTTAGATGGCAACACTTAATTATTTCATTTATCGAAGATTCTTCAGTGCCAGGTGCCAGACAATCTGGCTGACTATTCTTCCGGTCGGGAAAAATTGCTTTTCGTTTTTCGTCCACGTGACAAGGTACTGGAAATAAAAAAAGCATTCGAGGTCTATTGGAGTTGTGCCACGATTAATTATGTCACTTGATATAGCTGCATTTGCAGACTCGGTGACCTTGCCAATGAATATTATGTGAGAAATGCCTAGCTGGCTATCACCCAGAGTAGCTCAGTTGTAGAGCATCCGCGCGTTCAGCGGAAGGCCCGGGTTCGATTCCCGGCTCTGGTATTTTTCACATAGTTGGTATAAAAATCATCCTTCCACTCCAAATCTTCTAAAATTAATTAAAGTTGATGAATAAAGACTTTCTAAATAAAAAAGGCAGTTTTTGAATTTTTTCAATTTAAAATCAGTTTAAGCAGAACTTCGAAATCGCCCGTCATTATGGCTCACCTGTATGCAGTTAAAAAAATCTAAAGTATAGCTTTAAAAATAAAATAAATAGACATATTATATTTATTTAAATTCATTTTTATTTCATCTGTTAATGACACCAAAAGTTACTTTTAACAGAATAATATTGATTTTTTTTTCTTTTTTTTTTTTATGAATTCGGTTGTAAAAAAGCAGTTTTGGAATTTTTAAATTTTAGACGGATTTCAATAGAAATCGTTAATCGCCCTTGATAGATTAGTCATTTTGAGTCTAAAATATATCAAAGATAATCATTAATGTAATACATAATACATCATTTAAAAGATATTTTAAAGTATTTTTATTGCAAGCTATTAAAATGATATAAGATTCTGTAGGAAAGTTTCAGAGAAAACTACGGAAAAACCAGAAAGCTTTTATTTTTTTATATTTTACAGAGTTTCAAATTCAGATTTTCGCTCACATTTCGTACTAATAATTTTTAACGGTATATAGCCCGGAATTAAGCAAGTTTTGGAGAAAACCACAGATAAGTTAGACACAAATCTTTGAAAAAAAAAAATGTTTGTATTACCTTTGTATTTCAGCTTCTAATTAGTAATTTTATAAGTAATATATTATTTAAAAACTTATTTGAATTGGAATTAAAGAGTAGAGATCGCAAATCTCTGCCGCCAGATGACACTTTAATATGTTAAAATTTCAATATCTCCAATTATAATTATAATTAAGTTACTTATAATACATAATTTTCAATATATTTTATTGCGGAATTTTAAACTGATATAAGCCGTTAAATTCTATGCGGAAGTTTCAGCAATAACCACGGAAAATCCAGAACACCTTTATTCCAATATATCGAATTCTAATTATGATTAAATTACTTATATCATTCGAAATATATTTTACAGTAATTTTATTGCAAACTTTTAAACTGATATAAGCCATTAAACTCAGAACAGGAGTTTCAGAGAAAACCATAAAAAACCCGGAACACCTTTATCGTTTTTTATTTTGCGGATTTTCGAATTCCAATACTCCGTTCACATTTCTTATTAAGGATTTTTATCATTATTCAGCCCGTAATTACGCAAGTTTCGAATAAAATCACAGAAACCTCAGACACAAATTATTTTATAACAATATATATATATACTAGCAGGCAACGCCCGCTTCGCTGGTCCCTATTTTTAAATGAATCACTATAATGAATTCTCAAAATTGCTTTAATTTTTATCACATGAAAAAAAAGAGAAACAAAATCTGAGTAGGAAAAATGTCGCACCGAGTTCTCACTGCCTTCGGAAAAAATTCCCAAAATGCTCTAACTCTTATTTCTATTATTTTCCCACTTCGCCCCCCCCCCCTCCTGTCTATCCTAATAATTTTACAAATTTGAAAATATCCGCAATCGATTTGTAAGTATCAAAAACCTCTATGCACCAGTTTTGAACGATATATCTCTATTTTTATTTTTTTACCGCTCTTCTCCCCCCCCCCCTTCCCGCCCTCCCAATAATTTTAAAAATTCGAAAATACCCGCAGTCGATTTGTAGGTATTGGAAACCTCTATGTACCAATTTTGAATGATCTAACTCTATTTTCTTTTTTTTTTGCCTCTCTGCCCCCCCTTCCCGGCCCTCCTAATAACTTTACACTTTCGAAAATATCCCCATTCGACTTGCAGGCCTTTAAAACCTATCTGTACCAATTTTGAACGGCCTAACTGTACTTCTATTTGTTTTTGCTCATAGCCCCCCCCCTTCCCGCCCCACCTAATAATTTTAAAAATTCGAAAGTATCCGCAATCGATTTGTAAGTATCGAAAACATCTATATGCCAATTTTGAACGATCTAACTCTATTTTTATTTTTTTGCTCACCCCTCTCCCCTCCCCCTTTCCCGGCCCTCCTAATAACTTTACACTTTCGAAAATATCCCCATTCGACTTGCAGGCATCTAAAACCTAACTGTACCAATTTTGAACGGCCTAACTGTATTTCTATTTGTTTTTGCCCATAGCCCCCCCCCACCTTGCCGCTCCCCCTTCCCACCCCTCCTAATAATTTTACAAATTCGAAAATATCCGAAATCGATTTGTAGGTATCGAAAACCTCTATATACCAATTTTGAACGATCTAACCCTCTTTTTATTTTTTGCCCCCCCCTCTCCCCCCTCCCCTGTTGCCCCACCTGGGGGCTGAATTTCTAAAATTCCAGAAATTGGTTTTTAGATATTTGCATTAGCTATATTTTAGAGCAAAAACTTCACGCATATCTATTTTTTTGTTTGAGATATATAGGATTATGCGAAATCACGTTTTTACGCATGTGAAATCACGTTTTGCCCCCCCCGCCTCCCTTGGGGAGCGAATTTTGAAAATTCCAGAAATTGGTTTTTTGACATTTGTATTAGCTATATTTTAAAGGAAAAATTTTACGGATATCTGTTTTTTTGTTTGAGATATGAAGGATTTTGTGAAATCACGTTTTGCCCCCCCCCCTTGGGGGGCGAATTTTGTAAAATCGCTTCTTAGTGGATGCCTACGTCATAGAAAGAACATTGTCACAAAATTTCATGCTTCTAGGTCCAGGGGTTTGGTCTGGGCGTTGATAGATCACCCCCTCACTCACTAACTCACTCAGGAAGTGTTCTTTTATATATATAGATTACTTTTGTATCTCAGCTTCTAATTGACATAATTTCTTAAGTACTATATCATTTTAAAAGTTTTTTGAATTGGAATTCAAGAGTACCTGTTGCAAATCTCTGACGCCAGATGGTGTTTTGATATTTTAATAATTCAATCTCTCCAATTACAATTAAATTATTTAGGAGTAGATTAGGAGTCCATAAGCCACATCGGATTGGGGATTTGCCGCGATCAGAATTTTCAATGTTCCTCTACACGGTGAATGAACAAGCTGTTTCAAATGATGAAACGTAAAGGGGCGCCGTATTCGCCCCAGAGAGGAAATTTGCTGCAGTTAAAATTTTCAAAGCTATTTTGAGCAAGCAAGCTAATGTAAGTTTTACTATGGGGGCCCCACCGAGCTACGGTTAGAATTTCCAAATATCTTAACATGGTGAGCGAGCAGGCTGTTTCAGACACTGAAACAGGAAGATGGCGCCGCAGTCGCTACCGAGCGGGAATTTATTATAGTTAAAATTTTCAATAAAGCTATTTGCACTATATGTCAATAAGCTGTTGTAGGTCTTGAAACGGGAAAAAGGCGCCGCAGGCGCCACCGAGCAGGAGTATCATAAGGTTGGATTTTTCCAGGATAGCGAACCAGCTGGTCGCCGAAGGCGGCTAGTCATGAATAACCTAAGTTAAATTTACCGATGTGTTCGGTAGAGGTTTTTCTTGCTCGCAACGTGAGGAGTCCGGGTCCACATTTTTACTTCCCCTTCCCCAGCGGGTAATTTCGAAGTTTTGCAAAATCCCACCAAAGTAAATAATGCGTACAGTTAATCAACATCCACACACCAAAATTTGTCATTCTAAGATAATTTTAAGCGAATTCAAACGGGAAAACATGATTTTATAGGTGTTTATTGCTCCATTCATTTATAAATAATCCAAGCACCAAACTTTGTGACCGCAGCTCTCATAAATTTTCCAGGACAAAATTAGCGTTAAAAGGGGTGTCTCGAGTTTGCCCTTTGTATTTGGGGGTAAAGTGGAATTTTGTAAAATCTCGTTACAATAAGTGTTGGGTATACATATAAACAATATACGCACCAAATTTCGTGACCTCTAATCCCATAGATTTCCCAAGACAAATTTAGCGCTAAAAGGGAGGGGGTTCTTGAATTTACTCCTTTGTAACTCCCCCACTCCCCCCCCCCCAAAAAAAAAAAAAAATCGAAAATTACACACGCACACACACACACAACAAGAAAAAAAAATAATAATAAACAAAATAAATGTGTTTTTGTAAATATCCTAAAGAAGACACACGGCTGTTTTCAATACCATTTTTAGTAGAGCTCAACTAAAAATTCTGGAATTTCTGAAATTTCCCCCCCAAAAAGATTTTTCTCTCCCTCCTGAAAGCATCAAAAATACCAAAATCGTACATAATGTTTTATTTATACTCAAGTTTAGTCTCCTCATGTGCAGTTTCTTCACCTTTTTCTTTCTTACCGCACCCAGAGGGAAAAGGGGAAATTTCGATAAATCCCGTTACTTTAGGGGTCGGATACATATAAACAATCCAAACACCGAACTTTGTGACCGCAGCTCTCATCAATTTCTCAGGACAAAATTTGCGCTAAAAGGGATATCTCGAATTTGCCCGTTGTAACACATACCTCCTCCCCCACTCAAAAAAAAAAAAAAAAAAAAAAAATTGAGTGACTCCACTCGACTTTCGGAACATTGAGTAATTAACAGTTTTGTAGATAAAGTAAAGAAAGAGGAGTTGTTAAACAAACAAAAGAGAGAAAACCATAATAGAGTGTTTGAGTATTTTTCTCCATATATTAGAATATGTTTTATTTAACGCTGCTGAACTTTGAGCCTATAAGATCATAATGATAAAGAATTTTTCTACGTGTTCCTGTAAAAACCTACAAATGCTAGATTCACCAAAATGCTTATATTTAGTGCAACAGTGATTTATAATATTCATACAAATTTTCAGCTCAATTGAATAAGGCGATTAGATGCTATCGCACTTTTAAAAATTTGGTCCCATAGGCCATAATGATGAATTTTCCTTTGTGCCCCTGTAAGTGCTAAATTCACCAAAATCTATACAGTTCGTGCAACTGTGACCTATAATATGTGTACAATTTTTTTTGCTCAGATTAATAAGGCATTTAGACGCTATCGCACTTTTAAATATTTGGCCCCATAGGCCATAATGATAAAGAATATTTCCTGGTGTCCCTGTATAAAAACTATAAGGGCTAGATTCACCTAAATCTATAGGGTTCATACTATGGTGACTTACATTTTGCGTACAAACTTTCAGCTTATTCGAAAAAAGCGTTTAGACGCTAGCGTGTTCAGACATACACACACGCATACATACATCATCGTAAAAAAATAGAGGAAACGGATTCAGGGGACCTCGAACGTATAGAAACATCAAAATCTCAAATTCGGATTTTTGACATGATTACAATACTTTCCTCACTATAGTGTTCAGAAAGTAAAAAAAAAAAAAAAAAAAAAAAAAAAAAAATGTATGACACATCACAAAAAATCATTTAGTTGAAAATATCCTAAGAAAGACGTATGGCTGTTTTCAACATCTTAGTTCCATTTTTGGTAGAGTTCTACTGAAAAATCCGGAATTTGCAAAATTTCCCGCCAAAAATTGATTCCCCTCCTCCCGTCCTTTAAAAATCGAAATTTCTTAAATCGCAGATGATGCTTTATTTGTACTCATGAGTAGTCTCTCCATGTGCAATTTCTTCAGTGTGAAGTAATTTGCAGCCGAGTTATGCTTACAAATGTGTTTTTGCATTCTGTCTTCTCCTAAGTGAGGGACTTTCTATAAATCCTGTTACTTCAGGTGTCGGATACATATAAACAATCAAAGCACTGAAATTCATGCCCGCAGCTCCCACAGATGTTTCAAGACAAATTTAGCGCTAAAAGGGGTGTCTCGATTTTGCCCCTCGTCACCCCCCCCCCTCCTTCTTCGTACACACACACGTACACACACAAAAAAAAATTCTCAAATCACAAAAAATCAAAAATGTGTTTAAGTATCTTAAGGAAGTCGCATATCTTTTTTCAGCATCTGCATTCAATTTTTAGTAGAGTTCTGTTCAAAAATCCAGAATTTGCGAAATTTCCCGCCAAAGATCGATTTTTCTCCTTCCTCCGCTAAAAAATCGAAAATTCCTAAATCGCAGAAAATATTTTATTTGTACTCATATTTAGTCTCCCTTTGTGCAATTTTTTTACTGTGAAGTAATTTAGAGCTGTGTTATGCTTATAAACTTGCTTTTGACTTTTGCCCCCCCGCAAGGGGGGGGGGACAGGGGGAGATTTCGAAAAAGTTGATAGATGTAATTTTAAGCTGGGTGAGGACCCAAATTCCTGCCTAGCGCAGCTGAATTCCATCTTGCCATTCTCACGTGATACCCCGACTAAAATAGCGTTACAGACATACAGACACGATGACACACAGACGCATGCACACGCACACAGACAAAATTTTCTGAAGTCATTTTCGGCTTTCATAGTGTGTGAAATGCAAATTTTTTTTATTCTGACAAATGTACAGACAAAAGTCTGATTTTATTAATGTAGATTTTTTTCAAGATTTAATGAAATTACATCACATTTTTAAAGAAACATGAACAATGATTTCTTTATTCATACCAAGTCTTGAATGTAAATTTAAACTTAAATATTTATTTATTTTTTCTTTTAAGATAAGAGATAAAAATTATTGAACTTGGTTCACATACTTTTATTTATTTAACTGAATATTTCAAACATTTATTTTTATTTCCTCATTTAGAAATTCCAAAGAAATATTTTGCTTAACACTTGTTGCATTTTTAAAAGTACAATGCAAACATAATTTTTTTTTTTTATATTTAATATTGTTTGAATTTCTTATTTGTTCAGAGAAATATCTTTTATGTTTGTTTTTACCATTTGTTTTTCTCATTTATCTGCGAAAGTTACACTGAATTACGCTTATGTAATATTCATTGTCGTTACTCTGCTTTATCCTTCATGTTTGTAATCTTTTTATATATAAAGAAGATATTGGAAGAAAAATTCATGGAAATATGTGTTACTTAAAATACAAATGGATCGTTATTATTTGCAAAGTTTAAATTTCATGTAGAATAAAGTTTTAATGCTTTTACTGTCAATAGTTAACTCCTTCTATCCTAAATTTGATTCGTGATAACTTATTTTACATTTTATTGAAGATAATATTTTTGGAGATTTTGAGTTAACGTTCTTGTCATGGATATGTATTTCAAAAATGTTTTTAGAATTTGAACTTGCAGGGAAAATAATATGCTGGTAACATAAAATGACAATGCTTCCTGTTTGAAACCTACGTAAGAAATTTTTTTTTTTATCATTTGCGAACTGGAGATGAAACAATATCGCAATTTATTTATTTCAAGATTTAGCGATTAAGTTTTTTTTTTTTTTTTTTTTTTTTTTTTTTTTTTTTTTCAATTTTTGTAAAATATATACAGGGGTGCTTGAGAAGTAGTGCAACAAACTTTCAGAATTTGTAGGATATACTACCATAAGTGCAAATCAACATAAAATGTATGATTAATTCAACTTCGAATTGGTCAATTCTAAAGATAAAATTATTTACTCGACAATAGAGAGTAGTTGATTGATATTTTGATTAAACCCTAACCTACTTGTAAATGGAATGCTAAGTTAAATAATAAGAAAACAAGAAATAATTGAAAAAAAAAAATTGCACAGCACTGTTCGCACTACCGTGGCCACATCGTCTATTGATGTTCAAACATTTGTTTTCCCACTCTGTGCCTGAAATCGCTTTTGCAAAACCTGTATCTTGAAATTTCACAATCATCTTTTGTAACATTGGTAAGCATCTGACTACAGTCTTTCTTCAAACCTTTTAATGTCCGGTACTTTTTTAGATCTATGACCGCACATTCATCATTCTTGTAAAAACAGCTTCATAAATAAATAGAGCGCAAACAGCGATGACGAGCTTGGCGCAGTATGATGTATGAGCGCAATATCGTGGTCACTGCATTTTCATAATAAACTTAATGTGTTTTACATATAAGATGTTTTTACTTTCTTTTATATACATACGAAGAAAATACATTAAATTCATGAAAATTTTCGATTTTGTTTGGAGATGCCCTGTACAGGATATGACCATTTTTAGACAATATTTGAGTGTCTCTGTGCTACCAAAATTTTGTGCGCGCTGTATGTCACAAAATGAGGGACAGATATCTACAAATCTTTATATTTGGTTGGTCACTGACATGAATTATTTCTAATTTGATTTTAACATATGTCGCACAATAGGTGGCTCTGATATACTGCTCCACCAGCAGTTGAGCGGTTGTGCGATCAAAGCTGGTAGACGTGAGGTGCCAGGTTTGATCCGTCGTGCTCTTCGACCTAGTTTTTCGGAGTTTTCTGTGGTTTTCTTGCAACTTGCTTAAATACGGACTAGGCCCCCTTAGAAAGACCCCGCACGGAGGGCACTCCCCCCTCAGACCTAGGACCCCGGTGCAGTCAATCGGCCTTAATCCCCACAACCCAAACCAACCCTGACATGCTGTAATTTCATTCAATTATTGAATTTTTTATATATCACCTTCTATAGCTTATAAATGCGATATAACTTGGTATGAGAGGAGAAATCAATTTTTATTCTGAAGATTTTTTTTTGAATCAGCCCGTTACTGTTCATTGATTTCACTGTGAAACTAAAAAACTTCTCAAAAATAAAAATGTTAATTGTTTTGTTCTTTTATATTTTTCAACAGCTGTGTATCTAAAAGCCATTTTTGAATCTAGTTTAGCAATTACCGAAAGAAAATATGTAGTTAACTGTAAAGAATTAATGTTACACATTGTTTTTAGGGGGGGGGGGGGGAGAATTGAGCCTTTAGCTAAAATATAATTATATAGCTTTTCCAGATCACAATTCGACATTTTACTTCATACTACAATTAGTAGTTAATACGATTGATCATTATTACATAAGAACAAACATTTCTTCTTAGTTAACTAAATAATACTGTTACGAAAATGTCAACTTTCTTGTGTGAAGAAAACATCCTGTAAAGAAACAGGCAGGTTCTAATTGATCAATGCACATTATTCAGCGTAACTTCCCCTAACAGTTACAACAAAGCTGTGATTTCTAGGAATTTTTCAACAAGTTAAAAAGCTAAAAATTATCATTGTAACAATAAGTTCAGTTTAAAAGTGATTTATAGCGTATCCGAACTGTGGTTTTTATTTTTTATTTATATTATTTAAGAATAAATTTCCGCTTATGCATATACTAGTTGCTTACAGCGACCAGATCGTTCGCGATCATTAAAAAAAATCTAACCGCAGCAAACTCCCACTCGATGGCGTTTACGGCACAACTCGCTTATTCAAATATCTACAACATCCTGTTTAACCACCGTGCAAACGGTCCTTAAAAACTCTTACCGTAGGAAGCTTTACCTAGACCCACTTGTGAAACTAGTATCGCATGTGGATGTAGGTTTTACAGCGTTAACATTTGTGTAGATCGTAAAACATTTAGATTCAATTTAATACCAATTATAACATAAACTCAGAGAAAAAAAAAGTATTAAAATATCTCAAAGAATGTTAAAGCTTTAGCCTTGGAGGAATGATAAGAAGAGTTGGCATACAGCGAAGGGCAAATGAAGTTAATTGCTGTCTACTTAAGATGGTTGTTTTAATCGTAGCTTTTCCACAGAAGCCATATTGAGTCTACCAAAACACTGGCTAGCACAGTGTTACTTAATATGACATCTGCGATTGCGATTTTGGCTTCAGGATTTTCTGGACATGGCATCTCCTCTTATACTATTTCTCCGAGCCTTTACTTGCATTTTTTTATCCACATTGCTAATCAGATAATAAATAGTGAAAGTTTTGCATTGAATATACTTCTAAGTACGCTAGCGGTCCCAAATCCTGAATGTCGAAACAACAACAATCGACTTTTAACATGTGAAATTAAAAAATTTAATAATAGCCGGAAATGTTTTATAAATGTTGCTACAACTTATATGAATGCCTGCATCATAAATGTCGCTATTAGCCTACTCCTATTTAGACTGAGGGGTTGAGGGGGGGCGGTACCACCGTTAAGCAATTTAACCATAGCCTCCTAAACTAGATGCCTGTCGCGTTGCTCGGAAACTTGGCAACAGTTCAAACGGTAGACAGCGCCACCTGGTACAGATTGTGCGACTTTTTTATTCAACTGTCACCAATAATTTTAAGAAATGATATATATAATCGACGTTCCTTCGACTCTATTCACCTTTTATGTATATCAAATCCCACTTTTAAAAATTTTTCGTGGCTGTTGAATAAAAAAGTCGTTGAATCTATATCAGGTGGCGCTGTCTACCGATTGAACTGTTGCCAAGTTTACGAGCTACGCGACAGGCACCTAGTTTAGGAGGCTATGGCTTAGCGGAGCACAAATATCTGCTAAGCTAGATGCAATAAAATCCAATCAGACATTAATTTATCTATTTAGTCTAACTAAATGTAAAATTTGTATGAATTTTAAAGCAATAGTTTACAAGATACAGCTTTTAAAAAATTTTAGCAACACACAAACTCATATTTGATATTTGAAAAAAGTGATCAATTTTCTAGAGTGTAAAATTATCAAAAACCTAAACTCAAAAATTTTCACAAATCCAATACATCATCTAATGTATATAAGAAAAATTGAAATGAATGATGCAAAAATTACAAATAAATGGGATATGGGAAATAATGTAATGTTTATAAAAGCATAGAATAAATAATAATAATAAAAAAAAGTCATCAAATTTCTATCAATATAAAATGATTGGAACGCTTATCGGAAAGCATAAATCTTAATAGAAAATTTCTATATTATCGCTTAAAACATTCTAAATCTTTTGAGAGCACCCATTTGTTGTAAAAGCTTAAAAGAAATATCGATTTCCGAATCATGAGAAAAACATTAACCTCTTTGAGAATTCCGCTTTAGTTTGAAATTCAGACTTAAAGTAATACCCACTCAGAAAATTTTATACTTTTTAACAAAAATTATTAATATAAAGATTTTAAAACCGTTCCTTTGAGTTTTATTTTTATCTAGAATGCCTAAACAAATTTAATTCGTTTGTAGAAACAACATTTTAAATAAGAATAAGCGTGGACACTTATAATAGCGCTGAATGCGTTTTTTTTTTTGTAGCTATCGTACAAAAATTAATGTAGTACCATTAAAAAAAAAAAAAAAAAAAAAAAAAAAAAAAAACTTTCTTTTATTATTTTATTTAGTAGCATCCCCTATCGTTAAATATACACAAAAATTTTCTCAACAAAACTTTTTACAACAAAAACTTTACATATGTAGCAGATTAGTGTAGCTTTAACGAATAGAAATATAGTTATTTGAAAATTCCAGAAAGTGAATAATGACAGCGCCACCTACCATCTGATATACACTCAGAATGAATCTGCACAATTTTTTCTTACAATATGTGCCTCACGTATCAAGTTCGGTGCATATATATCACATAAAGCGAGATATAACCTTCCCATAAAAGGAGTAATATGCACCATAGCAATGTCACCTATCTGTCGAAATATACTAGAACTGAATCAGCATGGTTTTTCAAACTAACCCTCTTACATATAATTTTTTTTGACTTACACAAGATTAGTTTTACGATTTATATAAAATTTACGTATAATTTTGCTATTATATATAAGCTGAAATATAGTTATTCCCTAAATGTAAACATTTACAGCGTGGCATTTGGGTTAATATAGTCCAAAATCTTATTAGTACTGATTCATGTCAAGATCAAAACAAATATAAAGCTTTGTAAATTTCCTTCTATCAGTCCGCGAAACATAATACGCACAAAGCTTGATAATGCACAGACTGACAGACTTTTTTTTTTAAATGGACAAATCGTGTTCTTGGTATCTCAAAACATGTAAATGCATCAAAAATAGGATATTGAAAATATTTTCCAATCTGATACTTCTTTTAGTGTATATAGAAGAAATTAAAATTTCTCCAAAAGCATATATTCAAGCTTTATGCTTATTGGAAGGTTTTTGTAGGGTTTAAAGCCGACTGTTTACGCTAGGGTCCTAGGCGTATGGGTGAAATTCCCTCCATGGGGGGTCTTTCTAAGGGTTCCTAGCTCGTATTTTTGCAAGTTTTGGAGAAATTTCAAACGGCTAGGTCGATGAACTCGACCTGGGATCGTACCCGGTACTTCCCATTTACCAGCTTTAAGCGCAGATTCGCTCGGCCGCTAGTGGGTGCTTATTGGAAGGAAACTACATTTTATAGTTTTAGTTGATGTTAATGCAGCAAGAACTTTTTTTCTTTATGAATTCCGCACGGAATGTTTCTTTTTAATACTTCTAAAGAAATTGAAAAGTATTTATGAAATCGATTAGTGTATCTGTGCTCTCACTGTTTTCAATAATTTTATAATCCCTTAATAAATACAATTTTTATCAAAATCACACAATCAACTGTGGAAGAAAATCATATTTATTGATTTTTTTTTTTTCCGACTGAGTGACAATAATGCCTGGACCGGGAGTCGAACTCCGGATCTTTGACTTACAATCATATTTATTGATTTTTCTTTTCTTCCGACTGACTTTCAGTCAAAAAAAAAAAAAAAAAAAAAATCAATAAATATGCGGCTTATTTCTGTTGAGCTATCTACATGATAGACCAGATGTTTCTGCCTTAAGGTTGTCTGAGTGAGTAATGTCGACCGGTTGTCGGCCTGGATAGCTCAATTGTTTGAGCCTTGACCTTGTAAGTCAAAGATCCGGGGTTCGACTCCCGGTCCAGGCATTATTTTCACTCAGTCGGAAAAAAAAATTCCTTAATAAATAATTTTGATTGTTAACAAAGCGTGTTTTCTATTGAAAATGATATAGTGCAAATGTAACTTTTAGAAAATATATATGGTGATACAAAAACGATCTATATTTCATGATTTCACATTAAACTAATATGCTATGGCTGTTACAAAACGTTCTTTCATAATATTCTATATTACAGCTTCCTTACTATTTAACATATAAGCACATTTAATCAACATAGCTTCTCACAATAAAGGTTTTACATATGTCCTTTGGAACAATTTTGACCAATAGATGCAGAAACATGGCCGTCTAAGAAAATGAGTAACAGCAATGCTGCATATCAGTCATTATACACCCCAATTAAATTAGCATAATTTTTCATAATATCTGCTTTACATGTAAAGTTTCATACTCTTATATATAACTAGCTGTCTTTACTTGCTTCGCTGATCACTATATTTAAATGACTTTTCAAAACTTCATACCATTTATAATTATAAAATCTAAAACCATTAAAATTTTCAAAAAAAAAAAAAAATTCATCGAAATCGGTGAAAACATTGGTTTGGAATCTTGGTGCATTCAAGAGCGGCTTTTCCTTCCCTGCCAAACTGAGTCCGGGTCCCACTGCCTATACAGCACCTCACCTGAGGACGTGTGCAGAAACCAACGTATTTGCAAACGAACTTTAGTTGGATCCCCAATGCCTTAGACAGCGTCTTTTCTATCTGCACAATATTGAGTTTCGGTCCCCATTGCGCGCTGTAGTGCTATACTCACCCATTCTTTCTTCTGCGTAACCATTTTTATTGTACAGTCACGGAATTAAGTGCAATGAATTAAGCCACAAAATTAAAATCGATTTCCAGAACCGAAATTAAACCAACACACCAAAAATTTCCATCCTGAAACAATTTGGAATAGAGTTACGCTTGAAATTGTGTATAAAGTGTTCCCTCCTTCCGGATAAGTGAAGAAATTCTCCAAAATCTTATTAGAATGCATGTTGTTTACAAATAACCAATACCCATACAGAAAAACTCGCAATCCTGAGATCATTTGGAACAGTATTAAACTTGAAATCGTATTTCTTAAGGAGGATTAAGAGAGAAATTTCGTGAAATCCTGTTAGAGAACATGTTGGGAAGCCCCAAATCAAAAAATCATCATACTAAGGAAAATTGGAGCAGAATTAAAATTGAAAAACTGTGATTTCCCCCCTCCCTGCCCCGTCACTAAAATCGAGAATTATGGAATTTCGTCGAATCTCTGTACAGTGTGTGTTGGGTACACATAACACCCACACAAGTAAAAAATGAAATAGTTTGGAGAACAGTTACTTGTCCTAACGTATTTCATCTTCTAGTGACCAAAACGGGGAAGGGAGAGGATTTTACAAAATATCTTTATAGCGTGCGTTGGGCACATGTAACCGCACCAAAATTTGTCTTCCTGAGATAATTTAGAGCAGAGTTACACTTAGAAACATGTTTTTTGCTCCCCTGTCCCAAAAGGTGGGATGGTAGATTTCTGCAAAATTCCTTTTTAATGTGTGTTGGGTACGTATAACCAACCCAAACATCAAAATATACTTTAGATAATTTGGAGCAGCTAAATAAAGTTTTGCTTGGAAACCTCTTGTTTGCCCCCAACTTTTAAGGGTTGGAAGAGGGAAAGCTTTTGAAACAATCCCTTTACAATGCGTATCGAGTATGTTAATTCTATAAAATCCCTTCCTAGAGTGTGCTGGGTGCATATAACCAATCCAACCACGAAATATCGAATTCTGTAGACTTACAGAATCACATTACTACAGTTTCACATTGCCTGCAATGTGAAACAGAGTTACGCTCAAAATGTGTATTTACTCCCCCCTCCTGTCCCTACAGTGAGGACAGGAGGTACTTGGCAAATTCCGTCATAGTGGATTTTGGATGCACTAATCCATGCATAAAAATTTGTGATTGCAGCTTCCATGTGTTTTCTAAGGGACATTTAACACAAAAAATGATTTTTCGAATTTACCTTCTCATAAATTTCCCAGAAACTGAATATCGCGAAAAAACCAAGATGAGTTTTTGGAAATATCCTCCAGAAGACTCACAGTTGCTTTCTATTTCTTTGTATGATCTTTGGGTGTTCAACTAAAAATTTCCAATTTTGTGAAATTCCTCCTAAAATCGATTTCCTTCTTTCCTTCCTCAAAGAAAAAAATTCCAAGATCGCCAAAAAGAGATTTAATTTTTACTAAAGTCTATATCCACATGTGCAATATCTTCATCGAGAAGTAATTTGGAGATGAGTTATGTACACAAATGTGCTTTTAATACTTGTCCCCAGGAGGAGGAGAGGAATTCGCAAAATCTCGTCATAGTGAGAATCAGAGCCCTAAAACCAAGCTTCACACGAAAATTCGTAACCCAATCTCCCTCAGAATCGCCACGGCTGTGTTGAGTTAGTAAGTCAGTCAGTCAATAGCTATCATCATCATCGTCATCACCATTATAAATATCATTACCATCATCATCAATTTCAACCTTTATCAGTCCAGTACAGGATGAACGGCTCTCGTAGGTGATTCCAATCTGCCCTGTTTTCTTCAATTCTTCTGCATTCTGCTCTTCTAATCTTCACAAATTCATCTTTCCAACGACATTGTGGTCTATTCGTCAGTCTTTCTTTATCTCTCGATATCCAAAATAGGAATCAATAACATTAATTTGCTCCCTAATAAATTTGTTTAGTTTTCTGTCTTTTCGGGGGAATCCTAGCATACAACTCTCTATGCTTTTCTGAAATGAAGTTTTTGTATAGTTTTACGCGTTAATATCCAAGTTTTTGAAGCATAAATTATACAGTAAAATACACTGATCAAAAACTTTTCTTTTCAAATAAATTGGGGGGTTGCTTTTGAATATAGCCCTATTTTTTCCACGTGCTGTCCATGCAAGTTTAAGTAGGTTGTTAATTTCTTCCATGATGTTCCCGTTCATGGTAATGAATTGTCCGAGTAGATACAATAGCTGAGGTATTGCTCTCCCGTAAAAAAATTTAATTGTAGCATAACAGCACCATACATGGTATATATCTAAATAAAGCAAATATTTTGTAAACATTTTAGATTTAGTGGTTTTAAAGGATTTATACATTTTGCGAAGTGTAAATTAAAAACAAACTAAGTGTGTTTAAAAAAGTCTAATTAATTGTGTATGCATAAGACAAGTTTTGGAAGCACTGGAACACAAGAATTAATACGTAGAATTTTGTAATAATCTATATCTATTTATGTCCTATCTTCATAAAACGGTTTTGGTTAGATTCACACATACGTATTGTAATATTTGGAACTGGTACATATTTTTTTAATAATTTATTTGGTAGATGCATTTCAGCTTTCATGATATGAAATCGGACCAATTATTCTGATTAAATGTTAATCTGAAAGATGAAGCTGCTGTTCCAAACATTTTAAAACGTGCTTCATAGCTAAATCTCAGCTTCTATTATACGTAATTGCACAAAATTTCTGTGCAAAATGTATATTTATAATTTCTTTTTGTTGTTGAAAAAAAAGGTACTGTTATATTATGGAAAATTTTCCGTATTTGAACAGTACCTAAAATTCTGTTGAATAGATATTGGAAATAAAAGCAAACAAAATAAATCAAGATAATTTATGTGGGGATACAAATATCTTGCATATGGTAACGTATGTTAATAGATGTGTTTCTAGATACATTTATAACGATTTTCTTTTATTATAAGAGGATGTGTCAAGAAAACAAAACCAAAACATAATTATATATACTGAATATCCCATAAGTATTCGGAGAAACTTCACAAGGAGGCAATGCACATAAAAAAGATTGAGAATTACAAAGCAATCCATGACCCGAAACGTCATCATAAGACAGTAGGTGGTGCTGTTCACGAAAGTACTAGAGGAGAAATACCTGCTTTATAGCAATCATTCGACATAGTCGCCTTGATAACAACATGCAATATTTTACAGACAGGATGCTGCACCATAAAAAAATGCGTTGATTTTTACAGTAGAGACATCTGTAAAGAGAATTTTTTTTTTTTTTCAGATGTTTCTGCTGTACATTATCCTACTTAACAGCAGAATATCTTGGTACCCAATTTTGCCAGCATAGTCTGGTGTAAAAATTGCCGTAATTTTTTACAGTGTGACATACATTCATTTAGTATTCAGACTGTTTGATGGCTATATATGAATGGTTTCTACAGAGAGATGTATGGGACCGCCAGGTGTTTTTGAATATACATTACAATTTGTGTGACTATGGGTACTTAAGAGGGCATAGGCATAGTGATTTCTGGCCATGTATGATTCGTACGTCCATCATGGAAGAGACTGGATTGGATGCAATAGAGAGGGAATCCATGTGCCAGTGTACGTTCCAACATTGTTGCCGTAAGAAGGTATCGGAATAGTGTATATCGTTCTTCGCAAAGCAAAGCACACCAAGTTTTACGTCTATGACCCCATCAAAGAGTACAGATTTCGCTCCCCACAGAGCACACTACACCTGTGTGTTTTGCACGTTAGTATCGTAACCAATGTGCACAACATACTAATTTTCCATCTTATTTTTTTGTTTACGGAGGAGAATTGCTTCACGCATAATGGCATGCTCAATGCGTATTCAAGAGCTCACAAAAATTCCCATTTAGTGAAGCCACATGATGCCTAACATTTCTTCTCATTTAATGTTTGGGTTGATTTGGTCAGCAACATCTTAGTCAGGCCGTACTTCCTGAATTTGCTTTTGACATAAGTGAAGTATCTCTTCTTTTTGCAACAGGTACTACCAGGCTTAGTTCCTCCTAAAATGTGAGACGCAACATATGGTTTCAACATGATGAGGCGCGTCTTCATTATGGAAGATGTATGTTTTCGGACACATTTGAGTATGTCGATTGATCAATGATGGATTGGGCGTGGTGGATTAGTTACATGATCTTCACGCTTTCCTGATTTAAACAGCACAGATTTCTTTTTTTTTGGAAAGCACTTAAAGCTCTGTGTATGGAACACCTGTTGAGTCAGAAATGGATCTGGAGTCGTGTGCGTTGCAGCGATTAAAGAAAATCCAAGTGAGTTGGACTGGGTCCAACGATCCATGGCCCATCGGTGCATGTATCTTTTGAAATGATAAAAACTTTGAAAATTTTTTGTTACATTTTCATGTTTCATATGTTACAACACATGTTATGTTAATGAAAAATAATTATTTACTGCTCATAAATTATGCCCTTTTATTTTTTGTACTTTTGATATCACTTTACCATGAAGTTTCAGAACGTGGGTTGCTATGCAGTTCTTTATCCTTTTTACATGCTCTAAACTCCCTTAAAGTTTCTCCCAATATTAATAGGACCCCCGTATATAAGTTAGGTGAGAGGAAAAGTTACCCCATTCCTATATATGTAAGGGAATGTCTCCTGTTGTGGGCACAGTTTTGATTTTAGCTTATAATTTTTGATAGAATAAATATTATGCAAACATATGAACACCAATGGAAAGCTAGAGAGAGCCCTTAGTTAACGTTCGATGAAGTAACTATCGATTCCGTCAACCAGATAAATTTTATCATCAATTTTGTGAAGTGGTCATTTAAGGCGGAGAAAAAAAAATGTGTACCCGGTTGTGGGCAAACTTGCAAAATACGCTAAAAATGGAAATATAATAATAAAAACCACCAAAAATACTGAAATTAATAAAATTAATTCATTTTATAAGGATTCAGTGGTCAAAATAACAACATTTTCCAATTTTATTCGTCGTCTTCTTCGTCTTCCAAATCAGGAGTGCAATGCTTACAAGTAAAATAATTTGCATGTATATTGGCACACTTCAAATGCACCACACGATCACACTCGTTGCATTTGATTGAGTTGGCTCTTATCAGACATGGTAGCAGGTGCTCCAAACAGATGTTGCAGAAGTTGACATCTTTTTGCTGCGAGGAAGTTCATATTCTCGGACAGTCGGTTTTATGTATTTCTTGTCTACTAAAGCAATTCTAAATGGCTTTGACCAGCGCATTAAAATTCATTTCTTTTGGATCGGTTGACTTTTCGGGTTTGATATGGCTAAAAATGCCTCAAAATACATAAAAACGCTAACGAAATATGTTATGTACGAAATATGTATAAACGACCATATTTGACAATTTGCAAGTCAAACACACGCTTTAAATGAAAAAAAAAAAAAAAAAAAGTGTGCCCACAACTGGTTACATGAGTATGCGCACAACCGGGAATGGCACCCATTTTTATAATGACAGAAAAAAAAATTTCCGGTCTTCATTTTGGCTGATTTCGATATTGCATCAGAAAATATAATGAACATACTGCATGAATATGCATTACACTTGCATTTTTGAATTAATTCATTTCGATTTATCGCATTCTGAAAATATTCACAATTACTTTTCTGTTGCTTTTTTTTCTTCAGATTTATTTTTTCGATGCTTGAACATACTAAACAGGTGCTTTTATTCGCTTCTGTATTACCAGAAAAACTTCATATTGTCACAATACAAGTTTGAGAGTACTCAAATACACCATATTTGCTATCTGTTAAAAGATAGATACAACTATAGTATTTCCCCTCAGCTGAATTTGGCGATTTTTCTTTGGCGCCGATTTGAACGATAACGATGTCGTTCTGGATTGTTTGCGATATAATATGGCAGCCTACATGCTATTTATTTTGGATTTATGATTTTATGATTTATGATTTATAATTTAGCTTACGATTTTATCATTTATGCTATATGATTTATGATTTTCAGATTTATGATTTAGCCATAATCGCCAACGAAAAATCGCCAAATCTAGCTGAGGGGAAATACTATAGTTGTTCCAAAAGATATAGTGAGGCGCCCATAACCAAAGAATGCCCATAACAGGAGACATTCCCTTATATATGGAAAAAAAAAAAATCATAGTATTTCTTAAATTGTTACTTTTTTATGTTCATGTGATAGTTTCAACATATTCAGTACTGTTAAAACAATATATTTTTTCAATATATAAATCATACGTTAAAGAAAATGATAAAATAAACTTATGAAATATTTTACACTTACCCTTTTCCTACTAATTTTTAGTAGTATATATCTATAGGCTACTGAAAACGAATGGACAAAAAATGAAAGTTTTTATTTTTAATATATAAATACATGTTTAACTAAGTTCTTTCAGGAAAAGAAAAGATTAGACAATCACGAATAATAATAGAAGAATATTTCCAAATAATAATAAATTGAATAAATTGAACAACGTTTGTTTTTCTATTTGTTTATTTGTTTTTGGGATTTAAAAGAGAAATAAATGACACCGAGAAAATTACATGAAAGAATTTTAATAAAAATATTTGTGTTCTGCAGTCAAAGCTAAAGAAAAAAAAAAAAAAAATACGTGTGGCACTCGAGGACTGCCGCGGTAAAGCTATTGCATAGCATTTTTTATCAACTTATCCAATTATAATTATTTATTTATTTTATTTATGCAGTATTTTTTTTTTCTTTGATATTAATTCAAGTTTTTTCTTTGATATTAATTCAAGTTATACTTTTTGAGCGTGGTGACCGATAAGAAAACAAATTTTTTTCTTTTATTGAATAAATGAGAATATATCCGCAATGAGAATATATCAAAAATATCCGCAATCGATTTGTAGGTATCGAAAACCTTGATGTACCAAATTTCAATGATCTAACTCTATTTTTTGAAAAAAGGTATTTTAATAGGTTTTTAAAGGCCTGCAAGTCGAATGGGGATATTCAAGTTTTTTCTTTGGTATAATTTCAAGTTACACATTTGAGCGTGGTGACCGATAAGAAAACAAATTTTAATAGAGAAAAGGTATTTAATAGGTTTTAAAGGCCTGCAAGTCGAATGGGGATATTCAAGTTTTTTCTTTGATATTAATTCAAGTTACACTTTTTGAGCGTGGTGACCGATAAGAAAACAAATTTTAATAGAGAAAAGGTATTTAATAGGTTTTAAAGGCCTGCAAGTCGAATGGGGATATTCAAGTTTTTTCTTTGATATTAATTCAAGTTACACTTTTTGAGCGTGGTGACCGATAAGAAAACAAATTTTAATAGAGAAAAGGTATTTAATAGGTTTTAAAGGCCTGCAAGTCGAATGGGGACATTCAAGTTTTTTCTTTGATATTAATGAATAAGATAACAATAATGATAAGAAAACAATAAAGATAAGAAAACAAATTTTAATAGGGAAAAGGTATTTTAATAGGTTTTAAAGGCCTGCAAGTCGAATGGGGATATTCAAGTTTTTTCTTTGATTTTAATTAAAGTTACACTTTTTGAGCGTGGTGACCGATAAGAAAACAAATTTTAATAGAGAAAAGGTATTTAATAGGTTTTAAAGGCCTGCAAGTCGAATGGGGATATTCAAGTTTTTTCTTTGATATTAATTCAAGTTACACTTTTTGAGCGTGGTGACCGATAAGAAAACAAATTTTAATAGAGAAAAGGTATTTAATAGGTTTTAAAGGCCTGCAAGTCGAATGGGGATATTCAAGTTTTTTCTTTGATATTAATTCAAGTTACACTTTTTGAGCGTGGTGACCGATAAGAAAACAAATTTTAATAGAGAAAAGGTATTTAATAGGTTTTAAAGGCCTGCAAGTCGAATGGGGACATTCAAGTTTTTTCTTTGATATTAATGAATAAGATAACAATAATGATAAGAAAACAATAAAGATAAGAAAACAAATTTTAATAGGGAAAAGGTATTTTAATAGGTTTTAAAGGCCTGCAAGTCGAATGGGGATATTCAAGTTTTTTCTTTGATTTTAATTAAAGTTACACTTTTTGAGCGTGGTGACCGATAAGAAAACAAATTTTAATAGAGAAAAGGTATTTAATAGGTTTTAAAGGCCTGCAAGTCGAATGGGGATATTCAAGTTTTTTCTTTGATATTAATTCAAGTTACACTTTTTGAGCGTGGTGACCGATAACAAAACAAATTTTAATAGAGAAAAGATATTTTAATAGGTTTTAAAGGCCTGCAAGTCGAATGGGGATATTCAAGTTTTTTCTTTGATATTAATTCAAGTTACACTTTTTGAGCGCGGTGACCGATATAAAACAAATTTTAATAGAGAAAAGGTATTTAATAGGTTTTAAAGGCCTGCAAGTCGAATGGGGCCATTCAAGTTTTTTCTTTGATATTAATGAATAAGATAACAATAATGATAAGAAAACAAATTTTAATAGAGAAAAGGTATTTTAATAGGTTTTAAAGGCCTGCAAGTCGAATGGGGATATTCAATTTTTTTCTTTGATATTAATTCAAGTTACACTTTTTGAGCGTGGTGACCGATAAGAAAACAAATTTTAATAGAGAAAAGGTATTTAATAGGTTTTAAAGGCCTGCAAGTCGAATGGGGATATTCAAGTTTTTTCTTTGATATTAATGAATAAGATAACAATAATGATAAGATAACAATAAAGATAAGAAAACAAATTTTAATAGAGAAAAGGTATTTTAATAGGTTTTAAAGGCCTGCAAGTCGAATGGGGATATTCAAGTTTTTTCTTTGATATTAATTAAAGTTACACTTTTTGAGCGTGGTGACCGATAAGAAAACAAATTTTAATAGAGAAAAGGTATTTAATAGGTTTTAAAGGCCTGCAAGTCGAATGGGGATATTAAAGTTTTTTCTTTGATATTAATTCAAGTTACACTTTTTGAGCGTGGTGACAGATAAGAAAACAAATTTTAATAGACAAAACGTATTTAATAGGTTTTAAAGGCCTGCAAGTCGAATGGGGATATTCAAGTTTTTTCTTTGATATTAATTAAAGTTACACTTTTTGAGCGTGGTGACCGATAAGAAAACAAATTTTAATAGAGAAAAGGTATTTAATAGGTTTTAAAGGCCTGCAAGTCGAATGTAGATATTCAAGTTTTTTCTTTGATATTAATTCAAGTTACACTTTTTGAGCGTGGTGACCGATATAAAACAAATTTTAATAGAGAAAAGGTATTTAATAGGTTTTAAAGGCCTGCAAGTCGAATGGGGATACTCAAGGTTTTTCTTTGATATTAATGAATAAGATAACAATAATGATAAGATAACAATAATGATAAGAAAACAAATTTTAATAGAGAAAAGGTATTTAATAGGTTTTAAAGGCCTGCAAGTCGAATGGAGATATTCAAGTTTTATCTGATCTACTTTATACACAAATTTTACGCGTACAGCTATTCACTGTTGTACATAGATAACAGATACCTATACACCTATATACTTTCTCACAAACAGCTGCTTATGTATTCGTCCGATTTCGGAGCAGCTCGTCTCGATCTGTGCGAGCTTCGTACAGCCGAAGTTTACCGAACTGTGTTAGGTTTTTTTTTCGTTACGGAATTTTTCAATTCGGTCGCCGCGCTCAAAGCCCGCGATAAAAGCTATACAATAGCTTAAAAAAGAATTAACATATCGGAAAAGTAATTTTTAAAAATCCCGCTCTCCACCCACCTCGACAAGAAAAAGAAAAACGATATTGGTAATAACATTAATCAAAAAGAACGTGCAGTAACTTTATAAATAATAATATGACGCGTAAAAGAAATGCCATCTATAAAAATGAAAACTATTATAAAGGGTAAAAAAATGTGATAAGAATATTTTTCTCTGAATTGAGAAAAAAAAAATCTCATAGATATCTTTACAAAATTTCTTTTAGAATTTTCCGTAGCATTCATTAATAACATACATATATTTTAAATATTTTTACTTTAATAATTAATACCTCTTGTACGTATAATAACTCCACGTATAATAATACGCGGATACGTGTGCGTATAATAACTCCAAGAGCTTAATGCATAAATGTATAAAGGGGAAGTAATGTAATTACGTATTTTGTGCCTTTTAATAATAATAATAGTTATTATTATTTAAATTGTATAAAACAATTTTAATTCAGAGATCATTTTACTGGGTAGTTAAAATATATTAAAAATTTTAACAACCAAAACCCGAAGTAAACATATTTACAATTTATCAGTATTTGATCTTCTGAATTGCAGATAATATTACCATTTTATATTACTAGCATTATCTGGATATTCTATAGGTATAGAAGAGTTTCATGTATCAGTCTAACGCATTAAGAACACCCTAACTTTCTCTGAATACTGTGAATATTTAATAAAATCAGTTTTACTCAACAGAATCTGAGAAAAATCTGTAATATTTTTCACACAAAATAGGATTTAAGAAATAACCTATAGTGATAAATCAAACTGAAACAAATTATTTCCATATATAGTACAGCGCAGACCCGGCTTTTTTTTAATGTTAATTTCAGTCACAATTGCGACTGTATAACTTCAATATTGCCTTTTTTAGACACACTTTCAATTTTCTGTAATTGCCGAAACTTTGGTGGAGGGCTCCCTGTTGAGACTCAAAAAGATTTTGGGTTCCGGATATGTGTCTGTCTGTCGAGCGATAGCGGCCGCAAAACATCACGCTATTGACTTGCAATTTGGTACACATATTCACGAACCCTACGGAAGTAGCTGTATTGTTTTGAGTGTGTATTCCATTTGTATTTCGTGTTTGGGGACGCATCAAAATTTTTCTTGTCATAACGGCCTTTGTATGCATCGCGATAGCGGCCGTAAAAAATCACGCTATCGACTTGCACATTGGTACACATGTTTACAAGCTTTACGGAATTAGCTGAATAGTTTTGGGCGTGTATTCCATTTGTAGTTCGTGTACAGGGACACGCCAAAATTGTTCTTATCATTACGGTCTAAGGGAAGAATTTGCATGTACCGCGATAGCGACCGTAAAAATCACGCTATTGATTTGCAATTTGGTACACATAATCATGAGCCCCACAGAATTAGCTGTATAGTTTTGGGTGTTTATTCCATTTGTAGTTCGTGTACAGGGACACAACAAAAGTTTTCTTATCACAAGGATGTTTGTGTTCAGGATTTACCCCTGATTTCAGGGTTTTTACTTTAAAACATCTGTATTTTCATATTTCCTATAAAGTTATTTTTTGTTTTCATTGGTTGTTCATTTGTTATCCAGGTGATATGTGAATGAAATGTAAAAGGATTGAAGGCTTCTGGCCTAAACAGTTGGAGTATTATTTGATATTTTGGGTTTTTCTAATTTGAGGCTCTAATTTTAAGGATTTTTCCCTTTGAGTCGCAGTCACCCCTGTTATCATTACGGTCTATGGGCAGAATTTGTATGTACTGCAATAGCGTCTGCGAAAATCCTCCAATGGACTTGCAAATTGGCACACACGTTAGAACTCTGTATAGAAATAGCTGTATAATATTTTATGCCTATGTTTTTTATGGATTGTGTACAGGGACATGCTAAAATTCTCATCATTATCGCATAGGGGGGTGAATTTCGTTTAAACGCATTTTAACATCATTACTTTGCAATCAACAAAATGAAATTAGCGTACATTACTGAGATGTTTAAACTTATATTTTCTGCAGAAAATATGTGATTTTAGGATTCCTAATTAATGTACAGCATCTTACAAAAGTCTTCTGACAATGTCACGTGATCTTCCAAATTATGTCAAATTTCGAACAATTATTTCTGAAAAACGTTGAATAAGCTAAATAATTTTTACTGGTGTATACAATGTTTGTGGTTCGTTTGCAGAGACACACAAAAGAATTTCATGACATTAGAGCCTATGGATAATTTTTTATTTAAGCGCACTTTAATGCGTTTATGCTGCTTTGAACATAATGGAATTAATATACATTAGAAAGATGCTTAAAAGCATGTTTTCTCTAAAAAAGGGCATGTATAGACTAAATAATTTATTTACGGGACCACACAAAAGAATTCCGATGACGCACTGTAATAATTATCCAAGTGATGCCAAATTAACTTGAAATATTAATGAGTTATAATTAATTAAATATGTGTATTCCTTTTTAGTGTATATAATTACTGTGGCTCCTTTTCCGGGACACATAAAAGAATTTCGTACAATTACGGTGTATAGACGGTATTCTTAAATGTGTATTTTAACATGATTACACCCCATTAAATATAAGGAAATTTTAATCGAATTTTAAAAGCCTGTTTTTCTGATGATGGGCATAGAATTGGTAATTAATTTACAGGGTTACACATTCCGATGAGTTATGTAATCATTTTGCATGAAATTTGGTACACGCATTTATGAATTTCAGGGAATTAATACAAGACTATCAGTTATTAGGAGTACATATACACACACACACACACACATATATATATATATATATATATATACAGACAGTCATAAAAAGAGATATATGACGGGGGGGTGGAGGGGTAGCAGCCCCCTCTCAGAAACGTTTCTGTTTATGTAGGAAGTGAATCGAACTAATACTTATATATTACATAATATGGAATAAATAAAAATGATCTGTTGAATAATGCATGATGCAAATAGGACGTTGAGGCTCCTGATCTGCAGATCCACTAGTTACACCCCATCATGATGGAGAGTGGAAAGTGTTTCATAATCTATGTTTGATGACGGACTTTCTTTTTATTTATAAGATTGATTTGTCTAATAAAATCCTAATTAAGACGAGAGGAATATTTATTTTAAATGAAATATACCAAATGATTTTATTTGTTTATTTATTTATTTTTTTAATCTTTTGACATCAAGAGAAAATATACAATTTATAGCTGTTTATAAAATAAGTAAATAAATAATCTTTTACAAATCATTCTATATATTTTATTTTAATATGTATTATTCTGAATCGGAGGAAAATGACATCCAATGTGTGAAGGGCCGCGGTAGCCCAGTCGGTAGAGCGCCGGCCTCGTAATTGGAAGATTGCGGGTCCGGTACTCGAGCCGGCCAAAGACCGTCGTGTACACTAATGGTGGCTGGTGCACGTAAAATCTGTCGTGGCCCCAATGTCCTCCATGTTCCCATCAAAAATTATACCTCTGGGGGTCACCGAAGCGGGAGAGCCATCCCTTCCGTGGAGGATCAAAATTGTGATGGCATGTCTCCGGACCACGTCTAGGGGTGTGTCTCAGACCGTCGCCAATTGTCCATCTACGCAGCACTTGTGCGATGTAAAACCCAACCATCCATCCATCCATCCAATGTGTGAAAAATCCATAATTTTGATACAATTGTAAAAAAGGTTGGAAAGAAATTTTTTTTTAAGTTATCTCTCTCTCTATATATATAATAACAGAAATGTGCATGTATGTGCGTGTTCTTCGCTTTTTATGCAAATGGCTGATCGCAAAGCTACAGAATTTAGTTTGGAGTTTCGTTTTAACCTCTTTTCATGCGCCTCGATGCCCGATTTCCTAATTTTTTTAAAGATTTTTTAAAATTAATTAAAATATATAAATTTCTGTAAATATAAGCTTTGGGAATAGAAATGTGAAATGTTCTTCCACAGCCATTTAGCTTATTTGGTTAAAGCATAATGCTAATGACCCGGAGGTCATGGGTTCGATTCTTCAAGTTCCAATGTATTTCTAACAGATAATAAATAAAAAAGGTGTCAATTGTTTTGACCTCTTTTGATGCACATCGAATCCAGATTTTCAAATTTTTGATATATATGCTCTTAGTTAATACAGCACTTTATTCTTTGTTTGAATGGCGACGTAACTGTCTGTTGAAATTATAAATATAAATTTGAATTCAAGATTTTCCGTAATAGTTTTCACACGATTTTTATCAAGAATGCTTTTTGAACCAATCAAAATAAAAAATATTGCCTCATTATAAACATGAAAAAAAAAACCCCATTAATATTATTTAAAAATCAAGCATTTAAAGATGTTTAATACATGGATGAAATTTTAAAATAAATTGACATCAGGATACTAAAAAAAGGTCGTCTTTATTATTTTATTTTTCTTTGTGCTTTTTCATTGTTTATGCCGCAAGACACAGTTTATTTAAATTAATGGAAGAAAAAAAGTAAATCTTTAACTATTGGTAAAAGAATGAATACTAATGTCTTTGATTTAAAATAAAAACAATGTTGTAAATATCTAAAAAACATCTTCTAAAAATAAAAATGTTGAAAGACTTAAGAGAAAATTCCAATGACCTACTTTACACAAGATTTTTTAATATTTTATTTTAAATGGAAACAGTTAATTTGCATCCGAAACGCTAGTAATTTAGAAATGCAGATTTAAAGTATCGTAATTCTTTTGTTAAAACTGTTTTGTTTATGTAATATGAATTATTGTAATCAGTACATCTTACTTTTGAAAACATTCGTTTTAAAAATGAATATTTCAAAAATTTACTATTTTGTAAATAATTTATCATAGAAATTATAAATTATGTATTCAGTAACAAATCTCAAACAGTTGTAATATTTTACAATAAAGAATCTTTAATTATTAAAGAATCTTTAATTATTAATATATATTGAGATAAATAATTCATTATTTTACTTTTTTCTATATAAATAAAAAAAATATTTTTGGATTCTTTAAAATTTTTGACTCCCGGTTTTCAATGGACTTACTCGCTTTAAAATATGCTGATAACGATTTTTTAGAAAATATCTGTGTGTCTGTGTGTTACCAAAACTTGTAGATGCATGATATCACGAACCAAGGAATTAAAAAAAAAAAAAAAAAAAAAAAAAAAAAATATTTGGATGAATCTTAAATTTAATTGGTACTGATTGTATTTCGGATTAAATCGCTCAAAAGATGTTGCTGATACGCTGTAATTTCCCCATTAAATGCACCATATTTGGTATCTGAGATAGGTGTTATAAAATTTATACTACTAATGCAAATTTTGTATATATCGAGTGATAAGGACGCCGCTTATAATGAAATGCTTTTTTTACACGAAGGCTAAATCTCAGCTTTTATGACATATAAATGCATTAAATTTTATATGTGAGACGGATATTAGGAAAAATTACGATGACTGAATTGGGGTGTATAACGACCTATAGGCGGCGCTGTTGTTACTCCTTTTCTGTGATATATCAGATGGCTATTTATTAGCGTCTATTAGTTAAAACTGTATCAAACTGCTTATGTAAGTTACTTATTGAGCGAAGCTATGTTGATTAAATATTTTAATATGATAACAGGTTGTTAGCTTAGTTATATAGAATGATATAAAAAAAAAATTTCTGATTCCGCATCATATTAGTTTGTTATTATTATTAGGTACTTTTATTATTACTTTTATTTTATAATTACTTTTACTAATGTGACTTAAGAATGTTTCCTACTTTCCTTATGACAAAAAAAAAAAAAAAAAAAAAAAAAACAGCATGTATATTGTTAAGCGCAATACTCTCTATATATACACTACCTTTTCATAAATGACCGGATACTTTCGATTTCATTGACGAATTATCTTGAAACATAAGGAGTGTGTTACACCTCTTATATTTCAGTGAAAGTTTTGCCTCGAAAACCCAAGGGAGAACAGTAAAAAATTAAATAAAAATGAAAATATTTAGGATCATCTATGAAAAAGAATGCTTGAAATGCAATATGCCTGTAATATATGATTCTTATCTGGCTGTAATATATGATTCTTATGTAATATATGATTCTCGATAGAATGACTCCAGCTTGAAGAATGCGGTGAGTGTCCTTTCCACTGAGTCTTAACGAACCAACCCCAGATATCCTATTAAAACTCATTTCTTTCTCAGATTAATGTTTTGATAAATTTAATTTAAACAATTATATTTTGATCAAAAGATTGAGCGAGGAAAGCTCTGGATTTTAAATGCCCGTAATTGGCAGAAGAAAATAAAACCTTTTTAAGGCCCTTTAATTGATCTAACGAATCTCTGGCCCAGTAAAATTACACCCAAACCTATGACTCGCTTCGCAGTGAATTTGATTGTGACTCCATGTATGAAAACGCTCGCATAGATGATAATCCTAATCCTACCATTGAAAACCAACCTATAAAAAAAAAATCAACCCATTTTTCATCGAAATTAACAGGAATGGGAAAGATTTTGCCAAAGAAATTATCAAAATTTGGAGAGTTAAACCCTTAAATAAACTCTAGGCCGATACTTGTTATTGAAGGTTTTGCCGAATACGGCTTAAAGGTGACAAGAGCCGCCATATTAAAGATTGGACAAACTGCCAAACCATTGCCAATTTGTATGCAATGCCTTCTAAAAACTTCAAAGAAATTTACAAAATTAAGGAAATTTCTTTCATCCACGTTCAAATTGAAAGGTTCAAATCCGGGCCAATTAAACAATGTTACCGGTATCAGCAGTTTGGCCACGCGTCCAACGTATGTCGTCTTACCCCCAGATGCGTCAAATGTGCTGGTGCGCATCTATCTAATAATTGTACTTCAATCTAAAAACCCCTCCTAAACGGGTCAATTGTGGCCTCGATCATCCCGCCAACTACCGTGTGAGCTCAAAAAATACTTTCACCCCCTCTTCCCCCCCAAAAAAAGAAAAACTAGTATGTTGTATCCACCACAAGACTTTCTTCCATATTTTTCTATGCAAATTCACTCAGTAACAATATTTAAAAAAAAAAAAAAATAGTTTTTTTTAAATTAAAAGTAAAAAAATCAATAACTTTGTTTTAAATTATCGCATATTTATAGTTCAACCATTCGTTTTAAAGGTATTGACGAGATCTTTCGAAAGATACCCATCTTGAAAATTTACTCCCCTCGAGGGGGGACTTCCCCCCAGGGGGGTGGGTGGCGAGGCTCCTACACATACAAAAAAATTTTCCCAGTTGACTATCTCTATTATAAATAATTCTTGTAAATTTCATAATGATTACTAAAAAATATTTCTCTTTATGCACATTTATACAAAATTTTGTCCTATATCCACCATAGCGGGAAGGCAACGCAACCTGAAAGGCAATTTTCACCAAAAGTTGATAGGCCCTAATTTATGTCAGGGTGCAACTACATACCAATTTGTATGGAATTCTGTGCAGTAGTTCCTGAGATACAT
Organism: Salticus scenicus; assembly: GCA_963930645.1. NCBI lineage: Eukaryota > Metazoa > Arthropoda > Arachnida > Araneae > Salticidae > Salticus > Salticus scenicus. Next base: position 102,738,430 of record OZ005654.1, on the reverse strand, counting down.
TTGCCACAAAATTTTGTCATACACAGACAGACAGACAGACAGACATTTTCTAAAAATGGTCAAATCGTGTTCTACAGTTCTCAAAACGTGTAAATCCATCAAAAACCCGAGGTCGAAAATTTTTACGAATCCAATACATTCTTTTATTGAATATATAAGAAAGTAAAAATGCATTCCACCCTTTAATAAAGCCAAAAACAACTCGACCATCTCAAACCTGAGAAACACCTCTCTGAAAGTTATCAACTTGCCGAACTTTTAAAAGAATTTTATTACACTAAACATAATAATGAAGCTTGCAGCGATGCCACTAGCAATGCTGAGAACATATGCGATTCTCCAAACAGGGTTGCGGCAGGCGACTTTTTAAAAAATTATTTTCGTTCCACTATTTTCAAAACATAAAATTTATAATAAATTTATGCAGTCAAACTTCTAATTTAACTGCCTAAATATATATAAATATATGTAATATAATATACTATAAAATTTATTTTTTAGAAATAATGGTACGAAAACAATAAAAAAGCCGCCTGTGGGAGCCCTTCCAAGCGACTTAAAAAAATTAACAGGATTTCCCTAATCTTACCCCAAAAATTGATAAACCTACTGACAATAGCAATTTAGCCCAGAATTCTTTGAAATCTCAAAATCATATCCTTTTTCAAAAATATTGCTATTAAAATCAAACACTTCCATAACCCTGTACACAAAATGGTAGTTATAATTAAGGAATTGGATCAATTTGAAAATGAATTCCTCTTCATCATTTATAAAACGTAATCTCAGAGCTTGTCTCTTTTAACTTTTCTTGACATTAATAATAATAATTAAAAAAAAATATATATATGCATATATATATTTTTTCTCCTACAGTCGGCAGCAAAAGTATCCACGAGCACTAGTCAATAATTCCGATATAAAAAAAAGTACACTTAAAATTGTTTTGTTAAATAAATCCTTGTCGAATCATGCTCTTAGGCTGTTATTCACCAATAACCTCAACTCCCGGTTGCAGATGAAAATTTGAAAAGCGTATAAAGGCAGGGTGAAAATTTTCAGCAAATTTTGTCGCGTTGTTTCTGCCATCTAGCGGTATAGTTATTTTCAGATTTTTTAGGTGAAAATAACCAATCAAAGATTATATGAAATCCTCGACGCTAGATGGCAGAAACAGCGGGTCGAATTTTGCTGGAAAGCTGTACCCTGCCTTTAGACGCTTTACAAGTTTTTGCGTTGAACCGGGAGTTGAAGTTAATGGTGAATACGGCCATCAGACTGACTAAGAACATGACTCGACAAGGATTTATTTAACAAAGCTGTATTAAGTGTACTTTTTTTAGACAGGGATTATTTATAGTGCTCGGATACTTTTGCTGCCGACTGTAGCTCGGGTTAGTGGCACCTATTACTAACCCGACCAAATAATCCAGCCTTAGGTAATTAAGTGTCATTACACCAGTTATTAGAACTATTTAATCTTTAAACCTAAAATGTATGTCCACTGAAAAGTGCCTATTTTGATTGGCAGTTTCCTTTCATTTTAACACCTTGACTTTCGTTCTTTCTTGAAATGTTTTGGATCTGTGAACTATTTAAAATTGTTTTTTATTCATTAAACGCCTTTTTACTCCAAATTTGTTTAAATCATCCTGTCCTTTCCATGAACTTAAATTATTTAAATCTTCCATTAAATTTTAAATATTTAATCAGACTTTTTTCTGCATTTTTTTCTGCAGTAATCTATCTGCAGCTAAACTTTTATTTCTTCTGGCTCAGTAATATTGCATAGACTCAAACTTCTAGGCCGGAAGTAAAGAACTCTGTTCTTATATTTCATTAATGCCTACCTCAGTTCCAGTTCCAAATAGGAGCTGAGCAAAGGAGAAGATTTCTCCCAAGAACGCTTTCTCAAGAAAAATTAAGAAGCAGCAGGATTTTTAAAATTTCTATTTGCAACTGAAATTTGATTTCGTCTATAAATATTAAAATTAAGCCTGCTTTCCATCATGCTCATTTAATTTCTTTTTATGGAAAAAACGTTAATTCTTATTCTTAACGTTAATATTTGATCTTTAATCAAATATACTTGTATCTCTTTTGAAAACTGAAAGCTACTTACCTTGAAAAATCAGAAATATCTGCCTTTCTACTCTGTTTACAGCTAGTTGGTACACCCATTTTACTACACTATGATAGATACCTTTGTTTTGTATACTGTTCAAAAGAGCCTCTTGGAAAACATAGAGTAAGTGACAATACATTTGGCTAAAAACTGTCGTGAATATATCACTGAGTATCCTGGTGCTGTAGATGAATGTTCGAGATGATCGAGTGTTGCTTGCGATAGCAATGAGTACCATAACACTAAATATAGAAGCAGTGTGTCGATATCAAATTAAAGGTAGTATCGTGACACTGAACTCTTGGTGTTCACAAGCGCTCACAATCGTTATCGCTGTCAAAGTTTAATCTAGATTAGTTGCTAAAATCGCACTGGTTATAATTGATTGGGATTTAACCCCGCCGTACGCGATAGCACTGCACATGTAAGCGACTGTGAATGGGTGTAGTCTGTAATACGACTACAAGGTGCTACAATACAAAATGTCTTTTAAGAACATGGACTTAACGGCCCTCTTCACTTACCGTCGCCAGAAGCCCGAGCCAATGTTATTCTATGGAGAAATTTTCTTTACAAATAACTTATTAACTAATATATATTTTTAAATTCTGTTTTCACATTCAGAAAATTCCTAACTGTTAAATTGACGGACCTTTATTAAAAATGCATTTTTTAAATGTTTAATATTTTATTTTGAAATTGCAAAATGAGAAAAATTCACATATTCAAAATTTGTATTTTTCGGCTTCAAAATAAAGTATAAAAAATTAAAAAAATAATTAAAAAAAAAAAAAAAAAGTCCGTCAATTTAACATCTGGGAATTTTTAGAATGTGAAAACAGAATTTAAAAATATGTATTAGTTAATAAGTTATTTGTAAAGAAAATTTCCCCATAGAATAGCATTAGCTTCGGCTTCCGGCGGCGATGAGTGAAGAGGGCCCTTAAGAAGCTTGTAGTAAAGATCTTTCTTCTGTCCGGATAACAGAAAGTGATGCAGTGGACACTGTGATGGCGTGCAGAATGATGAAGCGGTTTTCTCAGTTGTAGGTTTGTTGATAACACCTTTAACCAAGCTATCATGTTTACCTGAAAAAACACGCTTACCACTCACCATGTGGCGACTAAAAATATATTAATAACCAACCACATTTGTTTTTCGATTATCTTCGAAATTTGTTTTTTTTCAGCAATACATAAAGTATGAACAAAAGAACGAAAAAAAAAAAAAAAAAAAAAAATCACTTCCATCCATATTGCGCGCCAGGATATGAAGAGTGTTGGTACCTGCGAAAAAAGAAAAATATTAATTGTTTTTAGGCTCTTCAAAAGAAAAACAAAAAAAAGAAGACGGGATGCGCTGAATGATCATTTCATATCTGCAATAAATTCCTGACAGACCAACTCTGGTTAAATCAAGCCAAAAAAAAAAAAAAAGTATTTTAAAAAATGGAAAGGCATGAAAAGATTTCAGAAAGTGTAAAACAGAAAAAGAAAATAGTTCGAAATGATAAATTTAATTGATTATTAATATATGCCTGTCTGTTTTACTGAATAATCTTTAAATTAATATCTTTAATCTGCAAAACACTTAGAATGAGCTCCGCCGATCGATGATCTGTTTCATACATATGCAAAGTTTACTATATTTTGTAGCTTTAATTTAGTTTCAACCATGTTTCATTAAAATCAATATTGTCAAATTTTATATGTATTTATATTTTTGCATTATTATCTATATAAACATCATTATATAATTAAGGAAAAATTGGTGAAAACGTGGTTGCTAAGCTAAGAGAGTCTAATGGTCACTGGCTATAATCATGTTGAAAAAAAGTGTCGACTAAGTTATAAACCATTGGCAAATAATTGAAAATTCCAATTTTCATGTCTACCGTCGTGCATGGACAGTCGGCAGCAAAAGTGTCCGAGCACAAGAAATAATCCCTGTCTAAAAAAAGTACACTTAATACAGCGTTGTTAAATAAATCCTTGTCGAGTCATGTTCTTAGTCAGTCTAAGAGCATGATTCGACAAGGATTTATTTAACAAAACAATTTTAAGTGTACTTTTTTGATATCGGAATTATTGGCCAGTGCACGGACACATTTGCTGCCAACTGTATCATTTTTCTCAGCCACTTATTGGTTTTGAAACTTCCTCACAACAATGTCAAATCGAACAATATTGCGAATGATTCACTGAACGATCCGCTTTAAATCATATAAACGATTTTCAACTTTCTAATTCTGACAGCTGATCATACTGTCTTTGATGGCAGAGTAACGATTTCCATAATGAATAGGCTTCCGGCTGTAACATATTAAATTCAAGTGAAACTAATCTGCGTATTCTTTTTATACTGCAGGGAAGACAAATTTCATTGCCCTCTTGTGGCATCCGGCAATGTCTAATCAGGCTTCACCTTTAATCATATGCACAACTTCCAGACACGTGCCCAACAGCGGCTGAGAGGTTCTGCCCTCGAAATTCATAGACGAGAGGTGCTGGATTCGAGCCTTAGTTGTATTCATCGACCTAGCTGTTCGGAGGTTTCTTGATTTTGTCAAAATTCGTGTAAAAATGGGTTAGGACTCCATCAAAAGACCCACATGGAGACCACTTCACCTAGGCTTAGCCCCCTCGTGTAGCCAATCAGCCTTAATTTGAAACACCCACACCAATATCTGCCAGACTCGTACAGTCGGCAGCAAAAATATTCGAGCGTTAGCAATAATTCCTATGTAAAAGAGTACACTCAATACTGTTTTGTTAAACAAGTACTTGTCGAATCATGTTCTTAGACTGACTAAGAACATGATTCGACAAGGATTTATTTAACAAAACAGTATTAAGTGTACTGTTTTAATGTAGGATTTATTGCTAGCCTCGAATAATTTTGCTGCCGACTGTAATTTTGGCCAAGTTTTATGATGATCAAACACTTTTGTAACACAAATTGTTATGGCAATGAGTATATTTTAATTTATTAAAGGTTTATAAGAACAAGTTAAATATATATCTTAGTTTAAGAGTGTGGAAAATTGTTTAATTATTCCACATTACGAAAAATCTTTCAAGATATTTCAGATAATGGCTCAGACTTTCCTTTTTATGGAAACTAGTAATTAACAGAGATAATATAAATGTAAATAAATAAATAATAATAAAACAAAACAAAACATAATGCAATTTTAAAAGTCGTTGAAGGATTTACCCGCCCACTTGTTAAAGAATAAAAAATAGAATGTGAAATACATAAATTATTTATTTTATCTGATTTACTTTTCTAAATGCAAAGATGTTTAATGAACGCAATTAAGTTATTTTTATTTTAAAATGTTAAGAAAATATATCTAACTAAGCAAATGTAAGTTTTAAATAGTCAGAAAAAACACTGTAATTGATTTGAAGAGAGAAAAGACAGATAATTGTGCTTTTTCTAAAGTTTTAATTTCTAAAATCTTATTTAATTTATTTATTATTATTATTTTTTCCTATAAGATTGAGCCTGCAAAATGAAATGTAAAAACAAATATTTAAAATGGATTTTTAAAATGTAATTCCAAAAAAATTACTTTGTTACATATTTTTATAAAATGAATATTTGCACTTTCTTTCAAATTTCTTCATATCTATATAAATGAAGAATGATAAATTATCATATCTAAATGGATTGCAGATTTTAATTAAAAATAGGGGGATTTCTAAAAAATAAATATCTGCAAAAGTGATGATTTATTAGTTTTTAAAGATTAAAACATGCGAAAGAAATATTATTATTATTATTATTATTAATTTATTAGATACAAAAGCAAACATTAGGGGATGTTTTTTGAATTATTTTCTTATTTCACACAGCTGAATGATAACGATAAAAGTAAAATTATTGAAGCACTAGCAATAATTCCTGTTTAAAATATGGGTACCATACCTAATACTGTTTTATTAAGTATATCTGTCGAGTCATGATCTTAGTCTAATGCTGCTTTGAAAAAATAAGTTGATGATAGAAATTAACGACTAAAAAAAAAAAAAAAATGTATATGAAAAATGTGAATGTGTGCTTAAATAATTTTGTTGCCGACTGTAGAAAGTAATTTAGTTTAGTTGAGTAGGTTTTAACATCCGAACAGCTACACTGTGGGTAGTTGGAGACGGTCTAGGGTTCATGTCTAAAGAGGACTACATTGTGACCGTTCTGCTGCCTGCACGATACTGAAAGCGTTTACTCCAGTTGTTATTCTAGCTCTATGGTTTTACATCGCACCTGAGATATCTCTAGTGTGACGTTAAATCACTGAGCTAGAATAATAACTGGAGTGAGTTCTTCAAATGTCTTGTTTACAGTGGAACTAAAGGGCTACTGTGTAGTCGGCAACAAAATTATTGAAGCACACATTCATATTTTTCATATACTTTTTTTTTTCTTAACTTGGTCGCTAAGTTTTATTGTCAGCTTATTTTTTTTATAAACAGCGTAAGACTAAGATCATGATTCGACAAATATTTACTTAACAAAACAGTATTAAGTGCCTATTTATTATATAGGAATTATTGCTAGTGTTTCAATCATTTTGCTGCCGACTGTATACGCTACCGAAGTGATGACGTCACTGACCCTCTCTGGGCACACACCAATGACTCTCGGACCAATTAGCTCCCATTGACTCTCGGACAATGACCAATTAGCACGGGAACACACTGGTTGGTGTGTGCCCAGAAAAGGTCAGTGACGTCACACTTGGGTAGCGTATAATGTAGCCCACTTAAGAGCACAGATTATCATACAGATAGGGCAGTGAAGCTAAAACGCGAACCGGAAATATAGTAGCACCACTAGTGTCAACAGAGGGGAACTACATGTATTAAGTCTACATGAATAGCATCTTTGATCGAAAATTGTTTTTCTATTTCGCGAGTAGTTAGTAGCGGGTTAGTATGGGAAGTTTTCTTTTACTTCACTTTCTATTGTTTTTGAATTTACAAAATTATCCTCAAAACATTCACAGCTATTCTTCTAAGAAATAAAAATTATTTTTTATAATGTTTAAAAATATGCTTTGTGAAACATTCATATTCAAGTACAAATTAAAATACTGTAATTCTGAAATAGCAATATGAAATCATTAAATATTTAACGTTGCTTGGTTTAAATAATACAAAATGCCTTAAAATGAAAAAAAAAGTTTTTATTTTATGTATATTTTCAAAGTTTATTTTCTTAATATTTAGCACTTGCTTCTTAAAATAAATTGTTTTTGACAATCAAGTTTGTAAACAATAATAAAGTTGCCAACGAAAACGTATGTGCCGTATTCTTTCCTTCACTTTTTCTACTACTTTTAAATTTACAAAATCATAACATTCGCAGCTATTTTCTAAGAAATAAAACTAATTTTTATTATGTTTGAAAATAAATTTTTCCAAACACATTCGTGTTCAAGAGTACAAATTAATATAACAAACTGTAATGCTGAAATGGCAGTATGGTATGAAATCTTAAATATTTAACATTGCTTGGTGTAAATAATACAAAATGCTTTAAAATGAAAAAAATATTTCTGGATTATGTATATTTTCGAAATTTATTTGCTTAATATTTAGTACTTGCTTCTTAAAATAAATTGCTTTCGACAATCAAATTCGTAAACAATAACAAAGTCCAAACGTAAACATCAATAAATGGTTAGTCGGTTGGATCTTGGGTTTAACGTTGCACTAATATTACGATATGAACATGGATACAATAAAAATAAGACGAGCGATTGCGTAAGCTGGAGAGCTCGAGAAACTTACAGCCGTTGACAATAGGGTCGTTGCAGTGAAATTCCGGTTACCGAAGAATATACGGGAGTGTCCTATCTGTATAATAATCTGTGCTTAAGAGATGGTCGGGAAACATGCCACCACAATTTCGATCTTCTGCGGAGCGGATTTAATATAGAAAGTAATGTGTAAGACAAAAAATAGTCAAGTATCATGCTTGAAGAAATTAAATAATAAACATTGCTTATTTAGTGTAAGGAAGCCAAGTTAATCTTTTTTTTTTTTTTTTCTTTATATCTTTTTTTTTTTTATAATAATGTTATTTAGGGAAACAAAGAATGCCGTGTTTGGAAACTTAAAACATACCTAAAATCTGCAATTTTAAACTACTCTGTAAATCCTTAATTGTTGAATACCGAATTCGTATAAGATGTTATCTAGCGATTGTTCCTTTGAAAAGTTTATTGTGGTTAACAAAATAATTCAAAAACTATATAATAATACAAAGTTAATTTTACAAAAGAGAGAGAGAGAGAAAAGTATCAATGAAAATATATGCATGTATAAACTTTTTATGCATTGTATTTTTTTACTTGAATGTATTTATTTTTATACAAATGTACACAAGAGTTTCTCCGATAAATTATTCATTCATTTACAAAAGTGGAAACATGTTTTCGTTGAAACAAATTTTAATTCATATATTATATCATTATTTATATGTAACTCTCAATATCAAATTATACACAGTTTAATGCTGTCAAATTCTCTGTAATATTAAGATGAAACTCATTTTTGTGCTCAAAATTTTATTTGTAGCAGTTTTTGCCTATGTCTTACCTATTAAATCCTATATGTCTATTCAGTCCTATATTACTATATGTCAGTCTCTAGCTATTTTGCCAATTTTGAAAGTAAAGCTCTCAATATATTTGTTGAGGAAAAAAAAAATTAATCATAATTGATTTTGAAGAAAATAAATTAAGACGCTTTTATTTAAAAAAAAAAAAAAAAAATAAAATAAAATGCTGTAGTTGAAAGACATATCGCACCAAAGCATGAAAAGTGACAAAAAGAAAAAAAAAAAAAAGTATTTCAGAAATATTACCTTAAATATAAAGATAAACCACTGACTAGCATTGACATAAAACTGACATAACTATGCCTCTCAGATGCATAATTTTTGAGCTTGATATGTGATGTTTTTTGTGTACGTTGGACACATTTTTCATTGACATTAACGCAAAATTACCAGTTTTTGACAGGTCACTTTTCTCGCTGGGGTGTGATATGTTATTTAAATTGGATGTGATAGCGAAATATCAGGCAAATAGTTTCTGTTTTTTCTCCCTTTAAACAAGAAAATTAAAAATAAAATAAATAAATAAAATAAAATAAAAACATGTCTTTCCGGCTCAGTCAAAAGAATTTTTTACTTTTTTTTCATGTTTATTTTATTTATTTATTTATTTATTATTATTTTTTTTTTTAAGAAAGACGGCAGATCAAGTTAATTTATAAACTTGGCTGTGCTATATATACGGATACATATTTTTATGTTTAAAAATTTTAGATGAACTGTTTATTTATTGAGTTTCATTCAAATCGGTAATAATACATTTTCTATATGAAGTTGAAATTTTCAAGCTGCTATCATTTTGAAGCATGATAGATTATCAAATTTATAAATAATCTTCGTTGAGACATTGATCTAAAGTATGTACAGTGCATACTGAGCGTGATACAAATTGGTTCATAAATGTGGTTCATATCTAAGACTGAAATTTGAACTGACTTACTTATTTTGTGACAAGATAACTGATAAACATGATTAATAATCTTTGTTGAAACTTTGATATGCTCTATGTAGGTACCGAATTTCAAGCAAATGGATTCATAATTACGCCTTTTGTACAGGTTCAGAATTTTAAAGTGACCTCCATTTTGAAACAAAATGGTGGATCAAATTTATTATTTTCATATGGGATGTGTACATATCGCGTTTTAAGAAAATCAGTTCATAAACAAGAATTTTATGCCATTTCTTAAAAAGAATGGTGGATCAAGTTGGACAGCAAACTTATCTAGTGTACTTACTTCAAGAATAAGTTCACTGTCCAATTTTCTTCCAAACTGATTTAGCATTTAGGATGTTATGCTGATGATAAATTTTCTGTTATTTAAAGATGTATTAATATGTATATGTTTATAGATAGATAGAGAAATAGAGGGATAAACTTAGTGTTTGCAATAATTCGGATTCTAAAGATATGCAGTTAATATACTTGTGAAACACCAGTGTTGTGCACGAACGCGTTCATGAGCGTAGCTCAAAAATTTTAAGTTTTCAGTTGAACTTCGCTCGTTTTTTAATTTTTGAATTTGAGTTGAGCGAAACTCGTTTTTTTTTTTTTTTTTTTTCACGAACTTGAGCGTGAAAAAGCAATTCAAACTCAAACTCATATTAAATATTTCTGTCTGAAATATAAAAAGGAAAGTAGAAGAAAAAAAGGACAGAAAAGATAATAATTGTGCAAAATGGATCCCGGAAGAAAGGGCACTTAGTAAAAAAGGCACTCATAAAAAGGGCACCCGGAAAAAAGAGCACAGGAAAAAAGGGCATTTTTGCAATTTGCAAAAATAATAAACATCAAAGAATAAATTTAAAGAATTATTTCATAATACATTTTTAGAAATTTCAATCAATTAAATTGTTACCATTTTCACTTAGTATATACCTGGAGAAAGGGGGAGTCAAAGAGCAGATTGAAAGATAATAATTTTCTTTATATTACCTTCTTAGTGATTTTAATGAAAAAATGTATCTGCATATAAATTTATATGCAAATTCGTGCAGTAGTTCCTGAGATATAGCCTTCCCTGAAATTGTAGAAATCGCGGTATAGCAGTGCCACCTGTTGAGTAATGATCACCAAAAGTTGAAAGGCACTAACCTGGATCAAAGTGCGTCCGCTTATAAATTTATATGCAATTTCGTGCAGCAGTTCCTGAGATGTAGCCTTCCATGAAACTGTGGAAGTCGCGGCCTAGCAGCGCCACCTGTTGAGAAATTGATACCAAAATTTCGTAGGCGCTATTTTAGTCAAGGTACATCTGCATATAAATTTACATGTAATTCTGTGCTGCAGTTCCTGAGATACAGTTCTCAAAAATTTCTGACGCACACACACAGACAGACATTTTCTAAAAATCGTCCAATCGTGTTCTCAACCTTTAAAAACCTATAAATTCATCGAAAACCGGAAGCCGAAATTTTTTACGAATCCAATACTTTCTTTTATTGAATATAGAATAAAGTAAAAAAAAAGGGAGGGGAAATAAATGCAAAATTAGAATCTGTAAATGCATTATAGTTTTTGACTGAAAAGTGTTTAAGAGGTTTGCCAACTAAGTTTGAAATTTACCAAATGTGCCAGTTTGTTTTAACATTGTGTGTGTAGGACTTGGGGGAGGGATGAAGGTTCCCTCTTATTTCTCGTTAGCAAGCGTTGACAAAAAACGATGAGTTCGCCTTTATCTGCATTTTCCAGAAATTCAAAGAAATCGCCTTATACCAATAACCAATAAACATGAAATAAAGTTTTCTTTCAAAAAATGAGCGAACCTTTTGTATAAGTTTCGTCTACAAAATACTACATATTAAAAATAGAATTTGTCTCTCCCCCCTCTCACTTTTTTTAATAGTTTTTAAGATTTATTCAATTTCTTCAGAAATATTAGCGAGAAAAAATGCGTACTTTTTGTAAACATTCAAGTCTTCGTGGAATTACTAGGTATCAAAATCTGAACATATTTATAAGAAATCAATTTAAAAGGTGTTCATAGGACTATCTAATAGTTTCAAATGCAAGATTTTCTCACTCATGAATTTAATCTCTGCTATTGTTAATAGCATGTACACGAAAATTTTACTATAGCAAGAAAAATATTTTAACTTATTATTTTAATTTGTCCCAAAATTATAAAAACAAAACTTCTTAATTCAAACCATTTTTAATTTTAGAATATATATTCAAGAAATATCAATTGATAATGATCTGAAAGTGTTATATCTTGAACCTCATACCTTGAACCTCATATCTTCAAACTCATCTTGAATATACATCCTAAAATTCAATCTTTGATTTATAAAGCTCAAACTTTATTAAATGTATATTACAGAACTAAAAATAAATCTTAATAAAAGCATAAAAGAATTAAAATAAATAAATAAATAAATAAATAAATAAAAACTCATCCTCTTACATAGTAATATACTATATTGATAAATCTGAGGTATAAGTTTTTTTTTTCACAACAAACTGAACATGTTTATAAAATTTCTTGGAAATTATTGAGAATAAATAGACTTTATAAATAACAGTTATAGGGTAAGTTTCCTGACCATTTTTGAAGAGAGGGATTTGTTTAGTGTTATCAGCCCAATTCGAACATATAGGTTAAAGGTAATTAGTAAGAGGATACACAGCAACATTGTATTGGATTCAAAAGAAAAAAGCGTGAGAATCTTTCGCTACGTAGTACAATACTTCGGCTGCAGACAACTTCCTGCATTCTAGAATACTATAAATACTAGTAACATTGCTTTACGCTGGTGCCACGATGCAAAGATCATTGGCAAGACCACCCAAAGATACGGGAGATGTACCATACCCCATAGCCCTGAGGCAGTGTGACAAAGTGCCGCCCTCACATAAAAGTAATGGACATTTCATTTCGCTGATAGACGATGCTAATCAATGAAAGGATCTGCTATTACAGGACTATGATATCTTGCTCTATAGGCGTGAGTCCATGTTCACAGATTCTCTTTTTTCTTTAAAAATGAGATTCCTGTTATTTGTGAAAATGATTCTTATCTTTATTTTATAACTCTTGCATTGAAAGATAAGCATCTTTAAAATATAAAGGATTAAATAAAGATTACTGGTTTAACACATGTTACACATAGATTAAATAGAATAATAGCATATATTTTAATGATTATTTATATTTTTAATATTAAAAATAAAAATGCATTCAGGTTATAGAAATAATTTCATATCAGAGATGTAGATTTTATATCAATGATTATTTTAATTTCAGCAGTTTCTGGGAAATGCAAATAATAATAAATAAAAATAAGTAAATAAAATAAAAAAATAAGATAAATATAAATAAAAACAGAATAATAATCCTCCTTATTACAACAAGCTATTTATAATCTAATTTAAATTCTCTTATTTTTTTTTTCTTTTTTTTTTAAATGAATATATATATCCACGAATAATCCACAAAAATTCAAATATACGTGTACTAAACTAAAGATTATTTTTCTGTTTTTTTTTTAATGTACAGCTAGTTTTAAAATATCATTTATGATACTAGCAAACAGGATTTAATTATTGGGATTTAATGTTATACTTTTAAATCTTTATATTTTTATTTATAATGAAAGGCTTTCTTAAAATTTTTCTTAAATTACTCTTAGAACTTCCATAATTTTTCATAATAGGAGGTATTTCGCAAAAATTTGTGTTATTGAAATAGCATGGATTTGCTTGCATGCAAACTGAAATACAAAGTTGACAACAGTATAATATCGTGGAAAACTGGGCACGAAAAAAATTACAGTAACAAGGAAAAGGGTAGCCTACTGGATAGGGCATTTAAGTCTTCAATCGTATTAGGTGAATTCGTATCAGCGGAATTTATATTTCTTCTTGTGAAAGGACTGGCTTAGAGTCCTGCGTGGTTCGAATAAACTCGACTCACAGCAGACCCGACCTGGTTTTTGTCCTTCAACCCGAACTGAATCTTCAGCTTCTGACCCGCTATATTGTTAAAATTGTGTTATATAATAAACTGAATAAAAGTTTATTTAAACAAACTACAATTATATTATTGAAGAAATCTTTCAGACAACTAAATATGGTATAAAAATATTACAACAGTGTATTTATCTAATTATAAACAAACTTTTAGCTATATTAAAACATATATTTAAAAAATCCACTGTTCCAAGTATTTTGACAGCAAAATAAGGAAGCAAATATAAGTCGAAAAAAAAATAGCTTTTCATATAAAGCTTTAAACGTTAAGCATTAATATTTAGGTAAATGTAATTAAATTCATGTTATCAGTCATGTCTTTAAATTACTAGGAAGGAAGACAATGTCATCCAATCTCTTCATTTAAAAGTTAGATTCATTAGTAAAGCATAAAACAATCTTCGGAGAAAACATTTTGTGAATAAAAATTAATGCAAATTTTATCTGCACCCGACCAGCAAAGCAGGTAATAAGCGATTACCTGACCCGATGCGTTTCTCTCTTGTGAGAAATGCGTCCTATCTTGCGATTAAAAGGGTAGAAAGTATTGCTACCAAGAATATAAATTTTTTTCCCAAAGGAATAAAATCCATATGAGTTTGAGTTACTTTTCCCGGTCAAATTCATGAGAAAACGAACTTTGCTCAGCTCAAGTTCACAATTTAAAAAACCAGCGAAATTCAGCTCAAAACTGAAAAAGTTTTAATTAGTAAACTCATGAACGCGGTCCTGCGCAACACTGATTTAAAACAACGAAACCTCTAAATGATAGAATTTGTCTCCTATTAATAAGTTCTCATGCGCATAAACAAACGTATTGAAAATTTGAGAATAAAAAACCATGCAAAAACAGTGGGTACACTATTCAGAAGTGTTTGCTAAATAAATTTTTACTACAATTAAATTAATAATTAAGAATTATAAGTTAATAAGTTTAATAAGCGTAAAATTAAAAATAATTTTCATGGTAATTGGTAATTTTAGAAAAAAAAAAAAAAAAAAAAGGGAAATTACCTATGAAAGTGTTCACAGAGGATAAGATCTATTAAAAAAAAAAAAAAAAGTATGTAAAAATGAACTTTTAGTGAGCTTCGCTCGTTTTTAAAAATGAACTTGAACTGAACGCGTTCATTTCTTTCAGACATGAGTTTGAACGCGAACTAGCTCGTTTTTTACACGATGAACTTGAGTTTGAACTAGTTCGTTTTTTTCGTAAACTTGCACAACACTATGCAACACTTTATATATTTTATATAAATTTAAAGTGATTTCGAGAAAACACCCAGAAATACGAAACTATATTTAATTATCTTTTGTTTATTTTATGCCAGTATAATCTTTTGTCTCTGTTTTATATTTTTCTAAATTAGACTATTTTTACTTTACCAGACAACCGTAAGTAATGGAAGTATTGTAATCGGTCAAAAAAAAATTCGATATTGAGTTTTCACCTAATTTACATATTTCAAGGTCCTCTAAGTCCAAAAAAGTGTTTTTTTATGCAATTAGTCAGTGTGTATGCTTGTATGTATTGTGAGTATGTGTGTGCGTGAGCGAAGAATATGCTGACTATTATATCTCCGTATCTCCTAAATTAATAAAGATAGAAAGACGAAATTTCAGAATTGAGATAGGTTTTGGTGCGCAGATGATTTTTTGAACTTTTGGGGAAAATTAGAAAAACAGAAAGTGAGACATTGAAACCGGAGGTGGGACCGTAAGTCCGTATTTCGAAAACGACTACACTGCAAAAAGTAAACCCCAAAACAAATCTATCACAAATTGGTCTCGTATCCAATATAGGTTGAAAAAGTAGTTGAAAACCTAGAATGAATAAAATCGTATCCAATGCATGTCCATCAAGCAACATCATTCCAAAATGGATAGTTCGCGTCACTGAAATGGAAGAGCTACATACCTAGATCTCCATGGTATCAGTTTTGGGCTGAGAAACCTCTTCATTTTGGACGTTTGAAAGTAGCAACGATTTTCTGGCGCCATAGTTAAATAAATGTAAACAGATAAGTACATATTTGTTCGTAAAGGGAAGTCGTGAATCGTTGCCTTCATATATATTATGATTTATAATGTGCATTTTAAAAAATGAATGTAAATTACTTCAGAGAATATTTGAGCGAAATTCTATGTGGATTATTCAACAGTTATTACATACGTGTACATGCGAAATGTTTACATTTTGTTTTGATCATCTACGTATGTTAGATTTTTTTTAATAAGAAGTGAGTGATACAATATTTTCTACCACGTCTTTATTTATTATAGACAAAAATATAAAATAAGATAGTGAGCCATACCTAGCAAGTTTGTAAACCCAAAATAGATAGATTTTCTGACCCATTTTGGGTTATAAACAGAACTTTCCAATTTGGAACATTGCTTTACCCAAATATTTTATAACCCAATTTGGGTCAAAGTTTTACCTTTTTTATATGTTTATATGTTTATTTATTTATTTATTTTTTTTTTTTACAGTGTAACTATTTTCTTCAAAGTTGCTGTATGAATACCCTGTTAGATGCCCTTTCGTATGTATTAGTTAATTAGTTTTAAAAAAATGATAGGTGTCCTGTATAAGAAGGTCAATTTGATGTCTCGCACGTATGCGTTCCTTTAAAAACGGCTATATATATATGTATATATATACATATATATATATATATATATATATATATATATATATATATATATATATATATATATATAGATATATATATATATTCAAACTCGCCATATTAACTCTCTTTTAAATATCCTTTTCTATGTCGTGTAATTTTTCCGGTGCACAGATGAGTTTTAGTGAAAATCGAAGGGGGACCGAAAGTCGATATCACAAAAATATCTCTAATGATTTTCATGAAAATGTGTTTATAAATCCCTTATTAGATATGCTTTCGCATGTATTACTCGGTTACTACAGGAAAATTGACAGTCATTCTAATTAGACAGGTCAGTTATAGATCTCGGATATTGGTGTTTTAAAAAGGGGTTCTGTGAATTTTTTTCTTTATTTCTTATTTTTAATTCACTATGTATACTTTTTACTTTGTCTTACCCATAGGGTCGAGAAAGTATTGTTTTAGGGTCAAATTTTCGAACGTTTCTGTTATATTTACATGTTCTGAGGTCCCCTGAATACGAAAATCATGTTTTTAGCGAATGGTCTGTGTGTCTGTAATCTGCATATCTCAAGATCAAATATCAGCAGAAATTCCAAACTCGGTATTCTAAATGTATATCATATAGGGATGCTACACTAAGCTTTTCGTTGAGATAAAGTAAATGGTTCGTGTACAAGGACACTCAAAAGTATTCAAATACATTACGTCTATGGGGGAAATTACAGGTAAGTAGAGTTTAACATCTATAGACTGCACTAAACCAAATGAAACGAATATATATTTTTTTGTAATAGAGATAGTCAACAGGGAAACAAATTTTGTGTATGTAGTAGCCTCGCCTCCCCCTCCCTGGGGGGGAGTCCCCCTCGAAAGGAGTAAATTTTCATGATGTGTATCTTTCAAAAGAGCTCACCAATACCTTTAAAACGAATGGTTGAACAATAGATCTGCGATAATTTTAAATAAAGTTATCGAGCTTTTTCATTTTTAACAATTTTTTTTAATGTAATATTGAGAATAAATTCAACTTTACTTTGGATATTTAGTGTTATATTACTTCTCCAATATGAAAACCGTGTGCATTATCATGGAAGATAATTTTTTTAAAATAATAATTTTAATAAATTATTTTTACTGAGTGAATTTGTATAGGAAAATATAGAAGTCGTGTGGTGGCCACAACACACTAGTTATTTGTTGTTAGTGGATGTGCTTTACTAATAATATTTGACCATTTTCATGAAAGCCGTTCGGGAATTGAAATAAATTCCTCATAGAGATATGGTAAATAATGTATGTTTTAAGCTAAATATTCATCGCTTGTTTTTTGTACCGTAAAAACTGGCAGATGGGCCGCACTCGGTGCTTTATTCAGTAGCCACCACTAAAATTCAATTATAGCGTTTGTCTAATCACTTCGAAGAGTAGTCACCTATTACATAAATGAAATGTCACTCTTAAAAAATATTGTTGACTATTGATTTAAAAATTCCCTCAGTTTCACGGTACTAACTGCGGCTGATACGCCGGTTTTTACGGTACCTTAATGAAGCGAGGGTTTGAGGGGGGTGGTAGCCCCCCCCCTCACACAGAACTAAGTATCATATAAAACTCTTCCTAAGCCTAATTTGAATTGTTTAACATAGGTTTACATAACAGTACTCGTTATCTTACCTCTTAATCTCCTGGCAAGAGAAAGTAGTGTGAGTGACACACCAGATTATTTCATATGTCTTTATACATGTATCAGTTTTCTGTTACAGTAAAATTGTTACTGATCTGTTCGGCCAATTTTATGTCTTATGACCACATTATCCACAGAAAGTGTATATAATGGGTGTAATAGTAGTTAATGGAAATCATATAGCTGTTACACCCAGATTTTTTTAAATATTGTTTCTACATTTGACAAATTAGGAATAAATTGTACATTTTAAGTGGCTTATTACAAATGCAGACACTTTGATGTTTGATTGGTTTCAATAGATCTCTAGCATTAGAAAAAATGTACAAGACACATTTATAAAATAAGTAGAATTTATATGCAAATATAAATTAAATTGATATAGTGTCAATAGTGTAGTCATTTTTAATAAAATAATAAGAAAAATATAACTCCAGATATTTTTTTTTTTTTTTTTCAAAATTTAACAATGTATCATTATAACTCAAAATCTCTCTCTCACTGAAATTCAAAAAAGGATGCGAGATGCGTTAATTTGATAAGGTACATCGTTATACAACAAAACAATGCAGTGAAAGATGAAGGAGTTTTATTTCACAATGGATTCTACATTAAATAAATTGTTTTCTACATAATTTATAATACTGCACTTGAGATCTAGTGTTATTTCCTTTATTATTTTCACTGCCTGCTGCAATCAAGATAACAGCTTTTATGTTCCTACAATTCGTCTTTTGTTTGATGAAAAAGTAATTCAATAATTTAAGAGTAAACATCAAGTACATCTTACGAAGTATTATTATTTTCGTTATCGTAATATATTTTGAGAGTATAAAAACTTTCTGCTAATTTTTAGTGTAAGTTCTGGTAATTTTTAGCGTAAGTAGTTGTTTACATAAGAATTACAGTAATGTTTTAAAATGTAAAAAAAACTTTTTTTTTTTTTTTTTTTTTTACATTTTGTAAGAAAGTTGATATAAAAGATTGCTGTACAGATTTATTTTTTAACTATAATGTTTGGATTTTTGATAGATTCTCGATGACGATGGTTCATTCATTAAAAGGTTATATCACTCAAAAGACGTCCATAATTTGTTCCATAAATAAATCTTAATACTTAAATATCCCACTTAAATGGATAGCAACTTTGAAGAAATTAGTTAGAGCTGTTTTCTAGACGCAGACTTACGGTCCCACTTCCAGTTTCCAATTTTTACCAAAAGTTAGTAAAACACTTTGTAAATGGGACACCCAAAAAAATCAGAATGCATTGCGTTCTGCGAGAGATATTTCTATAAAACACATCATATATGCAAAAATTTCATCACACATGCATAAAATTCTTGCACTATAAATGGAAATTTTACAACGCAAATGTTCAGTGTTATTAAGATTTTTTTTTTTTTTTCTTTTTTAGAAAACTGTATGGGGAGTAAGCAAGTATTATTGGCATTTGTTATTCATATACAGACATAAAAGAAAATGTTTTCTAAGGAACAAGGTATGATTACCAATAAAGTTAAAAGGGCAACACAAAAATATTTAGTTACATTAGGGACTATAATTAGAACTTGCTTGAATTGCATTTTTATTCTTGTTTAGCATTTTTAGAATTTTCCAACAATGTTTAAGGGTGATTAGGACTTCAGTTTGTCTATCTATTCATCTGTATGTCTGTTTGCGCTTTAACTTCCGTCAATATTTATGGGATATTTTAAAATTAATGTGTGTTATTTAAGTTCACTATAACATGTTTTTTGTTGAAAATGGTATAATTAGAACAATTGAGTATAAGAATTCGTAAATATTTGCCATGCATTATGGTCTACGAGCGCTACATTTTAAAATCATATTTAATTTTTTTTTTTTATATTACGTAGTACAGGACAAAATTAATAAACATTATTCTGGTAATTAAAACTTTTTTTTCTGTAGAATAAAGCCTTTTTAGCTTAATTTATTGGTTGTCCATTTCCATAAAAATTCTGCAATATGTATGGAAATTGTCCAACGCAAATGTTCAGAGTTATTAAGATTTCTTTTTTTAGAAAAGAGTATGGTCAGTAAGCAAGTTTGTCACGATATACAGGACTAAACAAATGCAATCTTTTTAATGATTACTTTTTTTAGTAATAAAGCTGTAACTATATTTTCGTGAGACTCTTCCCTCCGTAATTAAAAACAAAAAAATTTTTTTAATAGCTTTGCTGCTATTTGCCAATACACATAACAACACAAAATCAATCTGTTGAATACATTTTCTTTAAAAGTAAAGCCATAGAGTTATTCTTTTAAAAATAGAGCCATTATAGTTAGTAGGTAACGTCTAAATGATAAAACGAAGACAACTCTAATAGAAACCTATTTTATTCTAACTTCTAGGGCGAAGAACACAAAGACATATATACTTAATTTATTTAAATAGTTTTAACTTTCAAATGGCTATAATAAAATTATCTCGCCCCTAGGAATAACTTAGCGGCGTTCGGTTGATTTAACTTTAGCATCATCATGAACTCAAACGTCCAAAAACATTTGCAAAAGCAGCCCCCCCCCCCCCAAAAAAAAAAAAAAAAAAAAAAAAAATTAATTCGGAAGTCCCATTTTAAAGTAAATACAGTCGGCAGCAAAACTATTCGAGCGTTAGAAATAATTACTATATAAAAAATGTAAATTTAATACTGTGTTGTTAAAGAAACACTTGTCGAATCATGTTTTTAGTCAGTCTAACAAGGGAACTTTTTGAAGTGATAATCGCCGATTTTCTTGAAAAAAATTCTGGCATAAGATTCAATCATGAATAGCATCTTCCTAAAATATTAGCTGCTGAGTCGCAATAGATAAGCTATAAAAAATTATTAAAAATGCAAGCATGTCTTCAATATTTCCAAAAAAGCGCCTGTTTGGCGACTTCATTCTTCGGAATTTCATTGCGATGAAGATTTAATACATGTAGATGTTCTTCTTTCTATTTGATAGCCAAACGAACTCCATACGCTGTAGAGCACTTGAGAATTCAGAATAGTTAACAAAAACCAGATAATTTACCAGATTGAGACTTACTTAGTCGAAATTCTAAATAATATTTAATATTTCAATTAAATAAGCTGTGTCAATAACAATTGCAAGAGCATTAACGCCAAGTTTTTAATAACGAGATTTGAAAAATATATGATCAAGACTTTTATATAAATTTAAATAAAATAAAACATTATATATTAAAACACAAAGCTGTTTTTTTTTTCTTTTTTTTTTTTTAACTAAAATGAAAGCATTTCGTATCCGAACACATTATAAGTCTGATCATTTTATTGGGCAGTACCAACCTTCGACGAGCAAGCAACTCAACAGAAATAAGTTGTGTAGATCCAGTATCTCATTAGAGCTACGCAATGAGCAATTGGAGACGATTTATGATTTTACCCTAAATTTCGACCTGTTTGTTGATTGGGTTTAACGTCGCACTAGTACTGCACTATGGGCAATTGGCGACTGTTTACGATGAGCTTCTGAGGATGGTCCGGTGACATCTGCAGGTGATAAATGATTGCATTCTGCGTACTGTGGGTAACAAAAGTGTCCGAACACTAGCAAAAATTCCTATGCAAAAAAAGTTTACTTTATACGGTTTTGTTAAATAAATCCTTATCGAATCATGTTCTTACACTGACTAAGAATAGGATTCGACAAGGATTTATTTAATAAAAGAGTACGAAGTGTACTTTTTTTACATAAGTAATTTTTGCTAGTGTTCGGACACTTTTGTTACCGACTGTATGTTATTTATTTTTAATATATACATCCGATTTGTATGTTTGACTTGACATCCTTCGCCCCATAACCCTGTAAATTTCGTCGAGATGAGGACAGATATAACATAATCCGATTAAAATACAAAAAATAAAAAAAACACCCTGGGTCAGCTGCGGAATCGAACCCATTCTTTTACATCCCTTCCGTGGAGGATCAAAATTGTGATAGCATGTCTCCGGACCACTTCTAGGGGTGTGTCCCAGACCGTCGCCAATTGTCCATCTGCGCAGCACTAGTGCGACGTAAAACCCAACCATCCATCCATCCCATTCAGGGTGACATACTCACTCGGCCACAGAGGGTCTGCATTCAGCATAACAATTATTTTTAAAACAACAAGATTTCGCAGTTCATTTTTCTATAAAATTCTCTATGAAATTCATTGCGCAGCACTAGTGTTGACGTAAAACCCAACCAACCTTATGAAATTCTAATGCATATTTTTACAAAATTCTTTATATTATTATTCGTAAACGTATATAAAATAAATTGCCAGAAATCTATGATGCCATAAAGAAGTAGTTATGCACATATTTTCCAATTTTAAATAAACCCTCCGTAAAAGATCAAAATTGTAATAGCACAACTAAGGACCATCTCTAGGAATATGTCCCAGACTGTCGCCTTTGCATAGCTGTAGTGCGAATTAAAACTTAAAACCTACTAAACCTCAAATATCTTAAATATTTTGATTTTGATTTATTTATTTGAGTATTAATTTCAATCAACTATTCAAAAAATTAAATGTTCAATCAAATATTATGATTCATATTGGTCGCCAATTGCCCATTACACAGAACTAGTGCGACGTAAAACGTAGCCAACCAACCTATAAATCAGATTAGTTTTTAAATCGTTTGCATATTTATATAAATAAACATGCCGAGAGCTTCAAACATTAATTTACTCCAGATTATATATAAGCTGGAGTAATGTAAAAGTAGGGGTTACATGCAAACGGAACGCTTGCAACTTCGATGACGTAAATTATGTAAGTTTTTTATAAATACAGTCGGCAGCAAAAGTATCCTAGCACTAGCAAAAATTCCTATATAAAAAAAGTACACTGAGTGCAGTTTTGTTAAATAAATCCTTGTCGAATCCTGTTCTTAGTCAGTCTAAGAATACGATTCGACGAGGATTTATTTAACAAAACAGTGTTTAGTGTGCATTTTTTATACAGGAAATTTGCTAGTGCTCGGATACTTTTGCTGCCAAATGCAGTCAAACATTTGGAACGCTTGCAAACGGCTTTGCAAACGGAAGTGTTTCATTTGTATGTACCCCTAACTCTGAAATGGAAATTGCATTATTTTAAATAAATGCAATTTTGAAACATTACATAAAATAATTGAAAATATTGGATCTAACATAAAACATAACGTCACTTTTTCTAAATAGAAATTTCTAGATTTCAGAAAATATCTTGAGTGTTGGTGGGCTTTAACGTCGCACTGTAGCTACGCAGTGGGAAATTAAAGACTGCCTTATATTCCCACTTAGAGATGTTCCGGAGACATGGACATCTTAATTTTTATCCTCCGCGGAGGGATGGCTTCCTAGCTACAGTAACCCCTAGAGCGATAGAAAATACTACCCTCCTATACTTAAGCTCTTTGGCATCATTTAAGGACGGTTAATGTGATTTGGCGATGACTTTTTTCGTATTTGGCGTTCAAAACGTAAAGTTTAATAATTTTTTGCGGCTTTCCTGTTGCGATTCAGCAGCTAATTTTTTTACCAGTGAATTAAATGCAACATAAACTATATTCTGTAATTTTTTGAAGGAAATCGGTGATTATCACTTGAAAGAGTTTCCTTGTAAGAACATGATTTTACAATGATTTAGTTAACAAAACAGCATTAAGTGTACTTTTTTTTAATATAGAAATTATTGCTAGCGTTCGAATAATTTTGCTGCCGACTATAAAAACAGAACGATTCATTTATTTTTTCATAAATTAGTTATTCTAAGAATGCCTATGTTCAACTGAACACCATATTTCGCACGTCCCTTAAATTCGTTCTACGTCTCTATTCCAACCGAAAGAAAGAAAGAAAAAAAATCACCTCTGATTAGCTGGCAACCTTCTTTTACCTCAACGCAACACTTCTATGCTTAGCCTGACACTTTCACAGAAATCATCGCCATCTAACGGTGGATCAGACTGGTGACCTTGACTCTTTTAACCTAACGCTTCTATGCTAAACTTGACATTGTCACGTCCAACTCAAAGAGACCGCGTAAGTTCTCACCATCACACCTTGTATATACTTTTGTAAATTTTATTCCTATATAAGAAAAATATTGTATTTTTCTACGAAGTTACAATGACTTTATGTTTTAACGATGAACTGGATAACCGCAGTTGGAAATTATTTATAATCCATGCAAATATAATGATTTTTCCTTTTTTTTTTTTTTTATCTTTTTTTTCTATCTATTGCGTAGTCAATCTGATTAATATCAATGTAAAATGATAATAATAATAATAATAATATTTTTTTTTATTATTCCAAACATAAAATATGAGCTTTGTTAAACTTTTGATAATAATTTAGTCATTTTTTTCTTTTTTTTTTAACTTGTTAAGAATTTTTATCATTTCGAAGCCCCAGAATCTCATTATTGTAAAAATAAAATTTTCGCCATATGTTATATTCTGTATTTTCTACACTATCAATATATACAGATTATTAAACATAAATCAAACATTTCAATATTTATTTTTATTTATGCTCTAGAATTTTTCAAATATTCTTAAAAAGAAAAAAAAAAAACGAATTTATATGCTTGCTATCTCATTTCCTTTACCTTACATTTCTTTTCTTTTCCTTTCTTTTTTTTTTTATAAATTCCAGATCAATCTATGCTGTTCAGTGTTTCTACACTTTTATTTTTTATGTTGCTATTCAGTGGGGGGGGGGGGGGGGGGGGAGCTATTTCTTTTAAATTGAGTACTCTGTTTTTGATTTAAAACGCAATTCGTTTAAAATTTAAATTTTGATGCAAACATTTCTCAAAAAATAGGAAAAAAAAAAAACAGTATTTTTTTTTTTTTCCAAATTTTAAAATAATATTTTTCTTGCATTTTTAAGATTAATTTTCTTTTCTATTTAATTTATTTAAAAAAAAAAAATCATTTCAATTATGATAAGGATATTAAACGATTTCTGAATATTGGTTATAAAAAAAAGTTTTTATATTTTTATTTATATATATTTTTTAAATAATGTTTATATATATATATATATAATTCTATTATAAAGTTTGTAACTTTTTTTTAAAAATCTAAAATGCAATGTGGTTCATAAATATACTCTAAAAATAATGATGCTCTTGGTATTTTGGTTTGTTGCATTGATAAATAAAGCGAATTGAATTGAACAGTGCTTTGCTGGGCAAAATTAATTGAATTGAACAGTGCATTGCTGGGCAAAATTATATAAGTCCTGGAATGAAACAGAATAAATATTCTAGAAAAACTGTACAAGTGGTTGTGGAAAGAAGACATCTGAAAATAAGGAAAGTATTCACCAGTTTTTATGGAATAGCACTTAGATTAAGTAAATATTATTATTTTAACTATATGTCTTGAAAATAAAGAAAATGTTGGACAAAATTTTATGTCCACATTAGCTCGTTGATAAATTGTCTTTTTTCTCCATGGTCTTAATCAACTTTGAAGTCATGGACTATGACAATTTCTTTAAAACGTCTTTGGAAATAGTCTTCCTTCTTCAATTCGTTTTTACTGCTGTAACATTTTATGATCTAAAAAATGAACTTACTCATAATTGGCAAAAACTATGGGAAGAATAAGAAAATGAGAGATATACATTTTAATTTATACCAAAAATAAACCGCAAATATAACATAATAAATAGATATCTATATATATTTTTGACAAATCATGGTCCATTTCAAACTTATTCATACAAATTGGACAAAGATATCTCCAAACTGTATTTATGGCAAACTCTCAAACTCCTTGCACTACGTCCTTGACTGCCCTTTAACAAATCGTTACCACCTCAAAAAGAACGATAGTCAGTCACTAATGAGCTGGCTCAAACATAATACAAAAGAGAATAGTCTAAAAAACAAAATAATAAATTGTTTAAAAACTAGCATTAAATGAAGATCCCTAATAATAAATAGTAATTTAAAACATAAAATCCGAAACTGAGGTTGTTCAAAATAGTGATTACCAGCAAATCATTTATTTTATCTTTCCTTTTCTTCTTTCAAATTAAAAATTAATTAATTATTAAAAAAAAAAAAAAAAAAAGGAAGAAATGTTGAATAGTTGTAAAGGCAGTTATGAATTTTATCGATATCTTACTAAATGAAAACTACTATATTTATCAGAAGAACATTCCTACTGATATAGAAAACACAGGTGAAACAAAACTCTGTAAATGTTAGAAATATTCATTTTCAACTGTTCACATCTAAATATTAATATAAAAAATGTGGTTTTACATATGGTGGATGTTTATCGCCGGACCATGATTTCTTTCCAATAAGGTGATTAGCTTCGGAAATGGTTCGGAGTCCCTGTCCCCTCCTCTCGTTGTAACATTTCCCGTTTACGTAAATACAGTGAAGCATTCATAGTCTGGAATTCTATTATCCGGCAGCACCTATAAACCGGCACTAATGACTTTTTCTGTTTTCTTTTTTACCTTTCTTCTCTGCTTCCATTTTCCCCCCACATCTGCCCGTAAATCGTAGTACTGATACAGGACTAGAGAAAGAGAGTCTCTTTCTCTAGTCCTGGTACTGATAAACCGCGGAAGGAATATCCCTGGCGTCATCTGTGCATGAGTGAAAATGACTAGTCCATTTATAAAATAGGAATGTCCGTACCAGAAAACGAAGCAGGAGTATCAATGATTCTACACATAGCAGACGATTCCCCTCTGTCTTCCTTGCTGTGTCTCCTAGCGCGTTAGTGGAATCGTCCTGGCACTTTGCTAACCGGGGATCAATCCGACGGGGTCAAAGAGTAGTACTTAACTTATTATTCACAGCATGCGCCAACTTTTACGGATCGTCAGTAAAGTTTACAGATTTTCATTTAATTTTATTGATTTAACGGGCTAGCGTGAATTTTTCACAAATTAATCAAGATAATAGCAAAAATCCCGAAAATGTACAACAATATTTTTGTCTCGCAATGGCAGATATAAAAGTTATTAATAAAAGACATCGTTCCTAGTCCTGACACTGAAAATCAAAATAAACACCACCACCCGAAATCTCAGTCAACAGTTTTTAGAAGGACTTGAAAAATATGATTTTATCAGCGATAACCAACTAATGAACGTACATATGTTAAACAACCAGCGACAAACTGAAAAGTAAAAAAGAATGAAGCAAATGAAATTGACTTACATATATTTAACAGAATGTAGCATTGTCAAATTCCTGATCTTATTTGTTTTTAAGCCAATTTTAATCTCTTTTATTATTATTATTATTATTTGTACAAAAATAAACGATCTTTATTGCTGTTTTATAACTGTTATTTTAAAAGTTTTAATTTATTTCAAACTTTATTTTAATTATTTTTGTTTTTGATAAGGGTTTGCATACATTTTTTAAAACTAATTAAATATATATATATTTCTTTAGATGCTGTTCGATGATTTCGATATACATTTTCGGAACACCTATAATCCGGAAACATCCGTAATCCGGCAATGTCTGTTTCCCGCTGATGCCGGATTATCGATGCTTCAGTGTACCACGAATTAAAATACCCCATTATTTCTTAATTGGGTTGAGATCGGAACTCATAGCTAGCCAGTCCAAAACAGTCTCTTAACTAAATTAATTAGTCTAAATTAATGCAAGTTCCTCAGCATGTTCCTCAACACAGATTAATGCATGGCCTCAACTGCTCCACAAAAATGTGTCTCCACGGTGAACCAAATGAAGCTCGACTCTTCGCCTTCGGAATGTTTTCATTTTAATCAATCTGTTGCAGCTATTTCATATTTAATAACTGTAACCGAAATTGGTTTTTTATGTATATATAGTGTTGCTGTATTTTTTTTGTTAAAAAATCGCTATGTCCTGATGATGCTCTGATGCTCAGGGAGAAAGGCCTTGACACGATGTGTATCTTTTAATGTTTTTAATTAAATATTTTATACGTGTTTTACAGTGGATTCTTTTATAAATTGTAGTCTCTTAATTGGCCTAAAACCACTTTTTTGTGTCGTTTGAGGTGTGAAATGAGGCATTGTCTTGTTGAACATAATACACATAATAAAAACTTTAAACAACTTTGTTTCCAAATCTGCATTCTTTTCATCACGTGATTTCTAATGACTTTATATTCTTATCCAGAAGTGTATCAAGTGTATTTTAGTCAAAAGTTACAAAAAAGTTTAAAAAAAAAAGGGTGGTTGCAAAAATGTATCTACTGCAAAGAAAAATAAAGCTTATATGAAATTTAGCATAGCTTTAATAATCAATTACTTTTGCATTTCTCTGAATTAATTTAAAAATGCGCTTATTCATACATCGTACAAGGTTACTTGTGATTTCTGAATCAAGTATGGACCAGGCACTCAAAATTGAGGTTTGAAGTTCGTCTTTAGATTGAAGCTGTTTGTCATTTGCACAGATTTCGCGTAGAAGCATTCCTCTAAGAGTATCCATAGGATTCAGATCAGATAAGCAGACAGGTTATGTTTAGCAGAAAAATACCAAGAAATGGTGGTACTAGTAGGGATGCAAGCATTATTTAATTGGAAACTGTACTTTTTGCGACGAAAACTGCTTATAAATTATAATAAATTAGTGTTTAGTATACCGACTACATAATGTGTACTATATTATAAAACTTCTACCCCCGAAATTTCTTCTGGAGAAATATCTTTTTTTCCGATCTCAGATTTCTTCAATAGTGTTTAAACGCATTAGTTCCAACCAGATTGAATTTTTTTTTTTTTCGTCTCTGAATATGATCTCTACAGTAAAAAAAAAAAAAAAAAAAAAAATGTATATATATATATATATATAAGAAATTATACAAATTATACAAGTTATTAATGGAAAGAGAAAATGCCATTAAAGTACGAACAATATCCCCCTCACTGCATACGATCTTTTTAGCGAATTTCAATCTCTGAATTACGTATTTTATCTTTAATCTTGCAGCAGATATCATTTTCTTTCTCTTCATATTAAGATTTCAATTTATAGCTTGGATTAAGTTCCCTTTACCTATTTACAATTGGTACTTTCGCTTAATTTTATTGTCAGATTTTGTTGGATTCGGTGCAATTCTCGAAATTTTCTTTACTTTTCGTTCAGGTAGTTTTTTAGGACGATTATTTCGTATTATTAAGCCGTATAACCTCTTTTTTGTCAGAAAATCTCGAATATATTCCTAAATCTATGTAATTCGTTTGTAATAAAGGTACAAGTTTTACCCGCAGTACACAAAGCTATAATTTGAGTTTTTTCAACTGCAATAAGTTTTTTGCCACGTAGCATTGTCGAAATAGATATATATATACTAGCAGGCTACGCCCGCTTCGCTGGCCACTATATTTAAATGAATCTCCAAAAGAATTGGATCATTATTTATTTTCCACATCATAAATAAAAACTAAAATAATCACATTGGAATCGCTCTAGACCTCGCATCGGGTACTCGCTGACTACGGCGGCTCTTTCTCTGCCCGCGCTGTATCGGGAGCAGGTTCCCACTGCCTGCAGAAATCTCTTTCCTATGTAATTCAATATGGGTATTTATTGACGATAGGTGGGTCTGCCATTATTTAAGAACTACTTAAGAACTACTTAAAGATAACTGTATCTCAGCGTCTATTAAACATTTTAGTTTTTGAACCAAGTATTTTATTGCTCATGCTATTTACACTCTATTACAATTTGGTTCCAACCAATTTAATGAAATAAAATAAAAAGTAGATTTTCTTTTAGAAGGAGTTAAATACACAAAAAACAAATAAATTCCAATCAGTTTAATCCTTTGTACTATATACTACCATTATTTCCTGACAAATACTATGAATTAGAAAAAAAAAATCATTTTAAAGAAGTTAAATTAACAAATGAAAAATAATTGTTGTTATACTACAAAAATTATACGTAAACATAACTGTTATAAATACGTTTTTAAATTTTAAATTTAATATATTTAATTTTTTCTACTGCATTACCATTTTATTTTTAATAAATATAATAAATTAAAAAGAGAAAAAAGATTCGCCCTCAAATAAATGTATTAAATAAAAAATAAATTGCATAATATAGCCGTTGCTAAGATACGCAGACGATTACAATCGAAGAATAAATTCATGAAAAATGAAACATAAAAGCCAATGTTTAAAATTGAAAAAACATTAATTTAAAAAATTCAAATTCGAAATTCGAAAAAATCTCGATGAGGTGCACACCTGCAGGGTCACAGGTACCTATATGCCAAATTTGGAAGCTCTGCGACCAGTAGTGTGTTCATGTTTAGATAAATGTATTTATTTTCCTGTTGGAAAAAAAAAAAAATAAAATAAAATAAACTCGTATTTTTTTTTTTTTTTTTTTTGCAACAATTAAATTATGGATTAAATTTAAATGGCTAATTTTTTGCTATTATTAGCTTATTATTTTCATATTTTTATTAATTAAAAGAAAACTAAACAGAAATTCGAAATTCTGACTTCGATGTGCACAATGATCCTTCGGGGGGCATCTTTGTGTTAAATCTCGTGACTGTCCGAGCTACCGTTTTCGAGAACAGTGAAATATATATACAAATATTGCTCACTTAATAGTATTTTTCATATTTTTATTAATTAAAAGAAAACTAAATAGAAATTCGAAATTCTGACTTCGATGTGCACAATGATCCTTCGGGGGGCACCTTTGTGATAAATCTCGTGACTGTCCGAGCTACCGTTTTCGAGAACAGTGAAATATATATACAAATATTGCTCACTTAATAGTATAAGATATTTTTTACGAGCAACGAAAACCGTAAAAATTAGCACAGTAGTTATGGTAAGGTCTTAATTTCAGATTTTAGTACATTCATGTAATTTAAGTTTTTTCCACTTTCAGCTTAAAAATCCTTTTATTCTCTCTAATGCAATAATATTATTTATTAATTACTTGCAAGATGTATCCACTATTTTAAGGTTCCAACGTAAAATGCAAGGATAGGTACATTTACGACATGTCAGTGTAGTTTGGATTCCAAATTTCATAACTAATATTATGCTATAATTATGTGTTAGTCGTCCTTTAAATACGAAAATAAAGTTCATAGTGTTTAATTTTGCATATTTTTGTTATCTGTATAATTTAAGAAAACGTAATTGCAGAATATTCCGACTGGATATTTTGTAGATCGTAAGAAGCACCCACTTGAAAATTTTGAAAAATATTGGTAAGTTTCAAGAAGTAGTGTGAGTGAAATGTGTCAGAATAAATTGGAATAAACTTTTAAATTTAACAACAGTCTTATTTAAAAAAAATAAATATAAGAATTATATTCACTCGGGAGGTTGAAGATGCCCCTATTACCTTTTCACACAGACTTTTTTTCTCCTATTAGTTTATTTCTAAAGCACCAGCTCTCCTTTTACTATCCCTTTAATATCCAGTTTGTTACTTTAAAAATCCTTATGGTCCCTTTTTAATATCTTTATCTCCCCGTTTTCAATATCTTTTATGTCTCATTTTAAAGAAGTTTCAGTTAATACCTAGTGCAATCAAACCCTGAATTATGTTTAAAGTCTGTTTATCTCTTTTAACGATATAGAAAAAAGAAATTGTTATATAAAAGAAAATATTAAAGTCCTTTTTTAAATAGAATCCTAAACAATAGAGTCCCAAAGGATTTTTAAATATAGTGTGCATATCTTGTATCTACGAATACAGAGGCTGTTCGCACATTTTTTAGACGATTTTGATGGAGTGTACTGAAGCAATTTCACTCATATTTCGTGTTTTATTTGTTCAATTTGATAGCCCTTGTTCTTAACTAACATTCTACATCATAATTTCTATGATAATAATGCTTTTTATAATATCGGAAGAGGTATATTTTTCTACACCTCTTGAACGGCTTTCCAAAGTCCACAAAGCGTTGTAGGTCGGTGTTTGGATAATGTTGATTTTAAGAGTCGAAAAACACAAAATTCCAACAGTGATACATCAGGAGATTAAGCAGGAATGTCAGTGAAGGGTATGGTTTTAATTCCCGTTTTTTGTTCCATTTTTTTCTAGAAAATTGTTTTGTCTGGATACAGTTCAACGAATTGATAGTATTGTGGATAAAGATCTGGATTTTCATTTTTAAAAATTGTAATTAAAATATGTTCTTGAGAGTATTTAGAGTTGTTTTTGACATTTTTGTCACATTTTTTTGCTTTTATCTTGCGCTTGTATGAAAAACCAGTGGCAACCATAAATCCTTTAGAAAAACTTTTTTTTTGATGCTTTGAGCCATGTAGCAAAGTTTTTTTTCTCCACTTTTGTGAGAATAAACTGACCTTTTTTTTATTTCAACCACTTAAATAGACACAAGATTCATCTGTTGTTGCAACATTTTTCCATTTTTCTCCTGATAAATGCTTTTTATAAAGATTTCACTAAAAACTATCTTTGGAAAGAAGGGAAACCTATCCTTCCATCCACTGCCATTTTAAAAGCGCATTTTTGCATCTAAACAAAAATTCTAAATATCAGAAGATAAATAAAACTTCCAAAAATATAACTGTTGTGAAAATAAAATTCTCCATGCAAACGATTTTTTCTTACTGCGAAATAAAATCGTCTAAAAAATGTGCGAACAGCCTCTGTATTAAACGATCTTAAAGACGGGATTTTTAAGAACATAAAACGTGAAAGCCAATGCTTGTGACCACGGAGTATAAAGATAGGAGAAGAAGGTAGCGCTGAAATTTTGTGATGTTGTTTTCTAATGTTTACAGAGGGCGCCAGCGTACAATACTTCCTTCTCTCCAGCTTCTGCAATGTTATTCAATGTGGAAATTTCTCGTTTTAATTATTTTTTTAAAAATAATATAAAGCTGCAAAAATTTCGATTGAAAGCAAATTTCATTAAATAGAATATTCTAAGCAACATGTTTTTTTTTTAAGAGCGATTTTATGCTAATTTTACTTTGAAAGAGAGCTTTTAAAAAATTACGATCTTTATGAACCGAAGCTAGCTAAAACAGACAATTGGGAGAAAGGAGAATGGAGATCGTTTGTATTGTGTCGTTTGAAAATGTAAATTATTATGGCTATCTTATGGCAGCCTTATAATTTTTCATTATTAGTATATTTGACGTATAAAAAAATGTAGTAAATAAGTTTTTTTTTTTTTTTTTTTCTTATCACTATCATAGCCTGTTTTACAACTAGGAACGAAGCATTTATTTGAAACATCTGAATTATGCAGTTTTAAGCACTTACAAAAAAATTAAATTGCTTAAAATTAAAAATTTTAAATTTATTCCGGCAAAATTCTATTGAAAACAACATTATATCCGCGCCGAGATAGGGAGTTATGACAAGTGGCGCCCTCAATATTTACCAAAAATTTACATCACAGTTTCGTAGATTTCTCCCATTGGACCTTCAACTCCTATTAATATTACTCCGTGCTTGTGACGATGTTTCATTTGCGCATGCGTCACGGCTCTCTGCTCTTTAATGTCAGAGTTGATACAGTATTTCCGGACTTGGGGACTTTTTAATTCAATAGTCACAAGTAATTTTGAGAAGTGGTATTTAATATACATAATAGACGATTAATCTTTAAAAAGATTAGGCAGTGGATATTAAATAAAAGATTCCCTAAATATGGCAACAAAAGGCTGATATATCAATGAATATATCGAAAAGGAAAACAGCCTTTTCCTTCTAATTTGTTGAAATAATAAACACAAAATATTAACGTTGTTTCTTACAAAACACATCCGTGCTACGTTTCCAGCGTCCAGCTGCATAAATGTGTCACAAACGTTGACGTTTGCACTTTTGGTTTTTTATAAAACAAGGCTTAAACAAAACCTGGTAACCGAGCCTATGTATGGGCAATTATAATTAACATTTTGATTTCAGTACGCCCTAACTTTAAAACTACCGGTCAGAACACTCTTGATATTTTACCAGAACAATCGTGAGAAAATAGAATTTTTTGTTTGGCGAAGAAAAAAAAGTAGTTTCAAAATGTGTCTATAGATGGCGCTGTTAATTTAACATGAGAGAAAATGCTTAAATGGATTCATAAAGCACAGAAATGTTGTTAGCAATGAAATAGAATAGCTGGAAACAAAATACTACAAATGTTTACGACACCTTTTTTCGCAAAATGGCAAGAACACATGTTTACAGCGAAAGCAGAGATAGTGACCAGAGAAAAAGAGTACATTCACGAAACAAAGACCTTTCGGTGATCCGCGATTGTAATGAAATGCTCGCCCTCTGGTGGGCTAAGGTGAAATTATCACACCACTGATAGCTTTCACGCTGAAACAATGATAGAACAACAAGAAAGAACAATATAAATACACGTGTGGCTATTATACTTACTAACAACTGCAGTTGGGAAAGCGCCATCCATCGATCATTACAAACGCGGATTAACGGCACATTTCAGAATTTTTTTTTTCATCCCTTTGAAAAAAAAAAAAAAAAAAAAAAAACTATAGCATTGTGATTGTTCTAGTAAAATAACAAGTCATCCTGAGTGGCAGGTAGAGCGTTTTGGAATCGTAACTTGAATTATAATCACCCTGTATTTTACACCTTTCTAAACTTAACCAATCAATAATTGCCCACAGTAGCACGAGTGCGACGCAAAACCCACCCACTCTAACATAATTAATTTATAGCAGAGAGTTTTATTGACATCACTATCACAGACGCGCTTAATGTACCGAATGCCCTCTCTTCCTTCCTTTCTTTTGTGTTGTTATAAAAGAGCTAACTCTGAGGAAATAAACAAAGTAAATGATTTTAAAAATTTTCAGAATTTCGAAATTTGAAAATATTATAAATTTTTAATACTGCAGGAAAGTTTTCCGGCGACTGCAGAAAATGACTAAAATGAACAAATAGAGAGCAAATGACAAATAAAATTACAGGAAAGAAAATTTATGCTGACTTGATCAAAAGAAAATACTCTGTTAGTTCCCCATCATAATATAGGTATGGGGAACTTAGGTAATCGTGAGAAATTTCGACCTCGGTTTTTTGACTTTTCTCACGTTTTCATGTGTGAGGAATCCGAAAATGACAAAATTTCTATGGTGTCTGTCTGTAGGGTGTCTGTTAGTCTGTTAGTCTGTTAGTGGGTCAGTCCGTTAGTTTGTTAGTCTGTGTACACGATATCTCACGAACAAATTGTCGCAGAGAGGTCAGATCAGTTTTAAAATATTACTTTCGACACTGGCAAGAACCCTATTCATTTGCAACATTCGATTTTAAAAACTTCGTAAGTTATTCGAAATTTACGATTTTCTTAACATGGGAGATTAGGACAAAAAATCAATTAAACGTGCATTAAATGAAAACTTTTTATTGTAAAAATGTCAGACCAGTTTTAAAATATCAGTTTTGATGCCGGAATGAACATCAGTAACTATAAATATGCTACTTTGAAAATTTCGCAAGTTACTGGAAATTTACGAATTTCTTAACATGGCAGTATAGGGGAAAATTTCACATAAACGTCAATTTTGAGAGATATTTTCATCGTAAAGATGTCAGACTACTTTTGAAACATTATTTAGGACACTGGCATGAATATTAATGACTATGAATTTTCCAATATAAAGATTTCGTAAGTTATTGGAAATTTACGAATTTCTTAACATGGCTGAATAAGAGCAAAATTTCACATAAACGTCAATCTTGAGAGATATTTTCATCGTAAAGATGTCAAACCACTTTCGAAATAATATTTAGGATACTGGCATGGATATCATAGACTATGATTTTTCCAATTTAAAAAATTCGTAAGTTATTTGGAATTTACGATTTATTTAACATGTCAGAATAAAGCAAAATTGAGCATAAACTTCAATTTTGAGGATCCTAAATACGTTAGACAACTTCAAAATTAAGTTTATGATATTTGTTTGAACATGATTGAATACAAATATTCTAATAGGAAAATTTCGTAAATTATTCGTAATTTACGATTTTATCAACATAGCGAAATTGTAAATTTTTCATATAAATATGAATTTGAGGATTATTGCATTGGAAATAGTAGCATGAAAACTAAACAACGAAATTGACCCTGATAAAATAAATTAATAGATTAGAATAAGATAAATATATCGAAATTAACGGTGGATAGCCTATTAGGCGGGGATTTCATTCTGTCACTGTATGAAGCTTTGGTCAAATTGATTTCTTTTAACATTATTGCCGAAATGTCAGTGGAGTCCCCATCATACTATAGGTATGGGGAACTTAGGTAATCGTGAAAAATTTCGACCTCGGTTTTTTGACTTTTCTACACGTTTCCAGGTGTGAGGAATCCGAAAATGACAAAATTTCTATGGTGTCTGTCTGTAGGGTGTCTGTTAGTCTGTTAGTCTGTTAGTGGGTCAGTCCGTTAGTTTGTTAGTCTGTGTACACGATATCTCAAGAACAAATTGTCGCAGAGAAGTCAGATCAGTTTTTAAATATTAATTTCGACACTGGCAAGAACCCTATTCATTTGCAACATTCGATTTTAAAAACTTCGTAAGTTATTCGAAATTTACGATTTTCTTAACATGGGAGAATAGGACAAAAAATCACTTAAACGTGCATTAAATGAAAACTTTTTATTGTAAAAATGTCAGACCAGTTTTAAAATATCAGTTTTGATGCCGAAATGAACATCAGTAACTATAAATATGCTACTTTGAAAATTTCGCAAGTTACTGGAAATTTACGAATTTCTTAACATGGCAGTATAGGGGAAAATTTCACAATAAACGTCAATTTTGAGAGATATTTTCATCGTAAAGATGTCAGACTACTTTTGAAACATTATTTAGGACACTGGCATGAATATTAATGACTACGAATTTTCCAATATAAAGATTTCGTAAGTTATTGGAAATTTACGAATTTCTTAACATGGCTGAATAAGAGCAAAATTTCACATAAACGTCAATCTTGAGGGATATTTTCATCGTAAAGATGTCAAACCACTTTCGAAATAATATTTAGGATACTGGCATGGATATCATAGACTATGATTTTTCCAATTTAAAAAATTCGTAAGTTATTTGGAATTTACGATTTATTTAACATGTCAGAATAAAGCAAAATTGAGCATAAACTTCCATTTTGAGGATCCTAAATACGTTAGACAACTTCAAAATTACGTTTATGATATTTGTTTGAACATGATTGAATACAAATATTCTAATAGGAAAATTTCGTAAATTATTCCTAATTTACGATTTTATCAACATAGCGAAATTGTAAATTTTTCATATAAATATGAATTTGAGGATTATTGCATTGGAAATAGTAGCATGAAAACTAAACAACGAAATTGACCCTGATAAATTAAATTAATAGATTAGAATAAGATAAATATATCGAAATGAATGGTGGAAAGCCTATTAGGCGGGGATTTCATTCTGTCACTGTATGAAGCTTTGGTCAAATTGATTTCTTTTAACATTATTGCCGAAACGTCAGTGGAGGCCCTCTGTTGAGACTCAAAACGGTTTTGGGCTGTGTCTGTCTGTCTGTCTGTCACGCGATAGCGGCCGTCAAAAAAGCGCTATTTACTTGAAATTTGGTACACATGTTCATGAGCCGCACGAAATCAGCTGTATATTTTTTGATATGTATTCCATTTGTAGTTCGTATACAGGGACACGCCAAAGTTTTTCTTATCATTACGGCCTATGGGAGAAATTTATATGTACCACGATTGCGGCCACAAAAATCACGCTATTGACTTGCAATTTGGTACACGTGTTCATGTGCCCCGCGAAATCTGCTGTATTGTTTTGGGTGTGTATTCCATTTGTAATTTGTGTACAGGGACACGCCAAAGTTTTTCTTATCATTACGGCCTATGGGAGGAATTTGTATGTACCGCGATAGCGGCCACAAAAATCACGCTATTGACTTGCAATTTGGTACACGTGTTCATGAGCCCATTGAGCAAGCATTTGACGAAACTGATATAGATCTGAGACTGACCGCCTTGGCGAAAATAATGCTCCTTTTATACTTTTCTATCGAAAACAGACTGTTCTGGAAAATTCTCGTATCACATCAGCCAATGAGATTAGAGCTTCCATATTTGGTATATCCCTAATAAGGATTTTCTCGCCAAGATCGCCAAAAAAATCGCGAAGGAGGGAAATAGTCGCCAAATTTGGCGCCAAATTTATTTCTTCCCTTATAGGAGCTTTTTAATGCGTTTTTAAAGGAAAATTTGGCTATTTTAACGCTAAAACGACTATAAAGGCACAAAATTAGCATTTTATCAACTTACTAAACCTCTTTGAAAGAATTTATACAAAAATAAATGCAATTATTTACAATTTCGTAACACTTTATATCATATACAAATAGGTATACAAAGAGAGATACAACGGGGGGTTGAGGGGGGCTGCCGCCCCCCTCAGGAATGTATTTGATTTTGGTAATAAGTCGATCGAATCAATATACACTATTATATAATAAGGAATAAATAAAAATGACCTATTGAATAATGTCTGATGCAAATAGGACGTTGAGGCTCCTGATCTGCAGATCCACTAGTAATATGTCTCGCACTAGAAATTTCTGAGAACATAAATATGATGGGGAACTGAGCAGAGTCCACCTATGCCAACTAGTTTTTCTTTTAATTCCCACGCACGAAAACTACATACATAAATAATAATAGTTTTATTTCGTTCGATTGCTTAACTTAACTTAATACGAATATGTTAAAATAAATGCGTAACGAAAAAAAAAAAAAGTTGTATGTAATAAAAATGTAAAAGCTGAAAGATATATATTATTTAATTGAAAATAAACATCAGACAAATATTGTTTTCTTTTTTTAGTGCTAGAGGCCTATTTCAGTCGGTACAGTTATCGAAGTTTTATAGGTCACTCTTAATTAGTGCTAGAGGCCTATTTCAGTCGGTTTATTGAATGGGGATTTATTGAATGAAGTCCCC
This sequence comes from Salticus scenicus, assembly GCA_963930645.1. Lineage (NCBI taxonomy): Eukaryota > Metazoa > Arthropoda > Arachnida > Araneae > Salticidae > Salticus > Salticus scenicus. Next base: position 102,699,374 of record OZ005654.1, on the reverse strand, counting down.
CCAGGCCCAACTTTGACATGAGTCCCCCCCAAGGTACCCCTATTTCAGTCGGTACAGCGTTGTCGAATTTTTATAATACACCCTTAATAGTGCTAAGGGCCTATTTCAGTCGGTTTATTGAATGGGGATTTATTGAATGAAGTCCCCCCCAAGGCCCAACTTTGACATGAGTCCCCCCCAAGGTACAACTTTGACAAGAGTCCCCCCAAGGTACAACTTTGACAAGAGTCCCCCCAAGGCCCAACTTTGACATGAGTCCCCCCCAAGGCACACCTCCCCCTCATTGGGAAAAGTGAAAAAACGTTGTTTTGCGGCTATAAGACAGTTTGGACTTCCAACGTTATTTGTTACAATATCTGCAGCTGAAACACATTGGTTTGATTTAATGAAAACTTTATCATGGAATTTAGATCGTCACGAATTAACTAAAGAAGAATTTGTCGATATTAACAAGTTTAGCAGTAGGCCTCTGGCACTAAATTAAAATCTGTCAATGTCAGATTTTCATGTTTTAAATAATGAAATAATGACGTGTCTGTATAATTTTTTATAATTTTTAGTGGGTGAAAAAAAAAAAAAAAAAAAAAAATGGTACTTTATAGTTGAAAGGATTAAACTGATTTAAATTCGTTTGTTTTTCATGTGTTTAATTCCTTTTAAAAGAAAATCTACGTTTTTATTTTTTTTTCACCCAAAACGACAGATATCAAAATTTTATGTATTTTTCTCCAAAATGCATTTTTACCACTATCTGCAAGATTTTTTTTTTTTTTAAATTTCCTATTTCCTTGAAACTTTGCACATACTTTTATATAAAGGATTCCTAAAAATCAATTAAAGATAGATAGTACAAAACTAATTTTTTCAATAAGTATGTAAGGATTAATTTTTTTCTTTTCTTTTTTTTAAGTCAATAAAAAGAAAACAAAACAAAAAAATAAATTAATTAATAAACAAAAGAAATTTAATATTGGGTGTTTGAATTAATTCGTAGCTTTTTCTGATAGATGGCGTGACAAGTGGCATTTTCCAATAGATGGCGTGACTAGTATTCCCCGTAAACCTACTATCATTGAGCATCGTTATTAGTATATGTCATTTGTTTAAAGCGTTAATAGCAAAATTTTCTACTTCATCGAATATGTCTAACTTTGTGCCGGCTAAAGTGTTTTTGCGGGGAGTTCTACTTCATTACTTTAACATGAAGAAAAGAGCTGCCGAAAGTCATCGAATTTTAGTGGAAGTTTATGGAAAGCATGCACTAGTTGAACAAACGTGTCGGAAATGGTTTGCTCAATTTAAAAATGGTGATTTTGAGCTGGAAGACAAGGAACGACCTGGGCAGCCGAAAAAATTCGAAGATGAAGAGTTGAAGAAGTCATTGCTCGATGAAGATCCATGCCAATTGCTTCAAGATTTAGCTGAATCATTAAGAGTTGACTTTTCACCAGTCAGCAAACGCCTGAAAGCCGTAGGAATGATCCAAAAGCAGGGAAATTGGGTCCCATACGAACTGAAACCTAGAGACGTGCTCGTCCGCACGTCGCAAAACCGGTCAAAACCAACATCGAAACGATCAAATGGGATGTCCTACCTCACCCGCCGTATTCTCCAGACATTGCTCCATCTGATTACCACTTGTTTCGATCGATGAGCCATGGCCTGTCTGAGAAACACTTCACTTCTTATGGAGATTGTAAAAAATGGGTCGATTCTTGGATTGCCTCTAAAGACGATTCGTTCTTCCGACGCGGAATCCGTATGCTGCCAGAAAGATAGAAAAAAGTAGCGGCTAGTGATGGTCAATACTTTGAATAATCTATTTGTAATTATTTTTGCCCAATAAAGCCTCAATTAAAAAAAAAAAAACGCTACGAATTAATTCAAACACCCAATATATAGAAACCGTTGCTAAGGAATGTAACTTGAGAATTTATTTTTTTTTAAAATGACTTTGGTATAATTAAACGAAAAAAATTATTATTTGATTTGATTATATTAATTTTGATTTTTAAACTTTTTTGGTTACTAAAATTCTAAGCAGAATTTAATTTAGTAACCAAATCGTACTTTCATCTCAAACTTTTTCTCTTTACATATTTGTGAACTCTCAGTTTCCGTATTGAAAAACTTTCAAGACCGTCTAACACAAATGGTAAGGGCATATTATTATTATTATTATTATTATTATTTTATTTTTTTATTTATTTTTTGTCAAAAAAAAAAAAAAAAAAACTAGTTGGCACAGGTGGACTCTGCTCAGTTCCCCATCATATTTATGTTCTCATAAATTTCTAGTGCGAGACATATATACATGTTAAGAGAAATGAATTTGACCAAACGCTTAACACAGTGACAGAACGAGATCCTCGCCTAATAGGCTACCCACCATTCAGTTCGATATCTTACTCTAATCTATTAATTTATTTTATTGCGGTCAATTTCGTAGTTTATTTTCATGCTACTATTTCCAATGCAACTTTCCCAAAAGTGCGTATTTATATGAAAAATTTACAATTTCGCTATGTTGATAAAATCTTAAATTTCGAATAACTTACGAAATTTTCCTATTAGAATATTTGTAGTCAATCATGTTCATACAAGTATCATAAATGTTATTTTCAAATTATTATTCAAATGTTATTTTCAAATTTATGATATATTTATGATCCTAAAAGTGGACGTTTATGCTCGATTTCGCCTTATTCTGCCATTTTAAGTAAATCGTAAATTCCACATAACTTACGAATTTTTTAAATTCGAAAATTCATACCCTATGGTATTCATGTCAGTATCCTAAATAATATTTCAAAAGTGGTCTGACATCTTTATGATGAAAATATCCCTCAAAATTGACGTTTGTGTAAAATTTCGCCCTATTCTGTTATGATAAGAAATTCGTAAAATTCTAATAACTTACGAAATTTTTATATTGGAAAATTCATAGTGAATAATATTCATTCCAGTATCCTAAATAATATTTCTAAAGTAGTCTGACATCTTTACGATGAAAATATCCCTAAAATTGACGTTTATGTGAAATTTAGTCCTACTCTGTTATGTTAAGAAATTCGTAAATATTCAATAACTTGCGAAATTTTTAAAGTAGCATGTTTATAGTAACTGATGTTCATTCCGGCATCAAAACTGATATTTTAAAACTGGTCTCAGATTTTTACAGCACAATATTTTCATTTAATGCAAGTTTAAGTGAAATTTTGCCTATGTTAAGAAAATCGTAAATTTCGAATAACTTACGAAGTTTTTTAATTCGAATGATTCAAATAAATAGAGTTCTTGCCTGTATCTAAAGTAATATTTTAAAACTGATCTGACCTCTCTGCGATCATTTGTTCGTGAGATATCGTGTACACAGACTGACAAACTAACGGACTGACCCACTAACGGACTGACCCACTAACAGACACCCTACAGACAGACACCATACAAATTTTGTTATTTTCGGATTCCTCACACCTGAAAACGTGTAAAAAAGTAAAAAAACCGAGGTCGAAAATTTTCACGATTACCTAAGTTCCCCATACCTATAGTATGATGGGGAACTAAAAAAAAAAGAGAGAGAGAGAGAGAGAGAATATTTTTTTAAAATAAGAGACAAAATAATAATACTAGTAATACTCAGGAATGTGAATACAAAACGCCAATAAACAATTTTTAGAACCGTTGCTAAAATTACCATTAATTTGCAAAAACGTTAAATTTTTTATTTCACATATTTACGAATATATTACATTCACTAGTGAATCAATAAAATATGTCAAATTAATTTAAACAAGTCCTTCCGGCTTTTTCGGAAGGGTAGGTTGATTTCTTTTTCCTTATCAAGTTTTCCTTATCAAATTATTAATGCACTTGGTAGAAATATTGATGTAGGCTATGCACATATGGAGTTTTAAGCAAATCGGTTCATAAATACATTTTTATGTGAATTTAAAATTTTCAAGTGGCCGGCGCTTGGAAACAAAATTTTGGGTTAAGTTGACAAATATATCAAATGTATTTGTGAGATAAGTCTACTGTACATATATAGTTCGAATTAATTCAAAATCTCAATAGTCATCGTGTTGAAAAATTAAGTGGCTGCCACTTCGACCAAAATGGCAGAGAAAGTTTCTCATCTAAGATATCGTTTCAAATTTGAAAATAATTTTTTTTGTAAAAATTCTTTCAAAGAGGCTTAGTAAGCTGTTAAAATGTTAGTTTTCTGCATTTCTAGTTTGTTTTTTAGCATTAAAATAGCCTAATTTTTCCTTAAAAACGCATTAAAAAGCTTCAGTAACACAGATAATGGATTTGGCGCCAAATTTGGCGACTTTCCCCCTATGGCGACTTTTTTGGCGACTTTTGGCGAGAAAATACTTTTTATCGATATACCAAAGTTGGACGCAATAACATGATTGGTTCCTGAGTTACGTGAATTTTCTAAATTTTTGTTGTTTGAATGATAATCCATTTTTCAACTTTGATTTGAATTGATTAAGTATTTCTAAAGTTGCCGTGATAACAAATTTTCAAGTGGCCGCCACTTCGAAACAATACAGTGGAACAAGTTGCCAAGCAAACACATCCAAGATATTTGAAGCATAGGTTCACTGTCCAACTGTGGTTTAAATCAGTGCCGTGTTTCAAAAGTTATTCTTATGGCAAATTTTCAAGTGGCAGTCTAAGTGGCTGCGACTTGGAAACAAAATAGCAAAACAACTTGCCCATCGAGATCATCCAGTATATTTGTACGATAAGTTCATTGTCCCGTTCTAGTTTAAATTAAATCAGTATTTCAAAAATTATCGTCATAAGAAATTTTCAGGTGGCACCACTTGTAAAAAAAAGTGGAGTGAGATGCCCAGCGAACTTATCTGAGATATTTGGATAATAAATCCACTACCCAAAGTTGATGCGAATTGATTTTGTATTACTAAAGTTACCATAAGAACAAATTTTCAAGTGGCCGCCACTTAGAAATAAAATTGCGGATCAAGTCACCAAGTGAAATTATCCTAGATATTTGAACCATAAGTTTACTGTCCAATTTTTATTTGAATCAGTATAGTATTTTAAAAGTTATCGTGATGGCATATTTTCAAGTGGCAGTGTGATTTCAAGTGTCTGGAAATTAGAAACAAGATGTCGGCACAAGTTGCCCAGTGAAAACATTCAAGATAACTATATGAAAATATCACTGTCCAAATTTGGTTCAATTTGGAGTATTTCTTCAGAAGTTATCGTGTTTTTAAATTTTCAAGTGAGAGCCTGATTTCAAGTGGCCCCGCTTAACTTAAGATATCTGCCACTTTATTAAAAATGGCGGATATAGTTTATCAATAAACTTCATTAAGATCTTTTTGTGGTCTGTATTTACATCAAAATTCAAACAATTTCGAAATACGCTTTTTACAATTTAAATTTGAAATTTTCAAGTGGTCTGCACTTGAAAACAAAATGGCGGAGCAACTTGGTTAACAAACTCATCTAAGATATTTATAAGATAAGTTAAGACACTGTTCAAATTTGGTTCCATTTGGAGAATTATTTCGGAAGTTATCATGGTTTTAAATTTTCAAGTAGTGGCCTGATTTCAAGTGGTCCCGCTTAACTTAAGATATGCGCCAGTTTATTAAAAATGGCGGATAAAGTTCATTAATAAAGTCATTTGAGACACTTGTGTAATCTATGTACACATCAAAATTAAAACAAAAAAAAAAAAAAAAAATCGTAATACGCTTTTTACAATTTGAATTTGAAATTTTCAAGTGGTCTACACTTGAAGACAAAATGGCGGAGCAACTTGGTTAACAAATTCATCTAAGTTATTTATAAGATAAGTTAAGACACTGTCCAAATTTGGTTCGATTTGGAGTATTATTTCAGAAGTTATTGTGATTTTAAATTTTCAAGTGGTAGCGTGATTTCAAGTGGCCCCGCTTAACTTAAGTTATCTACCACTTTATTAAAAATGATGGATAAATTTCATTAATAAACATTATTGAGACCCTTATGTGGTCTGAATTTACATCAAATTTCAAACAAATTCGGAATAAGCCTTTTACAATTTGAATTTGAAATTTTCAAGTTGTCTCCACTTGAAAACAAAATGGCGGAGCAACTTGATTAATAAACTCATCTAAGATAAGTTAAGACACTGTCCAAATTTGGTTCTATTTGGAGTATTATTTTAGAAGTTATAGTGATTTTAAATTTCCAAGTGGTAGCCTGATTTCAAGTTGTCCCGCTTAACTTAAAATAGCTGCCACTTTACTAAAATTGGCGGATAAACTTCATTAACAAACTTCATTGAGACCCTTATGTGGCCTGTATTTACATCAAAATTCAAGGAAATCTTCTTTAAATATGCTTTTTACAATGTCGGTTTGAAATTTTCAAGTGGCTGCCACTTGAAAACAAAAAGTCGGAGCAACTTGGTTAACGAACTTATCCAAGATATTTATAAGATTAGTTCACTGTCCAAATTTGGTTCGATTTCGAGTATTATTTCGGGAGTTATCGTGATGACAAAATTTTCATTATAGATAGATAGATAGATAGATAGATAGATAGATAGATAGATAAACGAAGTGATTGCAATAGGTCGATTTCTAAAGAAATAAACCTAAAATGGAAACCACGATATCCTGATAGGTAATACGCCGAGCTCGTAATTGAAAGATTCCGAATTCAATACTCGAACCAGCCGAGTCCACCTATTGGTAGACAGGGCACTGTGGTTGAACCATCGATCTGCGATAATTAAAAAAAAAATTATCGATTTTTTTTACTTTTAACAAAAAAAAAAAAAAAAAAAACTTAGAAAAAAAAACCTTTTTTTAACACTTTCCAACAAGGTTGAAAAGTGTTTATGACTTCGGTTTGTCTGTCTGTCTGTCTGTCTGTCCGTCTGTCTGTCTGTCTGTCTGTCCGCGCTCTAACTCCCGTAAATATTTATGGAATTTCTTGAAACGGATATATGTTATTCAAGTTCACTATCGGAGGGTCCCTATTGAAAATGGAGTTTGTACCTCTACTGGTTTGTGTACCGGGACACCCGAAAATATTTCAAAGCATTGTGTTCTATGAGAGGTATTTCTATAAACCATATATTTTCATACCTTTACTCTAGACATATCTTAATGAAATTGAAATATGTTATTCAAGTTCACTATCGCACGTTCCCTATTGAAAATGGAGTTTGTACGTCTACTGGTTTGTGTACAGGGATACCCGAAAGTATTTCAAAGCATTGTGTTCTATGAGAGGTATTTCTATAAATCACATTTTAATACCTTCACTGTAGACATATCTTAATGAAATTGAAATATCTTATTCAAGTTCAATATTGGATGTTTCCTGTATAAAATGGAGGGAATACCACCATCGGGTTATACACAAGGACACTCAAAAGTATTCCAAAGCATTGCGTTCTATGAGAGATATTTCTATAAATCAAATTTTAATAACTTTAGTTTCCACAAATTTTAAGGAATTGATATATGTTATTTATATGCACAAAAGAATGCTTTGCATACAATATAGCATGTTTAGCATTATATTTACAGGGTGGCACAAAAATATCCAGATAAATTAAGAGCTATTAATAAAAAAATTGCTAGATATGTATTTTCGTTTACGTTAAGCGTTTTTAACACTTTCTAATATTTTTAACACTTTCCAACAAGGTTGAAAAGTATTTATGACTTCGGTTTGTCTGTCTGTCTGTCCGTCTGCCTGTCCACGCTCTAACTCCCGTAAATATTTATGGAATTTCTTGAAACTGATATATGTTATTCAAGTTCACTATCGGACGTTCCCTATTGAAAATGGAGTTTATGCTTCTACTAGTTTGTGTACAGGGACACCCGAAAGTATTTCAAAGCATTGTGTTCTATGAGAGGTATTTCTATAAACCATATTTTCATACCTTTACTCTAGACTTATCTTAATGAAATTGAAATATGGTATTCAAGTTCACTATCGGACATTCCCTATTGAAAATGGAGTTTGTACCTCTACTGATTTGTCTACAGGGACACCCGAAAGTATTTCAAAGCATTGTGTTCTATGAGAGGTATTTCTATAAACTATATTTTCATACCTTTACTCTAGACATATCTTAATGAAATTGAAATATGTTATTCAAGTTCACTATCGCACGTTCCCTATTGAAAATGGAGTTTGTACTTCGACTGGTTTGTGTACAGGGATACCCGAATGTATTTCAAAGCATTGTGTTCTATGAGAGGTATTTCTATAAATCATATTTTAATACCTTCACTGTAGACATATCTTAATGAAATTGAAATATCTTATTCAAGTTCAATATTGGATGTTTCCTGTATAAAATGGAGGGAATACCACCATCGGGTTATACACAAGGACACTCAAAAGTATTCCAAAGCATTGCGTTCTATGAGAGATATTTCTATAAATCAAATTTTAATAACTTTAGTTTCCACAAATTTTAAGGAATCGATATATGTTATTTATATGCACAAAAGAATGCTTTGCATACAATATAGCATGTTTAGCATTATATTTACAGGGTGGCACAAAAATATCCAGATAAATTAAGAGCTATTAATAAAAAAATTGCTAGATATGTATTTTCGTTTACGTTAAACGTTTTTAACACTTTCTAATATTTTTAACACTTTCCAACAAGGTTGAAAAGTATTTATGACTTCGGTTTGTCTGTCTGTCTGTCCGTCTGCCTGTCCGCGCTCTAACTCCCGTAAATATTTATGGAATTTCTTGAAACTGATGTATGTTAATCAAGTTCACTATCGGACGTTCCCTATTGAAAATGGAGTTTATGCCTCTACTAGTTTGTGTACAGGGAAACCCGAAAGTATTTCAAAGCATTGTGTTCTATGAGAGGTATTTCTATAAACCATATCTTCATACCTTTAGTGTAGACATATCTGATTGAAATTCAAATATGTTATTTAAGTTCACTATTGGATGTTTCCTGTTTAAAATGGAGGAATTACCACCATCTGTTTATGTACAGGGATACTCAAAATTATTCCAAAGCATTGCGTTCTATGAGAGATATTTCTATAAATCACATTTTAATATCTTTACTTTCCACGAAGTTTTTGGAAATTGAAGTATGTTATTTATATGCACAAAAGAATGCTTTGCACAGAATATAGCATGATTAGCATTAGATTTACAGGGGGGCACAAAAATATCCAGTTACATTACGAGCTATTAATAAACAATTGCTAGAATTGTACTTTCGTTTACGTTAAGCGTTTTTAACACTTTCTGACATTTTTTAAGTGTAAATATGATTTCAGTTTTGTGCATCTGCCTGTCCGTCTGTCTGTCTGCCTGTCTGTCTGTCCGCCTGTCTGTCTGTCCGAGCTCTAACTCCCGTAAATATTTATGGAATTTCTTGAAACTGATATATGTTATTCAAGTTTACGATCTGATGTTCCCCATGGAAAATGGAGTTTGTACCTCTACTGGTTTGTGTACAGGTACACCCGAAAGTATTTCAAAGCATTATGTCCTATGAGAGGTATTTCGATAAACCATATTTTTTTTATCTTTATTGTAGACATATCTCAATTAAATTGAAATATGTTATTCAGATTTCCGATTGGATGTTTTCTGTATAAAATGGCGGAAATACCACTACTGATTTATGACAGGGACACTTAAAAGTATTCCAAAGCATTGCATTCTATGAGAGTTATTTCTATAAATCAAATTTTAATATCTTTACTTTCTACGAAGTTTTAGGAAATTGAAATATGTCATTTATATGCACAAAAGAATGCTTTGCATAGAATATAGCATGGTTATCATTAGATTTACAGGGTGACACAAAAATATTCGGTTATATTAAGAGCTATTAATAAAAAATTGCTAGAATTGTACTCTCGTTTACTTTACGCGTTTTTGAAACTTTCTATCATTTTTTTAGTGTGAATATAATTTCAATCTCTGTATCTGTCTGACTGTTCTTCTTTTCGTCTGTCTGCCTCTCTGTCTGTTTTACTGCGCTCTAATTCCCGTGAATATTCATGGAATTTCTTTAAACCGATATATTTTATTCAAGTTGACTATTGGATGTTCCTTATTGAAAATGGAGTGAATACCTATTCTGGTTTGTGTACAGGGACACCCAAAAGTATTCGAAAGCATTGTGTTCTATAAACCATATTTTAATGCCTTTAATGTATAGAAACTTCAATGAAATTTTAACATGTTGTTCAATTCCCTATCGGATGTTTCCTATGTAAAGTAGAGTACATTTCTAACTGGTTTGTGTACAGGGGCACTTGAAAGTATTCCAAAGCATTTGTGTTGTGTGAGAGTTATTTTTATAAACCAAATTTTAATAATTTTACTCTCCACAAAGTTTAATGCAATTGAAATATATTATTCGTATGCACAAAATAGTGCCTTCTATGTAATATTGTATAGTTAGCATTAGATTTACAGGGCCACACAAAAATAATCAGTTACATTAAGAGCTATGAATAAAAATTTCCTGGAATTGCACTTTTGTTTACATGAGCGTTTTAAAACTTTCTTATAATTTTAGTGGGAATATGATTTCAATTTGTGCATCTGTCTGTCCGATTGTCTACCTTTCTAAGTGTTTGTCTCCGGCTCCTATCATCCGTGAATATTTTGAATTTTTTTAAAAAATGATACACTCGAGTTCCCTATGGAATGTTCCCTATTTAAAATGCCATTAATTGATCCTGTACAACTAGTTTGTTTACAGGGACAACAACAACAACAACAACAACAATAAAAAAAAAAACAATGTATTACGTTTGAGGAGAGAATTTTTTAAAAGTTATATTTAAAAATCTTTCTGCTATAAAAATCATAGAAACATTGACATGCATTATTAATATTCTAAAATGATGTTGTGTATAGAACATGATATGATTAACTTTCAGATTTACAGGGCTACACTAAAATATTCTGAGAGATTAAAAGCTGTAATTATAATCTGACGGCTGCGTTTTCTTTTGCATTAAGCCTTTTTAACACTTTCCAAAATGCTTAAGAGTAATTTTAAAATCAATTAGTCTATCTGCATGTTTTTCAGTTGTTCTGTCTGTTGTGTGATAAAGTAGGCAAAGAATATTAAAAGTTATTCGATACATTTGCGTGCAGTTGGAAAGTGTTACTAATCAATGCGTGCTGCATGATTTTTCTTTCTTGTTTTTTTTAAATATTGAGAATACAATGGACTTTTTTTGGATATTTAGTGTTATACTACTTCTCTAATATAGATATCGTCTGCATTATCATAAAAAATAATTTTTTTAAATAATAATTTCAATAAATTATTTTTTAAAAACAGAACTATTTTTTAATAACCGAATTAAATTTTATATAAATGTAGGTGCATTAATGAAAGGAGGGGGGGGGGGTTGAGGGAGGCAGTAGCCCCCCTCACACAGAATTAATTATCATATAAAACTCCTCCGAAGCCTAATTTGAATTGTTTAACATAGGTTTACATAACATCGTTATCTTACCTCTTAATCTCCAACCTGTATTTATAGTATTGAATTTCAGGGTAAGAGAAAGTCGTGTCAGTGACACACCAGATTATTTATTTATATACTAATCACTATGCTAATTTATCATACAAATAAGTGAGCTGTGTGTGACTTCACTAGCACGCTGTCGAACACGAACAGAAATATTTGATTAATTCAAATTAATATTTAAATAAATAAATAAAAATATGTTTAATGAAAAATATGTATAACCATAAAAAGATTAGTTGTCTAAAATATGGCAGAAATAGCGCCCATAACAAGGGATTAAATCTAAAATGGTGACAAAAATTCAAAAGTCGCCAAAGAGAACTATATTAAGGCTGTACTATGATCAGTTTTACACACCATGAATTATATATAACCACAAAAAAAATAATTGTCTCATGCGACAGACGTAACCGGTCATATCACATTGTAATATTTGGCGTGAAATTGCTGTCATTTTTATGGTTGATCGGATAAACAAAATAAACATAGGAAATAACGTAAAAGCAAATATTATGTGCACCACGTATAATGATATTCATATGTAACTGAGATTCAAATATAAAAGGTATACTTCAATTTTTTCGATACTATCTGTTTCGAAACTGTTATCTAATAAGCACCTAAGTGGAAGCCTATTAGTAAACCATTGTCGCAGGTAATAGGGAGATGCGCCCGTGTTTTAGCGGATGACCAAATCGATGCCGAAAACAGCAGGGACCTGAAACGAACTTTTGAGCAATTTAAGCATTTTATTTTATTTTATTTTTATAAAGCTATGTAGAAAATAGTTTCTTTTAAATATAGTGACCAGCGAAGCGGGCAAAGCCTGCTAGTTTAAAGTTATCGATTTTTATTTTCCCTTACCCATAAGTTAGAGAAAGTATTGTTTTTGGGTCAAATTTTCGAACGCGAGTTTTTGTTATATTTACATGTTCTGAGGTCCCCTGAATACGAAAATCATGTTTTTAGCAAATGGTCTGCGTGTATGTCTGTGTGTCTGTGTGTTTGTCTGTCTGTTATCAGCATATCTAAAAAACAAATTTTGGCAGAAAGTTCAAACTTGGTATTCTCAATGTGTATCATATAAAGATGCTACACTAAACTTTTCGTTAAGATCAAGCAAATGGTTCGTGTACAGGGACACTTAAAAGTATTCAAATACATTACGTCATGGATTTTTTTTTTTACTTTTAACGAAAAAAAGAAAAAAAAAAAAAAAAAAAAAAACAGAAAAAAATCGTATTATTTATTTATTTATTTATTTATTTTAAATATTGAGAATAAAATAGACTTTTTTTGGATATTTTGTGTTATACCAATTCTCTAATATCGAAATCGTCTGCATTATCATAAAAGATAATTTTTTTAAAATAATAATTTTAATAAATTATTAAAAAAAAAAAAAAAAAAAAAAAGAATTATTTTTTAATAGCCGAATTAAATTCTATATAAATGTAGGTGCATTAATCAAACGGGGCTTGAGGGAGTGGTAGCCCCCCTCACACAGAATTAATTATCATATAAAACTCTTCCGAAGCCTAATTTGAATTGTTTAACACAGGTTTACGTAACAGTACTCGTTATCTTACCTATTAATCTGCAACCTGTATTTATAGTATTAAATTGCAAGGTCCGAGAAAGTCGTGTGAGCGACACACCAGATTATTTCATTAAAAAAAGAAAGAAAGAAAGAAAAAAAAACTTTTTTTTAAAATGTAATATTAAGAATAAATTCAATTTTTTTTTTTTTTTTTTTTTTTTAATACTTAGTGTTATACTACTTCTCTAATATGGAAATCGTCTGCATTATCATAAAAGATTACTTTCTCTTACCCATAAGGTAAGGGAAAGTATTGTTTTTGGGTCAAATTTTCGAACGCGAGTTTTTGTTATATTTACATGTTCAGGGGTCCCCTGAGTACGAAAATCATGTTTTTAGCAAATGGTCTGTGTGTATGTCTGTGTGTCTGTGTGTATGTCTGTCTGTTATCAGCATATCTCAAAAACAAATTATGGCAGAAATTTCAAACTTGCTATTTGAAATGTGTATCATATAAGGATGCTACAGTAAGCTTTTCATTAAGATCAGGCAAATGGTTCGTGTACAGGGACAATCAGGATAATTCTAATACATTACGTCTATGGGGGAAATTGCAGGTAAGTAGAGTTTAACGTCCATAGACTGCACGAAACCAAATGAAACGAATATATATTTTTTGTAGTAGATATAGTAATCAGGGGAAAAAATTGTGTATGTAGGTGCCTCGCCTCCCTCCTGGGGGGGAAGTCCCCCCTCGATGGGAGTAAATTTTCATGATGGGCATATTTCAAAAGAGCTCGCCAATACGTTTAAAACGAGTGGTTGAACCACCGATCTGCGATAATTTAAAACAAAGTTATCGATTTTTTTTTTTTAACTTTTAACGAAAAAAATCGTTTTTTTTTTTTTTTTTTAACATTGAGAATAAAATGGACTTTTTTTGGATATTTATTGTTATACTCCTTTTCTAATATGGAAAACGTCTGCATTATCATAAAAGATATATTTTTTAAATAATAATTTTAATAAATTATTTTTTTTTAAACAGAATTATTTTTTAATAGCCGAATTAAATTCTTTATAAATGTAGGTGCGTTAATGAGACAGGGGTTGAAGGGGGCAGTAGCCCCCCTCACACAGAACTAATTATCATATACAACTCTTCCGAAACCTAATTTGAATTGTTTAACACATGTTTACATAACAGTACTCGTTATCTTACCTATTAATCTGCAACCTGTTTTTATAGTATTAAATTTCAGGGTAAGAGAAAGTCGTGTGAGTGACACACCAGATTATTTTATATTTTTTAAAAACAGAATTATTTTTTAATAGCCGAATTAAATTCTATGTAAATGTAGGTGCATTAGTGAAACGGGGGGTTGAGGGGGGTGGCAGCCCCCCCTCACACAGAACTAATTATCATATAAAACACTTCCGAAGCCTAATTTGAATTGTTTAACAAAGGATTACATAACAGTCCTCGTTATCTTTCCTCTTAATCTGCAACCTGTATGTATAGTATTAAATTTCAGCGTAAGAGAAAGTCGTGTGAGTGACACACCAGATTATTTAAAATTAACTAAAGTATGAAAATTAGGAGACTGAGTGCAATTAAATCTCATAAGCCTATCTCTTAAGCCTAAAGTGTGACAGAATCAGAGACGGATGAGGGTAACTATATATGCTGATATAATAATAATAATAATAATAATAATAATTTTAAGTCGCATATAAATTCAAAAAGTTTCAAATAATCTTTAATGTCACATTTCATTTACTTCCTTACTTTTCATTTCAAAGCTTAAATTGAGTTATATGAAGTGAATGAAAAACCATAATTTTTCCACCATAAATGCGTTTTTCATAACTGCCAAAATAACATTTTTCACAGATTTATTATCTCCTTATATTTAAAGTGTTTTTGAAAATGTTATAAAAATATTTAAATTGACATTTATCGCAAACATTTAAATAATTATTTCAACATCAGTGAATCATAACTAAAGCAGTCATTTAATAAACAAACCTACATTCTTTCAGGATATTTTAACTCATATGTCACAGTCACAAACAAAATAAAATAAAGGCTTTTTTTAGTTATAAAAGCAAGGGTGTCTAGTGAATACATTTTGCAAATTTAATACATTGCATTTATTCATTAATGTATTGCAGGATTTCAATATTTAATATACAATTTACTTAAATCACTCTTCATGATTGCACAGCGCAAATATAGTTTAACATTTTTTATATTTATTTACATAATTTAATTTTTCATAAATGCAATCAAATAACTAAGCTTAACGTCAATATTACATATATTCAGGCACTTTACGAAGAAAATGTCAAGTTTGATGTACCTCAGTTATTTATAGCATTGTCGCCAACTTGTAGGGGATTTTTATGTAATAACTATTACAAAATTTTGTACAATGTTTGATAAATATGATAGTCGATTTGACAAACATGCAAACGGAAAAACATCACAATTAAATAATTATAAGATTAATATATATATATATATATATATACCTTGTTTTTAAATTTTCTGATGAATCATTAATAAAATACGCGAGGATAAAAAATAATATTTAAGAAATATTTTAGCACGCGGACTCAGTTCAGTGAAATAATAATAATAGTGAAAAAAAAAAAAAGTTGGTTTTAAAAATGACAATAATAACTTCAACGATGTGGTGAAATGGTGATAATGACATCAAATTTTCTGAGGTGCATAATTTAACTTTTTATAATTTTTTAACGTTCACGTTAAATTAAATGTATTTATTTTTATGTCGAAAGAAAATGACCTCGTAATTTTTTTTTGGCAACAATTAAATTATAGCTAATATTTTAATGGCTATTTTATTGCTATTAAGAGCTTATTATTTTGATTAATTAAAAAAAAAAAAAAAAACTATTCAAAAATTCGAAAATCTGACTTCGATGTATTGTGTTGTCACCGGGTTCTGAGCTACTGTGAAAGTTTCAAATGTCTAACTAGTAAGAAAGTTAGTTAAAAATAGACTGCAAGATTTGTACCAGACAAACAAACAAGAATCGAAGTTAACAAAAACATGGTAAAATAGTGATGGATATTGTTTTTATTATTATTATTTTGCATCATTAGGGGGCTGTGCTCTCTGCTCGCTTCAAGAGTTGAAACATTTAAATAAACTTATATCGATTAGTGATTATTTTCAGCAAATCAAAACCATGGCCACCTACTGTGATATACAGTCAGCCATTAAGGAAATGCAAAATGCGATTTAATTGTTTGAGTTTCATTATGCTCATAAGAAATACGATTAATTTAAAATAAACTAAATGTGCATTAACATTAGTTTGCGAATAAAACATATCAGACTATTTAATGAATTAAAATGAAGAATAAAATGATAAATAAATTTAATGATAATAAAATATAAATCTCTCCAGACATCAGTTTTATAAAAATTTTCAATGATAAATAAATTTCATTTTTTTTTTCTTTAATCAAAATATGTTACTTTTTATGTTAAAATAATAATAATAATAATAATAACAATAAAGTTATACTTTTTTTTTTTTTTTTTTGACATTAGCCTAAAATTACATGACAAAGAAATAATTATAAGATAATTTTTTTTTTTATATACCATGTTTTTAAATAGCTTAAACTTCTCTTTAAAACGGATTAAAAAGCTCCAATAGGCAGGTAAAGGATTTGGCGCCAAATTTGACAACTTTTTGCCCTTGGCGACTTTTGTGGCGACTTTTGGCGAGAAAATTCTTATTATCGATATTCCAAAGACGGACGTTCTAATGTGATTGTTTAAAAAGTTACCTGAAATTTGAATTTAAAAAAAAAAGTTGATTTTAAAAATAAAATATTAATCCTTTCCGAACAACATATATTTGCATCATGTGATAAAGCTACTTAAGAAAAAATCACCGTTTTCTTCTGCTTTCTAAAAACTAGTGTTATCTACGGACGCCAGTAAATGAAATATTCACACTTTTATCTTCAAAGCGGCTACTCATTTGAATAACACGTACTGCGTTTCTTCTTAAAATTCAAATATCAGTAAAAAAGAACACAGCTACGTTGAATATTATTTACAAAAAGAAATCATTTAAAAAAATACAAAAAAAAACTTTATTCCCAATGGAAAAACCTACTGCTCTAAAACAGTAAATTACTTATTCTAAAAATTTTAATACACACGAGCTCTCGATTAAACGAGACCAAGTATCATATTTTTTTTAACTAACGTTGCCATCCAATAATAATAATATTCATAAAATAAATAATAGACATAATAATACATTTTCAACATCCTCCCACCTTTTGATTATAAATAATAATCAAAACATAAAAACTATTAGTCAAACAACTCTGGTACAAAGATGGCAACATTACATTTAAAAAATATAAAAATGAAAAAGTAAAACAAATAGAAGAATGATCAACAATATCTAATATAATCTACAAGTTCAGTCTTTCCGGCACCTTAATTCTTCGGCCAAATGTACTAAACTTCATTCGCTCATTAGTAGTACTGTCTGAAACTTTGGAGATGTTATCTGATTCTTTAACTTTACTGAGAGTCATCGGTGTGGGAAGATCTTCAGAAGATGTTATCTCTAGGGGATAAACTCTTTGAATCGGGCGTAAGAGCTCCTTTTGGGAAGTTTGCACTTTAACAAGTCGTACTTGTCCGTCTTTACCTGGTATAATCTCAGTGATACGACCTAAAGGCCAGTAGATTCTCTTTTTATTAGCGGCTCCCACCATAACAATTTCGCCAACAGTAACGGTATGTTTGTCTGACTTTTTGCTTTTACTTTTACGTAGAATAAGAGCACCAAGATATTCAGATCTAAAACGGCTTCGTAAATCTTTGAGAATGGTTTGTCTGTATTTGAGCCTTTTACATAAAAAATTTTGCTCAACAGCATCCAAATCAGGAAGCTGCATTCATGCATATCTTGGATGAACATCGATGGCGAAATTGGTTTTACAGCTTCCTCTTCACAGATGTAAGTAAGAGGTCTTGAGTTGACTACCTTCTCACACTCAGCTAAAACCGTCATCATTTCTTCGTAATCGAGACGTGCCAGCCCTAATACTCTTTTCAAGAGATCTTTTAGAATTCGAATTAATCTCTCCCACCAACCGCCCCACCAAGCAGCAGTTGGGGGATTGAACTTCCAATCAATAGAGTTGACAGCTCCATGTTTTCGTATGCGTTCCCAGTCTAGTTTCTTGAAATAGTTGGCTACTCCTACAAAATTTGAACCATTGTCACAGTATACAGTAGAGCATCTTCCTCTGCGAGCTGTAAATCTTCTAAAAGCCATTAAGAACGCATCTGTTGAAGCAGAAGTAACAAGCTCCAAATGGACTGCTCTGTATACTGCGCAAGTAAAAATTAAAACCCAGCTTTTCTTGTTATCCTTGAGAAATAATGGCCCAGCCATATCAACACCAGTTATCTGAAAAACTGCAGCATCTTTAACTCTGTTTTCAGGAAGTGGAGGACTGATTACTTCCAAGTTCTTTGACCGAAATCTTTTGCATGCAGTGCAGCTGGCTACAAAATTTTTCACTGCCTTTCTGCCGTTTAGAATCCAATACTTTTCTCGAAGTATATTTAATAGTATCTGGACACCAGCATGGCAGTTCTCAACATGTGCTTTATAAATTAGCCGTTTTACCACTTCATGTTTTGATAGAAGAACAATAGGTTTAAGAAAATCTTCACTATCCTTTCGATAAATAATTTTGGTCTTCAAACGAATGACACCAAGCTCGTCTTTAAACGTTTGCAAAGTTTTCAATCTCTTTTCGTCTTCTTGAGGAAAAGACTCATTCTGAATTAGAAGTAAAACCTTCATTTCTGCTTCATGAATTTCTGGGGCTGTCAATTCACCATGCTTCCTCCAATTTAAATTCTTGCAGTTGTGCTTGAAACGAAGGATCCATGCAACAAGACGAATAATTCTATCATAACTAGAAAAGTATCTATAGTACCAATCTTCATCAACAATAGCTTCAGTATTTGTCAGTATACAAGTTTTCCTAGGTTTTTCCTTTTCAATTTCTTCCTCATTCCAATCGCGATTAGAGAAATCCATCATTGCTCGAAATTCAGAAACGTCTTTCATCCATTGTGGACCCTCCCAACATTTTGATGAGTCTAGATGCTTTGCTTTGCATCCTCTGGAGGGCAAGTCTGCAGCATTCTTCTCCCCCGTTATATGTCTCCATGATGAAGGATCACTCAGTTTTCTGATCTCCTGCACTCTATTTCTTACAAAAACGGACCAATTTTCTTCTCGTTGTATCCATGCAAGAACCGTTGTAGAATCAATCCAGTAATGAGTCATAACATTTCTCCAACCAAGAGCTTCAAAAACCGAATTCGTCAGTCTCGCTCCAATTACAGCAGCTAGAAGTTCCATTCTAGGTATAGTTACACCTCTTAACGGAGCCACTCGAGACTTTGCTGCAAGCAAAAATAAATTAACTTGATTAGTATCCTCTACTCTAAGGAATGTAACTGCACCATAGGCATCTTTGCTTCCGTCAACAAATGTGTGAATAGTGCAGTTGCTTAAATCTTCGGAAGATACTCGAATAAACCTAGGTATCTGTATATCAGACAAATACTTCAGTTCTTGAAACCACTGCATAAACTCTTTATGAAGCTCACCAGTTATCTCTTCATCCCAACTCGTTCCTAGTTTCCATGCTTTTTGTAACATTATTTTTGGACAAAGCATGACTGGTGAGGTGAAGCCAAAAGGATCAAAAACTTTGTGGACGACAGACAACATAGTTCTTTTTGTTAATTTTTCCATGTTAATGTTGTCTAACCATTTCATGTTAATCTTCAATGTATCAAGCTCTTTATTCCAAATAAGACCTAATACTTGAGTCTCTTTCTTAGAACTAGTCTCATTACAGTCGCCAGACCATTCCCATTCTCTAAGATCAAAACAACCTTTGGCCATTAAAGCTTTAAAATTAACGATAAACTTATCTAATTCTTCTTTGTTATTAATACTGGTAACAACATTATCTACGTAGAAACTCTCTAAAAGCCTTTTCTTTACAGATTCTTAAAATCCGTTACAACGCCGAATATGATACTCAATTACCGCAGCCAAAAGGAAAGGACTGCATTTAACACCAAAAACAACCCTTGTATGGCGAAATACTTTTAGTTTCTTACCTTCTAAGTTTTCCCACCATAAAAAACGCAGGAAATCTCTGTCGTCTTTACGAATGCTTATTTGCAGAAAAGCTTTCCTAATGTCGGCGATAACGCCAAATTCTTTTTCTCTGAATCGAAGTAAAATATCTGGGATAAGTTCCATTTGATTAGGACCACATTCCAAGCATTGGTTTAAAGAAGGATAATTTGCTAATCTAGCTGAAGCATCAAACACTGGGCGAATTGGAGTAGTGCTGCTACTAGGTTTTAGGTACAACTATAGTATTTCCCCTCAGCTGAATTTGGCGATTTTTCTTTGGCGCCGATTTGACCGATAACGATGTCATTCTGGATTGTTTGCAATATAATACGGCAGCCTATACTATTTATTTTGGATTTATGATTTATAGTGTAGCTTACGATTTTATCATTTATGCTATATGATTTTTAGATTTATAATTTAGCCATAATCGCCAACGAAAAATCGCCAAATGTAGCTGAGGGGAAATACTATAGTTGTTCCAGGTTTTATTACAGCACGATGAGGTAAGTAATTGCCATAAGAGTTTACTTTATTCTTGGGAACTTCCTCAATTATGCCTTCATTAATCCAGTTCAGAAGAACATCTTCATATTTTTCATACATGTTCATCGCTATAAGCTTTGCTGTTGTGTATTCGAGCCGTTTCTTCGCCAAACTCAAGTTGTCGGGTAAAGGCGACTTATCATCAGCCCATGGCAAACAAACTTCATAGCGGCCCTCTCTATTAATTGCCACTGTTTCTAAAAAATGCTCTTTAGTCTGAATATCAGTCTCGTATTTGGACTTCTTCTCAATAGGATCACAGATTCCAATTAAATCCAACTTCCATAGATTTGAGATTTCAGCTTTATTTACATATAGCGATAACACTGACATCGCCAAGTTTTCTTCCGAGGCTTTTCCAGGCGGTACTTTTCCCATTAAGGTCCAACCTAAGTATGTTTCTAAAGCCACGAGACCCGATGATAAGACCTTTCTTTTTCCAGTCAACATTTTTCCCATAACGTCAGCTCCGACGAGAATATCAATTGCTTCACATTTGACGCCAATGTCCGTTAAATTAATCTCATTTTCTTCTAACTCCTTTATGCAAGGGCATTTAAAAACCGGTCTAATATTTTCACATATTGTAGACAGATCCAAAACTTCGAAATTGCAGCCAAAATTTTCTTTCAAATGTTTCAATGTCACTTTATAGCAGTTATGATTGACTTCGTTAGTGATAACGCCGCCAAAAAGGGAATGAACCATTTTCTCTTGGCGAATAGGTATATAATTCATTTCTTTGGCTACACTTTCCAGAATATACGACTTATGGGATGCAGAATCAAAGAGCAATCTCACAGTTTTCTGTTTATTGCCAGAGACCAATTTGGCTTTCACGGTTTGAAGAAATATCTTTGGACTTCGTTTGTTGAAATTGGACATACTAACATCATTTTCTGCAGATTTTTCTTCTTTCTTTTCCACAGCCCTTTTTTGTGAATCAAGTACATCACACATTAGAGGAAAATGCTTTTTAGAACAGATCACACACTTTAGAACTGTTCGGCATTTCTTAACAGTGTGAGTTGGCGATAAACAGGCAAAGCAACAACGCTTATCTTTAATTATTTTTTGTTTTTCTGCTAAACTCATTTTCTGAGCTGAAAAACAATCTGAACTTGAATGTTTGCCATCACAAAAAATGCAAGATTTCTTCACCTCTCTATTTGAAGTGGCCGTTAATAAACCCGCAGCAGTAGGTACTTTACTTTTCAAATTTTCAAAATTGCATTGCTTCCTTTTTAAAGGTTTGTTCTCTTGGCTCTTTCCTAAACCGAAACCAGCTACTGCCAAAGATATCCTTTCTTCGCCTTCAACTTCTTTTTTGAGAAATTCCATTAAATTATTTAACTTCTCTTTAGCATCAGTGTTTGAATGAGAAATGTTACTACGACTCCAAGCCTTTAAAAAATCAGCTGGGAAACAAGATTCAACCATGGGATACAATATAGATGCACATTTATCCGTGGTTACACCTAATGTTTCCAATGCACGTAGATACAATTCAAGTTTGTCATACAGTGAAGTTAATGAAAACATTTCCTTAATTTGAACAGAAATAATTAATTTTAGTAACTGTCTAACGTATACTTCGACTAAGAGGTCCTCTCTTCCAAAGTGAGATTTCAGGCTTTCGATCGCTTTTTCATAATTGTCGCCAGTTGGCGGAAAACTTTCAACTACTTCTCTTGCACGGGAACCAGCAACCGTGGCTTGCACTAAATACTGAAATTTATCTTCCCGTGCGATATCTTCATCTTTATGCACCTGCTCAAATTGACTCCAAAAAGGAAGCCAATCTTTTAAGTCATCGCCAAATTGTCTAAATTCCAATCTTGGCAACGTGAATTTTCTTTTTGAATTGCTTAAATCAGGTACATAATTTAGTGGAACAGATTCACCTCGACTTTGAGCTTGAATTCTAGCGAGCTCGATTTCCTTTTCAGCTACAACTTTCATTTTTTCAGATTCAAATTTCATTTTTTCAAATTCAAATTCTTTATATTGTTTCATTTTTTCAAATTCATTATCTTGTTTCATTTTTTCTTTTTGCTCTTGTAATTTTCGCTCGGCAACAGCATTTCCTAATAGTACTTGAACAAATTCAGCATCTTTCTTGTATTCTTCACTGTTCAATATAATATTTTTTAAACCTAAAATAGTAACATTGGCTGGTACTTCTTCGCCAATTTCAGACGCCACATATATCAAATCATCTTTCTTAAATCCTTTTATTGCTTGAAACATGTTGCTACTTCCTGTCGCTCAGACGCCACAAATGCTAAAGCAACTTAAGAAAAAATCACCGTTTTCTTCTGCTTTCTAAAAACTAGTGTTATCTACGGACGCCAGTAAATGAAATATTCACACTTTTATCTTCAAAGCGGCTACTCAATTGAATAACACGTACTGCGTTTCTTCTTAAAATTCAAATATCAGTAAAAAAGAACACAGCTACGTTGAATATTATTTACAAAAAGAGATCATTTAAAAAAATACAAAAAAAAAAAACTTTATTCCCAATGGAAAAACCTACTGCTCTAAAACAGTAAATTACTTATTCTAAAAATTTTAATACACACGAGCTCTCGATTAAACGAGACCAAGTATCATATTTTTTTTAACTAACGTTGCCATCCAATAATAATAATATTCATAAAATAAGTAATAGACATAATAATACATTTTCAACATCATGAACTACATTAGCACTTTATCATAGTGTAGAAAATCTTTAAAATGATAACGACGTCAATTTTTGCCAAATGCATAATTTAACTTTTAACAATTTTTTAACGCTCACGTTTAATTAAATGTATTTATTTTTAGGTCGAAAGAAAATGAACTCGTAATTTTTTTTTGGCAACAATTAAATTATAGTTAATATTTTAATGGCTATTTTTATTGCTATTAGGAGCTTATCATTTTCACATTTTAATTAATTAAAAGAAAACTATTCGAAAATTCGAAAATCTGACATCGAAGTATTGTGTTGTCACCGGGTTCTGAGCTACTGTGAAAGTTTCAAATGTCTAGCTAGTCAGGAAGTTAGTTAAAAATCGATTGCAAGATTTGTCCCTGACAAACACACAAGAATCGAAGTTAATAAAAACATGGTAAAATGCCTGGAAAAATTGCAAAAAACCGCGTAAAACATTAAAAACAATCAAAAAGTTTTTGAAAAATTTTCAAAATAAAAATGTAGTCACATACTGAATTCCACAATAAGCTGATATACCGGGTGATTCAAAATAGATGTTACAGTTACATAGTTTTTTGTAAAAAATTATTAAAAGTCGAGGAAAATTATGTCCCGACTTTAATCCCCGTATTTGGGTATAGATGTGTATTAATTATCGTATGCATGTGTTAGATTAAGATATTTTGCTGTCATATTAACAAAATTTTAATTTTAAATTTCAAAACTCAGTCATCCTTGGCGTTTATTGTATTTGGCGATCAAAAACGCAATACGAAAATATATTTGCCAAATGATTATTTTCATAATATGTGTTGTACGAAATATTGTTTCATATTATTCATTACTCTCTTATAAATATAAGTAGTTAAAATAACCATGATTTTTGAAAGGAATTAAATATGTTCACCAGATCATTTGGTGATATTATTATTATTATTATTTTTTTTTTCCGCCAAGGATGACAGATATGAAATCTGTTCCGCTGCAACATGTGAGCATCTTATATCAGATTTTTTATTTAGACATTTGAAAACAAATTTGACTTCAAATTATGACAGAATATTTATAATTTTCCTTTTAATTAGTATATTAGTTGGATATTTATTGCGTAAATATCATCCTTTGAAATGAAATGTGTATGTTTTCAATCGAATATGGAAGTTTGCCATTTTTCTTTCTGGAGTTTTGAAATTTAAAATTCAACTTTGATCAATTTTACAGTAAAAACAACTTAATCTAACGCATGCACAAGATGACTAATACATATCTATACCCAAATATGGGGATTAAAATCGGGAAATAATATTCCTCGATTTTTAATAATTTTTATAAAAAATCCAATGGGCGATAATATAGGAAATCTTTTTCTTGCATCCACGGACGGCTAGTGACGTCATCACTTCTCTTGCGTATTCCGCCAAGTGGTCCAAGCTGTTTCATTGTTTTTGCACAATTTTTTAAAATATTATTTGAAATATTAGTTCCCCATCATACTATAGGTATGGGGAACTTAGATAATCGTGAAAATTTTCGACCTCGGTTTTTTGACACACGTTTTCAGGTGTGAGGAATCCGAAAATGACAAAATTTCTATGGTGTCTGTCTGTAGGGTGTCTGTTAGTGTGTTAGTGTGTTAGTCTGTTAGTGGGTCAGTCCATTAGTTTGTTAGTCTGTGTACACGATATCTCAAGAACAAATTGTCGCAGAGAGTTCAGATTAGTTTTAAAATATTACTTTCGACACTGGCAAGAACCCTATTCATTTGCAATATTCGAATTAAAAAACTTCGTAAGTTATTAGAAATTTACGATTTTCTTAACATGGGAGAATAGGACAAAAATTCACTTAAACGTGCATTAAATGGAAACTTTTTACTGTAAAAAGATCAGACCAGTTTTAAAATATCCGTCTTGATGCCGGAATGAACATCTGTAACTGTAAATATGCTACTTTGAAAATTTCGCAAGTTATTGGAAATTTACGAATTTCTTAACATGGCAGTATAGGGCAAAGTTTCACATAAACTTCAATTTTGAGAGATATTTTCATCGTAAAGATGTCAGACTTCTTTTGAAATATTATTTAGGACACGGGCATGAATATTAATGACTATGAATTTTCCAATATAAAGATTTCGTAAGTTATTGGAAATTTACGAATTTCTTAACATGGCAGAATAGAGAAAATTTCACATAAACGTCAATCTTGAGGGATATTTTCATTGTAAAGATGTCAGACCACTTTCGAAATATTATTTAGGATACTGGCATGAATATCATAGACTATGATTTTTCCAATTAAAAAATTCGTAAGTTATTTGGAATTTACGATTTACTTAACATGTCAGAATAAGGCAAAATTCAGCACAAACTTCCATTTTGAGGATCCTAAATACATTAGACAACTTCAAAATTACGTTTATGCTATTTGTTTGAACATAATTGAATACAAATATTCTACTAGGAAAATTTCGTAAAATATTCGTAATTTACGATTTTATCAACATAGCGGAATTTTAAATATTTCATATAAATATGAATTTTGAAGATTATTGCATTGGAAATAGTAGCATGAAAACTTAACAACGGAATTGACCCAGATAAAATAAATTAATAGATTAGAATAAGATAAATATATCGAAGTGAACGGTGGATAGCCTATTAGGCGGGGATTTCATTCTGTCACTGTATGAAGTTTTGGTCAAATTTATTTCTTTTAACATGATTATAATATGTCTCGCACTAGAAATTTCTGAGAACATAAATATGATGGGGAACTGAGCAGAGTCCACCTATGCCAACTAGTTTTTGTAATGCGAGAGGGAATAAAAGGAAAAACATTTTTTTTCTTTTAATTGGTCTAATTATACAAAATGTCCCCATGTAAAATATTATGCGTTTTCAGTTATGTTTATTATATATATATATATATATATATATAAAGACTAATGCAGATTTTCGTATATTATTGACATCTCTATAAATTAAATTAAATTAAATTATCCAGTACTAAGACGTTGCTTCTCTGTCAAACGCATCTAGGACCCAAAGCGAAGTTTTTAAGCAATTTCAATGTATTTTATTTTTAGTTTCAATTTGTAGAATGGTATAAAAAATATTGATTCTTTTTTTTAATTCATTTAAATATGGTGAGCAGAGAAGCGGGCAAAGCCTGCTAGTGTTTAATAAATAAAAGAAAATATTTATAAATCTGAAAGTTGAATATCTGTTTAATTTTTTAAATAAAATAAAATGAAGTACAGCAATTTATAATGAAGTACAGCAATTAATTTTCTTATCAATTGTCATTCCTAAGACAATTCTGTTACTTGTGTTTAACAAGAAAAATTGTTCAGAAAAGTTTTTACAATTTTCTATACCTCGTGAGTAAAGAAAACAAAAGTTAATCAAGTGGCATACAGAAAATTTCCTTTTATTTTCAATCTCTTGAGATTTTTCGCAATTGGATAAATAAGAAGTATGCATACTTCATTACTGTCAAAATTGTATTCTCCAGGAATTTTCATCTAACTCTTGAAATATAAAATGATACTCGTATATTTACGGAAGAAGGAGTTCGTATTGGTATAGCTGATCAAAAGTTGCTGGAAAAGTTAGTCTATTGTTGTGCATGAAATACAATTATAAAATTGTTTCGAACAACTCAAATAACCATTTATGTATTACATTCTTCTATATTCAATAGAAGAAAGTATTGGATTCATAAAATTTTTACTTCCGGTTTTCGAAGGATTTAGACCTTTTGAGAGATCCACAACGCGATTTGATAATTTTTAGAAAATGTCTGTCTGTATCTGTGTGACAAAAACTTTCTGGCGACAGTATTTTAGGAACTACTGCACAGATTTGCATATAAATTTGTTTGTAGATGCACCTTGACTTACATAAGCGTCTGTCAAATTTTTAATTCTGTCAATCGCTCAATAGGTGGCACTGTTACACAGCGATTTCTGCAATTTCAGGGAAATGCTATATCATAGGAATTACTGCACAGAATTACATATATATTTATTTATAGATGCACCTTGAAATACGTTAGCGCTTTGTCTATCAATTTTTAGTGCCAATCGCTCAACTGGTGGCTCTGCTATACAGCGATTTCTGTAGTTTAAGAGAAAGCAATATCTCAGGTTCTATTGCGTATCATTGAATAAAACTTGATATGTGGGAAAACCTTTATGAGACATTATACTGATTCAATATGGATGCATATAGGCCGATAGGCGGCACTCTAATGCTGCAATTTTCCCAGGAAACAAAAAGGATATATCTCAGATTCTATTGTATATAATTACACAAAACATGGTATATGAGCAAACATTATGATGCATTATATTAATTTAATTTAATTTTATATCGGCCAACATGTGGCGCTATTGCGCTCTAATTTACCCCGTAAATAGGAAGGCTAAATCTCAGCTTTTATGGTATATAACTGCACGAAACTTTTTATGCGAATAACTATTATGAAAATCAACGCTGACCTAATTTAAGTGCCTATCAGCAGATATGTGGAGCTTTAATTACGATATTTCACATGGCTACATTTTAGCATCTGTTGATTAAAATTGCACCATACTCCATATATAACATTTTTGTTGTGAGAAGTTACGGTTAATCTTTTGTATACATGTTATGTTAAACTGTAAGTGGCACTGTTATGTATAACTGATATGAAACAAAGTATTGTGATGGTTATAACATACTAGATTTTTAATTATTTTAATATTTTTATTTTAAAAACCACTTATTTTATTATTATTTTATTATTATTTTAAATTTTGATATCCTTATATGATTAAAATATTTCCATTCTTATTTCTGTAACATTGTATATTAATGAATACTAGTATCGCCCAGTGGTCGAAACTCGACCATATTTTTTGCAAAGCGAGGCAAAGCAAAGTTATTGGCTTGTCCTAAACGGAATGCAATTGCAACACAGCTGCGGTAATTGTTTGCCGATATTCACTCTAACTGAATCAGCAGAGTTTTACTTAATATAACTATTTCCCTTTGTAGATTTTAGCCTTTCCTGAAATGAGAGAAAATCGCAACGCGAAAACGCCCCTTGTTGTGTGATACAGCCCAGAAGCTAATAGATACCATGTCAAACCAAGGCCCAACCAAGTATAAAATTCTGTTAAATTAATTCGATTGGTTCATAAAGTACAGTGTTTGAACAAAAAAAAAAAAAAAAAAAAAAAAAAAGATATTTTTCAATAATGGTTGAATTGAGTTCGGGAAATTTCAAAACGTGTAACTTTATCGAAAACCGAAAATCTAAAACTTTTCTGAATCTTATATTTTCTACTTATATATGCAGAGGAAAGAATAATAAATCCACTTTTTAAAAAATAAAAATAAGTAGTCAATTTCACTTAATTAAAATGCAAGGAAATCTCAAAACGTGTAAATTCATCGAAAACCGGAAATCAGAAGTTTTTGTGTATCTTCTACTTGCTTCTTCTACCCACAAAAGCTATCAATAAAGACACTTTTTTAAAAAATAAGTAGCCAATTTCAGTCAATTGAAACGTAAAGAAAGCTCAAAACATGTAAATTCAGCAAAAAACGGAAATCGGAATTTTTTCCGTATCGTCTACTTATACATGCAGCAGTTAGTAACAAATCCATTTTCCTTTTATTTAGTATATTAGTTGAATATTTATTGTTTAAATAACATAACACCCTTTGAAATGAAATGTTTATGTTTACATTCGAAACTGGAGTTTGCCATTTTTTTTTTTCTGGAGTTTTGTGATTTTAAATTAAAATTTCATCAATTTTACAGAAAAAATAACTCAATCAAACACATGTAGACAGTAACTTATATAGTACTATACCCAAATATCGGAATTAAAATCGGCAGATAATTTCCGTTATTTTTTAATAATTTTTTACAAAAAATCCAATGGACAATTAACATAGAAAATATTTTTCATGGCTCCATGGACAGACAGTGACGTCATCACTACGCTTGCGTATAGTGATGCTACATTATACAAATTACTGTGTCTATGGTTTTATTTGAGCTTTATGAAATTGCCAGATTCAACAACTTTCTTCTTTTAGGTATTTTTTAATGTAAAGGAATACGTGTATAAAAGGGAAAAATGGGGGAAAATGCATAAAAAATAAATGTATTTTTAAATACCTTCTTGACATCGTAAGAAAATAATATTTGTATTCGCACCTTCCGGCTAACCATACCTTTCGAATGATACCATTCTCAAATCTCTACTCCCATAATTAATATGTTAAAAAGGGACAACAAATTATATGCTTGCGTATTAATATATAGATAAAGATACAGCTTTATTAGAGTTACAGTCTTATTTTTTTTTATTTATTATTATTACTTTCTTCTATCTATATCTATATCATTATATAAAGCGCAAAAAATTGTTTGTTTGTGGAGGGTAATCTCTGAAACTACTGAACCTATTTAAAAACTTCTTTCACTGACCGAAAGCTACAGTATGCCATATTGTTATAGGCTATATTTAATTTTGATAAAATAAATTTTAGTTTAAAATCTGAGCATTTTAATTAAAATCCCCATCCGCGATTGTAATGAAATGCTCGCCCTCTGGTGGGCTAAGGTGAAATTATCACACCACTGCATATCCTCATAATCGACTTTCCATGATGAAATGGCGGAGAAAGAATAATAATTACACGTGGCTGTTATATTTACTAACAACTGCAGTGTTCAGAGAGCGCCATCTATCGATCATTAAAAACGCGGATAGAAGCCTTAATAGAAATGGAAATAATGAAATATTAAAAAAATTAGCAGCTGCCAACATAAAAGAAACATTTACATATTCATTTCGTTTTTAAAATATCTTGACGTGAAAAGAAAAGAAATATATTTGCACGTGCATTAAATTGAAATTCATATAAAGCTTTTTTAATTGTTAAACTTACACGTTAAATCTGACGTCATTATAGAATTAAAAGTGTTTATTTTTCTAATAATTTAATTTGATATGATATGATATAATCATAGAATAATAATAAAGGAAGAAGGAGCATAAGGTTTCTACATAAGCTGTTGTGTTGCCACAAAAAACAGCGATTATTAACAAGCCTTCATTAACAAACTTCAATATTGAGAGGAGCAAAAGTAGCTTTCGCTGGCATTTCACTAGAAGGGGTTTGTAAGCATTAAGACTATTGGCGTGCTCCTTCTTCCTCTATTATTATTCTATGGATATAATATAATGATCTAAGCATCAATGTTTAAACCACGGAGTCTTTATTACTCCGTGGTTTAAACTGATGTGTGTAAACGAAATTGGAATTTAAAAATAAATAAATAAATAAAATAAAATAAGAAATTCTATTTTATAATATTATTTATTTTAACTTATAATTGTTGCCAAAAAGATTTACGAATTAATTTATTTTTAGACATATAATAAAATATATTTTCACGCGAACAATAATATAAAAAGTGAACTGGATTTTTTGTAAAAAAATAATAAAGATCGAGGAAAATTATTTCCCCATTTTAATCCCCATATTTGGATATAGATATGTATTAGTTATCATGTGCATCCGTTAGATTAAATTGTTTTTGTTGTAAAATTGATAAAATTGGAATTTTAAATTTCAAAACTCTAGAAAAAAAAATGGCAAATTTTCATATTCGATTGAAAACATAAACATTTCATTTCAAAGGATGATATTTACACAATAAACATCCAACTAATAAACTAATTAAAAGGGAAAGGATAAATATTCTATCATAATTTGAAGTCAAATTTGTTTTCAAATGTCTAAATAAAGTATCTGATATAATATACTAATATGTTGCAGCGGAATAGATTTGATATCCGTCATCCTTGGCAGAAAAAAAAAAAAATATCGCCAAATTATCTGGCGAATATAATTTAATTCCTTTAAAAAATCATGGTTATTTTAAAAACTTACATTAAGAGTGTAACGAATAATATGAAACAATATTTCGTACAATACATATTACGAAAATATACATCTGGCATGTATATTTTCGTATTACTTTTTGATCGACAAATACAAAAAACGCCAAGGGTGACAGTTTTGAAATTTAAAATTAAAATTTTGTCAATTTGACAGCAAAATAACTCAATCTAACGCATGCATACAATAACTAATACATATCTATACCCAAATATGAGGATTAAAATCGGGAAATAATTCTTCTAGAATTTTAATAATAATAATAAAAAAAAAAAATCCAATGAGCGATTAACATGGAAAATCTTTTTCTTGCATCCATGGGCGGTCAGTGATGTCTCACTTCGCTTGCGTATTGAGATGTTTAAATTTATTTGGTGACTATTTTTAGCAACTAACAGTTATGGCAAGTAGCTCAATATACATAGCGTATACAGCCATTACTGAAATGTAAATAGCATTTAATTATTTGAGTTACATTTTGTTGATTGGAAACCTATTTAATATACCTATGCTCTATAGCTATACTAATATAAAAAGAAGAAAGGTTTATATGCATATGTAGAGAACGATCGGTAGAACTAAAAAGCCGATTGCTTTTTTTTTTTTTTTCTTTCAATAATCAAAAGTTACACTGTCTCTCTCTAAGTGCTAGAAGCTATAATAAATTCTGGTAAAATAAATTTTAATTAAAAGTTTCAATATTTTAATTGAAAACAAAGCATAGATTTGATATCTATCGTCATTGGCGATTTTTGTATTTGGCGATCGAAAACGTAATACGAAAATCTGTATATTATCGTAGTAAATACGAGATGTATGTGTTTACTTCAATTACCCTACTACCGTAGGTAGTGGAAGTGTTGTATAGGTTTTGGCAATTGGTCAGTGTGTGTGTATATGTGCACGTGTGTGTGTAATCTTCTGGCTGTCATATCTCCAAAACTAATAAAAATAGAACTACTAAACTTCACAAGTGATTCAGGTCTGGTGTACAGATAAATTTTCCAAATTTTCGTGAAAATTGAAAAACCGGAATTGGGTCATCGAAAACCAGAAATTGGACCGTAAGCCCATATTCAAAAACACCTCTAATGATTTTCTTCAAAGTTGCTGTATAAATAATATATTAGATGCCCTTTCGATTGAAAAGTTGCTTAGTTCAGGAAAATTGATAGGCGTCCTCTATAAACAGCTCAATTTCAGACTTCGCAAGTGCGTTCCTTTAAAAACGCCTGTACGGATTTTTTTCAAACTCGCCATGTTAACTTCCTATTAAATATCCTTTTGTATGTAATTATTGTTTTTAGGTCAATAATTGAGTATGCTAAGTTTTGGTAAAAGTTGGTATCTCAAAAACGGCTCTAACGTATTCTTGAAAATTTTTTCTTTAATCCAATTTAGATAACCTTTCTCAAGTATTACGTGCTTATTACAGGAATATTAACGGTCATCCTGATTAGGTAGTTCAGTTTTAGATCTCGGAAATTCGTGTTTAAAAAAATAACTATCTATTTTTTTCCCCCTTATTTTTTAACTCGCTATGCAAACTCTGTTGTATGTGTCTTTATACGTGTATCAAGTTTCTCTTACTCGAAAATCTCAAAAAATGCAAGTAATATCTCCAAAAAATTGTATATATTACGTGTAATAGTGGGTAATGGAAGTCGTGTGGTTGTTTCACACCAGATTCTGTAATAGTATATATTGTACGAATATTGTTTCATATTATTGATTTCTCCTTTAATATACATTATTAAAATAATAATCAATTATGGAAATAATTAAATATATTTGCGAAATGAACAAATAAATAATAATTAAAGCTATTATGACGTCAATTTTATCAAAAACATTTTCATGTCATAGGATTATTTTTCAATATTTTTTATTCATGAGTAAAGAAATGTTTCTTTTTATGAAATAAATAAATAAATAAATAAATAGCATTAAATAAAAATTGCCAACATTTAACAACTAATTAAAAAAAATAATTGTAAAATTATATTTTGATTTTCCAGTTAATAATATTGCCTGACTATAACATATAAACTGATATATTTCTTGATTTTTTACATATGAATCCATCTTTAACTAAAATTTGTTCATCAGTGCGAAGCCGGACGGGTCAGCTAGTATGTAATATAGAGAAAGTATTGGATTCGCGAAAATTTTCGACATCCATTTTTTGACGGATCTACACGTTTTGGGGTGTCCTGAACACGAATTGATATTTTTTAGAAAATGTCTGTCCGTCTGTCTGTCTGTCTGTCTGTGTGTCTGTCTGTCTGTATCATTTTTTGTGGACACTGTATCTCACGAACCAATGAATGAAATTTAACCAAACTTGGTATTTAGTTGCACCCTGACATGAACTGGCGCTGATTAGATTTGGGGATCAATAGCTCAACAGGTGGCGCTGTGATCGCATTGTATGCAAATTTTTAACATGGCAGCATAGGACAAAATTCCGTATAAATGGGCATAATGAGAGTTATTTTAAACTTGTGATTGTAAAATTAATATGAATTATTGATAATAGTAGTAGTTAACTAGGAAAAAATTTTTGTGCATGTGGGGGCTTCGGTTCCCTCCCTGGGGGGGAAGTACCCACCCTGGGGGGCAAAGTTTCAAGATGGGTATCTTTCGAAAGGTCTCGTCAATACCTTTAAAACGAATGGTTGAACCATAAATCTGTGATAATTTAAAACAAAGTTATCGATTTTTTTTACTTTTAACAAAAAAGAACTTAGAAAAAAAATCGTATTTTTTTTTTTTTTTTTTTTTTTTTAACGAAATTTTACCGAACTTGGTATTTAGTTGGTCCCCGACATAAACTGGTGCTGATTATGGTTGGGGATCAATAGCTCAACAGGTGGCGCTGTGATAGCATTTTATCTAAATTTTTAACATGGCAGTATAGGACAAAAATTCGTATAAATGTGCATAATAAGAGTTATTTTAAACTTGTGATTGTAAAATTAATATGAATTATTGATAATAGTAGTATGTAACTATGAAAAAAATTTTGTGCATGGGGGCATCGCTTCCCTCCCCCTAGGTGGGAAATACCCCCCCCCCCCAGGGGGGGTAAATTTTCACAACGGGTATCTTTCGAAAGATAAGGTTCATAATAGTAGTAGTTAACTAGGAAAAAATTTTTGTGCATGTGGGGGCATCGGTTCTCCCCTACCGGGAGGGGGGGGGGGGGAGTTTCAAGATGGGTATCTTTCGAAAGGTCTCGTCAATACCTTTAAAACGAATGGTTGAACCATAAATCTGTGATAATTTAAAACAAAGTTATCGATTTTTTTTTACTTTTAACGAGAAAAAAAAATCCTATTTTTTATTTTTATTTATTTATTTTTTTTTAAACGAAATTTTACCAAACTTGGTATTTAGTTGGTCCCCGACATAAACTGGTGCTGATTATATTTGGGGATAAGTAGCTCAACAGGTGGCGCTGTGATAGCATTTTATCTAAATTTTTAACATGGCAGTATAGGAAAAAAATTCGTATAAATGTGCATAATAAGAGTTTTTTTACACTTGTGATTGTAAAATTAATACGAATTATTGATAATAGTAGTACGTAACTAGAAAAAAAATTTTGTGCATGGGGGGGCATCGCTTCCTCCCCCGGGGGGAAGTACCCCTCGGCGGGGGTAAATTTTGAAGATGGGTATCATTCGAAAGATCTCGTCAATACCTTTAAAACGAATGGTTGAACTATAAATCTGTGATAATTTAAAACAAAGTTATCGATTTTTTTTTTTTTTTTTACTTTTAACGAAAAAAAAAAAAAAAAAAAAAAAAAAAATTAGAAAAAAATTTATATATATATATATATATTTTTTTTTTTTTTAATATTGTTACTGATTGAATATGTATAGGAAAATATAGAAGAAAGTCTTGTGGTGGCCACAACATACTAGTTTTTTTTTTAAATCTGAAATTTTACGTCGCTCGCAACTAATTCAGCTTGACTAAATTTGAATGTCTGTCATCTTCAGTCTTGGTTAATTTTTTGATTAGTTTTTGGAAAATTTTTAATAAATTTTCATCGAAAAAA
Organism: Salticus scenicus; assembly: GCA_963930645.1. Taxonomy (NCBI): domain Eukaryota; kingdom Metazoa; phylum Arthropoda; class Arachnida; order Araneae; family Salticidae; genus Salticus; species Salticus scenicus. The sequence goes on along the minus strand of OZ005654.1, from coordinate 102,663,760 downwards.
TGACAATTAAATCTACAGCTTTTAATACTTTGGCAATTCCCGATAGACTGGATATTTTAGATGTTAAGTTTTAATTCACTCCTTTTCGTTATTGGAATCTGCAGATTTGCATGGGTATAGAAAAGGTAGTGGTGGGGGGGGGGAAGTAAAAAAAGCTGCAGAAACATGCCTAAATAATAATAATAATAATAATTATTATTATTATTATTATAGCCGCGCAATCATACGTTTAAAAAACAAGAAAATTTATTTGATAAAACGCCGGAAAAATAGTTAAGAAAAAAGCAGAGTAGAGCTCGTGGCGCTAGAATCGTTAGAGGGGCTATCAACAATTTTTTTATTATGAGACATTTTCGACTATAAATTTCGAGCTTTCATCCTAATAAATCACATTTTATCTACAATTTTTATTTATTTATATACATTTTTAATTGATTCATTCATTATCCACAGAGCATTTTTATGCAACCTTTTGAATTCAACTGAAATTCGAAGCTGAAACGCTTTTTAAATTGGTTAAGAATAATTTCAAGGTTATTACACGGCTCGAGGTACTTCGGTAATAATCAATAATAAAGTGTTTTGTAGGGTGAGATATCAATCATATAAGTTGAAAATCATCATTATTTAAGGAGGGGGGGGGAAATAATAATTTTTACTTATAACCATCATAAACGTAAACTCATTTCAAGTTATAAGTAACCTTTTCACCAATAGATACAAGTGGTATTTCTTTTTTTTTAATAGCTAATACTTATAGCAGTAGGATACTAGTTGTATACGTGTTTCGGATAATCCGAATGAACATGACATTAAAGAACCGAAGAAAACAAAAGTTTTTAACCATTTTGATTATAATCATCTCTATTACAAAAAATATATATTCGTTTCATTTGGTTTAGTGCTGTCTATAGACGTTAAACTCTACTTACCTACAATTTCCCCCGTAGACGTAATGTATTAGAATTCTCTTGATTGTCCCTGTACACGAGCCATCTGCTTGATCTTAACGAAAAGCTTACTGTAGCATATGATACACATTTAGAATATCAAGTTTGAACTTTCTGCCATAATTTGTTTTTGAGATATGCTGATAACAGACAGACACACACACAGACACACACACACATAGACATACACACAGACCATTTGCTAAAAAAACATGATTTTCGTATTAAGGGGACCTCAAAACGTGTAAGTATAACAAAAACTCGCGTTCGAAAATTTGACCCAAAAACAATACTTTCGCTACCTTGTGGATAAGAGAAATTTAAACAAAAAAAAAAAAAAAAAAAAAAAAAAAAAAAAAAAACTGTTAAGAATATTGGAAACCAGCGTTTTCAAGTGTACGATAATTATGCTGCTCGGCATGAAAACTGCCTCTGACACCTTTTCAGCATATTCTTATGTAAAATGTCCTCCCGAATCCGAATAGGACGTCCATTTTGCCCTATAACCCACCGTTTTTTAGGATTGGCCCCCTATTTTTAACATTTTTCGGTGATTTTATGGCTATGAATTTGGTTTGTAGGAGGGGGGGGAGAATTATTCTAACCGTTAAATATCTTCTGATGGGCTACAGAGTTGGAAAATTCTGAAACATGGACATTTTAGACAAGGGATTTTTTTTTTGGGGGGGGGGAGGGGGGGAGGATTTGCCACTGAAATTATGCATTACATATCTTATGTATTTTTTTAATATGCTATTAATATTACTTTTTAAACTTTATATTTTTTGTTTTAGGTGTTAAATTAACTATTTTTCATTCTTCAAATCCAATTCATGGTCATAAAATTATCGAACAGGGAAAGAAATTGAGGGAGGGGTTGATTTATCTAAAAAACGGGGGGGTGACTGGGCGAAATGAGTGTCATATTCGGATTCAGGAGGTCATTTTGCATAAGAATCAGCAAGAAAAATATCAGATCTCGAATTTTTATTTTATTTTATTATTATTATTTTTTTTTCCAGAACAGTGTTATTGTATACATAGTTGCAAGTCTTCGATTTAGGCTGGAATACAAGAAATTTCTTAAATAAATTTACTAGGAAATTGATATGAAATATTTCTATCAGAAAATAGTGATGTGAAATCTGGTTTAAAAATGAGAAATTTTGAAAAGTATTATCGTACCGCTGTTTTCGCTGTTGGAAATTTGAGAAGAAAGTAAAGCAAAATAAATAAAAATAAATAAATAAAATAACAACCATACGGCTTCCACTCCAGTAGTACCGCACATACTATATGCTTTTTTTTTTTTTTTTGGAAATAGTGTGGTCAGAAAACGTAAAATGGATTTAATAAATTAGTCACCAAATAATTTTCTTGTAAGGGAAAACTGATACATACGTCGCGAAGACATACACAAGAGAATTTTATATAGCAGCTAAAAGAAAAACATATCATTAGAGCCGTTTTCTGAAACACCCATTTCCAAGATCCATAACTGAATTTTTTGATGAGGGCGCTTGTAAGTTTTCCTCTATAGAAATATTTATCGGACTGATTAAAACGTGTAATTTCCTCTTTTATACTAAAAAAAAAAAAAAAAAAACAAAGAAAAATCATCTAAAAATATATGTATGCATGATTTATAAAAGAAGATGATAAAAAATATAAAAAGTGGACAGTAAAAGGAAAGCAATAAATTATTGAAAAATCTCTTTTAGAAAACAAAACAGTCATAAAAAAAATGGGAAGGAATTATCTATCAATCAATCTATCTATCTATACATATATATATATATATAAAGAAAAGAAAAACCTTCAGGGAGTGTTTTTTTTTCTTTTTTAAATGCTACTTGTAAACGAGATTCTGTGAAAAAGAAAATTCAAGTGGTGTCGCAAATATTATTGGAAATTTGTGCCTTTAAGCCAAATGTGAAGATGAAGCGTTTTTCTTTTATATAAACTATTTCAGTCATAAAAATTAGAAAAAGTGAACCTTGAATAAAACACATGAAGTTACAGATGAATACTTAAATGGTTATTTACTCTAGCGTTTAATAAATAAAAACAGAATTATCTATTAGTGTTTTGAAAATTTCAAATATAGTATTTTGTAATACGCAACATATTCGTAAATAAATAAATAAATAAATAAATAAAAATAAAGAATTACTTACTATATTTCTTTTAATAATGAAGGAAATTTATTGTTATATTAATAACATTAAAAGTTTCTAGGTGGGCGGATTCTAAATGATTAATTCTAATAGCATAGCATATTATTTTTATTATTATTATTTTCTTATGCGTGAAATAGAGGGGTCGTTTTCATTTTATTTTATTTTATTTTATTATATATTTACTTAAACGATTTGTTACGAAAGAGAAGTGTGATGCTGCAATCAATTTTTGTGCATTTAAATCTAAAATTCCTTTTCCAAATTTTATTTTTATATTAAATCATTTTCTGGAATTTTGGAAATTCTGCCCACAAGAGGGGGTGCGCGGCAAAATGTGATTCCACATGCGCAAAAGTGATTTCCCAAAAATCTTCATATCTCAAAGATAACATAAAAGAAAAATCATGCAGCACGCATTGATTAGTAACACTTTCCTACTGTACGTAATTTTCCTGTACACAAACCAGTAGAGGTATAAACTTTATTTTCAATAGGGAACACCCGATAGTGAACTTGAATAATATGTATCAGTTTCAAAAAATTCCATAAATATTTACGGGAGTTAAAGCACGGGCAGACAGACAGACAGACGGACATATACACAAACTGAAATCATATTCACACTTGACAAATGTTAAAAAGTGTTAAAAACGCTTAATGTAAACGAAAGTACAATTCTAGCAAATTTTTATTGATAGCTTTTAATATAAATGAATATTTTTGTGTCACCGTGTAAATCTAATTATTGTCATGCTATATTCTATGAAAAGCATTCTTTTGTGCACGCAAATAATATATTTCAATTTCATAAAACTTCGTAGAATGTAAAGTTATTAAAATTTGATTTACAGAAATATCTCTCTTAGAACGCAATGCTTTGGAATACTTTTGAGTGTCCCTGTACATAAACCAGACCAGTGGTCATATTTATTCTATTTTCTACAGGAAACATCCAATAATGAACTTGAGTAACGTATTTCAATTTCATTAAGATATGCGTACAGTAAAGATATGAAAATACGGTTTATAAAATACCTCTCATAGAACATAATGCTTTGAAATACTTTCGGGAGTCCCTGTACCAGTAGAGGTATAAACTCCATTTTTAATAGGGAACATCCGATAGTGAACTTGAATAACATATATCAGTTTCAAGAAATTCCATAAATATTTACGGGAGTTAGAGCGCGGACAGACAGACGGACAGACATACAGACAAACCGAAGTCATTAACACTTTTCAACCTTGTTGGAAAGTGTTAAAAACAGATATACGTGAGATTTTTGATTCAAAATATAGCTAACTTAAATACCGAAACTATAGCGAAACTATTTATAATGGAGTGTATAATAGAAAAACTTGCACATTTTATTAATTAATGCCAAATCAATTTAAAGCATGCAAAGTATTTTTAATTTAATAGCATTAAGATATTTTTTAAAGTTTCGTTTATCGCGTTTATTCTGCTAGTGGAAAATTAAATCACAATGTATGAAATAATGAGAAAATTAAGGGGAGACCTACATCCAGTCGTGGATTGAAAATAATCAGTTGCTTAGTTGATGAAAATATTCTTAAAAATTGCATTTTTTTTTTTTTTTCCCCGACTGATTCTACAAAAAATGTACAAATATTTCAGTGTAGAAATTTACATTTTAGTTATACCCCTCATGTAATTATTTATACTTCAAAATGTATAATTAATATTCTACACTAGGAATAAGAAAAGCAGCACTAAAATTTTAAATTTTTATCCTGCTTTAAAAAAAAAAAAAAAAAAAAAAAAGCAGTATTAATGCAAAATATGTAACTTTACTTAAGAAAATACAAAATGCTTTTTATTTGATATTCGAGATTAAAGCTTGGACTTCTATAGACAGTGATCACTAATTAAATAAATAGAGATAGATAAATATTATTTATCCCTTGAAATTTAATCATACGATGCGATTCACATAGGAATATTTTCATAATAACATTGGTTTTTAGTATTTACGTAAACAGATTCCCACGTGTTTTACTTATACTCTAAGAATAATAGGTATCTAATTACCGCTGAATTTTTTTTGTAAAATCATCTTTTTTATAAACATGTGTTCACAAATTATAATTCTTAATTATTGCAAAATTAAAAGAATAAATTTTAAAAGAGAAAAGTTGGTAATAAAAATAAAGTGATAAATATATTCTTTCATCTAATTTATGTTTTGTATATTTTCTTTTATTTAACATATAAAATTCTTATTCAAAAAGATTAAAAAAAAAAAAAAAAGGCGAAGCTTTTTAAATAAATTTTAATTTTTAAATTGCCATTTTCTCTCGAGAAATAAGTGTTTTTCTTCTTTTTCAGCTGTTTACACAAATAATGTTTTTGTGTCACGTTTAAAAAGAAAACGACTGACGTATATTTTATATAAATAATTGGATTTTATTTAAATTGTTTCCGTTGAGAACATTTTAAAACACATATTTAACAAAATGTCAAATATTTTTAAAACGTGTATGTCTCTGAATCTGTTTTTAATCATTATATTTTCTAATGTTATTATATTTAAACAAGTAGTTGAATGAAAATTTAGTAAAAGAATATGAAATAAATTTCGAAATATATATAAATAATACAGCACTGTATTTTTACGACAAAAATTGTAGTAACAAAATTAGTAAGAAAAATAATTGATGTTTTGCTTTTAAAATAAATATGGCAGTATCGCTTTTACTCTCTCTTTACCTATCTATCTCATAGAATAATAATAAAGAAGAAGGAGCGTACGTGTTTTGGTTTCGGTTTCTAAAATCCAGGAATGCCGGGTATAGGGTTGTAACAGTGATTCCATCTGATTGGTTGGCGACTTGTTGGCGAAATTTTTGAATCGTCTCGTCTCTCTGTCAATCAGTCTGCGAGGCAGTACCCACAACAAACAGCGATAAATGCGCTGAGGATGGATGCCCTACTTCAAGGTTGAGAGGAGCAAAAGTAGCTTTCGCTGGCATTTAACTAGAAGGGGTTTGTAAGCATTAGAGTATTGGCTTGCTCCTTCTTCCTTTATTATTATTCTATGATCTATCTATATACAGGATGACCCATAAATCTGCAAACATTTTAAAAATTCATAAAAATTAAAGGAATTGGTAAGAATTTAACACGGAGGGAATGAAATTAAAGGAATTTAACATGGCTTGCAAAAAAGTAATTCTTGCGATTTCTTTTTTCTCTCTTTTTTTTTTTTTTTTTTTTTTTTTGTAAAGAAAAACAAGGTAAAATTTTCGTCGATAGAGGGCGCTGCATGAAGTCGTAACGAGAGATATGCCAATCAGAGTGCTGTAAATTGCACGGTTTTACGATTTACATAGCTTCTTTATTATTTTGCCTCCTACTTTTGCATACGTGAACTTTAAGTTGCGATAACGACTTGGCGGATAAAGCGTTATTATGGTTAAGATGTTTTCCCTCTTGTAAGAACCGCCGACTGAAGCCGCATTTAGCAGTGTTGAAACTCGATTACAAACCGTAATTTGTGATAATGATGAAAACACAGAATAGGATTTATATGCCTGTAAACATTTTCATGAAAATAAATATAGTTTTTTTACGGAAATTTCTGATTTGCTTACGTATAGTGTCCTCTATCAACGAAAATTTTAACTATTAATTTTTTCTTTACGATATGAAATCCCTCTTCACAAGAATAACTTTTTTGCAAAACGCATTCAATTCTACCAATTCCTTTAACTTTTATAAAATTTTAAAATGTCTACAGATATATGGGACACCCAGTATATATATATGTAAAAATATACAAGATAATTAATATATACAGTCTTTCCCTAAATTGAGAAATCTATTTACTTCTATATGAGTATACTTCTATATTTACTTCTAAACGCTAAATTATTTCTTTTTTCTTTTATTATTGTTTATTTTATTCATGTTTTCAATTAATTGCTAGTTATACTTTAAATAATTTCTTTTTCAATTTGCTGTGAACCGTTTTATTTTTCTGCGGACCTATCCTAGTTTTCTTCTTTTTGTTGTGATTTTTAACGGTAAGCTGGAAAAATTCATTCTAACGTATGAGCTGAAATAAAGTCAATAATTAACGTTTATATTCAATTATGTGTATTTATTCAAGATTTTAGTCATTCTTTCTTAAATATGATGTTTATTAATTCAATTGAGAAGGAGGTGAGTCCTTCAAATTCATTTTAAACTGATTTTATGATTCAATATATTTTTAAACCAGCGATTTTTAAAACCATACAGTCCACGATTCTATTCAAAATCCCTCCATATTTTTGGCTGTCTAGAGCCGTAGATATTAAATTGTGAAATCATTTAAATCTTTTAGTAAAAATTAATATTTTTACAAACATGAAAAAAAAAAATGTTCTCATGGCTTCGAAAATTAAAAAACTAAAAGCAAAAAGAACTATTATTCGGTCGTCGGTGATTATATTTGAGAACAAAGCTATAAAATCTTTAGAAGCGGATCCTTTAGACATTCAAGATATAAAAATTTTGAAAGGTCATTTGCTTGAAACGCAAACTCAATTAGAAAAAATTAATAATGAAGTTGAGGAAGTTATTTCTGATTTAGATGAATTAAAAAAGGAAATTGAAGATAATGAAAAATGGGCAGACAAACTTATTCGTATAAAATGTCAGATAGAGTCAAGATTAGAGCTTTCTTGTTTTTAGAACACTAAGGTTGTAACACAGGTTAATGAAAATTCTTGTTCTGTTTCGAAGCATTCTATCAACCTTCCAAAATTCAAATTGCCTATTTTCACTGGCAATTTGGAGGATTGGTTAAGCTTCAAGCAAATATTCGTAACCACTATTCATGAGAACACTCAGCTTTCCGATTTGCAAAAATTACAATATTTAAAAGCGTCTGTTATTGGATCTGCCAATAAGTTAATAAAAGGCTTTCCAATAACTGAAGCAAGTTATAAGGAAGCTTGGATAACACTAATTTCAAGATTCGATAATAAAAAAATCTAGCTTATGCCCAGTTAAACAAATTCTTTACTTCGAAATCTTTGAAAACAAATTGTCGGAAATCTATTTTAGAATTATTAGACAAGTAGAATGAAGCAATACGTAACTTGAAAAGTTTAGGATTTGAATTTTATTTATTTGTGGATTTAAGTCTTGTTTATAATTTGCAAACGAAATTGGGTGTTAATTTAAAGAGGCAATGGGAATTATCTTTAGATAGTGATTCTTTTCCCACCTATGATGATATTATTTTGTTTCTTGAAAAACAAGCAAGAAGCTTGCAAGATATTGTAGATAGTACTTATTCTAAAGTAAACAAAAAGTAGTATTTAAAAAATCCGTTTCTAATGCTGTAATAACTAATTCAGATATAAAATCCAATAATTCTATCTGTTCAGAATGTTCAGAATCTCATGCACCTTTCAAGTGCCCACACTTTCTTAAAAAATCTGTTGAAGATAAATGGAATACTGTGAAGGGTAAAAAACTGCATAAATTGTTTACATGGTAATCATTTCGTTAATAAATGTTTGATTTCCACAAAATGTCGACAGTGTAATGCTAAGCATCATACACTTCTCCATTTCGAGAAAAATAAAGTTAATTCTCCACCTGTTATTGAAAATACTAATCTCAACACTGAAAGTCCATCCTTTGTCACCTCTAGTTGTTTAACCAGTACCCAAGAGATTTGTCAAACTTTGTTATCGACAGCTATGGTTCTTGTAAAATCAAATACTGGAAAATGTGCCATGTAGAGTCATGGTGGATTCAGGAAGTCAAAAATCCTTAATTTCGAGTTCTTGTGCTAAAAAATTAGGGTTACCTATGAAAACCACAAATCATAGAATCTCTGGTGTAAATAATATTGTTGCAGAAACTGCTCTTTTTGAAGTTAATATTATTTTAACCCCTTAACGCGCGGTGTCCTCGCTGCGAGGACGCAAAATTTAAGATCCAGCTGCAAAAATTCATCCCGGAAATTTTTTAGCAAAAATTTACGTTTATAACATATCAGAAAAGGCCGTTTTTTTAACCTTAAAATTTAAAATTTCTTTTATTTTAATTTAGTTCATGAATTCCTGGCAGTATAATTTAAATGATCCAAATTGTCTTGCGCCGCAAAGGGTTAAAGTCGTATTATAGTAATAAAATCTTTGATGTGAATGCTTTAATAGTAAATAATGTTACGGTAAATCTTCCTAATTTTTGTTGTTCGAAAATCTTCATGGCCTCATTTGGAAGGTCTACCTTTAGCAGATCCTAAATTTTATGTTTCGAGTCCAGTTGAAATTTTGCTTGGTGCAGATTTATTTCCCTTAATAATTTTAGGGCAATCTATTCTGGGTCCTAAAGGCACTCCATGTGCTTTAAATTCCAAATTGGGATGGTTACTCTCGGGAGTCATACATTCAAACAATTTTCAGCATTCTAAAACTGCCTTTATGATCTTCAGAAATTTCGGGAAATTGAGTTCCTTCCGGATGCAATACCAGTTCACAGTTCTGAAGAAAAATACATAAAAACTGTTAGCCGAATTCAGTCGGGACGGTACAAAGTGGATCTTCCCTTTAAAGAAATTTAGGTGACTCATAATCAAATGCTTTAAAACGATTTTATTTGTTAGAATCTAAACTTAATAAAAATCATGAGCTTAAAGAGCAATACCATGCCTTTATGCAAGAATATATTGATTTACATCATATGGAACCCGTCCCAAATTCTGAAATTGATTCTAAAGATTGGTTTTACATCCCTCATCATGGGGTTTTAAAAGAAGATAGTACAACTACTAAATTGAGGGTGGTATTTGATGCCTCGGCTAAAGGTACATCAGGACACTCTTTAAATGACTTTCTTGAAATAGGTCCGAAGTTGCAACCAGATTTGTTTAAACTTCTTCTTAAGTTTAGAACATATTCAATAGCTTTAACCGGAGATATCGCCAAAATGTACAGACAGATATTGGTAAACCACAAACATGTTGACTTTCAGCGAACCTTTTGGCGATTCCAGCCACATGAATGTATTGCGAATTTCAGATTGTTGACTGTAACATATGGCACAGCCTGTGCCCCATTCCTGGCTATAATGACATTGCACGAACTAGCCAAAGATTATAGTTCAGAATTTCCTATTGCTGCGCAGTCAATTTTTAAGAACTTTTAAATGGACGATTATCGTGGTGGGTCGCATTCAATTGATGCAGCAAAACAATTGGTCAAAGACCTAAATCACGTTTTAAATCAAGGAGGCTTTACACTTAAAGTGGGCTTCCAATGTACCCGCAGTCATTGAAAATCTACCAGATGATCTTAAATCCACTAGACAAAATGTAAAATTTTCCGAAGATTCCTCCCAAAAAATCTTAGGCCTAGTTTGGAATTCGGCAGAAGACTATTAAAAATTCATTTGAATGGTGTCAAATCGGTGCATACCAAGCGAGAATTGCTATCGATGATAGCTCAAATCTTTGATCCTTTTGGAATTCTAGCTCCTACCACGATCATGTTAAAAATCATGATGCAAGAGCTTTGGAAGGATAAGTGTGCTTGGGATGATCAAATCCCAGATGATATTTTGAAAACTTGGCAGGAATTTGATTCTCAAATTGAACTCTTAAAGTCTATTGGCATTCCAAGATATCTGAACTGTGAAACATCACCAGAGAACCACATAGAGATCCATGGTTTTTGTGATGGATCTGGTAAGGCCTACGCAGCAGTGGTATACCTTCGGACACTATCTTCTCTAGATGAGATTTCAGTTAACTTTGTCGCTGCAAAAACTAGAGTTAATCCTTTAAAACATGTCACGCTTCCCAGAATTGAGTTATGTGCTGCATTCTTGCTTGCACAATTAAGTTCCACAATATTAGAATCTTTAACCTTTAACGTAAATAAAATTTATTTGTGGTCCGATTCACAAATTGCTTTAAATTGGATTGAATTTCCTCCAACCAAAGGAAATCAGTTCGTAACAAATCGAGCAAACAAAATAAAATCACTTGTCCCACAAGCAGTGTTGACTCGTCGAATCCGGCAGACTGTGCCTCAAGAGGCATTCTACCGAAGAGTCTTTTGCATCACAAATTGTGGTGGCTTGGGCCTGAATGGCTTAGTTATAGTGTCAAGTTACTATTATTCCTAGTCAAATCTTCAAATGTTAAGTCAGAAAATTCTGAAGAAAATTTAAGTCACGTTGCAACAACTAGTCATAAAGCCTTTCCTGATTTTCTACTCAAATTCTCTTCTTTTTCAAAACTTTGCAGAATCCTTGCATTGTGTTTGAGATTCATTTAAACATTCGTCGTTGTAATAGTAATTTTAGACATATTGGACTTACCAGTACACCTGAAGTTTCAAGTGCTATTACACATATTCTTAAATTCATTCAGGAACAAGAGTTTTCGGTAGAACTGAATTTGCTCAGGAAAAATCAAACTTTACCAACCAACAACAAATATTTATCTTTAAATATATTTCTTGATGACCAAGGTTTAATCAGAGTTGGTGGACGGTTGTCCAGACATCAGTCACTTAATCAAGATCAGAAATATCCAGTGCTTTTATCGAGAAATCACTTAATTACAAAATTAATTGTTGAGCAATATCATAAAAAACACTTTCATGCTGGTGCACAACTGATTCTTTCCCTAATTAGACAAAAGTATTGGATACTAAATGGTCGCTCTTACATTCGTCGAATTCTAAATGAATGTATTTTGTGCAAACGTTTGAAGAAACAAACTTGCCAACAAGTATACGTGAGTTGCCAGTCAAACGTATAACTCCAACTCGACCTTTTTCAAAGGTGGGACTAGATTTTGCTGGCCCACTCATCACCAAACCAAATGTGCCTAGATCTAAAGTTAAATTGAAGTCATATATTTGTGTTTTTGTCTGCATGTGCACAAAAGCGGTGCACCTAGAAGCTGTTTCAGATTTATCTTCATCAGCTTTCTTAGCATCTCTAAAACGATTTGTTTCTACAAGAGGACTGCCATCAGACATATTCAGTGACAACGGAAAAAATTTCAGAGGAGTTGCTAACTATCTTAAGCAACTATTTCAAATAATTCTTTCTGAATATGTTCAAAATTTTGCTACCAGCAACTTCATCGATTGACATTTTATCCCACCATATTCCCCCCGTTTCGGTGGACTGTGGGAATCTGCTGTTAAATTGACGAAAAGTCATCTAATTAAAGCTTGCAAAGCTACCATTCTAAATTTTGAAGAGTTACTACTCTTTTATGTCAAATAGAAGCCTGCTTAAATTCCAGACCATTAACGCCACTTTCTTCAGATCCATCCGATGCTAGAGCCCTCACTCCGGGACATTTCCTGATAGCAGTTCCACTCCTTGAGATTCCTGAAAGTGGAAATTCACCAAATCTCACTTTATCTTCTCGTTGGACTCTAATCCAGCGAATGAAGCAATACTTCTGGAAGCGATGGTCTAGATACTATCTACATCACCTGCAGAATCGACCTAAATGGATCACTTCACGAACTGATCTTCAAATTGGGGACTTGGTTGTCATTCATGATCCTCAATCTATCCCTCTTCAGTGGAAGTTGGGTAGAATTATTCGTACCCATCCCGGACCTGATAACAGAGTTCGTATAGTCAGCATTTGGACACAGAGTGGTGAAATTCAACGTCCCTATTGCTAAAGTGACATTTCTTCTCCCGGTGGGGGAGAATGTTTAGAATTCTAATGACTCTTAGTTTTGACAATAGATGGCAGCACTATGCAATTTTGAGAGAAATTTTGTATATAAAACATTGATTAAATTCATTCTTTTTATTGATATTTTAATGTATTTTAAACGCTAAATTATTTCTTTTTTTCTTTTATTATTGTTTATTTTATTCATGTTTTCAATTAATTGCTAGTTATACTTTAAATAATTTCTTTTTCAATTTGCTGTGAACCGTTTTATTTTTCTGCGGATCTATCCTAGTTTTCTTCTTTTTGTTGTGATTTTTAACGGCAAGCTCGAAAAATTCATTCTAACGTATGAGCTGAAATAAAGTCAATAATTCACGTTTATATTCAATTATGTGTATTTATTCAAGATTTTAGTCATTCTTTCTTAAATATGATGTTTATTAATTCAATTGAAAGGAAGGTGAGGCCTTCAAATTCATTTTAAACTGATTTTATGATTCAATATATTTTAAACCAGCGATTTTTAAAGCCATACAGTCCACGATTCTATTCAAAATCCCTCCACTCGGATAACTGTTATAAAAATTTTTAACACTTATTTTCAAAGAATAAATTCCATATCTTAACCCAAACAATCTTCACAGTGTTGAGTTCCATCAGGATAAAGCTACAAGCTAAATACTCTTAAATCTACTGCTCTATTTATTTTTTTAATATGATAAATAAAACCGAATCTGAAGTTATTCCTTTTAAATGCATCTCACGAAAGTTTCTCGATGCGTCTATTATGGATTCCTGTTCATTTGGTCTTTTAAAACAAGCTCTATAAGCAACATCCCAAAACATTCGATGGACTATGGAAGATTTTGGAAGAGGAGTGGAACAAAATGAACCTCAATGTTCTAAGAAATACGCTGTTATCTTGGAAATCAAGATGTAATATAACAGTTCAACAAAAGGGCTATCAGAATGAATATAATACAAAACAAGTCCTTCCGGCTTATTCGGAAGGGAAGGTTGATTTCTTTTTCCTTATCAATTATTAATGGAATTGGTAGAAATATTGAAGTAGGCTATGCACATATGGAGTTTTAAGCAAATCGGTTCATAATCACCTTTTAATGTGAATTTAAAAATTTCAAGTAGTCAAACTTGGAAACGAGGTGGTGGGCCAAGTTAACAAATATATCAAATGCATTTGTGAGATAAGTCTACTGTACAAATTTAGTTCAAATTAATTCAGAATCTCAAAAATCATCGTGTTGAAAAATTAAGTGGATCAAAATGGCAGAAAAAGTTGCTCAGTGAACTATTCTAAGATATTGTTGCAAATTTGTAAATAATTCTATTTTTATTTTATTTTATTTATTTAGTTTTATTTATTATTATTATTATTATTATTATTATTGTAAATTCTTTCAAAGAGGCTTAGTAAGTTTATAAATTACTAATTTTCTGCATTTCTAGTTTGTTTTAGAGTAAAAACAGCCTAATTTTCCCTTAAAAACGCATTAAAAAGCTTCAATAAGGCAGGCAATGGATTTGACGACAAATTTGCCGACTTTCCCCCTTGGGGACTTTTTTGGCGAGAAAATCCTAACTATCGATATATCAAAGATGGACGCTGTAACGTGATTGGTTAACGAATTACGTGAAATTTCTAAATTTTTCTGGGTTCGATAAAGGCGGCCGAACGTGCCAAGTCAGTCAGTCGCAGTTGAGTTTCGCCAAACGCTTGTATTGATTTTGAAGGAGTTCTGAGCCTCTTTGAATGAGCCTTACTTATGTTAATGCTCTGATACAGTTTGAACTGCGAATTTGCTGTTGACAGCTGTTATTTAAGGTGTGTTTACTGGTGAAACTGAAGTTGAACCGACCTGTATTCTTATGGAACTTTCTGTAAACAAACTACTGAACTTTTGCAAGTTTCGCCTTTCATTCTCGGACAACTTACGAACCCCCAAAGTATGTAACAATATTTGCAAAAGAAGTCCACTGTCCAACTTTGGTTCGAATAAGCTCAGTATTTCAAAGTTATCACGATAACAAAGCCTCAAGTGGCAGCGTTCAAGTGGACGCAACTCGGAAATAAACTTCCCCACCGAAATCATAGTTGTATGAATGATAAATCCATTTTTCAACTTTGGTTTGAATTGATTAAGTATTTTCAAAAGTTACCGAGAAAAATTTTTCAAGTGGCCACCACTTGGAAACAATATAGTGGATCGAGTTGCCCAGAAAACCCATCCAAGATATTTGAAACATAGGTTTACTATCAAACTGTGGTTCGAATCAGTGCAGTGTTTCAAAAGTTATTCTTATGGCAAATTTTCAAGTGGCAGTCTAAGTGGCTGTTACTTGGAAACAAAATGGCGAAACAACTTGCCCAGCGAAATTATCCAATATATTTGTATGATAAATTCACTGTCCAGCTCTAGTTCAAATTAAATCAGTATTTCAAAAATTGTCGTCATAAGAAATTTTCAAGTGACACCCATTGGAAAAAAAAAGCGGAGTGAGAGGCCCAGCGAACTTATCTGAGATATTAGAATGATAACTCCGCTAACCAAATTTGATGCGAATTGGTTGAGTATTACTAAAGTTACCATAATCATAAATTTTCAAGTGGCTGCCACTTCGAAATAAGATTGCGGATCAAGTAAAAAAGTGAACTTATCCAAGATATTTGAACCATGAGTTCGCTATCCAACTTTTATTTGAATCAGTTTAGTATTTTAAATGTTATGGTGAAGACATATTTTCAAGTGGTCTCCACTTGAAAACAAAATGGCGGAGCAACGTGATTAACAAACTCATCCAAAATATAAGTTCACTGTCCAAATTTGGTTTGATTTGGAGTATTATTTCAGAAGTTATTGTAATTTGAAATTTTCAAGTGGTAGCCTGATTTCAAGTGGCCCCGCTTAAAGTAAGATAGCTGCCACTTTATTAAAAATGGCGGATATTGTTTATTAATAAACTTCATTGAGATCCTTATGTGGTCTGTATTTACATCAAAATTCAAACAATTTCGGAATACGCTTTTTACAATTTAAATTTGAAATTTTCTAGTGGTCTCCACTTGAAAACAAAATGGCGGAGCAACTTGTTTAATAAACTCATCTAAGATATTTATAAGATAAGTTAAGACACTGTTCAAATTTGGTTCGATTTGGAGTATTATTTCGGAAGTTATAGTGATTTTAAAATTTCAAGTGGTAGCCTGATTTCAAGTGGTCCCGCTTAACTTAAAATATCTGCCACTTTATTAAAAATAGCGGATAAACATCATTAATAAACTTCATTGAGACCATTATGTGACCTGTATTTACATCAAAATTCAAGCAAATCTTGCTTTAAATATGTTTTTTACAATGTCGGCTTGAAATTTTCAAGTGGCTGCCACTCGAAAACAAAAAATCGGAGCAATTTGGTTAACGAACTCATCCAAGATATTTATAAGATCAGTTAACTGTCCAAATTTGGTTCGATTTGGAGTATTATTTCGGGATTTATCGTGATGACAAAATTTTCATTATGTATATATATATATATATAGATAAACGAAGTGATTGCAATAAGTCGATTTCTAAAGAAATCAACCTAATAAAAATATATTTGTTCATATATATATACTATATATAAAGGGTGAGCGCAAAAGTTCTACCCGTTTTTATTACTCATAAAAAATAGCAAATAAACTGAAACATAAACACTGAAACATAGCAAGCTGAACAATACCTATTTTTGTGCATAATCCCCATTGCTATCTATTATCTCTTGCCATCCTTCCGGTAGGAGATGAATCCCACGGCAGTACAATTCCGGCGGTTTCGAGGCAAAAAAAATTTGGATGGCAGTTTTCATAGCATCAAGATCATCAAACATTTTCTGAATGAAGGAATTGTTCAACGCTCGAAATAAGTGATAATCAGTTGGTTCCAAGTCAGGAGAATAGGGAGGGTGGGGTAAAACCTTCGAACCAAAGCCCATAAACGTTTGGCGAGCGATGACAGCAGCATGTGGCCTGGCGTTATCGTGATGAAGGATAACACCGAGGCGATTGATGAGACCTGGCCGCTTTGCTACCAAATTTGAATGCAGTCTGTATAACTGTAGACAGTAGAAGACAGGATTGATGGTTTGGTTGAGTGGCAGGACCTCCCAGTGAATTATTACCTGCACATCCCACCACACACTCAATAACACCTTCTTGGGAAGAAGTTCAGCTTCCGAAGTCGCTGCAGGCGTATCAGAAAGGTGACACACACTCCTACGACGTTTATGTTACGGTATGTAACCCACTTCTCATCTCCTGTCACAATTTGTGTCAAGAGTGGGTTATTTTTGTATCGGTAAAGCAAAGAAACACAGTTGGCGATTCGGTCATCGCGTTGATTAGCTGTCAGGTTATGTGATGACAGCAGCATGTGGCCTAAGGATAACACCACAGCAACTGGTGAGAATATGCCTCTTTGCTACCAAATTTGAATGCAGCCTGTCTAACTGTAGGCAACAGAAGGCAGCATTGATGGTTTGGTTTAGTTGCAAGACCGCCCATTGAATTATTCCCTGCACATCCCACCACACACTCAATAAAACCTTCTTGGGATAAAGTTCAGCTTTCGAAGTCGATGCAGGCGGATCAGAAGGGTGACACACAGTCTTACGACGCTTTACGTTACGGTACAAAACCCACTTCACATCTCCTGTCAGAATTTGTGTCAAGAATGTGTCATTTTTTGTACCGAGAAAGCAAGGAAACACAGGTGGCGATTCGGTCATCGCGTTGATTAGCTGTCAGGTTGTGGAACCCAACGATCCAACTTTATCATAAAACCCAACTTAACCAGTCGTCTCTCAACCGTTGTCCGATGTACGTTTAAGGTATCCACTAATTCTTGCACGGTTGGGCTTGGGTTGTTCCTTATGGCTTGGTTAATATCGTCGTCTCCAACGTATGATGGCCGTCCACTCCTAGCCTGATCTTGGCAGCTTCTGTCTCCTTCCCTAAATTTATGAAGCCATCGACGACATGTGCTTTCGTCTATTGCATCCTCCCCATAAACTTGACATCATTGCGACATGCTGCGGCTGCCATACTCTTTTTATGGAACTCGTATAACAAACAATGTCTTATATGCTCCTTTTCGCTTTCCATGTAACACCCTTTCCCTTTTATTTATTTATTTATTTATTTTTTATTTTTTTTCGAGATGATTAACTTTGTGAGACACGATGCATTTTTATGTGACAGGCATCCACACTTTTGATTGGCCGACGACTTGCGTCATTACAATGTCATGTGTGATGTCAATTCCATTGCAAATTTGCAGATCAAAAAACGGGTAGAACTTTCGCACCCACCTAATATATTTAAGATATGTTAGGAGAGACCGGGGCTAATTGGCACAGATTTTAGTTTTTGAATTTTTATTTAATATTTTCGGCGATATTTAGTGAAATTCTAATGATTGAATCAAAAAGCATGACGCTTTGGCTGTATGATCCATAATATGTATGATCAATAAATTAAATAAATGTTTAAATCATACAGAAATCACTTTTCCTAAGAGCTTGCAACTATGCCATCAATTCCTAGGTGGTGGTGCTAGTTGGTACACCATTGGGGAGAGTTGGCATAACATGATATGGATAGGGTTACTTAGACAGAACAGAGTAATTTTCAACGAAAAAATTTTATTTTTTTTCGAAACATCTTATTCTGATATAATTTGGAAAAAAAACCACTTCCTTAAATATATAACAAGTAGTGAATTCATCATGAAAAATGAATTCTGCTTATTATTATAGCTACCTATAGTTATTCAAAAAGAATTAGTTTAATGTTTGAAATGAGCCACGCATTTAGGAGTTGCGCACTCATTTATTTGAACAAGTTGGTTGAACTTTTGTATAATTTAACTTTGATGGTACAAAATGGAATCATTCTCGTCTAACCATATTCATTTTTTCTCCTTTTCGATTATTGTGTACATGCGAATAAAATTTTTGTTGGTTTCGTCAATTTTCCTAAGGTACTGAAGGATTGGTATTTAACCAAAACGAAATAAAAAGCAAAGTCTCTTATTTTGTATTCAGGGTGATCAGGAATCCATTGTTTTTATAGAGGATTCGGTGTTGGTCTTCCTTTATGTAACGCTTCGGCACTTTTTTATTCTTTTTAAATTCTCCGGGGTTCGTAGATATTATTTAACCACATTTCTTGCGATCATGGAAGCCTCTGCGCAAGTGCGGATTGAACGAATCCAGTGTTAAAATAGGGGTGACTGAGAGAAAACAAGCGATAAGGGAACACCGAATAACTTGATGTTTGCCAAATAACTATCTCTCGGCCAATTTTGCATTCCTCTAAACTTTTGGACTCGGCCTCACTGCTAGTCGTAGGAAATTTGGTTGCACTATACTTATAAATAATAGATCTCCCCATCGTCTTAGCAGGAGGTTGAGGGTGAGAACTCTTGATTTTTGTGAGGTTCATTAGCCATTTAAATATCATCAAGGAAAGCGAAACTATTCTTTAACTATATTATAGCTAAGCCAACCGGCCCCATATTAAACTATGCCAACTACTCCCGCAAGTATACCAACATAAGATGGATACTACAGAATTCCAAAGATAAGAAAAAACAGATTATGATACATGCATGCATCAACAATTAGCCACTCTTTTGAAGACCACCATAAGCAGCGCCTCAATTTGATCTACATATTCAACAGACTAAAAGAATTTTCGATGAAAAAATTTACTCACCAGTCAGAAAAATGATGAAACAGAAATTATTCCCTCATAACACTTCTAAGCTCATTGAATATTCGGTGCATGGTGCATCTATACATAAACTACACCTATTAATAAAGAGAGAATACTCAATCTCAATTGTGATAGAAAATCGAAGCTGAATATCAACTAGCTCTTTGTGGCAACTGAGCTCGATCTACCCTACGTTGTTTTGATAATATAAGACCATCATCGGAAACGGTGTGCGTATTACTCACAGTTCTTTTACAGGGAAGTGGGAAATGATTTAAACATATTGCATTATTTTGAGGCTGATTACACGAAATTTATTAAATTATTTTAAAAGAGACTAAAATTGGTATATGTTTTATAATTTCGTTGAAGAATGGTCTTCATTGGAAATTACTTTGCTTAAATTTTATACTCTTTTACAGGGACGCAAAAAAGAATTTGGATACATTCTTTTTTATATTACAAATATTTAAACTTGTGGGGAAATAGTCAAACACCCTTAAGTAATTTTTTCTTAACTTTTTTTTTTTTTTTTTGTTAAACGCTTGAGTATTACTAAACATTCGAGAAATTGCTACAGGTTTTTTTCTTTACAGTGATTAAGAATTAATAATGATAGAAAAAAAAAAAAAACATAAACCCACTGAATTTTTAAGTTATTTCAAGTAAAAGTAATAAAAATAATAATTAAAATTAATTACTAGACAGAACTGTATTAATACTTCTTTGTACACTTTTAGGGGATGAAACAATTAAATGAACACTTTAAACTGTCTCTCTTGTTCTAAATATTCGAAAGATAATTATTCAAATACTGTTTTCATACTTAACATTCTACATTACTTGCAAGTTTGAATAGTTGTAAGCCAATTATTTTAACGTTGCTTTGACATTTGACTTACATTCTACATTATTCCTTAGAAATCAAAATATCTTTGATGAATTCTAGCTCTAAAGATAAACAGTAATCTACACAATGATATACATTTAATGCCAAAATTTTCATTAGGAAATCTTGTATTTAACGGACTAAACTAAAATTAAAGCTAAAAGCTTTCTATGTATAGTAGAATAACTTTAGCTTTCTATGTGTAGTTCTGACTTAGATAGAATTAACTTAATACCTTTTACATTTTCATAGAAGTGAAAGAACTTTCTTGTATGCCGTTTGATTTTCAAGATTTTTGTTTAAGGTTTTCAAATTTCATTGCAGATAGCTCTAGATCTCAGATATCTAATTGGATGAAAAAGAAATAATGATCTTATATTAACAATTTAAATTCTCCCTAAAATACTTAAACATTATATTATAATCTATTAATATTTAATTTTTATTATTTATCGAAATAAAATGAGTGAATAATAATAAATTTATTAAAAATAAAAACATTCATAAAGTTTAATGTATTATTTAATATAAGGGAAAAGGTTATTAAATTTTGAAAACGCAAATCATTCATTTTATTCAAAGGACTGCTTTTAAACAGTCACTGCCTTGATAACTGTGTTTCTGAAAATGGCGATGAAAAAACTGTAAAAATAAGTGTACTCTAAAATTGCTAGATAAAATATTAGGCAATACTTTCTTAAAAAAACAATACGATGATAATCCAGGGTGAAAGGACACTGCATTTTTATTACTTAATTTATTTTAGCACAAGTACAAACAATTTTGCCAAATTTTCAAGTTAATATTGGGTGAGTGCAAAAGTTATACCCGTTTTTATTTCCCATAAAGAAGAGCAAATAAACGCAAAATGAAGAGTACCTATTATTGTGCACAATCCCCATTGCTATCTATTACTTTTTGCCATCTTTCTGGCAAGAGATGAATCCCAGGGCGGTAAAATTCTGGGGGTTTCGAGTCAAAAAAATCTTGGATGGCAGTTTTCACAGATTCAAGATCATCAAAGATTTTCTGACTGAAGGAATTCTTCAACACACAAAATAGGTGATAGTCAGTTGGTGCCAAGTCAGGAAAATAGGGAGGGTGGGGTAAAACCTCCTAACGAAAGCCCAGCAACTTTTGGCAGATGACAAAGCAGCATGTGATGACAGCAGCATGTGGCCTGGCGTTATCGTGATGAAGGATAACACCACGACAATTTGTGAGACCTTGCCGCTTTGCTACCCAAATTTTAATGCAGCCTGTCTAACTGTATACAGTAGAAAACAGCATTGATGGTTTGGTTTAATGGCAGGACCGCCCAGTGAATTATTCCCTGCACATCCCACCACACACTCAATAACACCTTCTTGGGAAGAAGTTCAGCTTCCGAAGTCGCTGCAGGCGTATCAGAAAGGTGACACACACTCCTACGACGTTTATGTTACGGTATGTAACCCACTTCTCATCTCCTGTCACAATTTGTGTCAAGAGTGGGTTATTTTTGTATCGGTAAAGCAAAGAAACACAGTTGGCGATTCGGTCATCGCGTTGATTAGCTGTCAGGTTATGTGATGACAGCAGCATGTGGCCTAAGGATAACACCACAGCAACTGGTGAGAATATGCCGCTTTGCTACCCAAATTTTAATGCAGCCTGTCTAACTGTATACAGTAGAAAACAGCATTGATGGTTTGGTTTAATGGCAGGACCGCCCAGTGAATTATTCCCTGCACATCCCACCACACACTCAATAACACCTTCTTTGGATGAAGTTCAGCTTTCGAAGTCGATGCAGGCGGATCAGAAGGGTCCTACGACGCTTTACGCTACGGTTCATAACCCACTTCACATCTCCTGTCAGAATTTGTGTCAAGAATGTGTCATTTTTTTGTACCGAGAAAGCAAGGAAACACAGGTGGCGATTCGGTCATCGCGTTGATTAGCTGTCAGGTTGTGGAACCCAACGATCCAACTTTCTCATAAAACCCAACTTAACCAGCCGTCTCTCGACCATTGTACGGTGTACGTTTAAGGTATCCACTAATTCTTGCACGGTTGGGCTTGGGTTGTTCCTTATGGCTTGGTCAATATCGTCGTCTCCAACGTGTGATGGCCGCCCACTCCTAGCCTGATCTTGGAAGCTTCTGTCTCCTTCCCTAAATTTACGAGATCATCGACGACATGTGCTTTCATCTATTGCATCCTCCCAATAAACTTGTCAAACATTGCGACGTGCTGCGGCTGCCGTACGCTTTTTATCAAACTCGTATAACAAACACTGTCTTTTATGCTCCTTCTCGTTTTCCATGTTACACCCTCTGATATTTTTTTTTTTGAGATGATTAACTTTGTGAGACATGATGCATTTTTATGTGAGGCATTGATTATGTGAGGCACGTTTGATTCTCCGACGATTTGCGTCATTACAATGTCATGTGTGAGTCAATTCCATTGCAAATTTGCACATCCAAAAACGGGTAGAACTTTCGCACTCACCCAATGTATTAATTTAAAAGTTTAAAAATTAAGAAACGCATTATACACTTTAGAGGCGGTATTGGAAAATCATTGTAAAACTGTGAATACCAAAATAGAAAGGATCGTTAATTCTTGACACATGAAATTTTCTTCTTCAAAAGTTTCAGTTAACCAAATATTTCCAAGATGCTAACATTCTCTATCATTTATATTGGGAAATAGTAGTTTGGGTTAACTAAAAACAAAGTAATCGCCTTTAATAAACATAAATTTTCGCCCTGAGGTACAGGGTGGTCCAAAAAACATGATAGAAAGTATTTTAAGTTTCTGATTTCAAATGTATTGTTGCAAATATAATTCTTCCATATTATAATAGCACATATAGTGACATTTCAGTTGAATGCTTAATTACCTGAAATAAAGAATAAGCAATATAGAATCACAAACTTTTTAAGATCGATTATATATCGTAAGAAAATTTTATGAGAATAACCGATGTAATGTCCCCGTTCGACGGGCATGTCGTTCAGAGTTCAAAAAGAAAAGGACGCTTAGTGAAGAGATAATCGCGCAGTAAGTTATAGCACTCTAAAGTCGGAGTGATTTTTAAGCCATCAGATGACTGATGTAATGGTCCTAATCTCCCACTGATTTTCATTGTTTACAGGTTGATGGACAGATATGAATCTACAGGAGTGTTTAGGGTGCAAAAAGAAAGGCGTCAGGACGAAAATCAGCAGTTGTTGCTGACGACATCAGGGAGCCTGCACGCGCAAACTTTGAGTATCAGCCAACCACTTCCACTCGACAGGCGGCCCAGCAATTAAACATATCCAAAACATCATTACAAAGGCTAATGAAAGCAATAGGATTGTGTCCATACAAGATCCAAATGTTACAGCCGCTAAAGGGGGGGGATACTGTGCAGCGGAAGAGATTTCGCAAACCACATAATCGAGGAACTTAAAAATGGTTCCATCAGTGACTACAAGATCTGGTTCAGTGATGAGACCCATTTTCAGTTGAATGGTTTTGTGAACAAACAAAACTGGCGCCACTGAGGTACGGAAAATCCTCATCTCAGCGCCATCTCTTCACTGTATCCACAAAGGGTCATGGTGTGGTGTGCCATATCGTCGAAGCAGATAATTGGTCCGATATTTATTGATGGTGTGGTCACAGGCGTGAAGTATCGAGAGTTGCTAGAGCGTCACTTTGGCCCCGATGCAGGCCATCTCAACAGGACACGTCGGTACTGGTTCAAGCCAGATGGGGCTCGTCCCCGAAAAACTTCTGACGTCTTCACGTGGCTTGAAACGACGTTTGGCGAGTGTTTGATTGCATTGGATGCAGAGAAATTCAAGGGGCACAGGATAGAGTGGACCCCATGCAGTCCGGACCCAAAGCCGTGCGACTTATTCTTATGGGGTTACATCAAGGTTAGAATCTATAGGAATAGCCCTGATTCACTGGAGTACCTAAAATTGGCTATCAGAAGTGAGATTGATGCACTTTATTACGACACACTCCATCGCATTATGACAGAGCTTCGGAACCGGCTTTATAACACAATAGTCGGGGACGCTAGACTTTTTAAGCATCTTGTATATTAAATGTCATTCATATCTTTATTCAATAAAACATGTTTCATGTTCTTGCATGTTGTCTTTTTTCCACAATGATCGCTTACTTTCTATCATGTTTTTCGGACCACCCTGTACTTGGAATGAATAGAATCCCAACAAACACAGAATTTACATATTGGTTTAAAAAGACATAATTCATCTGACACATGAAATATCTTTTTGATGACAGCGAATCGTAACATTTCAGTGCTGAATGTGTCCCCTGAATTGATAGATCCTTACTGGTACATGAAATGGTAAACGATCTGTCGCTAGATACCCGACACAGCTTCGAGCGTCAGCGAT
This sequence comes from Salticus scenicus, assembly GCA_963930645.1. NCBI lineage: Eukaryota > Metazoa > Arthropoda > Arachnida > Araneae > Salticidae > Salticus > Salticus scenicus. The sequence goes on along the minus strand of OZ005654.1, from coordinate 102,638,877 downwards.
AGTTCCGCTAATCGACAAAAATGTACGTGAATTGTGACATCGCTGACACGGAACAGATATACAAATGACGCCTAACTGATTTCCCCGATATCTTATAGTTACCATTTTAGATTTAATTTTCAATACATACAGTTTTAAATTTCGGTCTCTTTAAATTGAAGGGGTGGCCTTGCGATATTGGCCGTATACAAATTAGTATGTTTCTGTACTACTGCAGTTTCTTAGCATATAATGCTCCTATTACATACAACGAGTTTTCGCACAACTTTTGAGCCACTTGTTAATTTGAGTCAATTTTGTTGGCTCAAATCACCTCAACGCCCAGTATAATAGGAATTGGGAAAACGAACAATTTTTCTGGCTAGTCAGTAAAAGTTGTTCGTATGAGCATCTTTTCCTAGTGTGATAAACAAATGAGAAAAAACGCACCTTACGCTCCGAGAAAAGACAGTGCCGGCGGGAATTCATTTACCGTTGTTCTCTTCGCTCTCTTACGCCGTCCCCGTTAAAATAACGATAAGTAGGTGTGCTTTGACATGTACTGTATGCCGCGCAAACAAGTTTTTCGAATAATTTTTATCTCAACCATTGTAACCCTCTTTCGGATTTCGGCTTCGAAAATTGAAGCAAAAATTGGCTCAAATGAAAGTTGCGTGTAACATTGTTGTCTGTAATATGAGCATAAGAAAGTCTATAAATATTTAGTGGTGGTAGTGAACAAAACTGGGCGAGAATAATGGTACAGTACCGATAAGGTTTCGATTCGTTATGTCTGATGCTAAAGAAAAATATCATGTCTCTGTTATTAGGATAATATCTTCATTCGATATATTAGTAGTGCCTCATAAAACTGTCATGAGTCGGATATCTGTATGATAACAACTACATATTTAACGTGGAAAAAGTATATCTGGATTTTACAAGAAAATCGATGTACTCACAAATCTAATATCCATGATACAAGAATGTATGTAATGTTTCTGATACTTATATATTTGCTGGGATGTCATTACTTTTCAGTCCTTGAAAACTCCTTGACTAAATACATTTATTTGACAAAACTTTTGGGAAGATGCATAAAGGTAAATTCAACCAAATGTATATATGAAAAATTGGTGCTAACTCAGTCTAAAATAAGAACCATTTTTTATAGGAACGCGATAAAAGAACCCGGTAGTCTAAAGGATATGCGAGAATCTGAACTAAATTAATTTTACAACTATACAATGAAAGAAATTAAATGTATATACTTAGTTATAATAATAAAAATAATAACAATAGCAATAATAATAATTTTAATATTTATCATTATTTATCACTAGTCATTACATGTTGATTCGAACGCATGAAATTGCCAAAAGATTTGTTGATCAGGAATACATAGTCAGAAAAGCAAATTATGATGTTTGGGTTATGACCGATTGTTTACTTGACTGTAGGAGGAGGGTCATTATAATGGATATAAAATCAAATTTATACAAGTTTTGGTGAAAATATAACATCTGAAAATTTCATATAGCTACGCCAACTAGCGCATCTGGGTTCGAACCAGGCACCTATTGTCTGCAGTGTTAAACAGAAGAAATGGTAGGTCTTTGTTGGGTCCTCAATTTATGCCCCCTTGCACCCCCCTCTAAAAAGGTAAACTTATACTATTAAGTAAAAACTGATTGAACTTTGACATGAGCTGTATGTTTTGCGTTATTTGAAATAAACAGGCTTCTGTGTAACTACTGCTAGAAATATGTATAAAAAATATTCTTAATTTTAAACTAATGTAATAAAAATATTTATAATTTTTAGTTATTTAAACTGAAAGTTTTGGAAAATAAATTGTAAAAGAGAAAAGTAACTTGACAGAAATAAACGAAACGATAATGTGTGCTTCTTTTGTCACACAGATGAAGTACCTTTAAGGGGGGGAAAAAGCATTCAAATCTTTTGAAATTATTTCATTTTTTTAACTTTCGAGAAATAATTATATTGTATGTCTCTTTTATTTATGTGATGTTTTTGTGAACATGTTAATAACAAAAATATATTTAAATAAAATATATTTTAATAAACAAAATATATTTTATTTAAATTGGCTTCATTGAAGCTCTTTCAAAACAAATCAAATATCTTCAATTTATATATATGTTGACATTATTCAATTTAAAAACTTCGCTTTAATGTAAATGCATCAAAAGAAGAATAAAAGAGTTTAAAACATGCATAAATATAATAAATTAGATATTTGTAAATAAAAAAAAATACATAAGGCAACAACTAGAACAACCAGTTTTCTAGAAACAATCAGTAATTCTTTCTAGAAAAACTAATTAAGCATGAAAAAAAAGTATGATGGGGTAACTACAAGACTTTTTTCTGCATTATCCTATACATATTCACACAGTATAAATTATGTATTGAAATGATTATTTATTGAAATTGTTTTCCATGATGAATATAGACGATTTTCATCTAAAACAAGTGTAACATACAATATCAAAAAAAAAAAAATTTGTTCCGACATTGATTTTACAATCATTCGTTAGAAACAACTCTCATTACGTACATTTATACGAAATTTTGTCCTATATTCTGTTGTTAAAAAAAAAAAAAAAAAAAAAAAAAAAGGATTATGGCGCCACTTGTTGAACGATTAATCCTCAAATGTAATCAGAACCAAATTATGTCAAAGTCAAACTCAATAACAAGTGTGATTGAATAATGTTCATTGGTAAGTGAGAAACTATTTTCACCAGACAAACATAATTGAGATTCATCACTGAACACCCGACGAATCTAGGTTCTGTTTGTTTAATGATAATAATGGTTCCTTGGTTAATGTCCGGAGGCGTAGGGGAGATAGAGCGCACCTGAACACTATTGTTGAATGTCATACTGCTCAACAACGCGTCATAATGTTTTGGAGTGCCATTACAGTAAATAGAAGTCACGCTTGGTACTCCTAAGAAGCACATTGACTGCCCGTTAACATACATTCAACGGGTCCAAAATGTTTTTTCCAGCAGTACAATGCGCGACCTCACATTACATTCATTACCATACAAGTCTAGAAGAATATAATTTTAGGTCCTTATATCATTCATGTTCTCCTAATCTTTCACAAACTGAAAATTTGCTGGACGTGATTGACTGTCATTGTCTGCTCTGCCCCAGTCTCAATAGAAGGACGAACTATGTAGATTGGCTGAAACCACATGAAATGCCATTTCTCAGGATTATCCGCTAAATGAATCGGTACCTCGTAGAGTTGCTGCTATTATCACTGCGACAGGGGGGGTCACACTTGGTGCTGATCGTTTTGTAAACAGCATCATTTATTTAGATATGCATCATTTGTTTGTGTATAAAGTAATTTTCGCCCCATTCGACACTTTTTCAAAGTGTTGCATTTCGTATGTCGGACAGTGTATTTTAAAGTGATTTACTGTTAAGACATAAATTCTGGAAAACAGCTCTAGCTGTAAAGTACAGGTTTTTTAGTGTTAAAATGTCAATTTTATTCTCCTTTCCTTGGATCCTTTTCCAAATCACCTTTAATGAATGTTGCTCTTGAGTACTTTTTTGTCATTTCTCTATGTTTCGTTTTAAGAAGAAGTCAGATGATTTTACAATTGCTCATTAAATAGGATAATCCTACTCACGATTCTGGTTATTTCATTGCTAAACGAAAAACAATCACCATTGTTAAAATCTGTGTATACATGAAGCTCAGTTTTCTGTGATATTTTTTTTCCCCTACAAGGATGGACTATACCGGGTGATCCAAAAGTCAGGACAAACTTTAAAAATGAATAATTCGAAAACGAATCAAGATACAAAGATACGGTTTGCACCAAACGGATGAAAAAGAAACCGGGTTTTGTGTGGCAAAGGAAAAAAATTAGTTTTGTTGGCGACCAAAAGATGGCGCTATAGTGTTTTATTTCACCAAAAGATGATTTACAAATGAAAAAAAAAATGTTGACAACTTACAAGTCAGCTTAATTACAGTTAATTAGTACTACTACAGTGACTGTTCAATGTCCATCATTCAGAAGTACAGCTGTGAGATGATTCACCGCATTGTTCACAGCATTTAGTAGCATTTCTTGCGTTATGGCAGACACATTTTGGCGGATGGCATCTTTCAGTGCTGCTAGTGATGCCGCTTGGTCGCGGTACACATTTGACTTCCAAGAATCCCCACAGCCAAAAATCACAGGGTGTCAGATCAGGAGATCTTGGAGGCCATGCGTGATTAAAGTAGCGACTGAGAATGCGATATTTCGATGCATCTTAGCTTCGACTACCATTACCTGCTGTACTTGTTCCTTTTTATATCATCTGTTGCTTTGCATAATCCTACATCAGAAATACGACAGCGCCATCTGTTGGTAGCCAAGAGAACTATTTTTTTTCTTTGCCACACAAAACCCGGCATCTTTTCCATCCTTTTGTTGCAAACCGTATCTTTGTATCTTTATTCGTTTTCGAATTATTCATTTTTAAAGTTTATCCTGACTTTTGGATCACCCGGTATTTCATTGTGAAAATTATTCCTAAAATATGTTATTGATAATAGAGTTTTGTTGATCCATTTTCACTAAAGTATTTTTTTTCTCTTTTGAATTAAACATTTTATATAGAATGTAAGTACTACTTAACATACCAATTAAAAAAATATATATTAAATGCCAAATTAAAATTTTTTTTATTAAATGCCAAATATAATTCATAAAATGTTACACTCTTAAAAATTTCAACAGAAAACTCTGTGTAGTGTATTATCTTTAGTCTTACGTAAAATAACAGAGAAAAATAAACGGAGAAGTTAAAAATCTTCTTTTATATATTCACTTTAATAACTAATATTAATTTAATTAATTATTGGTGAGAATATATTTCGGGCTTGGAATGCTTCTTCTAAATTAGAAACAGTCATTTTTAATTTTAATTAAAAAATTAAATAATAAAATTAGGTAAAAGTACAGAATAAAGATTGAGAATTTCGATTATTCACTTTTAACTAAGAATTACTGTAAATTTACAGAGACTCTGGATAAATATTTAACATTAAATTTACAGAAATTTTTAACAGTGTAACAAGAAAATAAATAAAATATGCTGAGACCATTATTAAATGTTTTTCTACATCTAATTGATCTTAAAACTGTGTCAAACTTGAAAAGGGTTCGTAAGAGCGATATTTTACTTATTCTTCTTTTATCGTAGAATCCCTTATAATAAAACAGCATTACATGTTAGCAATACTGTTTTATATTTTAAAAATTGCAAATTATAGAGATGTAAATAAAGCCAATATTGAAATGTTTATAATAATAATAATTATTATTATTATTTTGAAAATATGATTGATATAAATTAAATGAAGGGATTACCAACAAATTGTTTAACGTTTTTCATGCTTAAACAATTATGTGGAAAAACACATTTTAGGTAGAAAAGAATGTTTAAATGGAAATGTCATTCTCATAACATATGCATATTTTCCAGATTCTAATAAATACATTTGTTTGGTATTGTTGCTATGTATAGAATAACGAAACTTCAGAAGAAAAGTAATTTTAACAGATAATTATGTTCCAGTATACTGATAACAATTAATCCAGTTGTATTGTAACAGAATCAATAAAACTATTTGTTTGAAATGTATTTTGGCTTTATTAATGAATAATTAAAACTTAAAAGGAAGCAGTGTTTCTTTTAAAATAAGTATTATTTGTGTTATGACAAAATAACAACTATTGTAAAAGTTATACAGAGTTTATGCGATTTTTAATATTCCTTATTTTCTCTACCACTAGTTTTATATGGAAATGTTTGTTATAAAAAATCCATGAACTTAAAACGATTTTTTTTTTCTAGAAAATGTTAGTGTAACAATCCTTTAAAAAACATTGATCTGTATAAAACCTGCTACAAGAAATGCACAATAGCTACTTTTGAAATTTTATTAAGTATAAAAGTTTATGTGTTTAAATTGTAATAATATATGATATAAAAAGGTTATGATTACTTTCTTCTATATTCAATAGAAGAAAGTATTGGATTCGTAAAAATTTTCGACCTCGGGTTTTTGATGGATTTACACGTTTTGAGAGCTGTAGAATACGATTTGACCATTTTTAGAAAATGTCTGTCTGTCTGTCTGTGTGTGTGTGTGACAAAATTTTGTGGCAACTGTATCTCAGGAACTACTGCACAGAATTTCATACAAATTGGCATGTAGTTGCACCTTGACATAAATTAGTGCCTATCAACTTTTGGTAAAAATTGTCTTACAGGTTGCGTTGCCATCCCGCTTTTTCTAAATTTTTAACATGGCGATATAGGACAAAATTTTGTATAAATGTGCATAAATAGAATTTTTTTTTAGTAATCATTATGAAATTTACAAGAATTATTTATAATAGAGACAGTCAACTGGGAAATTTTTTTTGTATGTGTAGGAGCCTCGTCAACCTCGAGGGGAGTAAATTTTCAAGATAGGTATCTTTCGAAAGGTCTCGTCAATACCTTTAAAACAAATGGTTGAACTATAAATCTGTGATAATTTAAAACAAAGTTATCGATTTTTTTTTACTTTCTACGAAAAAAAAAAAAAAAAAAAAAAAACTTAGAAAAAAAAAATCGTATTTTTTTTTTTTAATTTTTTTTTTTTTAAACGAAATTTAACCAAACTTGGTATTTAGTTGGCTCCTGACATCAGCTGGTGTTGATTAGATTTGGGGATTAATAGCACAACAGGAGGCGCCGTGATCGTATTTTTTCTAAATTTTTAACATGGCATTATAGCACAAAATTTCGTATAAATGTACATAATGAGAATTATTCTTAACCTGTAATTCTAAAATTAATATGAATTATTGATAATAGTAGTAGTTAATTAGGAAAAAAAATTTTTGCAGGTGGGGGCATCGCTCCTATCCCCCGGGGAAGGTAAATTTTTAAAATGGGTATCTTTCGAAAGGTCTCGTCAATACCTTTAAAACGAATGGTTGAACTATAAATATGTGATAATTTAAAACAAAGTTATCGATTTTTTTACTTTTAACGAAAAAAACTTGGATTTTCTTTTCTTTTTTTTTTAAATATTGTTACTGAGTGAATTTGTATAGGAAAATATAGAAGAAAGTCTTGTGGTGGCCACAACATACTAGTTTTTCTATCATTTCATTGAAACTTTTAAAAATAAAATTTATCGTAAACAAGAAGATTGACTTTTTATTTCCCTGATCGGAAAGAAAGTAATAAAAGTTTTGAATTAAGTTAGTATACATACATAAACTATCACAAAGAATCTAAGTTGAATGAGTTATAAGATAAAAATAGAAATAGTCTATGGAAGAAAATAAATATTTCATTAATTTAATTATTGACAAAAGTTGTTATATTTTAATCAAATATATTTGCTGAGATTTTAAATGATGTATATAAGCACGCGCAAACATATATATCCAACAATTTTCTAAAATGTTTAAAATATAGATATACAAGTCCTGTTCGGAAAGTACTGCCATGTTTTTTATTATAAAGCAACTATACGTTGCAGAGCTCTTTATCCGCCGGAATTAGTGGTGAAATACGGAAAGAGAGCTTGCTCAGTTGACTGCAAGCTCACGCGGTAATTAAGGACATGTGATTTTGTAAACCTCTTTCTCGTCTCTTCTTTATATACATACGCGCACACACACACATATATACACACATATATATAGACAGATATATACTATAGATACAGTTTTTCATGATACCAGTTCCTTCATTTTAATTCCTTAGAAAATTAATTTTTTTCTTAGGCATATATTTTATATTGCATATTTGCGGAAAATAAGACAGAATGTCCGAAAATGAAATTTTAAACAACAAATTTCAAGTACCACAAAAATTAAAAAAGGTTAAAAAATTGTTCTTCCTGTAAAGCTTGTTTGATTGGTGTGTCAGTCAATACTGGATAATTCCATTTTCTATTTCAATACATTTTTTTCCCTGCTTTCTGCCCTTAGAAAAACTCCCACATCGTCTGGAGGAGAAATATAATTTCTATCAAGGCTTTTGTTTGATAACTGGTTGATACCAAATAGCCTTAAAAGAAGACTCTTTGAAATTAATGGCAAACTTGGAATGATAATTACAATGGGTTCTGACGTGGAATCTGCGTTGGGTCAATCTGTGATATACGCGTACCATAAAATCTGTATTTGTAAAAATATTAAGAGTCGCTGATTTAATGTGGGTAAGTGGAAAACAACATTATAACTTCATTAAAAAAAAAAAAAAGTTTAATTCGAATAACCTCAATTTCAAACAAGCGACACTAATTATATAGTTATCAAAATTGCTCCATGAGCCAAAATCTGGTTTTTCCAATGTTTAAATAAATTAATATTGGAGACCTCATCCGTTACAGTTTTTCTTTGGAGAATTTACGGGGTTGGCTTGTTTAGTAAACGTGCTGTATGCGAAATGGGCCAACTAGTCCCATATCGTCATTCTTAATTTTCATAAGTGTAAGGAGTTATTTTGAAAGAATTCCAATATACAAACACACCCTACAATAACTACGAACACTTATCTTTCTGGAGATAATTTATTAAAATGTAAAATATAATTTACAATCAAGTAAAAGACGATTATTTGTAAGCGAAAAAATTTATTCGATTTCCCAAAATTCTTTTTGGATTGTAATGGATACTTCTTCTATACTGACACTGATGCGGAAGAAAGAAAGCGGGACAACACATACTTGATTAGAATGTAAACGTCATCTGACAGAAATTTTTTAAAATATTGCGACTGGGCCAACCTATTGCTATGGCCAACTAATCCCGGTCTACTTTACATCTGCCTCTCAGGTGGATGAATTTCATGATAGGTTTGTGACTCTTTTCGTGCACGTTGGAAAACTTTTTTCAGTTACATAAACTCAAAACTGCCTGTTTTTGATTCGTGTCTGTTTTCTTGCAGGGATGAGAAATGATATTTAACCCGTTAGTGCCCAGTGTCCTCATTTGAGGACAGCTAATAAAATGGCACGTATATTTCTTGTGTTTTCCTGGAATGATTTCTGCTTTTTAATGACAGTTTATAGGATCATTCTAAATGATCCCTGAAAGTTTTATGTGCCTACTATTAACTATTATTTCATAATTTGGATAGTCATTTTATGATTTTTCATTCGTTTCACATATTTTTGCTTTTTGCGCTGGTATACCATCTTAAATCAAGTTGAATAATCTATACAATATTTCTCTAACGTGGACCAATTTCAGTTAATTTTTGTTGAAACGATACGATAGTGGTGAAATTAATAAAATACGCGAGGATAAAAAATAATATTTAAAAATGAACAATATTTAAGCTCGCGGACTCAGCTCAATGATCTAAGAAAACATGACGACAATATTTTATGGGAAATGTATTTTTAAAAGTTATTTCTTCAGAATCTTTGCACGCGTCATTTTAAACCTAGCAATATTTTTACAGAATATGAATTATTATCATAAATTGACTAAAAAACGCAATTATAAAAGGTATAATGAAAATAGGATTTTTTTTTTAAACAAAAAATTACGCCAAAATAAATAAAATGTCATTGCATTCTTGGCGATTAAAATTTAAAAGGCATCACAGGGGTCCTTTTCTAAAACCATATTGCCTGCGAAAGTATGAAAACTGAGTCGTCAACCATGAATTTTATTTTGAAACTTTACTTTGAATAAATTTGGTTTCACTATTGCACAATATTTATTTGGATCTAATAATAATTTGGCTTCTGGTAAATTAAATTTTTAATTAGGAGGTGAAATTGGCATAATATATATAAGTTTCAAATTTTAAACGTTAAGAAAAGGAATAAAGTGCGAAAATTTCGCACGGGTTTGCTAGTAATATATATCAATACAAAAACCCCTTAACGGGTTAAAAGTTTGTGACGCAGCACTGTACTTTATGGCTATAAGAATTAGAAATACGGGTCTTAAAAATAATGATATCAAATTTTCAGTGACGCTTTGATATTAATTAAATTATACATAGATTTTCTTATTTGAATTTGCTTTTTCCTTTTATTTATATTTACAGTGTAAACGTTATTTTCAATATAAAATAATATATAGCATTTACTCACTGATACCTTTCCATTCACATCTCTTATACTATGAAAGCATGTGTTTTAAAAGAAATTATATGAAATTCCAGTAACGCAGTGGTGTTACATTAAATGATTTGGTTTTAATTTCCACTGCAATTATTTTGTTTTGCATATTAAAGTATATGTGCACATTGAAATATTGCTTTTAATTTTCAAATACGCTGTCAAATATATAACTTTCATTAAGCTTATATTATGTACTGAAATATATTTATTGCAATGAATTATTCTATCTTTTGCGACACGCCATCCAAAACTGAAAAAAATTTCACAATTTTTTTCTTTGCAGCACGATATCTATTTGCATGCATTTTCAATTTATTTGGATGAAATGACACAAAGTAAACATTTCCATATATTTTACTTACAGTTTTGGATGGCGTGACGCAAAAGATAGAATAATTCATTGAAATAAATATATTTCAATACATAATATAAGCTTAATGAAAGTGATATATTTGACAGCGTATTTGAAAATTAAAAGCAATATTTCAATGTGGAAATATACTTTAATATGCAAAACAAAATAATTGCAGTGGAATTTAAAAACAAATCATTTAATGCAACACCACTGCGTTACTGGAATTTCATATAATTTCTTTTAAAACACATGCTTTCATAGTATAAGAGATGTGAATGGAAAGGTATCAATGAGTAAATGCTATATATTGTTTTATATTGAAAATAACGTTTACACTGTAAATATAAATAAAAGGAAAAAGCAAATTCAAATAAGAAAATCTATGTATAATTTAATTAATATCAAAGCGTCACTGAAAATTTGATATTATTTTTATGACCCGTATTTCTAATTCTTATAGCCATAAAGTACAGTGCTGCATCACAAACTTTTAACCCGTTAAGGGTTTTTTGTATTGATATCATTACTTTTTAGGGGTTAATGATCAAAACGTAAAATTAAAGGAGCATGTTAATGAGTTATAACACTGTATAAAAAGTGTTGTTTTATAGGTCATACTCGAACAAAATAACAAACTAAATGAAATTTCAAAATTTTATAAAAAGTGATTAAAAAAAAAAAAAAACTTTAAGAAGGAATATTTTTTGAGGGATGAAAACATGCAACAATACAAAGGCATAATATAGTACATTTTAAAAATGACAAAAATTTCTACAAATAAAAAAATAAATAAAATTTTTATTTTATTCAATATTCAATTTCTCAGCTCATTGGTTCAACTATTTCTTAGCTAGTCCAACAGAAAATTCAAAATAAATGTTTAAAAAAATAATTTGTGTACGAAAGTTTTTATAAAAAAGTGTTACGAATAAGTTTCTAAAGAGTTTTCACCACATCGATTTTAGTTAGATAAAAATTTAACAAAAATTTTTAAATGGTCAATCGACTGAACAAAAGATAAATATTTTGTTATTTTTAAATTGTAGATGCATAAAGTAAAACTGTTTAAGGATATGACAGTAATTTTCCAAAATACCTAGCACCATTGGGATGAGGTTCAGATCCTCCCTTGGAATCTCTGATAATTCTAAAAAAGATGCTTAATCAATTTGAGAGAAATTTTGTTTGGTTTAAAATTAATTCAGCTGGGGAAAATAAGAGGGGGGGGGTTACCAGTTAGATCACTTAGAAATTTTAATAGGGAAATCGGTTTTTAGAAAAAAAATTCTAAAAAACATGCATTAAAATGTTATGCATCTAGTTTTATTCTATCTGATTAAACATACTGTACATAGTCCCCACATTCTTCCAATTATTTCGGAATCACTTTAGAATTTCTAAAAATTTTCTAAAACGTAGTGTAGGGATTTTGGACTTTGCCTCATTTTCGAAAATTGGGTTATGGGGGTATAAAGTGTATATGAGAGATCTAACTTTAAAATTTTAATTGATAAGGATTTTTTAGCACTTTGAGAAATCTTCTAAATATAATCACTTAAAATGTTTCCAGCGATACTTTTTCAAGGTTGTTTGTAGGTTTTAAGGCCAATTGACTGCGCTGGGTTCCTAGGCCTATAAGTTCATTGCCCCTCGTGAGGTCTTTCTAAGGGGTCGTAGCCCGTATTTATGCAAGTTTCGGAGAAAAAACACTGAAGGAACGGCTAGGTCGAAGAGTGCGGGATGGGATCGAATCCAGCACTTCCCATCCACCAGCTTTTCAGCGCAGAACCGCTCGTGGGGCATTTTTTAAAGAAGCTTATATATATATACATTCTAAAAGTCCCATTTTTCTTCCCAAATCTATAGGAAACGCCTTGAAAGTTTTGAAAACGTAAAAAGCGTGCATATTAAATATGAGTCTAAATAGAACTTTAAATGAGCTCCTAATCCCTCTCCTATTCGAAATTTTAATGTTTGCCTCCTAAGGTTTCTCCCTTCTCAATTCAGCTTCAATTTCATTTTTTCTTTTCCTTTCTTTTCTCTTTCTTTTTTTTAAATAAACCAAACGAGATCAAACGACGTGATCCTGAAATAGGAACATAATGGAGACTATTTTCAGTATGTTTAATAATAAAAAAAAAAAAAAAAGAGGCAAACAAAATATATTAAAAAAATATTTGTTTGTAGAAGACATTTCCGACAAACTACAAAAGGAACTTCATTTGTTTAAAATTTCAAAAATGTGCCTTTCGCCCCCCTGTTTTTACAGTTCGAAATTCCAAACAAAACAAAGATCCTTCAAACTGATTAAGCTCCCCCCCCGCCTCCTTTTTTTTTTTACAATTTTTAAATTTTCCAAGGTGTTCTCGAGACACGGGGGACGACTTTAAAAGAAAAATTGTCTTTCTTATTTTCCTAACAAATAGTTATAGAGAAAAACATTTTGTGTTAAAATGTTGTTTTGAAAAGGTCTTTCCATCAAACTAACAGAGATTCCCCCTCCCTCCACCCAAATTTCACATTTATAAAATTAAAGTTTGCCCATCACCGAGTCCTTATGCCCCCCTCCCTTCCCCTACTATACACATTTGTTTTATTCTTAACTAAACAAAATTCCATAAAAATTCGCGTAGACGTGTTTTACAGTTTTTAGAAATTCCGGAAATTACGAGATAAAAACAAATTGAATAATTCGTATTCGATACTGTTTGGCGAGATTTTGTATGAACTTTGGAAACACACTTTTCTAAAATCGATGAAATTAAACTCATATAAAAATTCTACAGAACAACTTGATTAGTTTTTTATATAATACAAAATGAGTTTAAATCAATTTAATTTAAAGTTGTTTTAGTAAAGAATTTGCCTTTACGATTTTAATAATATAATGCAAACTCAAGTTACTGTAACAATGTTTGTGTTAACAGTAATTATTAAGCTACGGAAAAATCATTTAATTTAGTATAAGTATTAAGCGTTATTATTGTTGGTTTGGCCACGACTTTAAGTTTTTAAACTGATTAATAGATTAGTTTTACAAAGTGAAAACAGTTACATATTATAATTTTACTTAAATTTTTGTGTTTAATTAAAAGCTTAAAATTGCCTCAGTTTACCTCGTAACACTTTTAAGATTTTATGGATATTGTATAGGAAAGCTTTATTAAAAAATATACAAGTACTTACACAAATTTCAGAACAATATGTTGTACTAAATAATGAATAACAGAGGTTTTTAAAAAATATGTGATAGTAAAAAAAAAAAAAAAAAAAAAAAAAAAAAAAAATCCTTAGTAATGGAAATAAACATCCTTGAATCTTATTTTAACCTCTATGTCATTTAATAATTTGAATGATATTCACAAAAAAAAAAAAAAAAAATCATCAAAGTTTTATGCCATATTTTTTAGAATAGTGTGTACAATATTTACAATGTTATTATTAATTTCTAATTTAAAAGTTGCAGATGCATGGTAATTTCAATTTTATTTTATATCACTATTATATCTAAGACATAAGTATATACAGTCGGTAACAAAAGTGTCCGAACACTAGCAAAAATTCCTATATAAAAAATGTACACTTAATGCTGTTTTGTTAAATAAATCATTGTCGAATCCTGTTCTTAGTCAGTCTAAGAACATGATTCGTCTAGGATTTATTTAGCAAAACTGTATTAAGCGTACTTTTCTCACATAGGAATTTTTGCTAGTGTTCGGACACTTTTGTTACCGACTGTACGTGTTAAGAAGGATATATATATACATATTTTTTTTTTCTGGAGTATTTTTTATTGTTATATTCATGCCACCTCCCTACCGTTAAATTTAAGAAAGAAAGAAAGAAAGAAACGTAAATAATTTTTTAGGTATAGATTTGATTTAAAACAGAAAAATAAATAATAATAGAAAATCTTTAAAAAGTGAAATTTTTATACTGGTAAATATTTAAGTAGTATAGTTTGTTATGAATTTAATTTAAAAAAAATCTAATCTATTCAAAATTTTATTATAGCTTAACATTTTGTAATTTATATATATATACTAGAAACTTAATGAGCAAATTAATTATTTTCAAATTCTGTTTTAAGAATTTTTTCAATCCGTAGTTTAAGTGATTTATCACCTAATTTTGAAAAAATTACAAATATTTGCATATGATAATCATATTATTTGTCATTTGTATGAAAATAAAGAAAAAATTTTTTGTTGTTGCAATCACTTTTTAAAATAAAACCAATTTTGAAAGTTAACAACGTATCAGCATGAAAACAATGAATATTTTTGATGAACAAATGTCATATAAAATACAAGTACCTAAATAAATAACTCATTTAATATATATATTAAAAAAAGAAAAATATTTTTTTTATATTTTTGTGTTTATTTTTGACGCCAATTCCCGATAGAGGGAGCCAAAACGATTATTTGGTATTGAGTATTTCAGATGAAAGAGAAGACTGTATTCGTTCACGAAACTGCCGCATCACGGTATTTTCGGAGTAAAAAATAGTCCGATTTTTAAACTGAGTTATAAAAAAAAAAAAACAAGAGTTTTCCTAGGGAAAAGGAAGATGTCAGGCACATCAGATAAAAGTGATTAATATCATATATCAATTAAACGACATTCGCTTGAGCCATATTCGAGAAAAATTTAACCACCCTATAGACCGTCCATTTACAACTTAAATAAGCCAATTCATATCTCAAAATATATTGCACGCAGAAATGTAGCGATTTCAGGGTAGGATCAGACAGAAGGTAAAAGACTATTTTGAAAATATCAGAAAAAAGAACATCCCATATTTCCTGAGATATTAAGTGTCGGCTTTCAGCGGTTTCTTTGATCTCAAATTAGCTGTATATATGAGTGTCGCAGTTTTCGTTCGTATTTTCCGCTGAGTGTCGCCACGTTCGTTTGTTTTTTCGCTTGCGTCACTAGAAAAACTGCCATTTTTCATGGTTATAGTACTTTACTTTCTAGATTTTTGGCAGCATATAATAGGAAATTAATCTGTTATCTCAAAGTTTTTCTATCGCGAACACTAAACGTTAATAAATGAGGATAGACTTTAAATTTAAACTATCAGAAGAATTGTTTAAGTTAATATATTTTACTGTCAGTTGTCGAAATTAATTTAAAAGTGAAATAATCAGCTAATAATATTTTGCAAAATTAATTCGGGCGTTAACGGGTTAAGAAACTTGAAAATGAAAAAGTGACTTCCATCAAAAGTCACCTCATAAAAACTACCTTGAACATTACAGCAAGTCGTCTGTGAAATGTTAAAAATGAATCTTTCATGAAAACATACAATATTAGTTATCTTGTCTATTACTAATACATAAAGAGGAAAAGTTTCTTTATATGTGGAGGGTAATCTCTGGAACTACTTAAACGATTTATTTATTTATTTATTTATTTTTTTTTTCCACTAATCAAAAGCTACTCTATCCCTGGGTGCTACAGGCTATATATAATTTTGATAAAATATTTTTTTTATTCGAAATTTCAATATTTTAATTAAAATCTCCATTAAAACCATTTAAAAAAATATGATGTGGGCACCACACGACTTCCTTATACACTTTAGAAATATATACATAATGTTAAAAAGCATTGCCATTGGACCCGAGACAGTTGGCTAAAAATAATTAAAAAACGCATTATCACCGTTTCTGAGCTTTTATGAAAGTTTCAAATGTCTAGCTAAAAAGTCAGTTAAAAATTGATTTTTACTGGTAACGCTGCTGAAGGCAGCAGGGACCCGAAACAGTTCTCTAAGTATTTAAAAAATGCATTTTCACCGTGTCATGAACTATTCTGAAAGTTTGAAATGTCTAGCTGGTTGGAAAGTTAGTTAAATAAATTTTCTGTTAAATCAAATAAACGGTGCTGAAGGCAGCAGGTATCCGAAACAGTTGGCTAAAAATATAAAAAAAAAAATGCATTGTCAACGTGTTCTGAGTTTTTCTGAAAGTTTCAAATGTGCTAGCTAGTCTGGAAGTTAGTTAAAAATCGATTGCAAGATTTATTCAAGCCGTTTTTGAGTTATTATCGTTTTTTGATACATTATGGCCGAAACTTTTGTATTTTTGCTCATTATGAACCTAATTTTTCTAAATATCTCCAAAACACAAAACCATACAAAGTCCAATAAGGGAGGTGCACAACTAGATGTTATAACAAACCTATGTACCAATTCGCAACTTCCTACGTCCAACCGTTTTTGAGTTATGCGACATACACACACATACATACAGATGTCACGAAAAATCGTGTAAAGTCGCTTATATCTCTAAAACGAGAGCTCCTGTTAAGACGGCACTTGCAGGTGTACAACTAGACATCACGACAGTCCCACGTATAAATTGGCAACATTCGGCGATCATTCGTTTTCGAGTAATGTGAAATACAAAATCCATTTTGCAAATCGGAATTACTATACTTCCTTATACTTTGAATAAGGAAGTAAAAATATTGTAATGAAAGCTGTTTCGTCTGTAAACGCCGTGGCTTCGAGATATATTATCGAGTTACGAATCCGGAGATTGTGAGTTCGATTCTCGTGAATAGAAATAAAAATAATTTCAAAAAATAGTTTTTGTTTAAATATAAATTGTCTATTTCTCATTCATTCATTATGTCATCTACATCTACATTTATATAATCTATAATCGAATATTTATTAATATATAAAGAGGAAAGGTTTGTTTGTATGTGTGTGTGTATGTGTGTGTGGGTGCGTGGAGGGGGGGGGGTGTCTCTGGTGCGATTATTATTATTATTTTTTTTTCTCACTAATAAAAAGCTACACTGTCCCTGAGCGCTATAGGTTATAATTAATTTTGTTAATTTTGATAAGATAAATGTTTTAGTTCGAAATTTCAATATTTTAATTAAAAACCGCTATGAAAAAATGGAAAAGTAAAAATCTTGCTAAAACCAGAAAAATACGAATTTTTACAAGTTGATTTTCTTTGAAAATTTTTGACATGAAAAGAAATATATGCATTAATGTTAAAACTGTTATAAAGAATTGCGAAAAATTAAACGTCATTAATAACAATCAAAGTATTTATTTTATGTCATTTATTTTTGTAACTTTAAATGAAACATTTCTCTACACGCGAATAAAAATCGTTTAATGAAACATGAATAAACATGTATAAACAAATATTTCTGATAAAACTGACGTCATAATAGAATTAAATTTTTATTTTAATTTATTTATTTTTAAAATACTAATTTCAATTAATCAAATAGTCTTACATTTGCTCTCCTTGATTTTATTTTGTGCAAAGTAATGTAGGTAGAGCTTTTATATAGGATTCTCTTGGTTTGTTTGTTTTATGTGTATTTGAGATTTCTTGCTTGCCTCTAGGGTAGGCTGACCAGATCGAAGTACCTTTATAATAGAGAAGCGTTAAAAAATGCTACAATTATCCGATTATGGATGTATTTTTTCATTCCTAATGAATAAGGACTAAAAATTAATTATTATTGATTAATAATTTACTTTCTACAATTTTTTAATACTTAGAAAAATGCCTTCAAAAAAAAGTAAGTCCCTATTTATCCCCATTTGTCCCCCGAAAATGGGGACGTTTGGTCAGTATACTCTAGGGCCGCATATATCTCGAAAAATCCACACCACAAGGGTTTACAAGTTTTATTACAAGAACATTTACATGTACACTATAACAAGGACAATACATCCATGCCTTCTCCGGGGTTCGAACCCAGGCCCAACCGTGTACTCCCTTGGTGAACTTTAATGTCTTTTGTCATTTTAAAATGTCAAATTAAATGGCTATTGGGATTGTGTAAGGGACCTTGATGAGAAGCGTTCAAGCAACTTCGGCGCCAAATTTCAAGTTTTGCCATAAGGGTCCTATACAAGAGCTGTATCCTGATACGAACGCATATTTTGTTTATTATGAATTAACCATATTTCTAATCAAATTATCGAAACACTAATAATTAAATGTCATTTAAATTTCATTAATGTCTGTCTCTCCCGGTATTTGGCCATGGTTATGATTTGCTGAAAATAGTCACCAGTAGAAATATATTTAATTAGATGTTTCAATTATTCTTTAGAAAAATCATTTAAATATACTGACGGAACATGATTAACAATCGAGATATTTATGAAAATTTTTGCCGCGAAACGCTACTTTTCAACCTCTGATAGGAACGGCAGAATGTTCTGATATTGTTTCCTTTTTTGCACTGTAAGACGCTATAGAATACCCTATTTTTAATTCCAGTCGTGCATTTGGTAAAGGATAGATTTATTTTTCATTTTGTCATCAAATTAAACTTTATAACATATTGTAGTATTGTATTTGGAGTGAATTTGCTCTTATTTTATGGTCGATCGGGTAAATGAAATAAAATGTAGGAAATAATGTGATAAGTGAATACTATGTGTAGTGTTGCTCACTGTAATCGTGATTTCGAGTTTGAAGTCGAAGGGTAAAGGCGTTGACTGCTTCAGTCAAGAGAGATACAGACATATTGTAAATAAGGAATATGCTGCCTAAGGCAGCTGTGACTTCATATATATTTTTGAGCGATTTAAATAGATTTTTTTTTTTTTTAATTTAAAAAGTAAAACTGTGATTCTCTCTCTTTTTATTTATTTTTTAATCCATCGAAATATAGTAACTAGTAATGCGGTCAAAGCTGCTAGTATTTAAATAAAATGAAAAGCTTGTTTCATGCGGAATTTTCTTTCTTTCTCTTATTCCCTCTCTCGACTGTCCACCAGCGGCCGAACGGTTCTGCACTCTAAGCTCATTCTGCTCAGATCGGAAGTTCAATCCCAGTTCGCGCTCATCGATCTAACCGTTCGGAATTTTCTGTGGCTTTGCGTAAATACCTAGGACCCTTTTGAAAACCCCCTACGGAAGGTATTCTACCTATAGGCCTATGAGCCTAGCGTAGTCAATCTGTATTAAACCCTACAACCAACCAACCCCCCACCCTCTCTCGACTTGTGTTGAATAGAATTTCAATTAAAAAAAAAAAAAAAAAACATTTGTTATTTTAATATAAAAAAATATGCATCGTTTCAGACTTAAATACACCTTAAATATATTAGAAGTATTATATGATTTTAATCTAATAATAATGTGATTTAATCATTACATCAACATTTAAGACCGGAAGCTACAGCTTAAAATGGGGTTGGAACCACTACGAACATCTATGAAAGAAACCAGGATTTGAATTCAGCACCTGGTTGCTAAAGGACGCAGTTCTATTTATTCGGCTGTTAGTTGACCATACCAGGACTTTGAAATAGACATAAACCATGTCTCAAATAAAATGTAATGTTCGTAGTTTATTCCGATACATTGAATGAAATTTGTAGCTTTTAAAAGAGAGAGAGAGAGAGAGAGAGAAAACACGATTTTGTGATATATAAATTTGGTTGAAATTGTTTAAGTTATAATTCAGATAAAGTTTTAAATAACATCAATTTTAAAAATTTAATGTTTACAACAAAACATCACCCTATGCTTCTATTAAGTGTAAACAATGCATTCAGGACAAAATCCCTGGTTTGACGTATTAGAACAAAAATAAATTATTATTTACAAACTTTTCATTAATAAGCTTAATAATGATAAACATTTCTGAAAAATCTATATTTATGCTATGTTATGCAATTCCCATGAGTTCGAAGTCCTTACTGTCTAGAATAATAAAGACAATTTTAAATGAGGAATTTCATTATAATCAGTTTTGCGCTTCAAATTAATTACAATATCAAGAATGCAACTGCTCCAACTTGTTTGAGACATGTTTGTCAAATTCGGTCAAATTAGTTATTTATTAATACACACAAAGACAATTAATTTTCATTATATGTAGGCAGTCTTTGTTCGTTATTAATGAAATTATTTTTAATCTAATCATTTTTTATGAATTATCTGGCATAAATTGAAACAAGTTTTCTAATTTATTTAAGCGAATTTGATTCTCTTGTAATATTAATGAAGTATAGTATAGATTTATTACAGAAATTTTAATATTTCGGGTTTTATTTTGATTAGTTTTGGACATTAAATAACAATTTGCTGGCATACAACTATAATAAAACATTGGAATATAGGTTAATTCAGTTATACAATATATAACACTAGTTGGCTTTGCCTGCTTCGCTGGACACTATAATTAAATGAGTTGTCAAAATCTCATATAATTATTAATAACCTAAGTTCCTGCTGAGTTCGGTAGAGGTTTTTCTCGTTCGAAACGTGATGAGTCCAGGTCCTCACTGTCTTCGGCAGCAACTTACTCGCTTCTTACTTCCCCTTCCCCAACGGGTAAGTTCGAAGTTTTGCGAAATCCCACCAAAGTACATAATGTGTACACTTATACAACATCCATACACATAATTCGCCATTGTAAGATAATTTAAGGCGAATTCAAACGGGAAAACGTGTTTTTACATGTGTTTATTGCCCTCCGACCCCAAAAGGGATGAAGGGGGGAATTTCGTAAGATTCCGTTATAGTAAGTGTCGGATGCATATGAACAATTTATCCACCAAATTTCGTGACCGCAGATCCCATAGATTTTCCAAGACAAATTTAGCACTAAAAAGCGCGTCTCGATTTTACTTCGTCGTAACTCCCCCCCCCCCAAAAAAAAAAAAATATATATATATATATATATATATAAATAAATAAATAAAAATAATAAAATAAAATAAACTGAAATAAAATAAAAAATCGAAAATTGCAGAAAAACGAAAATGTGTTTTGGAAATATCCTAAAGAAGACACATAGGTGTTTTAATACCCTTGCACAATTTTTTGTAGAATTCTAGTCAGAAATCAGAAATTTCTGAAAATTCACACAGGAAAAGGATTTTTCCTCTCCCATCTTTAAGAGTCAAGAATTCCAAAACGCACACAACGTTTTATTTATACCCAAGTGTAGTCTCTTCGCAAGCAATTTTCACCGTGAAGTAATTCGGGGCCGAATTATGTGTATAAACTTTTTTTTTTTTTTTTTTTTTTTTGCTTTCTGCCCACTAGGTGGGAAGGGGGGAATTTCGATAAGTTCGGTTACTATAGGTGTCGGATACACATAAACAATCCAAGCACCAAACTTTGTCACAGCAGTTCTCATAAATTTCCCAGTGCAAATTTAGCGCTAAAAGGGTGTCTCGAATTTGCCCTTCGTAACACATACCCCCCCCCAATAATAATTAAAAAAAAGAATAAATAAAATAAATAAATAAATAAATAAATAAATAAATAAATAAAAATAAAATAATAAATAAATAATAACTAAAAAATAAATAAATAAATAAATAATAATAATAAAAAAAATAAGAATTGCAGATTACAAGAAATCAATAACGTGTTTTGGAAACATCCTCAAGAAAACGCATGGCCGTTTTCAAAATCTCTGTTCCATTTTTGGTAGAATTCTACTCAAAAATCCGGAATTTCCAAAATTTCCCGCAAAAAATTGATCCCCCCTCCCCTTAAAAATCAAAATTTCCTAAATCGCAGACAATATTTTATTTGTACTTATGTGTAGTCTCCCCATGTGCAATTTCTTCGCTGTGAAGTGATTTGGAGCCGAGTTATGCTTACAAAGGTGTTTCAGACTTCTGTCCCCCCCCAAGGAAGGAACAGGGGTAATTTCGATAAATCCCGTTACTTCAGGTGTTGGATACATATAAACAATCCAAGCACCAAAATTCGTAACTGCAGCTCCCGTAGACTTCTGAGCACAAACCTAGCGCTAAAAGGGATGTCTCGTTTTTGCCCCCTCGTAACCATTCCCTAAAAAAAAAAAAAAAAAAAAAATCGTAAATCACAAATCACAAAAAAAACAAAAATGTGTTTTTGGAAATTTTCTAAGAAAGTCACATACCTTTTTTCAACATTTTTGTTCCGTTTTTGGTAGAGTTCTACACAAAAATTCGGAATTAGTGAAATTTTCCTCCAAAAATCGATTTTCCCCCACCCTCCCCTTAATAATCGAAGTTTCCTAAATCGCAGATAATTTTTCATTTGTACTTATGTGTAGTCTCCCCATGTGCAATTTCTTCGCTGTGCAGTAATTTGGAGCCGAGTTATGCTTACAAAAGTGTTTCAGCCTTCTGACTCCCCCCCCGCCCCCAAGGAAGGTACCGAGGTAATTTCGATAAATCCCGTTACTGCAGGTGTTGGATACATATAAACAATCCAAGCACCAAAATTCGTGACCGCAGCTCCCACAGATTTCTCAGGACAAATTTAGCGCTAAAAGGGATGCCTCGATATTGCCCCCTCGTAACCCTCCCCTAAAAAAATGAAAAAAAAATGAAAAAAAAAAAAAAATGAAAAAAATCGCAAATTACAAATCACAAAAAAAAAAAAAAAAAAAAAAAAAATGTGTTTTTGGAAATTTTTTAAAAAAGTCGCATATCTTTTTCCAACATCTTTGTTCCATTTTTGGTAGAGTTCTACTCAAAAATCCGAACTTCGTGAAATTTCCCGCCAAAAACCGATTTCTCTTCTCCCTCCCCTTAAAAATCGAAAATTTCCAAATCGCAGGTAGAGTTTTACTTGTAATCATATCTAGTCTCCCCATGTGCAAATTCTTTACTGTGAAGTAATTTGGAGCCGAGTTATGCTTACAAACTTTTTTTTTTTTTACTTTTGCCTCTCCCCCCTCTCAGGGGGGCAGCGGAGGGGAATGTCGAAAATGTTGATAGATATAATTTTAAGTTGGGTAAAGATCTAAATTTCTGCCAAGCGCCGTTGAATTCCGTACAGTCGTTCTCAAGTGATACCCGGACAAATATAGCGTTACAGACATACGGCCACCATGACACACACACACAGACAAAATTTTCTGAAGCCATTTTTATCTTTCATGGTGTATGAAACGTGAAGCTATCGCAAAATTTTTTGATTCTGACAAATTTACAGAGAAAAGTCTGATTTTATTAATCTAGACAGTTTCGAAATTTCCCGCCAAAAATTGATTTCTCCATCCCTCCCCTTAAAAATCGAAAATCCCCAAATTGCAGGTAGTGATTTGTTTGTACTCATGTCTAGTCTCTCCATGTGCAATTTCTTTACTATGAAGTTATTTGTGCCGAGTTGTGCTTACAAACGTGTTTTTGAGTTTTGCCCTCCTCGGGGGTAAAGGGGGGGGGGGCGGACGGAGGGTAATTTCGAAAACGTTGATAGATATAATTTTAAGTTGGGTAAAGATCTAAGTTTCTGCCAAGCGTGGTTGAATTCCGTACGGCCGTTCTCAAGTCATACCCGGACAAAAATAGCGTTACAGACATACGGACACGATGACACACACACGCAGACAAAATTTTCTGAAGTCAATTTTGGCTTCCATGGTGTATGAAACGTGAAGATATCGCAAATTATTTTGATTCTGACAAATTTACATTTATTAATATAAATTTAAACTTATAAATTTGATATTCCCTCTCCCCTTTTTTTTTCCCCCAAACAAAAAGACATCATTCAATTGTGTTATGATACGACATATCTAGTGATTGCTGAAGTAAGGAAAAAAAAACAACAACTTTTCTTTATAAATGTAATGACGAATTAACCGAATAAATATGACTTTTATGACATATATAACTAATTTAATTTAAAGAAAATAACAATAAAAGAAAATTAAAATTATTTTGTACCTTTTTAGTTTTTGCTAATTTTGGGTACCAATAACAGACTCAAAATAAGATCTACAGATATTTGTGCAGATAAAATATATGTAAATATTCTAAAGGGAAACCACATGTTTAACACCCTCCCCCGCTCTAAAAAAAAATAAATAAAAATAAAAAAAAAAGCTTTTATTTTTTGTCCTTTATTTCTATGATAAACATGAAATGTACACACTTTTTATATCCATTATTCTTCTACCGTAGATAATGTATTACCTGATTTACGTGTTTTATGGTTAAAAGAGACTAAAATGTGGTTTTGGGCAATTGATCAGTGTGTATATGTGTACGTATGTGTGTGGGGAATATTTTGATTATCATATTTTCAAAAGGATTACCGATAGAACGAAGAAACTTTAGAGTTAATACATACTCCGTAAACAGATGATTTTGCCAACTTTTGGTGAAATTGGAAACAGTAATCTTTAACCACGTTTCTTGCGACCATGGAAGCCTCTGCGCATGTGCTGACTGAACGAGTCCACTGTTAAAATAGGGGAGATAATTTTTTCGTTGAGAGAAAATAAGCGATAAGGGAACACCGCGAACCGAATGGTTGGATGTTTACTAAATTCCAACCTGTCGGTCAACTTTTCACACCTCAAAGATTTTGGACTCGTCCTCACTGCTAGGCGTAGGAAACGTGGTTGCACTGTAAATGGATCATCGAAAACGGTAAGTGGAACCTTAAAACGTATAACGGTTATAACGATTTTCTTCAAAGTTGTTGTACAGATATGCTTTTAGATGTTGTTTCATATTTATTAGTTCGTCAATTCATGAAAATTGAGAGGCATCCCAAACAAGTATAGGCCATTTTCAAGTCTTGAAAATGGGTTCTTTCAAAAATAGCTCTACAGATTTTCTTGAGACACGCACTATCAATTTATTTTTACATACCTTTTCTTGTGTAAATATTAAATACGTCTATAAATACGTATAAAAGTTAAAAAAATGACCCATTAAACTTCTATAAATAACCTACATATATCTATTAGCACGAGAAATGTCACTCTTTTTTACATCCATTAGGTGTCTGTTACATATCCGATAAATCTCCAAATATCCAATAATTGGACTTATTAGATCTAATAGATACTGAAAATATCTAAATCTTGTTTTGATCTACCATGTTACATCTATTAGACATCGAAACAGGCACGTCTAAATTTCGTCTATATTGAAACCCCTAATAGGTATCTATAATTAGTACAGGATATCCAGGATTTTTAAGGGACATTTTTTAGATATTTTATACCTTTTATGGATCATTTGGATGTAATTTAGATGGGTAATGGATATCAGTGAGTGTATGGGATGACTTTGCCAAGTTTTGATGAAAATCAGAAGTGGAACCTAAAGTCGGTATCTCAAATACAATTCTAACGATTTTATCCAAATTTGCTAAATAAACACCTTTTTTGATTCCTTTTCGTATGTATTGCTTGGTTACTCCAAGAAAACTAATAAACGTTCTGATTTGATAGGACAGTTTTATATCTCGGAAATGTGTGTTTCGGAAAACGGCTCTTCCAATTTTTACTTCCATTATCCCTTCGATTTAAAATTTCTATATTGAGTTTTCACCTGATTTACGTGTTTTGAGGACTGCTGAGCCCGCGTGTATGTACAGTCGGTAACAAATGTGTCAGAACACTAGTAAAAATTCCTATGTAAGAAAAGTACGCTTAATATAGTTTGGCTAAATAAATCCTTGTCGAATCCTCTTCTTAGACTGACTAAGAACAGGATTCGACAAGGATTTATTTAATAAAACAGCATTAAGTGTACTTTTTTTACATAGGAATGCTTGCTAGTGTTCGGACACGTTTGTTACCGACTGTATGTGTGCATGTGTGCAGGGATTTTCCTGACTATCATATCTCCAAAACGAATGAAGAGAGAACGAAACTTCTGATTTAAGACAGGTATAGTGTACATATGATTTTTCCAGGTTTTGGTGAAAATTGGAAAAACCGAAAGTGAGAGATTGAAAGCCGGAAATAGAAGCTTAAGTCAGTATCTCAAAAACAGCTGTAGCGATTTCCTTCAAAATTGCTATATAAGCACCCTTTACGATGTCCTTTCGCATAAATTAGTTGGTAAAGTCAGGAAAATCAAGAAGCATCCTGAATAAGTAGACCAATTACAAGTCTCGTAACTGAGTTCATTTAAAAGAGACTTTACGAACTTTTTAAAACTCATTGTATTAATTTCCTTTTAGATGTACTTTCGTATGTAATTGTTAATTTCTGGTATCTAGTGTTGACCAAGTTTTAGTGAAAATAGGAATTGGGATCGAAAATAGACGTCGTAAAAAGGCTCCAACGATTTTTTTTTCTACATAAATCTCTTTTTAGATGTCTTTTCGCATGCATTACTTGATTATTACAGGAAAATGAACAGTCTACTTGATCAAGTACGTTAGTTTTAGATATGGGAAATTGGTGTTTCAAAGAATGTTTTTTTTTTCTTTTAAATACTTCTTATATAAAAAATCTGGAGTGACTCCACTCGACTTTCCGAACATTGAGTAATTAACAGTTTTGTAGATAAAGTAAAGAAAGAGGAGTTGTTAAACAAACAAAAGAGATAAAACCATAATAGAGTCTTTGAGTATTTTTCTCCATATATTACACGATGTTTTATTTAACGCTACTGAACTTTGAGACCATAGATCATAATGATAAAGAATTTTCCTTGTGTTCCTGTAAAAAACCTATAAATTCTAGATTCACCAAATTGCTTATAGCTAGTGCAACAATGATTTATAATATTCATATAAATTTTCAGCTTAATTGAATATAGCGTTTAGATGCTATCGTACTTTTAAAAATTTGGCCCCATAGGCCATAATGATAAAGAATTTTTCTTTGTGTGCCTGTAAAAAAACTATAAGTGCTAGATTCTCCAAAATCTATACAGATTGAGTATCTGTGATCTATCACATGTGTGTAATTTTTTTGCTCAATTGAATAAGGCGTTTATATGCTATCGTACTTTTAAAATTTTGGTCCCATAGGCCATAATGATAAAGAATTTTTCTTTGTGTCCCTGTAAAAAAACTATAAGTGCTAGATTCACCAAAATCTATAGGGTTCGTACTATGGTGACTTACAATATACGTACCAACTTTTAGCTTATTCGAACAAAGCGTTTAGACGCTAGCGTGTTCACTCACAGACATACACACGTACATACACACATACATACATACATACGTACACACATACACACACACATACATACATCATCGCAAAAATAGTGAAAACGGACTCAGGGGACCTCGAAACGTTAGAAACATCAAAATCTCAAATTCGGATTTTTGACATGATTACAATACTTTCCTCACTATAGTGTTCGGAAAGTAAAAATCTAATATATGTTTATGCCGTATGTATTAGTTTGCTCTTTCAAGAAAGTTGTCAGATGTCTAATGTATTAAACTAATTTTATATCTTCTGATCCAGTATTTGCAAAAACAGCATGTAAGATGTATAATAGTGGGTAATGGAAGCTATGTGTTTGTTGCAGACCAGAATTTAGTTAAATATCTTTTGCTATACAACACCTTCATCCAATTTGAAAAATTTCTGTAACGAAGCAGTTGAGCAAGTAGCTGAATTTCAAATATTGAAGATTTATAAAATTCAATACTTATACAAAATTTTATTTTTACAGTATAAGTATTTAAAATTATTACTTTTTCAGTTCTATTGCATCAAAGTATTCTCTTACTAAGTATTTATATATATATTATTATTATTATTATATTTTCCTTTTTTGAAGCTTTATCCTTTCCCAAAAGTAAAAAGGGAGTTGTTTCAATTTTATACTTAGCTTAATAAAATTAAACATAATTTATACGTCTCATTAATATATTAAAACCAATGTAACTTTTAAAATGAGATAAAAAATACAAAAATTTAAAACTTTAAAAATACATTTTAATTAAAAACATTAAAACACAAGACAGACGTTTCGGCTAGAACACTAGCCCTCCTCAGTGTCAAACATACAAGCACAAACAACATTTACAAAATTCATAATACATCATAGCAAGATTAAATATTCAGGAGGAATAGCTTTAGCCTCGTTCAAGGCAGAATGTTGCATTTTGGTAAAAGCGCCCTCTAGAAAAATACGGGATTCATAGATATTTATATTAGAAGCTAAAATTTTAAAGTTTTCAAAATCCGGAATATGATCACTATTGAGAGAATGGATTACGAGTTTTGATTTTAAATCTCCTGTTTTGTATGAGCGTTTATGTTCCTTTAATCTAATTTCACCTGTTCTGCCAGTTTCACCGATATATGTAGAATCACAATTTTTACAAGGAATACTATAGATTACACCTAGACGTTTAAGAGGGGACAGTGGGTTTAAAGTTTGAGAGAAAGTTACTAATACGGAGTTGAGGTTTAAAGCTAGTGGAGATATTAACTGTTCTAAGTAATTTAGAGATATTTTCAGAAATACCTTTATAATAAGGGATAGTCGTACGATAAGTGGAATTTTTAACTTTAGGATAAACTGATTTATATGAAAAATAGAACTCTTCTTTATAAATTCTTTTTTAAAAACGAGGAGGGTAACCATTATTTTTTAAATCAGAAAAAATTTTGGATAGTTGAATATTTAATAATTCGGAATTACTACAATAATGCTTTGTACGATGTAAAAGAGTACGAATGACTGCATGTTTATGCGATAAAGGGTTAGCTGAATTGAAGTTAAGATATTGACCAGAGAAGGTGGGTTTTCTAAAGACTGAAGTTGAAAAATGTAAAAAATCATTGACAGGTTTGTGCATTATAAGGATGTCAAGAAAGGGTAGTTCATTATTAATTTCAGTTTCAAGGGTAAACTGGATAGCAGGACATAAAGAGTTAGCAAAATCTAAAATATCGTTATAATTACTAAGCAACTTTATGTTAACGATATTTTAGGGCGATATTATTACTGAGAAGGGCTAGTGTTCTAGCCGAAACGTCTGTCTTGTGTTTTAAGGTTTTTAATTAAAATATATTTTTAAAGTTTTAAATTTTTGTATTTTTTATCTCATTTTAAAAGTTACATTGGTTTTTTTATACTTAGCCTTCATATAAACTTTCATCCTTTAAATATTAAATCATAACAGCTGATTGAATTTTTATCACAAAAAAGAACTTTTACAACGTGATTGAAATAATTGGATATTCAAATTAAATACGTGGCATGTACAAAAAACCTCATATGAAATTTCAACTGCGAAAAATACCTAAAATCTAGATCGTTCTTTTGCTGACATTTTGCTTAAGTTTTACTCTATTAGAATGAATTTTCGACAAAAGTTGCTCAATATATTTAGCTTTCAACCTATGCAATATTAATATATATATATATATATATATATATATATATATTTCGCGTATGCGCAATAAAATAATATTTACTAAAATTGTTCCTACCTCAACGAATATTATACGTTTGAATTTTGTGTTTCAGAATAATGCTTTTCTAATACTTTATCAATTTTTCAACAAGTTTTGTAAAATTTTATGGAAATTCGCTCTAATTATAAGCAAAAACTTTAAAAAAAAAAAAAAAAAAAAAAAAAATATATATATATATATATATATATATATATCTGCTGAAATAATTGCGCAATTCCCGCACCCAAACAATAAAATATTGTACACCGTATATGCAACAATGTATTAAAGTTACAAGTCATTCGTAGGTGTTTGTAATACAGGGTGTTCGAATGTATTTTCGCTCGTATTCAATTTGTGGTTTGTCCCCTAATTGCACTCTGGAATAAATCGATAATATAAAATATAATGGTTGGTTGTAGGATTTAAGGCCGATTGACTCCTGATGTGTCCTAGGCCATAAAATATAATGTTTAAATGTTCTTTGCATGCATGAAGTTTAACCCATTTCTTACCATGATCCCCATTTGGGGATCATAGATAATTTTAATGTTCTTCACTCTAATTTCAGATTTTTCGCTTATTTTTAAAGTTGTATATTCACACTAAAGTCTACTCTTAATATATATAGCGAAAATTTTATGAGTTGCTGAAAAAAAACTATATATATATAACTTTCTTTAAAAGAATCGTTCGTAAATTACATATTTTTAGATGTATCAGTTTACTAAGATAATATCTGATACTTTATATTGAAATAATTATTTTTTTCTTATAGAGAATATGCCTGCATGTGTTCTAAATAATATGACATGAAAAATGTTCAAATTGTTTTTATTATAATTTGACCACAGCGAAAATACAGTGATCCCCATTTGGGGCTCACGGGTATTGTGATGTAAAAAAATTTCCTATTTACATTGAAATAGAACTTACCTTTTTCTTAAGATATTTGGAAAATGTCTCTAGAAATTTCATAAAGGGCGTTTCCTTGAAAAATGTGAAATGTGTGAGTTACAATAATACAAAAGAAACAGGAAGAGATAGGGCCGGAAGGGGAAGAAGGGGAGGGAACAATAAGCAGGTGTTGGCATTGTGAATCCTCAAAGCTATTTCCCCATCAAAGAGTAAAATGGAGACACTAACAATAACTGATAAGCAGAAAAGGGGGGGGGGGGAGAAAAAGGATTTTTGTACAGGTGTTCTGAATTATACATGTTCTTAGTTGTTGGTGTGAATTCTCTTCACACATGTTTTTTTCAGTGTTGTTACAGAGTCTTTTCTGCTTTGAATTACCTTGCAATACGTAGTACGATTTTCATAAATACATAATAACTGTACTATTCTCATTTGTATTTATACAAATATTTGTTATTTATATTATATTTGGATGATCATGAGTTGCAAAAAATTTTCAACTCTAAGAGAGCTTGAAGAATATTGGGACAATAACCTTGATTTGACAGATGATGAAGATATTGATGGTACTATTGATATAGTTGAATTACCACCAGATACAGCGGATGCTGTTTCTGATATGGAAGATATAGATGAAAACGAATTAGAGGATACCATACCAAATGATGTTCCAGGTTCCTTAGAAATACATGGCGGGAAGTGTAATGAAGAAGTTGCGATTCCAAGAAAAAAGAAATCTAAAACAGAAAAACCTGCATCGAAATGGATTAGAAAACACGCATCATTCAATAATTCTAGTTATGGAGAAGAAGAATGCAAGAAGCGTGAAATGAATATGATTGAAAAAGTAAAAGGTAAAACACCAGTAGAAATTTTTGAAATGTTCTTTACAAATGAACTGGTAAATCATATCGTAAAAGAAAGCATATCTTATGCTGCTCAAAATAATCGTCACGAATTTACACTCTCTCAAGACTGTTTGAAAAATTTTTTAGGAATCTTACTGTTAACTGGATATCACTCCTTACCTCAAGAGAAAATGTATTGGTCAGAAGAAGAAGACATAAATGTAGCAGTTGTGCGAAAATGCATGCCGAAAAACCGTTATATGGAAATAAAGAGAAACCTACATTTTAGTGACAATACAAACATACCAATGATAAATGGAACTAAAGACAGATTATTTAAAATACGACCAATTATTGATGAGCTAAATAAAAATTTTATGCAGTTTGGAGTATTTTCGCATAATATTTGTATTGATGAGCAAATGGTGCGTTATTATGGACATCATTTTTTGAAACAATTTATTAGAGGCAAACCCATCCGCTTTGGATTCAAGCAATGGGCAATGTGTTGTGGTGTGACAGGATATTGCTATAATGCCGAAGTCTATGAAGGTAAGATAAGTAACAATTCAGAAACGAATACGAATGGATTAGGAATGTCTGTAATACTGAATAAAATAGCAATCATTGATAAACCAGAAGAACATTGCTTTTATTTTGATAATTTTTTCACAAGCTTTGATTTGATGAAAAATTTAAAAGAGAGAAATATATCTGCCACAGGAACGGTGAGATATAACAGGATGAATAATTGCTCTATAAAACCAGATAAAGAAATGAAAAAGGAATTTCGAGGGTCTTTCGATTATAGATATGATGAATTGAATGGAATATTTGGACTTGTTTGGAAAGACAACAGTTGTGTTAGAATGTTATCTAATCATTTAGAAATACTACCATTAGGACGTGTGTCAAGATGGTCTAGAACTGACAAAAAACAAATATCAATTCCACAGCCTAACGCCATAACAAACTATAATAAGAACATGGGTGGTGTTGACAAGCTTGATTGGAATATACAAAAGTACAGAATAAGAATCAGGGGCAAAAAATGGTACTTTCCCATTTTTACTAATGCAGTGGATATGGCCCTTGTTAATGCTCATACTGTGTACAACATTGGTAATGAAAAAATGCCATTATTAAATTTCAGAAGAGAAGTTGCACGATTTTATTTGAATTTACATTCTCTTTCTGATCCAAAAAACAGTGGAAGGCCATCATATAGCATGGCTGCCGAGAAACGTGTACCAGAGAATGTGAGAAAAAGTATTGAAGGACATTATTTAGAAAGAACACTAAATGGAAAACAGAGAAAATGTGCAGTTTGCAAAAAAAATGTTCGGAAACAATGTGTAAAGTGTGATGTTGGATTACATGTAGAATGCGTTATTAAATGGCATTCATAAAAATGTTATGATTATTTTACATGCAATGTACCGTAATCCCCAAATGGGGATCGAGTTTTAAATCAATAAAAATCATATATTTATTTCCAGTATCATAAAATTTAATTAACCATGTCTGTTTACATGCTAAAAAGTAACAAAATTTTAAAAAAATAATTAAAAAAAAAATCTGGTACTTAATGGGTTAAAGCCATTTCGTCTAGTATTTTTTTAGATAATCCAAAAATTGTCAAAAAAAAAAAAAATAAATAAAAAAAAAAATAAAATAAAATAAAATAAAATAAAATAAAATAAATAAATAAATAAATAAATAAAATTCTAATAACTTGATCACACAGTGCATTATGTTTAACATTAAGATATACAGCGCTACACTAAAATAGTTATAGACGTTACAAGTTACGTTGGGAAATTGCTGGAATTTTACATTTCAAGTATCAGATAGTTTATTCATGTTTAATTTATGTTTTTATATCAGTTCTCTTAAAAGCCAACTTTGATAGCCAATAAATATGTTTATTTAAGTAAATTAAATTTCGGTTTATTATATGTATTTAACTTCGTAGAAAACCTTAAAAAAGAGATTTTACTAATCTCATGTAATTATGTTAAAAAAAAGGATTTATTTAATGAAAGAAATAAATGTTTTCCCATATCTAATCTAAGATTTTTGTTCGAAATAACTGAAAATGCAAAATTGGCACGTTCTAATAACGCGCAACTTAAATAAATAAATAAAAAATAAAAAAAATAATTTTAAAATCTTATGTTCATTTTTCCTTTGTTCTTCGCTTGGTCGACGCAATTCAAGTAATCTGCTATTGCTTGTTTATAACACGCTCTGCATTGAAAATTTAATATAATAATTTTTTTCCAGAATTAGTAAAAGTTTACACATATCCTTTTACGAAGTTTATATAATAAAATCAGTTTTTTTTCTAAACTTGGATTATCTTTGATCAGCTTTAATTCTTTACTGCTATCATCTACAGGATGTTTCTGTACCCCGTTTGGGGACTTTTAGGGAAGGAAGAGTGCATCCTGACGATTCAGAATTATGTAGCAATGCGGAGTCTGAAACGTTTTCCTGACGCGGTGATATACAGAGATGTATCAAAAATAAAAAGACTATAGTGAGTATAATAAGTGAGTATTTGTTTTAATTCTGTACATAAATGTTTAATTCTGTATTATTATAAAATGTACATCATTTTTATAATGAATGATTACCGCACTGAGAAAAAATTCTGTAAGTGACATCTAGAATCTAAATGGTGGCTCTAGATAAAATAGTTCCATGTTATCTTTATAAATTCTAGTCTCCTTTGTAAGCGAGTTCTAGAAACTTCTTAGAATTCTAGAGCGTGCGCCTATATTCCCGAATCTTGGTTTAAGACCCAATTCTAGAAAGTCAAGCGAGAATTTCTCGCAATACAAAAGATTCAGAATATTCAGAATTTTGTTTCACCATCTAGAAATGTGTAGGCTAGAAATTCTCGATCATTTCGTCTATTCAGTTTATTGGCATGCCTTATGCGCATAGCTCGGAAATCTATATTTCTAGTTAAGGGATTTAGAAAATGACCACTTATTCATTCTAGATGAAGGCGATGTATTTTTTTCTCAATGCACATTGAAGTCCGTGTATGAAACTTCGAACGTCATCTTTGACCCATGTTCCCTTTGTTCATGAACATCCATTTTTAAAGCGAATGACACATGTAAGAGATGAAATTTTTTTGTTCAAGGTGATGTGCTTTTCTCGTATATTTTTGAATACTTATTAAGACAAAAGTATTCAAAAATTTACAACACGTACGTATTTTATAATATATATATATACATATATACATATATATGGGATTGTTTGAGCTTAAAGTTCCACTTTTTCAGCTCCTATTTAAGTTATTTCCTGTAAAATCTGGGTGGTGTGAGTGAAGAAAAAAAAGGACACATATTTCATCAAGACATCGAATAAATATAGACGAAATATCAGGGACGATGGAGGTTGAACATGTTAGCAGAGAGAATCCCCCCCTTCCCCAAATTCCTCTAGCCGGGGACTCAAGATAAAAAGCTCTAAAAGGAACTTCCATGTAAAGAAATGCATTTAAAAGATAAATAACAGCCCATTTTAATGCATTTTGTACATAAAAAGCAGCTTCGAATTTGTCATAGATACTGTGTGAAATCTTCCGACCTTCTTATTTACATTGTGAAAATTCCTTACATGACAGGAAGAAAAAGACAATCATATCTGAATTCAGCGTATTAAAACAGATTAAAGACAACCAACGCAGTTCAAAGGAAAAAATAAAAAATAAAATGTACGATTTTGCAGGCCTGTCTAATCACTTACGTAGTATAATTTTTTTTTCTGATGTTTCTGTACTACCTCGTCAGGAAAGCATTTCCGATCCTGATCACAGAGGTTCCCTTCTCTAGCAGAGCCAAGGCATGAGATTTCTCTTCCGTATTAAGCTTAATCGGACCCATTGTGTGGAGTGGGAATACCGATGTAGGTTCTCAAACTTTTAACAAATGAACGAAATACTGGCAAGCGGGAGTAAAGAGCATACAGCCTTTACTCCAAACAATACAAGGCAAACTGAGTGTTGATAGGATAGAGAAAGTTCGTCTATGATCGACTAACACCACGTGCGTGTCATCACTGGGGTTCGACACATTTTTATGGCGTGAACGGCAATAGACTGACATATCAAGTTATTCTTTTGCTGCTCAAGGGTAAATATTTTAATTCTTGTATTTCAAAAGATGTGAAATGAAACTCTTTTAATCTATTTTCAAGACAGTAGAGGGTAAAGCTATCCAAAAATTACAACTCCCTCGTATTTCGTCTACTAAATCAGTCTCTTCTAATATCAGTATTGTTTTACCCTATTTTCCTAAATCCAGTCAAACCATAGCTAAAATTCTCAAACAATATATATAGTATTTTCTGTCAGTGTGGTTTATCATATATTGACCAAACTAAACGCAGTCTTAAATTTTGTCTAAAAGAACATATGAATTACATCCGCAAACAAGAAACCAATAAGTCGGCTATTTCTAAACATTGCTGGGACGAAAATCATAATTTTAAATTTAATTCAGCTAAAATAATTTGCAGACCTAAATCCATTCATGAACTCGATTTCTTTGAAGCTTTTCAGATTTATAAATATTTTAAAAACCTTGTAAATTGTGATTTCGCTGTTTCCTATTTGTCTGATTGTTGGAAATTTTACATTCAGTCCACATTTTCTTAATTTTTCTACTGTTTACACATTCCTAAATTCCTATTGGCCACACTCCCCAACTTTTCCGTAATCCTATTGGTTGAACTAAATTCGGTCCCTCTCCTATATATACGAGTACTTCTCCAGATTCAGAATTCTTTTTGTACTGAAGACGGCACGCTTAAGGGTAGCGAAACAGCTGTATGCATCTCAAATATTTTTCTTTGGCGTTTCTGACGTAGTAGTTTATTCGGGTTTTAATATTCCAGAGCCAAGTCCCCTGTTATTATACTGTCCATTTCGTTTACCCAAGTTATTTGTTTATCTTATACTCATTGTTCGTAAATATATATTTATAGTTTAGGGTTTCAGGAATAGACTACTTATTTCTTCTAGGTGGAGGCGATATATATTTTTCTCAGTGCAGTATCTATGAAGCTACAATAATAATAATAAAATCATGTACTTCTAATTATTTCTTTGAAGTATCTTCATTACATATTCATTACATCTATTTCACAAAACTATCTGTACTTCTAAAAAAAAAAAAAAAAAAAAAAAAAAAGTTTGAGCTCTTTAAAATTCAATAATAAAAGTTTTATACACTCATGGATATATTTAAGAATATCAAACAATGTCTTGCTTTCGCCTCCAAGTCAGTTGCACGTGTTTGCACCTGATGAAGAAAGGCTACGTCCTTTCGAAACCGGTTGTGCTGATTTAAAATTTATGGTGTGTGAAGAAGTTTTAATTTCTTGCTAATGTGAAATTACTTTTCAACTCCAAATTTTCTATTTATTTCTGTAATTTAATCATAAATCATAATATACTAATTAAAAAATTAATAACTACACAACTAATTTAACATTACTTTTAATGAAGATTTACTTTCGTATACAATAATGCTGAAAATTTTATATTATTCTAAGTATTTAAATTAGGATCTTGTAAATAATAAATATTATAGATAACAAAGGATTTATGAAATTCTGTTTCGAATCGCATTGTATTCATGTTAATTAAAAGTAGCAGAGAAAAGAACCTCTCTTTCTCTTTGAAAAATTTAGAAACAAAGTCTAATAGGAATTAATTAGTCAGAAAAGATAAGGTATATTAATTTATATTAATTACGTTCCATTATATTTGGAAACTAATGAATTGGTTTTAATTTAAAAGGGATATTAAATGCACAATATAAATTAATTGCAAATTAATGCACACAAAATTAATTTTTAGGAATAAGATTACTTTAACGAAACATTATGAACATATATTATTGTGGTTCAATCTATTTATTTTTAGAGGATTATTTCTAAACATCTTTCGCGATGTTTAATTAATATGTAGCCATCTGGCAACACTGCCGATAGTAAAAAAGACTTAATGCATCTGGCAACAAAAAACGTTTTGTTTCCGAGGTAGCGATAAGAAACCAGAACTTTCGTGTAACAATGTTTACTTTGTCTCTGAGCTAGAATATTTGCAATAACGTTTGCTTATATTTCTATACATGCTACTGCAATAATTAATTCACCCTTTGTATCATTTAAATTGCAAATAGTATGTAAATAATATTAGTTTTATAATTTGAAGTCTAATTTATGCAAACAACACGCGCCTATAAGTGGTGACCCGGATAAAAAAAAAGAACCGGTAGCTCTTTCTACAGATGTCACATTCAGCTGTTCTATAAATTTTCTGTCACAAGCCTTTGACAATATTTGTTGAGTTTTTCAAACTTTTAATGAAAGTATCTTGTTTTTTTAAAAATAACATTTTCATAAAATAAAAGACTCGGAAACTGATTTAGAATCGACAAATGCTAATGGCAAACAAAATACTCAATTTGGTGATAATGACTGGTTAACTCCTTTGGAAAGCAAAGTCCATGCCCTAACCAAACGTTTAGAAGATTTGATTTTTTTGGGAAGATCTCACAAATCATTTGATAGAAATCGCTTCCGTTCCAGTTTTCGGCGACAACGATCATGCTCTCTCTCACGATCGACACAGCAAGCAAGTTTTGTTGGTACCATGCCACTTTTGGCAAATCGGCACGTAAGTGTATCACTCCATGCGAATACAAACAACAATTGCCGGTAAACTAATAGGCCAATCGATCGCGGCAACCGACGATATTGGCAAGCAAAACAGTCGCCTATACATTTGCGACAGAAATAGCGGAAGTTCCTTTTTCATTGGTACTGGAGTGGATATTTCCGTGATTCCTGTCAATAGAAGAAAAGTGCTGCCGCCATCTGATTTTCTATTATTTGCCGCCAATAGCACAAGAATCAAAACTTATGGTAATAAAATTTTAAAATTAGATCTTGGATTTAGACGAACTTTTACGTGGTCATTCATAGTGGCTGATGTGTCGAAAGTAATTATTGGCGCGGATTTTCTCCAGAAGTATGGTTCATTAGTAGACGTAAAAAGACAGCGCTTACTAGATCCTTATACTTCATTCTCGTCACCCGTCACAATCGCTATGCAATCATTGACTACCATAGACTTTAATAATTTAGATTCAGAAATTTCTTCTCTTTTGGCTCAGTTTAAAGACATAACAAAAGAAAATTACTTTAACACATTTCCCAAGCATGATGTAACCCATCAAATAATTACAAATGGTACCCAGTTTGCGCCAAAGTTCGAAGACTATCGCCCAAAAAATTAAAATTCGCTAAAATCGAATTCGAATATATGATGGAACAAGGAATATGTAGACCATCTAAAAGTTGTTGGTCTAGCCGTCTTCATATGGTGAAAAAGAAGAATGGTGACTGGAGGCCCTGTGGTGATTACAGGTCACTTAATCACATAACACAAGCTGACAATTATCCAATTCCCCATATACAAGATTTTACACAGCACTTAGAAGGCTGCACCATATTTTACACGCTAGACTTAGAGAGAGCCTACCATCAAATTCCTGTCCATCCGTCCGACATAGAAAAAACCGCAATCTGCACATCTTTGGGTCTGTTTGAATTTCCCCGCATGACGCTTGGTTTAAGAAACGCTGCTCAGTCTTTTCAGAGATTCCTGCATGCCGTTTTAAGAGGTTTAGATTGCTGTTTTCTTTATATTGATGATATCTTGGTGACTTCAAAATCCATAGAAGAGCATTTGGAGCATCTCAAAGAAGTTTTCAAACGTCTGTCAGACTTTGGGTTAGTAATAAATATTTCTAAATGCAATTTTGGCCAGACTGAGCTAAATTTTCTTGGACATACTGTTTCCGCGAAAGGACTGAAGCCAGCGGTAGATCGGATAGACATCATCAAAAATTTTGTAAGACCCAAAACAATAAAGCAGCTGAAACGTTTTTTAGGTATGCTCAATTTTTATAGACGTTTTTTGCCTCATGCCGTGGAATATCAATTACCTCTAACAACATACTTATCCGGCATTAAAAAGAACTCCAACAAAACAATTGATTGGACACAAGAAGCAGAAGGATCTTTTCAGAAATGCAAAATGCACTTGGCGGATGCTGTTCATCTAGCACATCCATCAATATCAGCAGCCTTGACATTATTTATAGACGTTTCTAATTTTGGAATCGGGGCAGCGGCTCAACAAAAAATGGGTGGTTCCTGGCAACCATTAGGTTTCTTTTCATCAAAACTTAATCCTACACAGCAACGATACAGTACCTACGACAGAGAGCTGCTAGCTGCTTATTCTGCCGTGAAACACTTTCGTTACTTAGTAGAAGGCAGACCCTTCACAATTTATACCGATCATAAACCTCTAAC
Organism: Salticus scenicus; assembly: GCA_963930645.1. NCBI lineage: Eukaryota > Metazoa > Arthropoda > Arachnida > Araneae > Salticidae > Salticus > Salticus scenicus. Next base: position 102,599,036 of record OZ005654.1, on the reverse strand, counting down.
ATTTGCCTTGAATCAAAATCCTGAGAAAGCTTCACCTCGCCAATTAAGACATCTAAATTTCATCGCCGAATTTACAACTGACATTCAACATGTTTCCGGTTCTGAGAACATAGTTGCTGTTGCATTGTCAAGATTAAACAGTTTATCTGTTCTGCTAACCATCGATTATGAGGCAATAGCAGAAGCTGAAAGGTCAGATTATGAATTACAGCAACTGCTTCAAAACAAAAATTCTTCATCCTTGAAAATTACTGAATTTCCAGTCGTTAGCTCTAATGCTACAATTTACTGTGATACCTCTCAGAAAAACATTCGACCTTTTATTCCTAAGCAATTTCGACGAACGGTTTTTAAAGCATTTCACAAAATTTCTCACCCAGGAAATAGTTCAACAAGAAAATTAATAGCAAGAAATATATTTGGCCTTCAATGCGAAAAGACATTCAAAATTGGTGCAGAAGTTGTTTCAATGCCAACAAAGCAAGGTTACCCGACAGGTCAAGGGTCCCATCCAAAATTTTCCTTAGGTCATTCAGCGTTTCACCGAAGTACATATGGACATAATTGGCCCTTTACCATATTCAGAAAACTTCAGATATTGTGTCACCATTATCGATAGTTACAGTCGATGGGCAGAAGCCATTCCAACAGCTGATATAGAAGCAGAAACCATAGCCAAGGCCCTTTATTCCGGCTGGATTTCTCGTTTCGGCGTTCCATCTTACATCGTCACTGACCAGGGAACACAGTTTGAATCGCGCTTATTTCAAGAATTATCAAAAATTGTGGGATTTCAAAGAAAACGTACAACCTCGTACCATCCTCAATCAAATGGTTTCATCGAGCTATGGCACAGGTCTTTAAAAGCTGCTTTGATCTGTCACAACAACATTGCATGGACTCGTTCACTACCAACTGTTCTGTTAGGTTTGAGAACTGCCCTCAGCGATTCTTTTGAAACAACACCTGCAGATATGCTCTAAGGTGAACAACTCCGTCTACCTGGAGACTTTATACAACCCACTCCAGCTTCAATCAATCAATCCGAGTTTGCTACTCAGCTTCAAAATCGTTTTGCCACCGTTAAACCAGCACCAGCATCTAATCATAGTAAGGAAGATATTTTTCAAAGATCTTTCGACGTGCTCACACGTATTCGTACGAAAAGATGCTGTACGCAAAAGTCTTCAGCCACCCTATGAAGGACCATATAAAGTAGTACATCGCAGTGAGAAATATTTTACTGTACTTATCAGAGATAAAGAAATCAACATTTTCATCGATCGGCTTAAGCCTTGTTACTTATTAGCTGACGATCAAACTGACAGTCAAAATGTCCAGGTTTTACCCGCCACTGCCTGCCCTTCGGAAAATAAGATTATCAAGGACAGGGAAACTAAAACACATGCTACAGCAATAATTAATTTACCCTTTGTATCATTTAAATTGTAAATAGTATGTAAATAATATAAGTTTTATAATTTGGAGTCTCATTTATGCAAACTACACGCAACTATAAATAATTAAGAAATGTTCTTTTCTAGCTAATATTTTGAAATAAATTTTACAGGAAATTTATAAGCAGCAGATAATTAAAATGAAAATCCAGCAAAAACACCCATACATAAAAACATACACAAAAGCACACACACATAAAAAACAACAACAACAACAAAAAAAACACTATTATTCTGAAATAAACTGAAATACAACTTTTTATAAAGATAAATATACCATTTTGTACAGGACATATAATGTATTTCATCTAGAAAGATATTACATGATGAAATATGCAGTTTCTGTTTGTACAGTCAGATCAATTCTATGAATTATTTTATATAGTCTTGCATACGATTCCTAAATTTTATGTACAGATAGTGGTGTTTATTAAAATTTACCGCAGTTAAAAAAATATTCAGTTAAAAATTCAATTCAAGAAATTTTTGCCTGTTGACCACGACCTATTCAAAAAATTTCACATGCCGAAGTAAATGATGGAGTAATTTTTTATACTATTTTCAGTAAGAGACAATGTGGTATTCCTAATTAACGCATTTCTGAATCACGATGTTAAAACTTACCTTTAAAATTTGCGACATACAGACTAAAATGAATCTGAATCTATTTTACTTTGTCTGTCAATTCACACAACAGAGACCAAATTACTTTCCCATAAAGGAATTAGACACCATATATTTTATCTAGAGGCAAAATCTGAACTTTATTTTTCCTTCTGAAACGTCAAAAAAAAAAAAAAAAAAAAAACTCTTACATGCATAATCCAGTTATTCATTGCACAGATCTTTAAAAGAATAAAATATTATATAAAAATATTACATGTATTTCTAATTATGAACGAAACTTCAGTGTACAATGTAATAAAATTTCAAAGTAACACTTACTAAAAAAAAAAAAAAAAAAAAAAAAAAAAAAAAAGGAAAGAGCACACGTTACGTTTCGAAATAATTTGACATTATAAAAAAAGTCAAATAAGGAAGCAAATGTACACTAAAGACAAATAATTTTCGCAAATGAAGTTTTGAACATTAAGTATTACAATTTATATAATTGTAATTAAACACGTGTTATGAGACATGATGTTTTAAATTAGTATGTAACAAGATAATGTCATCTAACCTATTAGGTGTAAGGGAAAGTTCTGTGGTTGTGTGGCACCCAAATTGAGAGTTTGGATACGAAACCAAGCCTTTTAATGTCAGCCAAAGCAGTAGTCTGATGAATTCGAAGCATGAAGCCCACTTCAACGGAAGTTAACGAGGGATTTGTCCTGATCATACTATAACACTTTGTCATTGACACCTGATAGCCTTCCTGATCTGGGTTCATCTTTAAAAGAAAAATCACCCGAACGAAATTTCGCAAACTATCTTTGGCATGTTCGAGCTGTTTCTGCGTCCTCTCCAAACACGTACAAGTATTTTGTTTCCTCCATCGCGTTATTCCCTTTTTGGAACTCGTACAACATACAATGTCTTAAGTGCACTTTTTCTTCAACCACGGTGACAGTTTTACAAGTTTGAAAAAACGACTAAAATATGACAAAATGTGTGTAAATCAATAATCATACTCTAACCTAACTGTTTAAACTGATTTCAGTCGATAATCGACAACGCATAAAAGTGCACGTGTTCAAAAACGACAAAATATTCCCTTACACCTAATAGATTCATAAAATAAAATAAATAAATAAATAAACTAAAAAAGTTATTCGCGAATTTTTTTTTTTTGCTGGTTGATTCGTGATTCAAAAGTTGATGAAAACTCGAGCCTTACTTGACACGCCAAGTTCGGTAACCCACAGGTAAAAAATAAATACATGCGTGAATGACATCCTATCTACCTGCGGCTAAAAAAATTACGGAAACCTGTTACACACCCTATTCGAAAAATAGGTAGCTCGCAAGTAACCGCATTGTACCCGATCTGATTCAGAACTCTATACTGCACACACACACGTACATTATATATGCGCATGTGTGTATGTGTGCATGTACTCTGCATATCATTTATATATATATATATGCATGCATACACACAAAGTGTTCGAAAGCCTTGATTTTGGATTTAATTAACTATTAGTCTTAGACATACATAACTTATATACTACACATACACACACAAACACACACATGTGTGTATGTGTATATATAAATATATATAAAGATACAGAATTCTATATAATCGATAAAAAACTTCAGAGGATTCAAACTGAATAATTACAAAATTTAAATTATTAAGCGCAAACAATTCCAGTTAATAAGATATACCGTCTAAAGATAAATGATAAAGGTTCGATATTTAATCTAAAATCAATTGATTAGTAAAGTAACTTAAGTAAACATATGTTGAAGTTAAATAAATATAAGATTATTACGCAATTGCATATAATAGTATTAGATGTATTCATTATAAATAAACGTAATTTGTTCGTCAAGATTTAATTAGAATCTGTTTATAAGTCCCTTAAAATAATCAGTAAATCTGAGGAATTTTCTTTAGTTATCATCCTCTTTGTTATTTACGGTATTTTAAAACTGTTACATAAGTTCTGTTATCGCATAAAACACAATACTAATTACTTCAGATATTTTACTGCACTACTTGATTAATTTCGGATATTTAATTGTATTTAAATCCATGCTTTATCCTTTCAATTAATTAGAATATTTTAATTAAAAATTTTACTTAAAGGATTGATTAAAAAATAAAAATAATCATAATGTTTGAAAGTTAACAAAAGAAAAAAAAATCCATTAAATAATGAATTTATTTCATGATGTTTTTCATTTATTTTTAATTTCTGAACATATGAAATGGAAATTTATTATTGCAATCAAGAAAAATTTCAGTTATGATATTATGATGTATCTGTACGTTTTGAGGTCACATGAATTAATTTTTGCTATTTTTACTGTGATATGTTTACGTGTGTGTGTATCTACGTAAATGAGAGAACACGATAACGCCTAAATGCTACATTTGATTGAGTTCAAAGTTGGTAGGTATGTTATAGGTCCCCGTCGCATGACCTTTACAAACTTTGATGAGTGGAAGATTTATAGTTTTTTTTAGAATGACACAATTTTTTTCATTATTATGGCCTATGGATATAAACTCTTTCAATTGTGATTGCATCTAAGTGCCTTAGTGGATCGAGCTAAAAGTTATTAGGTCTGTTATGGGTCACCATGACACGATTTACGTAGATTTTGATGTGTATAGGCCTCATAGTTCTTTTACAGAGATATAAAGAAAAATTCTTTTTCATAATGGCCAATGAACTTAAATTACTTGAAGTATGACAGCGTCTAAATGCCTTTTTCGAATTTTTTAAAAGTTGGTAGATAATTTCTAGCAAGATTTGTGTAGATTTTGATGAGTGTAGTATTAAGAGTTCTTTTACAAGGACGCAAAGAAAAATCCTTTCTTCATTGAGCTTGAATTATTTGAAGTGTGATAGCGTCGATACTTATATCTAATTGAGCTAAAAGTACATAGCGAGTCGTATTAACCCTGGTCGTCATATTTAACACCCCAGCCCGCCTGTTCCCGCTCTTCGATGTCTTTTTATAGTAAGTTTTGTCCTTTTATTACTTCCGGTGTGAGCTTTTTTTTTTTTTTTTTTTTTAACACACTTGACATTGTTAGTTTTTTTGGTTTTCTTCCCATGCGATTTCTATGGGGGTTTAGCATCCCCCCCCTCTTTTTTCACATTCTAAAGTGCGGTGGCGTATATTTGTAAACTGATAAACCATAGAAGGATGATCCCTGGCGTCATCTGCGCATGAGTGAAAAGGGTTGGTCCATTTATAAAATAGGAATGTCCGTAGCATCTAGGGGTGTGTTTGTTTATGGGTATGAAAAAATTTTAAACTCACTGATTGCATTTCTTTTCCTTTTTTGAACTGATTCTTGAATATCTGGTTATATAAATATTTTACGATTAATTAAAAGAAAGAAAAAATGATAATATAATAAAGGGATAGTCTTAGATTTCAATATAAATATTACTCAATTAAAAATAAAAATAAAAGCTTTGTCAGTATTTTGAAACTTTTGAAGTGTGTAACACTAATTTAAAAATTATGTCAATTATTATTTACAAACTAGTATATAACCCCGACAAAAATGACGAAATGTGAAATCAATTAATGTAGTGAATCAACGAATGTTTTGCCTGCTTCGCTGGTCACTATATTTAGAGGGAACTAATGTGCAAGTTGCACCTGACGGGACTAATGTGAAAGTTGTACCTCACTGGACTAATGTGCAAGTTGAACCGAACGAACAAACTATTTAAAATGGCACTATTTAAAATTAGATGTTGCTTTAAATATTTAACACTTACTTTCATTTTGATATTTATTCTCAAAATTCTTGAAGAAATAATTAAAAGCCTTCAAACAATAACTTCTCCTTCTAAAGCTTCTTTATCGCAAAACTTAATGACATTATGTAGAATACGCTTCGATTCACTATGGAGAGGTTTAATCCGAGAACTCGTACCAAATGTATGATCCATTTTTTTCCAATTTAAACAAACTGTTATACAGAAAGAAATAAAAGAAAACAAAGCAGGAGTATTAATGATTCTACACATAACAGAAGAAACAAGGATAATAGAAAAATTTCCCCTCTCTCTTCCTTGCTGTGTGTCCCAGAGCGTGATTGGAATCGTCCTGGCACTTTGCCAACCAGGGATCAATCGTCCGCGGCCCATCAGTACGTTGCAACACGTTCAAATATGCGTTACAGCATGATGATGAGTTAAACATAGAAAGTAAATTAATTTTGTGATAGCAGGTTGTTTCTTCTTTCTAAAATGGTTTCTTCACACTAGAATGTAGAAAATCGCAAACAAATAAATGCGCGTTTTAAGTATTTCCTTTTTAGGTGTCTTTTCTTAAGGTGTCTTTTCTTATAAAATTTGTCATCAACATCATGTAATTCAGGTTTTCTTCCTATTCTGCACTGTTTTTGAGATAAAACAGTACAGATAAGATTGGCCGGAGTACTGATAAGATACTCCGCCATTTTTGTCCAGGTGGCGCTATGAACGGTTTTATATAGTAGCACAAAGCAACTTTACTATTACTGACAACCTCTTTTAGGAATATAGTTGCAGCTATTCGGCTTTAAAAATCGGAGAACAAATATTACTTTTCACCCTGTATACAACTCGCTAAAACTGTACGGTAGAAATTCATATGATCTTATTTTCACTTACGTCATCTTAACAAAAATAACGTTGGTTACAATATTTGTTTTTATCTTCTGTCCTCTATATTTATGTAGCTTTTGAAAAGGAACTAAAGCCCTTAAATACAATAGTTATGAAGATGACGAACTCGTTAATCATGCAGTTTTAATAACTATATGTCTCATTTTAGATAGTGAAGGACTTATAAAAATTTTAAACTTTCAACAAGTTAATGATTTTTCTACACTTTTTAAGAATTACTTGAATCATCTTATTCTTATATCTAGATTTAAATATATACATTCCATATACTAATTAAATCCTCAATCATTAAATTGTTGTGTCGAACTGAAATAACTATTATCAGAATTGATAAGTCAGTTGAAGAAGTTGTTTAAAACTATTTCAAAAGATCATCGATTCAAAATATTCAATGGGAATTGTATTGTTAATTGTAAGTACTTCTGAAAAATGAAAGAATTGGGAATTTAAAAATTAAATCAATACTAGAATCAATTAAGTCAAAATTCTCTGTATGAAATTTCTTACATTCTTTGTATTTCTTTTTAATCTAGTTTTACAGAAAACGAATTGTACAGAAAATATTAGTTAAAGACATCAGTGCTCGTCACTCTTAAAATATGCACCTGTGTTCTTCACCCTCACAAAATATATGTTAAAATAACCGTTAATTAACACCTATGGATTTGAACACGCTCGAGCTAGATTCTCCGGATCTAGGGAATCTAATGAAGATGGTTTCAAATTCATAGATGCTATTAAAGGCTTATTTTAACATGTCTTTTGTGAGGATGACGATCACTGGTGCAGATTTTAAGGGTGTCGAGAACTGGTGTCTTTACCTTATATGACAAGAAAAGCGTTTGCATGCAATTTCCAATCTTAAACCTTATGCCACCAAACAAAATTTTGTAGTTTAAAATTGACTAATTTTGTATATTAATCATTTTTTCATTTGAATTACAACATGCGTATTCATTTTATATTTTGGCCAATATTATTCTATTTCAATGATTAAGGCTGCAGTAGCGTCATTATTAAAGCGTTAAACTTGTAATCAAAAGATTATGGGTTCGATACTCGAGTCGTTCAAAGACTAGTGTAAATCAATGGTGGGTGGTGGGCGTAAAATTTTCCATCCCTGCAATGCCCTCTACGTTTCGTAAATAATACCTCTGAGGGTTACCGAAGCAAGAATGTCATCCTCTCTACAAAGAATCGAAACTGTGATGGCATATCTCCGAATCATCCCTGGGATGAGTGTCAGAAAATCAGCAATTGCCAAATGCTATATAGCGATGATAAAATCCACTCATTCACTAATTTGAAAATGTAATAAAAATATTTTGTTGGGAAAAAGTAAAAGGTTCGTTTTAAATAACATTTAATTTTTCAAATTGTACTCTAAAGAAAAAAAAAAAAGACGCACTGCAAATTGCACTAACTTATACACATACGGGTTTTGACGTAAAATACAAAAGTTTAAAGTTTAACGGTAAATGAATGAACAAGTGATGCTGCAGTGCATCTGGTAGGATATTAAAGACTAGAAATTTCGATTCCAGTTTCTTTGAGTAAATTCTTTGAAAATTACATTCTGTGTACTCAGATAAACAATAAGTATACCTTGCATACAGATGCACAAATAATATACGCAGATGTCAGTAATTGACAGAGGACTTGTAGTTGGGATTCTATAAACTGGTAGGTCTAATGAACTACTCGAAATTTGCATAGGAGCGATGGATTTATTAGACGATGCTGGCAGGAATAAGTGAACCATGGTTGAATACAGCGTAAAGAAAGAAGTGATCTCCCTAGAGAGATGACAGAATGTGAGACCAATCATTAGAGCGGAACTTAGAGCCCTAGATTCATCAATATCATCGATCCGACGAGAAACAGGTGCTTCAATGACCGCAAGGACCCTTAAATGTCGGCTCATAGAAAGAAGGTTGAGCTCACGGCGCTCTTTGCAATGTCTGCCATTGACCTCTGTACACTGACAAGCCCGTTTGCAGTGGTGTTGGGCCCATTAGACCTGGAATGTCACTGGCAAGAGTACAATTGTCTTCAACGATGAGTCTCGCTTCGAACTGAGCCCCGATATCCAGCGAAGATGTGTCTGATGACGTATGATGGCGAGATATGAACTTGATTGTCGCCCACCATGCGGCCAGACAACAAGGAATGATGGTCTGGAATGCGATTTCCTTTCATGACAGGACCGTAATCGGTTGTCATTCACGTCATCCTTAAAACACAGCGGTGCGTCGACGAAATTCTTCACCCCGTTGTGTTGCCCTTCATTTCACGCCATCCTGAACTTGCATTTCAACTTGATAATGTCTATCCACATACGGAGATAGTTTCTACTGCTTGTCTTCTTTGTGCTTGCCCAGTACCTTGGCAAACATGTTCGCTGGATTTTTCTACCATGGAGAACGTTTGAAGCTTTTTAAAGAGCTCTAGAACCAGCTCAGGATTTTGCCGATCAAACGTGACAATTGGACAGAATTACTCACGATATCTCGCAAGACGATATTCCCCAACTCTATCTATCAATATCAAGCTGAATAAATGCTTAAAGGGTCAGAGGTAAACCAACGCGTTTTTGACTTGCTCACTTTGTGAAACTATTTCTTTTGAATAAATCATCCAGTTTTTCTGAAATAGTAATCATTTGTTTTTCTGTACGTGTGCACCACATCTGATGATTTTCGTTCTATTCAGATACCTCCCTCCTGTGTGAGTTTTTTTTTTTTTTTGGGGGGGGGGGAGGACTTAGAGGGTACTATTTAAAATTGCATTAATTGTATTTTGCGTATAATTTGCGATATCATTAATATATATATATATATATGTTTTTGTGTTATGAAACAATTAGAGTGAAGGCACAATGGATGTTTAATGTTGGTAATATACAAATTTGAATAAATAATTTAATTTATTAAATACCTTGCATTCAGGTAGTCATTTACGGTTAAAGTACGATGCTACCTTGCATGCGACGTTTTTTTCTTTCGTTTGTACCTCATGAACGTATAATGATGTAAAAATATTATACATATTTCGAACGATTAATACGCTGTTCAGTAAAGCTTACGTTAATTGTTGATTTTAAAAGTCTTGCTAATTCCTTCACCAGGACGAAAAATTCTTCCAAATATATTATTGAACCAAGGAGGGATAAAAAATATGAAGATTAAGGAAATTTTTATTACGGAAGTAAAAACTTTGGAATGAGAGGACTACTTCAAGATTTGTTAGTATCTATTAGACTGGTTATTTTTTAAACTTTCTAGCACACTAGAAAAGAAAAAAAACTGTTCATAACGCAAATTTCTTCTCTGTTTTCCTATATGGGTTTTTGCTCTCATTAACAAGTGTCTTTTCTTCATTAATTATGTTGCGAACTGTGAATATTACCCTCTAACAAAGATATTTCGAGAAATTAAGATAAAAAATGTGAAGAAAAAGAAAAAATTATCGCGGCAGTATATGTAAAACATTAGAAGGAAAAGACTACATCAAGATTCATTTAGTTTCTATTAGACTGGTTATTTTTTAATTTTCTAACACACAAGAGAAAAAAAAAAACTATTCATAACACAAATTTTCTTTCCGTTTCTGTGTATGGACTTTTGTTTTCATTAATTTTTTTTTCATTAATTATGTTGTGAAGCTGTGAATGTGAAACTCTAACAAAATCCTTTAGAGAAATTATTTATATACATATATGGGTATATATATTCATATATATAGGGGAGTGTCTCCGGTTATGGGCACCCCACTATATCATTTAACAAAAAGCAAATATGGTGGATTTGAGTACTGTCAGACATGTATTGGGACAGTACGCAATTTTTTGTTCTAACACCGAAGTGAATAGATTCATTTTCTTAGTAAGTGTTTTCGAAAAGAAAAATCTGAGAAAAAGCGACACAAAAGTGATTTGTGAATATTTTCAGAATGCAATAAATCGAAGTGAAATAATTCAAAAATAAAAATGCAAGGTATATTTATACAGTATATTTCTTCTTTTTTGTGATGCAATATCAAGTTCAACCGATATGTGGACCGAAAATTGCTTTTTCTTCCACTATAAAAATGGCTGCCATTCCCGGTTGTGGGCACCTTCATGTAACCTGTTGTGGGCACACTTTTTTTTTTTTTTTTTTTAATTTAAAATGTGTGTTTGACTTACAAACTGTCAAATATGGTCGTTTATATCAAAATAACGTATTTTATTAGCGTTTATATGTATGTTTAGGCTTTTTTAGCAATGTCAACCGATCCAAAAGAAATTGATTTAAATGCGCTGGTTAAAGTCATTTACGATTACATAGTGGATAAGAAATACACAAAATCAACTGCTCGAGAATATGTATTTCCTTGCAGCATCTGAGTCCCTCCAGAAGAAGCCCAGAGAAATAAGACAACTCTACCTTTCAATGTGCCGGCCAAACGCGCTAAATATTGGAGTCAACAATCTGACGATGTCGACTTCTGTGTCATATGTTTGAAGTACCTGCCACTATGAATAACAAGAGTCATCTCAATCAAATGCAACGTGTGTGATCGTCTGATGCATTTGAAGTGTGCTAATATACATGCAAATTATTTTACTTGCAAGTATTACACTTCTGATTTGGAGGTCAAAGAAGATGACGAATACAATTGGAAAAATGCCATTTTCTGTTATTATTTCAGCCATTGAATCCTTACAAAATGAATAAATTTTGTTGTTTTCTGTATTTATGGTGGTTTTTCTTATTATATTCCCATTTTTAGCGAATTTTTCAAGTGTGCCCACAACCGGGTACAAAATTATCTTTGGCCAAAAATGACCACTTCACAAAATTGGTAATATTTTTTTTTGGTTGACGGGATCACTACAGTTACTTTATCAAACGTTAGCTAAAGGTTCTAGCTTTCCATTGGTATTCATATGTTTGCATAATATCTACTCTATCAAAAGTTATAAGCTAAAATAAAAAATGTGCTCACAACCGGAAACATTCCGCTATCTATATCTATATATCTATATACGTATATATGGTTTTAATTAATAAGAAAGTTTAATCAAAGTATGATTTGGTGTTTCATTTTGTCATTGTATTTGGATATTTCTTATTTTTTTTACAGGTAACAGAATTGGTTATTGTGATTAATTTATATATATATTAAAATATTAAAATAGTCAAAGTGAAGGTAAAAATTTACAGCGAAAAGAAATATATGGAATTAGTTTTGTAAATTTTAATTTAGATCAAGATAATTCTTTACCATAGAGTGTGAGCCTCTCACATACAGAAATATATCAATCTATGGATTCAGTTAATTATATATTTATATGTAAACAGAAAATTAAAGTTAATTTTTTTTATGAGTAAAACAAAAAGAAAGCCGAGGCACTTGATCTGCAGGTTCACTAAACTATGTATTAATATTAGAGAGAGGCAGTGGCATTGTAACTTAGCAATAAACTTCTCTATAAATTTTGCTATTGAAAAAGTTGCCTGCATACCAAATATTATCGTATTCCTACAAGCCAATTCCATTTTTTGAAGAAAAAAATTTAATCATCTTTTTAGATATTTCAAAAATTAAGATATGCCGAATTTACAGGCTATACATAAATTTAAGTTAAAAAAAAGAAAAAAAGAATGTTTTAACATCGTTTTGTATGATAATATTTCTTCGTCATTAGTAAAATTAATTTCACTTCAAGATTTTTTTTTTTTTTTTATTACAAATCGAAGAAAAAAATTTTTGCTTGTGTAAAAATTTTAATTCTAAAATGAAAACTTAAGTGTATAGATTGATGTTACATCAAAAACTCATTAAGAAAGGTCGAAGATTTAGAAATCTCTTCTTGTCTTTTTTCTAGAGAAAAATAAATAGTTTTTTTTTTTTTTTTTCATTCTTAAAAAATGTGTGATAAAAAACAAAATGCAAACGTTTATTTTACCCAAGTAAGCTATTAATTAAGATAACTCAAAGCTTTAGATTTTGCTTGAGTTGATAAAGTCGCGCTTAACATCTTTGAAAAATGGATTGAAGTAATGTTTTTCATTCAAAGATTTTAGTTAATTAAATAGATCTTCAGCGTTGAGCATTAACGGCCCTCTTCACTTACCGTCGCCGGAAACCCGAGCCAATGTTATTATATGGGAATTTTCTTTTTACAAATAACTTATTAACTAATACGTATTTTTAAATTCTGTTTTCACATTCAAAAAATTCCCAACTGTTAAAATGACGGACCTTTTTTTAAAAATGTATTTTTTAAATTTTTAATATTTTATCTTGAAATTGCAAAATAAAAAATTTCACATATTGAAAATTCGTATTTTGCAGCTTCAAAATAAAGTATAAAAAACTAAAAAAATGCTTTTTAAAAAAAAGTCTGTCAATTTAACTGTTGGGAATTTTCAGAATGTGAAAATAGAATTTAAAAATATGTATTAGTTAATAAGTTATTTGTCAAGAAAGTTTCCCATAGAATAACATTAGCTTCGGCTTCCGGCGACGGTGAGTGAAGCGGGCCCTTAAATGAAAAGATGGGTATTGGTGTTGAGATGAACGCCGAATGATATCACGAAGATCCCATGCCTATAGGCGGAGTGCCCTCCGTGAATGTCCTATCCTGTATTCACGCGAGTTTCGGAGAGGACCACAGAAAACTCCGTTCGGCTAGGTCGACGAGCGAGCGTGATCTGGGCTCGAACCCATTAAACGAAAAGAAAAAAAATAGTAAGGAAAAATTCATTTTATAGTAAAAAATCAGATAAATTAGTATTTTTTAAATGTTAGAGGTATGATTTAATCTGTCTAACAAAAAACGTTCAAAACAATACTGAAAAAAGTTTGAACAATCATTTTAAGATTTTAAAAGAGGCTATAGGTAAGTTCTCTTACGTGTACTGGAATACACATTAAAAAAAAAAAAATCAAAATTTTATCTATTTGCGATTGTATACATTTCAAACCTATTTAGCTATCAGTTTTTAGTCGTTGGTATATATATTTATATATACACAGTAGAATCTCGTACAACGTGTTCTCACAAAACACGATTTCCTATAACGCGACGAAAAATCTGCGACTATTACGCATACAACGCCATAAAGTGTCTCGTATAACGCGTAAAATAAAGGAAGCACGTGACATCTTTTCTGCTTTCAACCTGTTCAAGGTTACTTACTTTTTCACTGCAGAAGAATTGCTCCGTTACTATGCCAACACCCGACGCTTTTGGTCTCATTGCGGAGGAAAGTTGGTAGACCCAAGCTCAATGTGGTGTCCTATCGTCCAATTGCCCTGACTTCTGTGCTTTGCAAGGTAATGGAGAGAATGATCCTCAAACGTATGTTAGACTGGATTATGTCTAATCCGATCCTGAATGAGAGACACTTTGGCTTCCTTCCAAACAGCGACTGTTGTAAAGCTTTATGGGTTCTGGAGAGAGACATTCGACAGGCTAGGTGCCAAAATAATTATGTGTGTGCTGTAAAATTGGACATCCAATCAGCATATGATTCTATCTGGAGAGATGCCCTCATTTACAAAATGGTCACCATTGGAATTGGTGGCAATGTGGCCTTGTGGATCACCAACTGGATTAATAACAGGATCTTAAAAGTTAGGTGGCGTGGTGTTGTTTCCAACTCTGTAGCATCCAATCGTGGTGTCCCCCAAGGCAGCGTCATTTCCCCTATTCTGTTCCTGATCTACATGATAGATCTCTTTGAATGTATTGATTCTGGTGTTAAGATGGTCGTCTACGCGGATGACATAATTCTTTACTACTCTGATACTTCAATGGAAAACGTTAGCCGTAAGCTCAATGAAACCCTGCACAGGATCAATACATGGTGTAACTATTGGCATTTAGAAGTCCGCCCTGACAAGTGCGCAGCTATTAATTTGTGACGTAAGAATGATACTTCAGACTCTTTCCTCTCTCTTAAAGGTGTTACCATCCCTTGGCAAGATTCCATGAAGATCTTAGGGGTTGTTTTGGAAAAAAATTTGACCTACAGGCTGCATATCCAACAGGTGCAAAGGAAATGTCTTAAGCGTCTCAATTTTCTTAAAGCTATCGCATCCTCTCGGTGGGGTGCGTCTTCCTGGCATTTGATTCATATTGTCAACGCCATGATTCGTGGGACCATTGAGTATGCGTGTGTGATTTATCAAACTTCATCAAAAACTGTGCTCAAGACTCTGGACATTATATATAACGCTGCTCTAAGATTTGCCCTTGGTCTTCCAAAATGGACCCCCATTTACAAATTATATCGCGAAGCCAATCAAATTCCTCTGACATTTAGATGAAACTATTTAGCTGACTGTTTTTATATTCGCTGCTCTAAGGCTGCAAGTTATAATCTTCTTTCTCCTGTTTCCTATTCAGCTGACTTCTCCTGGTTTGTTAATGGTTCGATGTATTCCCACTCCATGCTCATTCAAAAGTATTGGCCCAACGGAATAATCTCAGAGTATGTGGAGATTGTTGATGGCGGTCTCCCTTTTCAAACCAAGGATCTCCCTCCCACCATTATCCAGCAATTATTTTACGCATATCTCGCAGAAAATTACCGGCACTACCAACTCATTGCTACAGATGCCTCTAAAGACATGGACAAAACCTCTATTGCCGCTATTAATATTGCTAGCCAACAAAAAAAACAGCACATATAATCCAGCACTTAAATTCAGTCTTTACTGCTGAGGTATTAGCCATCAATCTCGCAGTTCAAAGTTTTGTTAAAGATGATAACTACATCATAATCTCCGACAGCAAGTCAGCTCTCGCAGCTCTCAAATCATCCAATCAGAAATCTCCTGCCTGTATCCTCTATCTCTATCATACCTTGCAGCAAGCTACACAGAGAGCTAAAAAACTAATTTTAATGTGGGTTCCGGGACACGTTGGTATTCATGCTAATGAATGCGCCGACCAGCTGGCCAAATTCGGGCCATTTGCTATCTCTACGTATAGTGGTATTGCTCAAGAAGACCTCAAGAAACATCACCACCGAACTCTCAAGTACAAATTCGAACAATGGCGGAATGATAGCAAATATGCAGAAACTTGCAATCACTTAGGAAAGCTTCACTATACTAATATTCATAATAGGAAGGAAGCCGTTTTGTTAGCTCGGTTTCGTACCGAAAGCCTGCCTACGGAATATAGACTTTTCAAATACAAGCTTAGAGACTCGCCCACATGCTTATTTTGTGGGGCGGATTACGGAACAGAAAAGCACTACATTTTTAACTGTCGCGCCTGGGCAGACGAAAGAACTTACCTGCTGAAAGAAATGAATATCGACTGTTCAAATACTCCAGACTGGTCCGAGTTCTGGGACCTACTAAGCTCCAACACTATGTTCTATCGGCTTTTCCTCAGACTGTTTTTGCACAGTGGGCGGTTTTAAAGTTTTAAATTATCAACAGTAAGAAACTGAGTTGTTTGTCTCCTGCTTCCAGTAATATACTTTTTCTTTGGTTTTTCCTGTTTCAGTACAACGAGTTTGTTTTATGTTTGGTTTCATATCCCTTGCCTACTCTCGTTTTTTTCCGCATTTTCCCCTTTTCTTTTTTGTTGGTGTGTTTTGCTGGCCAGCTAGGATGCTGCGTCGGCAGTGGATCATTTGAGGTAATGCCGGCACAAGCTGTAGCCTACACCTCAAAGCACAAGCAAAGCAAAGCAAAGCTAATTGCGGAATTAAATCGTCTCCTATAACGCGATTTCCTATTACGCGGAATGTATCCCCCGCGTTATACGAGAGTCTACTCTCTCTCTCTCTCTCTATATATATATATATATATATATACACTAAGTGACAGAAAAAAAAAGCCGCACTGCAAAAAAATTGACTTATAGCTTTTGGGTTTGTAATAATTTAAAAACTAATGATTGCAACAAGTAAAATTGTTATGTTTGTATAATACGGAAGTCATAACGTGATACCTATGTACATTTTCGATTTAATAATTCATTTTATTGCGTTTTACGAAGTATTTAATAAAAATCTACATAAAATTTTCTTTTTAAACGTAATATAATATACACATACTTTGTATTCTATCATGATTTATTATATGAAATAAACAAGTTTTATTTTAATGTATGGAATAAAACTATTTATTTGCTAGATCTAAACAACCATTTAATAAAAATATGTATTCTGGATTGGATAATTCCGCCTTTATATGAAATTACTGCTTTAATGCGGAATGGCTAGTGTTGTACAGTTTTTTAACACGAAACTCAGAAATTTCACTGTGCAAATATCATAAACATTTTTTTTCTAGTTCTTTCAAAGTTGTAGGATACAAATTTCTAGTCCCTACCCTCTTTTATAGACTAAACATTTTCGAGCGGATTGAGATTAGGACAATTTTCAGGTCTAATAAAGAAGAAATCCTGCGATATTCTTTATGGGATTTAATTTTAAGTAAAAAAAATCATAACTTACAAAATTATAGATGCTGATGAGAATGGATAAGTAATTTTAACAACTTGAATCAAATAAATGTATCACAAGCGCCATGTAACAAGGTGTATTATCATCTTAAAATGCTGATTGTGGAAGAGTCTGAAATACCCCCAAAGTAGTCGGTCAGGTATAAAATTTTTAATGTCCAAGTTTTATTTCGGGTTAATTGATCCCCTGAACATGAAAATTTGCCAGACTCACCGAAAAATTATGCATTTTCGCATCGTAATGTACGAGGAATACGTCATTGTTTTACAAGTGCGATTTTCATTTAGTCAGTCACATTTTCGTGATCAGATCTCCTTGTTTCCGTCAGTTCGAAATAAGTTAAACTTGACTCATCAGAGAGAACAACTTCAGCTCAATAATAAATTGATCATTTTTTAATTTTTTTTGACCCTCTAATGTGTTGGTTTTCTATTTCTTTTCGTTAAGAATGAATTTCTTTCAGATTTTTTGGCAATTAAACCTGCTTTGTTTAATTGTTATTTCACTGTATTTAGATAAATTGTGTTACTAAAAATACTCAAACACTCTAGTATGGTTTTCTCTCTTTTGTTTAACTCCTCTTTCTTTACTTTATCTACAAAACTGTTAATTACTCAATGTTCGGAAAGTCGAATGGAGTCACTCCAGATTTTTTAAGAGACAACTTTGTTTTAATCATCTCGATAGATATAGCAAAAAATTGAGTTATGTCTAAATTTGTAAGCAACAAATATATTCAGATAAAAGTAAAAATATGTTTTAATATCGTTTAATAAAAGGACATTTCTTCGTTATTAGTACAATTAATTTTACTTTATGATCCTTAAGCAATCGTTAAGAGATTTATCGAATTCTTCTCATTAAGAAAAAACGATTTTACTAGAGCAGAAATTTTAATTCTGAGATAAAAAACAAAGTATATAAATTTATCTTATATTTGTTAAAGCAATTAAGAAAAGCCGAAGGTCTGGAAATAATTCTAAATTTTTTTTATTAGAGAAGAGAAACAAACAGGTTGTGATAAAAAATAAAACGTAACCCGAGAAATTTTACCCCAAAAGTCATTAATTAAGATTAGTTAAAAGCTTGGGATTTTTATTTAATTGATAACGTTATACTTAATTTTTTATTTAACGGATTGCAATAATATTTTTTACTCAAGAATAGTTAGTAGCTAAATCAATAAATGAAAAAAAAAGTAAAGTAAAATAAAGTAAAGAAAAAAGAAAAGAAAAAAGAAAACTAACATGAAGTAACTATCACAAAACGTTCTTCTAGTCAGTCTTATAGACTGACTATAATAAAGGCACTTTTTGTTTAATATGTACAAAAAGTTTAATCATAATTTCTCACAATAAAACTTTACATAAGGAGTTTGGTGCAATTTTAATCAACAAGTGCTGAGATGTAGACACGTGAAGAATCTCAGAAGGTGCGTAATAGCTGCACCATCTGTCGTCAGACATGCACCCATATTAAATCAGCATTATTTTTCATAATGGTTATCCCACAATCTTGTTTGGTGCATGTATATACCATAGATGTTGAGATTTATTCCTTTTATTCATGGGAGAGGAAATTACAGCACATCAGCGCTACCTGTTGGTCGATATGCACGCAAATTCAATCAACATACTGTTTCATATACCGAGTTTTCTGTAATTATACGCAATACAATTTGAGATACAGCCTTTCCGTGCATGGGGTAAATTGCAGTGTTGCAGCGCCGTATATCAGCCAATATGAATCAAAATCCAATCAGTTATACATAATAAAACCTGTGATTTAGCCTCCCTTTAAACAGCAGCGCTTCCTTGTGAACAATTTGAGCCAGAAGTTCATAGGCATTCATTTATGTGAAGATGTAACTACGTATAAATTTAAATGAAATTCTGTTCATTAGTTCCTGATCTAGAGCTGCCACAAAAGTTTTGTCAACACAGCGATACACAGACATTTTCGAAAAATGAGTAAATCTTTCATTGGACGTTACAAAGCGTAAATACCTCGAAAGCTGGAAGTCGAAAATTTTAAGAATCCAACTCTTTCATATATTAAATGTAGAAGAAATATCAGTCAGGTCAAATAAATAATGAGAAAATAAACAAATTCATTAGAGTGTAAAGTAAGATAAATTATTATTTTTTATATTATAGACACATGTCTTATTCTGCGTACTATAAATGCGATCGCAACACCTTGTAGATCACTGAAACGAGCGAACGCATTATTGAAAGCAAAGTAGTTTCATTATTTCGGATTATCTTTATATTTCGGATTAGAATATCTAGGATTACGGGGTTTCATGCATAGGAATCGAGCTGACAAGCTGTCATTGCCATGAAAATTAGTTTTTACTCACATTTCGTATATTATATTAGGAAAGATGTTACTGGAAACACACGGCTTTAACCGTTTAATAAAAGTAAAGACCTAAATATTTTGGAAGATTAAACTAGATATAACAAATTGTAATATCCAAGAAAATAATTATTAAAAATAATAGAAACCATTCTGTAAAATATATATGAAATTTATTATAAGTTGAAAAGGTTTACTGCGTTTAGTAAATGGTTGAAATTTAGTCAGTTTTCTAAATTTTGATGCATTTCATTAAACACGAACGAAAAAAAAAAAAAAAAAAAAAAAATAAATAAATATCTTCTAAAATGTAATTTAAGATTGATATTGTTGGAAAGTTTTTCTAATATTATTGGTTATTTATTTACAAGAATTTTCAAAAAATTTGGCCGCCAGGCTTTGATGTCATTTGAAACAGTTCTTTTTTTAATAGTAAATTATTGTTATATGAAAAATTATTATCACAAAATCTAAATTTGGTGCATCTATAGAATAGAATGTTTCATTTACGCCCGAAACAAAGTAAATTCATGCAATAGTTTCTTTAAAAGACTGTCCACAAAATTAGCCCTAGGATTTCATTATCGATACCCTAACAATTCGTGAAGGCAGGGTTTGTAAATATTTACAAAATTTGATGCGTACTGTTTTGATCCCAGATCCCAATATCATTAATTTATGATCAATTGAAATCAATTGAATCAGGGCATTTGCTGAAAGATTATGCATAAACAAAACTATATAATTACCTTTCCATGAATGACCGGACACTTTCGATTTTAGGCGCTTTTTCAAATATCTAAAAAAGTACTAGGCGAATCGTTTTGAATTTTCAGGAGTGCAAAGAACACGCTATACGTACTATATTTCAGTGAAATTTTTTTCCTGTAAATCAAAGGATGGCCAGTAAAAATTAAATGAAAATGAAAATGTCTGGAGTTCACAGGTGCTAGCTTTAGCAAAATTTCATTTTCATAATTTATTAGCCACTTATATGAGCTACTTATATGAAAACTCCGAACTAGGATAGTGTAAATTCAGAAAGTTATACACGATAGAATGAACTGATTTTCAGTTGCTCTGAAATAAAAGCTGGACTAATAAGGGATATTACTGACATTTTAATTTTAATTAAATCGATGGTAATACAAAATTCGTTGATTGTAAATAAATATTGATAAAAGTCCTTATCATTTGCTTTGCTTTTGAGAAGAATTGAAATTATGTTCATTCGATCGCGTACAGTTTTTTGAATTTACACGATATGTGGTTTTTATATAAGTAGCTCAATACTATTGGCTGCATATATTATGCAAATGAAATTTCGTGAAATCTTGCGCATACGTAGTTAAAAATAACTTAATAAAATTACTTAGTAATTTTTTATTAGATATTTTTGTATCTTGGTTGCAATATACTGTGTATAATGTAGAATGTCAAGTTTCCTGAAAATGGCTTTGCACTGTGTTTAATACCTTGTGTGTTATACTTTAAAAAGTGACAAACGTCATTGCAATTTTTTAAAGAAATCGTTACATGTCCATGAAAATATGTGGTAACCACATGTAAATTCATACAGATAATAACAAGGCATCTGATAATTACATGCTATAGCAAGATTTCCTATCAAGCATTATTTTTCACTGGGTGAACCCAAACATTTTCATTTTCCTTTAATTACTTTCTTCTATATTTAAAAAGTATTAGATTCGTAAAAATTTTCGACTTTCGGTTTTTGAAGGATTTACACGTTTTGAGAAGTCTAAAACACAATTTGACCATTTTTAGAAATTGTCTTTCTGTCCGTCTGTCTGTATGTGTGTGACAAGAATTTTGTGGTGACTGTATCTCCGGAACTACTGCTCAGAATTGCATATAAATGTATATGTAGATGCACCTTAACCTAAATTAGTGCCTATCAACTTTTGGTGTCAACTGCTTAACAGGTGGCGCTGCTATACAGCAATTTTTGTAGTTTAAGAAAATTCTGTATCTCAGAAACTACTGCATAAAAATGTATATAAATTTATATGTACATGAAGCTTGACAGATGTTAGTGTCTATCAGTTGTTGGGGTCAATTGCTCAACAGGTAGCGCTGCTATGCAGCGATTTCCACAATTTTAGAAAAGGCTATATCTTGGGAACTACTGCATAAAAATTTATATAAGTTTACATGTAGATGCATCTTGACATATGTTAGTGCCTACCAGCTTTTGGGGTCAACTGCTCAATAGGTGGCGCTGATGTGCAGCGATTTTCATAGTTTAAGGAAGGGCTGTACCATAGGTACTACTGCGCAAAATTCCATAAAAAATTATATGTGGATGCATCTTGACATAAGTTACTGCGAATTAACTTTTGTCACTAATTGCTCAACAGGTGGCGCTCCTATACAGTGATTTCCTCAGTTTAAGGGAAGACTATATTTCATGTTCTAATGCGTATAATCGAACAACACTTGATATGTGGGAGAGCCATTATAAGCCATTATGGCGATTCAATTTGGATGTATATCTATCTACCAATAGGTTGCGCTACTATAGTACAGTTTTCCCCGAGAACGGGAATGCTATATTTCAACTTCTATGGCATTTCACTGTACAAAACTTGATACATGATATAACCATTATGAAAACGCATTTTTAAAGATGTTAGTTAAACTGTGTTTCTTTGAATCCTTCGTGCTAGTTTTTCTAAGATGAAAATAGCCTGCATTCATTATGGGAGGTAATTTTAATAATAATAGTTTTTGTAAATTATTTGAATTGAAGAAATTTATATAGGAAAATATAGAAGAAAGTTTTGGTGGTGGCCACAACATACTAGTCTTTTACTGGTCTAATTTTTTGCTTTCAGGACAAAATTTAACTGAAATATATGGGGTATACCATGTTCTTTACACTCCTGTAGTTTCAAGATGATTTGTCTATTACTTTTTTATAGATATTTAACAAAACATCTAAAATCGAAAGAATCGTTTGGTCCTTTATGGAAAGGTAGTGTATGAAACAATATGACCATTCATATATAAAAATGCTTTGATAAATGTACATGACTCTCGTTTTTAATTGCTTTTTTATTCAATAGGACGTACTGTTAGCTCACTTTACAGTTAGGTACATTTTCTCGATAAATACGTTTTGGCGACAGCTCATTGCCGACATTTCATTTGCCGGATAATTCTTTTTTTTTTTTTTTTTTTCACTATTTTACTTGTTTTATTTTTTTAGATTTTTCTTAATAAGATAGAGGATTTTCCAATCATTACAATTCAATAAATAAATATATGCAAAAAAATTCTTTTAAATTTCACCTTTATTAAAACAGAATTTGTATTCTTCAACATATTCTTGATTTGTCAAAATGTAGTATCTTTATTATTATTTTTTTTCCTTCTATATTCAATAGAAGAAAGTATTGGATTCGTAAAAATTTGAGATCTCGTGCTTTTAATGGATTTACACGTTTTCGGAGTTTTAGTACAAGATTTGGCCATTTTTAGAAAATGTTTGTCTGTGTTTAGGTGTGTGTGTGACAAAACTTTGTGGCAACACTGTATCTCAGGAAGTATTGCACAGAATTTCATAAAATTTGATAATGATATATAGTTGCACCTTGACATAAACTAGTACCTATCATCTTTTGGTGAACATCGCTCAACAGGTGGCGTTGCTATCCCGCTTTTTTTTCTAAATTTTTAACATGGCAGTATAGGACAAAATTTCGTATAAATGTACAAAAAGAGAATTATTCTTTATAATCATTATGGAATTAAAAATAATCATTTATGATAGTGATAGTCAACTAGGAATTTATATAAGGTAAAGCTAAGAGAGATCGTGCGGTAGGAGAGATTGCGCACATAAGGGATCGAAGGGAAAGAGAAAAGTGGACGAGTTGAAATTTTAGTTAGCTGTATAGCATCAATAATGGAGTGCCGACTTGAATTTGCATATTGGTTGCTTTAAGGGGACTGAGACGTTTGCAACAACCGTGAAGTAGGAAATTTAGGTTATTGCTTTTAATAGCCATATATATTTTTATTATGCATATATCAATATGAATTTTTTATGAGATATTAACAAGAAGTTCAAGAAATATTTGGTTCAAATTATTTACTCTTACGTGTTACACATTTTTTATAATAGCACTGTAAACATACGTATTTTACTCTTAATGGTTTTTTCCACTTTGGTACACTTTTCTGAAAAAATAATGAAAAATCTTACCTTGAAATCATGCATGATGATAGAAAATACTTTTGTTTGTGTACTGAACCTATTTTATTTTTTGTTGTTCTATTTTTAAAACTATAAAAAATAGCAATTTTTACTAATTAGAAATATGCATTTTTTAACACATATTTTCGCTCTTTTAAAAAAATATCACAAGATATATACATAAAAAGATATAGGTTCACTATATACAGAGACACTTATTTTATTTCTCTCTAAAATTTTAAGGAACTACTTTCAACAGATTTTTCACAAAGTGTACCAAAGCGGAAAAATCCTTAAGAGTAAAATACTTACGTTTACAGTGCTATTATAAAAAAAAAAACTATAACATATAAGATAAAATAATTTGCATCAAATATCATTAACTTCTTGTTAATATCTCATAAAACAAGATTATTAAAAAATATATGGTTATTAAAAGCAACAACCTAAATTTCTCACTTCACGGTTGCCGCAAACGTCTCAGTCCCCTTAAGAGTTTAAGATAAAACGTGATTATTTTGTCTCGTTCTCTAAAAATAAATGCTTGGATATTCATAACCCTTTCTAAGAATTTCAATACAATGGTAGTAGTACAAAATACTTTTAGATTAAATAATTTCGCATAACTTACTGACCTAGACTAACGGAACAAGCTTCACGATTTCCTCTAAAGGTGAAAAATTATTTAATAAAATACTGCGCAGTCTTTCTTATCAAAATGGGAGAGTTTGCGCTTTTGATGTTTAGGAGAGATTGCACATTTAAAATTCTACACTAACAGGGATTTTGCAGTTTATTGGTGATAACAAGACAATGATGATGAGTTTGTTCAATGTCTGGGAATGTATCAAAACCTAACTTTGACAAGTGATTGGACTAGTTCAAATTATTCGAGACGGCGCACCACCTTTATGGATACTATCATACTTGCCAACATACTAATTAATATTCAGTAGTATTGCCCGCCTTCTTTTTCACATCAGTATCTTTTTAGAGTATTTTTCTTCTTATTTAATCGCAACTGCATTTGGAGAATATTGCTCTAAAAATTTACTAGTGTGAAAAAAAGGACGGGACTAACAATACTATGGAATATTATTTAGGATGTTGGCAAGTATGTACTATCCACAGAATCTGAGAATGAACATTATTCAGGAGTGGCATAGTCGACAAAAGCCACACCCCTGATGGGATTTACCTCTAGAATACTGTTAGCCTCAGGGGCGTAGCGTGAAAATTTGATTGGGGGGGGAGACCCAACGTTTGGCACCCTTTCGTATTCCTCATCTGAAAATGCCACCCACATACTTTCAAGAGTGTTGCCAACCGACGAGAGGGCCTGTGCCCCTCTCGTCGGTTAATACGTACCCCCCCCCCCTTCTCCTTCGGGGCATTATTCCTAAAATCTGCCAAGAAAAAAAAAAAAAAAAAAGGCTGTTTTTTTTCCCTCCATTTAGTAGCTTTTTTTTAATACTTCTTTGGAGCATTTAAACTATATTAATTAAAAACGAAGTGTTGAATTACTAAACTAAATACATGAAAAAACCTTTACTGACTTCGTTGCTTGCCGTTAAACTTTTCCACCGGGAACCCGGTGGAAAAGTTTAACGGCAAGCAACGAAGTCAGTAAAGGTTTTTTCATGTATTTAGTTTAGTAATTCTTTGGAGCATTCTAAATTTTTTCAGCGAATCTATATATTAATACGCAGACATGATATTCCTCTTACATTTTTAGCCTATTCAATAGAAGGAAGGGCTTACAAGTTGTATCGTTCGAAAGATATGGTTAATGTGCTTTACAGAAATAAATACATTTATATATATTCTCGTATGAGACTAAACAAAAGCATCTTTCTTAGGACAACCAGAGCATTGGTTTGAGATAAAGTAGAACAACTGAAAAAGATTTTTCCCCCTTTTCTGACAAGTTTAAAGATATTACATTATAATTCAGGTAAAACATAAAACTTTCAAAATAAATTTTGAAATGAATGAAAGTGGTAACTGTTCCTAAAGGAAAGCAACTTTATGTTTTTAGAGTGGATAATACCTAATCTCACCGACAGCCGTGTCCCATGTTACTCTATGGGAAAGTATGATTTCATGATTACTCATTACATAATGTATATTTAAATTCTGTTTTTCATTTAGAAAATTTACAATCGTTTATTTATTTTTAATGTAATTCTAAGTTCAAAAATCTGAATTTTCAATATGTGCATTTTTCTCTTTCTTTTTTTTTTTTTTTTTTTTTTTTTTTTAACCGCAAAATGAAATATTAAAAATTTATCAATTTTTGGAAAATGAGTAAGAAAAACATAAGCCTTACACATTTGTTCTGATCTGTCTAGTCTTTCGAAAGAAATTAATTACTTAAAATCTCTTGCTCTTTCTCGAGGCTATAATCACTCTATTATCAATAAAGCTTTATATAAATTCAAGAATCTAAACGTTCTGATACCAAATTGAACGATCACAGTCTCATTCCAGTTGTTTTACCTTTTTATTTATCACTTTCTTTTAAAACTTCTAAAATTCTCTCTCCGTTTGGTTTTAAAGTCATTTAGAAACCCGTCAACAAAATTAAATTATCTTCTCTTAAAGATCCCATTCCTACTGAAAACCGTTCTGGCATTTATTTAGTCTTATGTTCGTTGTGTAATTTAGTTTATATTGATCAAACAAGAAGGTGTTTGAAATATAGAATAAATGATCATCATCGAAATGTTCGTAATGAAGAGATCTCTAAATCTATTGCTTCCCACTGCTGGGCTCATAGTCATCGTTTTGATTTTTCTAAAACTTACATAATTTCATCTCCTGTCTTCTCTTCCCATTTGAATATCCATGAAGATTTTTACATATTTAAAAATTCGAAAAATCTTCTTAATGATATTTGTTCCACTTCATTCTTGTCTGATGCTATGAAATTACTCACATTAGTACAATTTTCCTTTAATTTTGAAATTTTTAGATTTTGTTCCTTTTTTAATCTAATTTACTTAGGTATTTATTTGTTTTCTTCTTTTATTTCATAATTCTGTAGTGCTGACTCTAGGCTAATTTAGCAGGGTGCCCTTTTAAACAGTTTTTAGCACCCAGTGGCCCTTTTTCAACATATTTTAGCACCTGGCGGTCCTTTAAAACAAAATTTTGGTATAAAGTAGTCTTTTCTAACATTTTAAATGTTTAGAGGCCTTTACATCCCCCCCCCTGACTTTTAAACTTTCTTAGCAGTAGTTCTTCAGCATTCCTGGAATAACAAATGCATACAGGAAAATTAGTAATTTACTTTTGTTACGTACAAAAATCATAACATAGAACACAGCAAATTATGCAAATAATGCCCCTTTTTATTGAATTCCCTCCCAGCGGCCCTTTTATTTTAGAGTCAGCACTATTCTCCTCACACCAGTATTTATGTTTACATTCATCTGTATATATTTTTGCTGCTCACTTAAAATGATTTTGCGTGTTTCTGCTTTGACTGCAGCACTTGTGCCTACTTTTTTCGCCTGACGAAGGATCGTGTGTTCTTTCGAACCGAAACAATTATTGCAAGTTTATTGAATTTTATGGTGTTTATTCAAAGTTTTGTAATTATTGCTTTTAAACGCCAGGTCTGTGGTGTTTTCTTATTATGAAATTAGGTATTGTTCACTCTTAAGGAAAAAGAAAATGAGTAATTTATTTATTATTATTATTTTACATATTTAAACCAATTAAAAAAAATTTTTCTTTTTTCCCATATTGTGTGAAAAATATTTTAAGAAATGTAGTAGCCATTGCTAAGGAACGCGACAGAATTACCGCATGCCTTTATGTGGAAGAAAAAACTAAAAAAGAGTCCCATTGTCCAAAATTAAATCTTTTTTATACAGAAATTTATATCTTACTTAGGTGTTGGTGTCGGTGTTTGGGAAAAATTCCGAGTGACTGTTCTAGGGTCTTAGGCATGAGGGGGAATGCCTTCCGTGGAGGTCATTCTATGGGATCCTAGCCCGTATTTACGCAAGTTTCGGAGAAAACCACGGAAAATTCCTAACGACTAGGCCGACAAGCGCGATCTGGGATCGTACCCGGCACCTCACGTCTACCTGCTTGACAGAAAGATTGTGGATTCAATAATCGAGCCAATTGAAGATTATCATGAAAGTCAGTCTCTGGTGCACATAAACTCTGTCGTAGCTGCAATATCCTTCATGCTCCGTGCAAATAATACCTCTGGAAGATACTGAAGCGGGGGAGCCCTCTTCCGCAGAAGATAAAAATTGTGATGGCTTGTCTTCGGATCGCCACTGGGGCGTTAATCCCAAACCGTCGCCAATTGCCCAATATGTGCCTATTAATGCGACGTTAAATCAGCTTCCTTGCGCTATTTCATGTCACGAAACACTAGTTGAATTCTATAGACTTATAAATATTTCAAAACCCGTAAGCGATGAAACTAAAATAAAAAATTTGCTTAAAGGATCACTTAGAATCAAAAATTGTTAGTGAGAAATCGTTATAACCAAATCAAACCTTATCTAATTTCGTTTTTATACAATAGCCATAACGTACAATAAACTGCTTTTTTTTTTTTTTTTTTTTTTTTTTTTTTTTTTTCTTTCGAGCTAAGGTCTTGAAAAAAAGTAATTTTAAGTCTTTGGAGGTGAGAAAGCGATTGTGCATCAGTTGTAAGTATCTGAAATGGGAGAAGGGCGCCGCAGTCGCCACAGAGCGTGAATTTGCTAAGGTCAGAATTTTCAAGGGTCGTTGCATAGTAAGCGAACATGCTGTTGTAGGTGCCTGAACAGGGAAGGGCGCCGCTCAGCTGGAGTTTGCTGCAAACTTATTCTTAAAGTGTCCTGAATACGATCAAAGTTTACAACAGTCTTTTGCATGGTAAGCGAACAGACTATTGTAAGTGTTTGAAATGGGAAATCATGCCATAGGCGCCCCCAAACAGGAATTTATTATAATCAGATTTTTTTAAGGGTCGTGATAACGAAGAGAATTTTCAAGGATAGTTTGCACAGTAGGAAAATTGGTTGTTATACACGTTTAAAAAGGCTGTTTTAGGCGTCTAATTAGTTAAGAGGACGCCACCTAACGGGAGTTTGCTACAGTCAGACATTTTAATGCGAACTTTTTTTGCTGGTCGGTGAACCAGTTGGTTGCCGAATGAAGCTTCTGATGCATAAAAATCTTAAGTGTTTTTGGTAACTAACGATAATCAACAAAATTATGATCCACTTTCAAATGAACTTCAAGGCGCAAAACAGCGCCCCAGAAACCTCATTATGCCTTTGAAGGTGCCTGAACAGGGAAGGGCACCGTTCAGCTGGAGTTTGCTACTCTTAAAGGGTCCCGAATACGATTAGAATTTTCAACTGTCTTTTGTACGGTAAGCGAACAGGCTATTGTAAGTAAACAAAACGGGAACTTATGCCATAGGCGCCCCCAAACAGAAATTTGTTATGATCAGATTTTTTTAAGCGTCATGAATACAATGAGAATTTTCAAGGGTCGTTTGCACGATAGGAAAACAGGCTGTTTTAGGCGTCTAACTAGTTTAGAGGGCGCCGCAGGCGACACCAAACGGGAGTTTGCTACACTCAGACACAACTTTTTTGCTGGTCGGTGAACCAGTTGGTCAGCTTGTGATACATAAAACTCTTAAGTGTTTTTGTTAAATAACGATAATTAACAAAATTATGATCCACTTTCAAATGAACTTTAAGTCGCAAACCAGCGCCCCCAGAAGCTTCAATATGCCGCCCTATTTTTTAAAACATTGGGGGGGGGGGGGAAACTCCCCCCCCCCTCAAGCTACGCCCTTGGTTAGCCTATGAGGAATTTATCGCAAAGGATTTAAATGTTATTGTATATCTATATTTAGTTTTGCAATACTTTCAAGTATGATGCTCAAGTTTTTAATTTTTAGTGCATCTGTCGGCTACTTAAATAGAAGAGATAAAACTAAATGGAAGCAAAAAATATCAGTCTCCTCAATCAGGGGTCGTACTCTCCACCCCATTTTTAAGATACTCTCATGCGAAAACACCTCTGGAATATTTATAGTAATGTGCTATGATTATACAAGGTGGAGATTATTTTATAAAAATGATAGTAGCAATAAATTTGAAAATTCATCATTCATGAGAGTGTCGTGAAAAAAGGACGGAAAGTACGACCCCGCCTCAATCTTTTTTTTAAGGCAGGAGTCGTACCCTCCGCCCTTTTTTCAGGACACTCTCAGAAATAAGAAATTTTCAAATATATTGCAACCACTATATTTATACTATAATCTCTACCATGTATAATCGTGGCACCCATAAATATATCAACAATAATTTTACATGAAATTAGTGGTAACTAAATAGGTGAAAATTTCTTATCTCTGAGAGTGTCCCGAAAAAAGGGAGTTCGACTCCTGTTTTAAGGAATGTAATCATCTAAATTTCAATAAAATAAAATAAACGTAAAGGATTTTAAAACGTAAAGGATTTTTTGGCGGAAGATATTGAGGAAAAAAAACTTTAATAGGGGAAAGTTGGACAAAACCGGGTCCCAAAGTTTCTTTTTTCCCCCCTAAGCAGTTAAGTGAATAAAATTGCTTAAATTTCTATTTAAATGATAAATTAGTTCTTTAGTTACAGAAATAAATATTTTGCAATGTGGAAGAACAATATTTTGGAGGGTAAATAATTTTTTTTTGGAAGTATAAAAGTACCCGGTTTTATCCAACCAGGTTGGATAAAACCGGGTATGTTTAGGAACACTTAAAACATGTTGTTGTATTACTACTGAAATATTTATTTATAACAATAAATTGGTACAATGACCCTCCTATACTGAGGAACATAGGTGGGTTAAAAAATAACGGAACATAAGTAAGTTTGAATTTAGTATATTTGTAATTTATCGTGAATTCAGTTAATTGATCAGATTTGTAAGAAATTTTAAGAACAGAAATCACAAATAAAATGTTGATCATGCTCCTGTACATTGCTACAGGCTTCGTGTGCCCAACCTTTACAGTGGAGAAACTGTATCCAACCTTCCAGAGATTTTGACTTGGCATACCATTCATTACAAAACATACAGGCTTCGTCACTTTCCTCCTCGTCTTCATCTGATGACAAGGAATCTGTTTTAATGCTGAACTTCTTTTTCTTCCGTGTTTGGACAGTTTTTTGCTTAGGGACCTTAAACAGCTTCTGTTTTAAGGTTTTCTTATCTTTTTTGTTAGAGTTTCCTTGTTCTTCAAGCTCCATCTCTAACTTATAAGGTGAAGAAGTAAGAATTACTGTCTTCCCTCGCCGCTTGTCGGGCTTCTTCACAATTCTTGGCTCTTTTTGCTCTGGAGGAGGCCTTATTTCTCTTGGGCATACTGAGAACGAAGACACGGTAGCCTTACCTGGATCATGTGTAGAAATTGAAGGTTGTTGATCATCGACTTTTAGTATCTCAGCCTTTTTCCGATCATTGGTTTGCGAAGAAATCGCAGTTTCCGAACACACTTAAACTTGAGATTGTTTAGGCAAGGGATTGCCAGTGATTAGTGATTCAACTTGAGGTTGTTCAGGCAAAGGGTTGTCGATGATTGTTGATTCAACTTGAGGTTGTTCAGATAAAAGATTATGCTCAATCTCCATTGGTCTTTCAGTTGTATCAGAGGGTGCAAAGAAGTGATCTGGAAATACATCACTGTTGAATGGGTAGATCCCTGTCTTCTCAAACCCCTTGATAGCTGTCTGAGGAATCGCTGCCCTTAAATATGCATCTCTAAATAAATGTCCAATTTGGTAAATTGTCACAGCACGACCAGGATGGTTGATTAGCCACTTCCTCACTTTTATTTTTATTTTAAATATTAATAATTTTAATTTTATATTTGTACTAAGTGGGATACTAAAATTTAGTAGACTATATTCATACGAAGTCCCTCCTAAAAAGTAATAAAGATTTAATTTTGTACCATTTATGAGATGATTCTTGCTCTTTAAGATTTATATTTTACAAATTAAACTATTTATATTTCACACAGTAAAAAAAAAAAAAAAAAAAGGTCGTCCAAAACCGGGTACCACCCGGTCTTGTCCGACTGCCAAGGTCCCGGTTTTATCCGACAACGCCATTAATCAGAAAAGAAGGTTTAGCACATTTCAAACATGATGCAAAACCTGGTTTAATAATTTAAAATAACTGCTGAGAAAGGTGTTATCAAATGTTGTACTTACCTAAAACAAATCTCTTAGCAATTAGAAACTACAGGGTGAAATCGGTGGTGTAAAAATCAAAACTTTTCTACTCTAATTTTTCGAAACATCGGCGTTGACAAACAAATAAACAACACTGCCTTTCATTTAACTCTAAATAACATGATGGTTGTTTGAGAC
Source organism: Salticus scenicus (assembly GCA_963930645.1). NCBI lineage: Eukaryota > Metazoa > Arthropoda > Arachnida > Araneae > Salticidae > Salticus > Salticus scenicus. Next base: position 102,566,822 of record OZ005654.1, on the reverse strand, counting down.
TAGTTTCAAGCGTTTTTCGACAGACGGCAATACTAATCAAGCTAAAACTGCTGTGTCCCGGTTTTATCCACTTACATCCAACTTTCCCCTAAATAGTACATGGTAGGTGGATTCTGTGCTTAAAAATGGGCGGGACTAGCCACATATCATCACACGCACGGTGTGCTAACTTTTTTTTTTTTTTTTTCTCGGAAATGCCTGTTTGAGACGGATACCGAACAGGTTAACTTATGGCAGGTGGTTGCACAATAACTTCAAACGTACAATAATAAGTGCAATGATTGTGGACAACGAGAGATTCGGTCAGCAAACAAGAAACCATCCTAACTGAAAAGATAATAATGTACTAATTTTAAGTTAAACGTGTTAACTAGTAACTTAATATTATTTTCGGGTCTTGTTCTTTATCTAGTTTTGTTCTTTTTTCTGTTTCTTTAATATTTTTTTCTTTAAATAAATTTTTATACTTCTTTTTAAATTTCTTTTATTTTTCTTATTTTTTTATTATATTTATTTATTTACTTTTTTTAAATATTGAAATGAAATATCGACTCCCAATGCGAAAATATTTGTTTACAAATACCTTATTACAATGTCATTTAAGTAAATTATTATGATTTATAATGTAATTGTAGTTATAATTGAGCGCAATCTTTTCTACCCATGAGCGCAATCACTCTTACCCTATAAGGAGAGATTGCGCAAAATAGCTGTTTTGGTTTTAGTACTAAAGTTATTTTAAATCACAACAGAGCAACAAAATATCAGTGGAAACGCATAGAAGAATGATCAATTCAAAGTTATGCACCAATAATTAGCAAAAAATTAATATTTGGATTTTGTGTGCAAATTCGCTTAGCTTTATCTTTTATATATATATGCAGGAGCATCGCTCCCCCCCCGGGGGTTGAAGTTCTCGATTTTATTATGAGTATCATTCAAAAGAGCTCGTCAATACCTTTAAAACGAATGGTTGAACCACTGATCTGCGATAATTTAAATAAAGGTTTTTTTTTTTTTTTTTTTTTTTTTATTTAGTATGTTGTGGCCACCATAAGACTTTTTCCTATATTTTATTATAGAAATTCACTCAGTAAAAATATTTTATTAAAATTATTACTTATTAAAATTATATACCATAATGAATGCCATAACAAATTTTCATCTTAGAGAAAATGTACACTAAATATAAGAAAAGAAAAACCAGTTTTATTTTCTTGTAAATAAAGTCTTAAAAAATACTTTTCCATACTGGTCATCTCATGTATCAGTTTGCGTACAGTTATATGCCAGTGAAGTTGAGACATAGCCTTTCCGTTTCCTGGGAAAATTGCAGTATAACAATGACACCTATTGGCTGATAAGCATCCAAATTGAATCAGCGCAATGTCTCAAAATGATCTTCTCACATATCAAGCTTTGATTGACTATACGCAATAGAACTTGAACTATGGCCTCCCCTTAAATTACGGAAATCGCTGTATAGCAGCGCCACCTGTTGAGCGGTTGACACCAAAAGTTGTTAGACACTTATTTATGCTGAGATGCATGCACACATAAATTTTTATGAAATTCTGTGCAGTAGTTCCTTCCCTTAAATTGTGGAAATCGCTGTAAAGCTGGGCCATCTTTTGAGCAATTGGCACCAAAAGTTGATAAGTACTAACTTATGTAAAAAGGAATCTTTATATAACTTTATATGCTATTTCGTGCTATAGTTCTTAAGATATATCCTTCCCTCAATTTGTGGAAATCGCGGTATAGAAGCGCCGGCTTTTAAGCAATTTCACCAAAAACATGATAGGTACTAATTTAGGTCAAGTTTCATCTACATATAAATGTTTATGCAATTTCGTACAGTAGTTCCTGAGATATAGCTTTCACTGAAATTGTGTAAATCGTGGTATAGCAGCGCCACCTTTTGAGCAATTGACAACAAATGTTGACAGGCACTAATTTAGGTTAAGTTGCATCTGCATATAAATTTATATGTAATTCTGTGCAGTAGTTCCTGAGATACAGTCGTCAAACATTCTATCACACACATATACAGACAGACCGACGGACAGACAGACATTTTCTAAAAGTGATCAAATCCTATTCTGGACCCTTGAAAACGTATGAATCTCGGTGATCATAAATTGTCTGTGAATGAAAGGTGAATCTTGCAGAGACTTAAAAGTTTATTTACAGAAAATTACAGAAGTTTACAGGTCTGTAAATCAAGTATCAACTTCAGTATCATCAGGAAGCATAGCTTAAATTGCAGCTAACCACATAAATTCACAGTATAAGTATAAACTTTTGTAACGCATTAACACAGCGATAGGCCTGTAATCAAAGAGGCTCAGTTAGGAACTGCTTGCGCTAAATCATCATATACCCTAGTAGAAAGTGAGAATGTTCCACTAAATTTTCAATCAAGATAGATATGAGATATTCGAGATATCGATAACAAGGATTTTCTCGCCAAAGTTGCCAAAAAGTCGCCAATGAGGGAAAAAAATGGTCAAATTTGGCACCAAGGTCATTATTCACATTGGTGAGGCTTTTTAACGGGTTTTTAAAGAAAAATGATTTATTTTAACGCAAAAACAATGTAGAAATGTAGAAATTTAACAATTTATAACCTGATTAAGCCTTTTAAAATGAAATTACATAAAAATAACTTCTATTATTTACAAATTTGTAACAGTATCCAGAGTATGTTTAATCAAATATAAAAAGAAACTAACCATTTCCATTGAAAAAGAATATGCAATATACGCACAAACGCACGAATATCTGCTAAAACACTCCAACTGTTTTCCATTGAAAAATAATTTAACCAAAATTAATTAAATTACAAAAATCTCAGCAATCATGAGAAATCCATTATAAATTCAGAAACATAATGTGACGTTTGACTCTGAATCGTATCAAGATAATTCAGTTTAGAATATTAAATATAAAAATGTCAACATGTAGTACGTACTCAATTAATAAACCATTTTATGTTAATGAGTAACTTTTGAAAAGATAAGCTTCTTTAATATTAGTTTTAGTACAATTAAGATTTCACTATTATTCGTGATAAATATGTATGTGTTAATTAGCTTCCTTCATATCTATATAATGTCGTAATCACATTCTCCTCGGTACTATGAGAAACACAAAGAATTTGTTAATTAGAAGCGGAAAGAATGCAATTAAGTCTTTTGAATTCTTTATGCGCGTTAATGTTCAGCTTAATGTAGGAATTTTATAACTGTTTAGAAACTTACATATGAAAGTCATATTTAAACTTTGAATAATTTATTAAAACGTTTTCAAAATATTGTATCAGAGGAAAATTCAAATCCATTTCGAAAAAAAAAAAAAAAAAAAAGTATGTGTGTATATATATATATATACATTCTACACTGAGAAAAAAATATACCTCCCTCATCTAGAACGAATAAGTGGTCATTTTCTAAATCCCTTAACTAGAAATATAGATTTCTGAGCTATGCGTATAAGGCACGCCAATAAGCTGAATAGACGAAATGATCGAGAATTTCTAGTCTATACATTTCTAGATTGGGAAACAATATTCTGAATTTTCTGAATCTTTACTGCGAGAAATTCTCGCTTGATTTTCTAGAATTGTGTCATAAACTAAGATTAAAACCGGCCTCTTGTATTTGAATTTATTTGCAGGCATTTTTAAGTAAGTTTGACCTCTATAATATAGGCAAACGCTCTAGAATTCTAATAAGGGTTTCTAGAACTCGCTTTCAAAGGGGACTAGAGTCACTGTTTAGATTCTAGATGCCACTTACAGAATTTTTTCTCAGTGTAATAACGTTCCGAATAATGTCATGGTTATACTTCAAATAATGTTTTATTTCAGGAAAAATAAATTATGATGATAAAAATTTGCGAAGAGAATCAATTAAATGAAATTGTTATCTTCACTAACTAGAAATATTTAGTAATTAATGGATATATGTAAAAGATTTTGCTAGGTTAAAGTAACAGTTTAAAAGTAAAAGGTTTTGCTTTATTACGTTTTCAAAAGACAACACGATATAGCATTTTTATCTATTACTTTTATATAACAGAGAGCATAATATTTTTTACGAGATCAGAAAGTGTCATGTCGAGATACTGAACATTTGTTTGTGGCACAAAACGACAGTGGCCCTACCATTGATCTAACACTTATTAGCCCAGAGGTCGAATTCACAATATGTAGAAGTTACTATCTTATTTACTGTAGTAATATTTTGTTATTTATTTTATACTAAATATGTAAGATGATGAATTGTAGCTTAATATATATACAGAGCTATCACAGGCGACTTTTTTATAATCTGTTCGTCAGACTATTTCCGTAATACAAAATTCATAATAATGTTTTGCTGGCAAAATGCAGATTTACCTGCATAAATATATTAGGTCTTTGCATAAATTCGTGCGGTTTTTTTATTGCTTCATTTCATAAAAAAACATCAAATCAAATGACAATTTTTAATCAAAATACTCTCCATTACTTTTTACAACCTTAGCCCATTTTTCGAGTAACAAATGTATACCACGGCAATAGAAGCTCTCGTCTTTGGAGGCAATAAAAATGATTAACTCATTTACCTATCTGTAACAATCTTCTAAATTTTTACTTGTTTACGTATAGTAATAGTATTCCCTGAAGAAGATTTAACTTTATTAGAAAATGGTAATGGAGATAGCAGATTTGATTTTGAAAGAAGGATATTTTACCGAATGGTAAGGGAAAAAATGTCTCTACTACAGAATGTTTCCCTGTATGTAAAGCATGACGTCAGAGCTGACTGTAATGGAAACAGACAATCAGGAGTACTGAAATTCACCCGTGAGCAAACTCGTGTAAAGATTGTATATATGCTTCCAGGCAAGAGAGCTGTAGTATAGGACCGCTATACGCAAGCGAAGTGTGACGTCACTGACCGTCGATGGGGCCAAGTAAGGCTCCCATATATATGTGCTTACGCATCAGCCATTTTGTTGCCTTAGGGTTGCCACATGTACCCAGCGTTTTCGAATATAAACAAACGGCAGTCGTTATTCTATCGTCTTGTATTATTTTGGAGTTACTTTTTTAATCATATTCATAATTTTAGATCGGTAAATTATCATATGGGAGATTCTTTAGTGATAAATTTCTATAATCACTCAAGAAAAGAACATAAAATGTTCACATTTCCATTAGATAATTTAAGAAGAATAAAATAATATAACTTTCATTTACTTAAATTTTTCTCTGCGTTTTTCACATGTTCAAACGTAAAATTACAAAGAATATGCTATTTTAATCATAATATTAATATTAATAACCATAAATTAATTAAAGAAGACCTTTTATTACTGTGCATTTGAGCTTAGGCGACATTTTCTGGAGTCGCCAAACTTGTTTCATTTTCGTGTCGTAATTAGATTTATTTTAAGTTTCGTTTTTTTAAATAAATAGTATATGCGAGAATAAGCTGAAGAAGTAAGTAAATAAATAAAGATTTTCCACTTTAAAACAGTAAGCTCATTTTTTTTTTTTTGTTTCAAAAAGTTATGATTTTTATTTGAAACAGACAGAAATAGTCCTAACAACAAATCTTATCCCCAGTACATCTATAAAAATCCTGAGGATGAAAAACATACCAAGAATGTACTTTGTATAAATGTGTTGTTAAGGATATTACTTGTTGCTTATTGCTCTTGACCCATCGTAGCTTCAGATCAATATTTCTTAAAATCGCTAGTTAGGCGATAAGGACGCCAAGCGGGAATGATGCCCTCATCCGAGGCAACAAAATGGCAGTGATGCGCCGGCCTATATATATTTTTTAAGGGGCTCTAGGGCCAAGCAAACGATTTCCTATGTTAATCGTCCATTGGATTTTTTGTAAAATATTATTAAAAAATAAGGAAATTTATTTCCTGATTTTAATCTTCATATTTGGGTATAATTATAAAATAGTTTTCGTGTATATGTGTTAATTTAAGTTATTTTGCTGTCCAATTCACAAAATTTTACTTTTTAAATTTTAAAACTTTATCGTTCATGGCATTATTTGTAATTGACGATGAAAAACGTAATGCAAAAATATGCATGCCAGATGTATATTTTCATAAGTTACTAAATATGTGAGGAAGTTACTCACATATTATTTAAATAAATCTAATTTTTATTCGAAATTTATTAAGTACCAAATTATCAGCTAAATAATATGAGTTCATTCAATTCATTTAACTGAGTGATACAGATTTTCAATTTACTATTATAAGAAAGACTTATTGAAAGAGCATAATTTGTATTTTTTCCGTTAAGCTCAAATAATCAAGTGTAGATTTATTACTTTGTTTGTTGAATAAATATCATTAACTGATGCAATCTAAATTTTTTCCGGTTAATAAATAACTCGTTGATTACCATCTAAGTAAACTATATGACTTCACTTATTTTCTTTTCAAAAACGATTTGGTTTTTTTAAGTTGTGTAAAATTATGTATTGCATACTAAATATTTCAATAATTGTTTAAAGCTTTGTGTATTTATATTAATAGGATTTTTTTTTTAAAGTGAAAACTTCTTTAGGCGCGTTGAGCACTTTTTCTTCTAAATTCTTTGAAACTTACTGTGCGCCATTAACAGCACACGGGATAGTTGCAGTTCAAATTTCATCGATTTTGGAAAAAATTTACATTTTAATTGCAAATTAAATTTTATTCTAATACGCGTATTTCAATTTCTAATTATGATTAAATTATTTTTAATACATCATTCGAAAGATATTTTCAAGTTCTTTCATATTATCGAAAGTGGAATTCGGGATTTCACCTGATTTACAGGTTTTAAGGTGTCCTGAATGGGTTTCTTTTGTATCTCAGCTACTAATTAAAATAATTTCATAAGTAATACATCATTAGAAAGCTTTGTTGATTTGGAATCGAACAGTAGATTACATAAATTTCTACCGCTAGATGGCGCTGTAATATTTTAAAATTTCAATATTTCAATTTCTAATTATGATTAAATTATTTTTAATACATCATTCGAAAGATATTTTTAAGTTCTTTTATATTATCGAAAGTGGAATTCGAGATTTTACCTGATTTACACGTTTTGAGGTGTCCTGAATCGGTCTTCTTTTGTATCTCAGCTACTAATTAAAATAATTTCATAAGTAATCAACATTTTTACCTAATATAAGACTTAGTTCATTTAATTTGGGTAGCTACAAATATTGTGCCGAATCATATAATACAGATCATAAACACTTCTTTACAAACCAAAAATAATTCGAAAATTATAATCTAATGGCTCGACGATACAATTCACAAGTTACATAGTTTTTACTTCTATCGGCAGTCCCCAAAGACTGCTTTGATATATATATATATATATTTTACATATAATAATATTTTTGATTTCTTGTAATCGTGTTTGCTGTCAGATTAATAGTCTGCCTTCGGCTGTATTTTAAATTTTATCGCCATTTTATTTCGAGTGCCATAAATTTTTATATGTATCGAAAGAATTTATTCCATTTTCGTTTGGGAATATTAATTGAATTTCTTTGTTTTAATTTTTTTTATGTGATATCCCGAAGTTGTTGTTGAAATACCACTAGAGATTCTTTTAAATCACCGCATTAAATATACTTAATAAAAAAGAATTGAAACCCTTATTCTCCTTTGAGAATAATAATCATAAAGTACTGCATTTGATGCAAAGTTTCTAAAATTTTATTCTTTGATTTCGACAAAAATGTTCTTTGGATATTTTATTACTTTTTCAGAAAATAATTGGAAATTATTGCATACTTTTTTAGCAAGTATATAAACTAATGTTCATTTGATAAAAGTATTAACTTTTATAATGTTTCAGATGATGAAAAATTATGTTATTAAAAAAAGACGAATTTAACAAAATAATGTCATATGAATCATAGTTCACATTAATTTGACTTTGTAATAAAAATTATCAGGAATAATTAGTTTACTTATGTACATTTACATTTTTGCAACGCTACATCTGAAGTTTAAATTTAAATATTAAATTTAGTTTTTACGGAAACACATTAATGCTATAAATTGGCATTTCATTAACGGAAATTTCTTATTTATTTTTCTATTTTATTTGCATGTTTTCGAAAGACTTATCTTGTAGTTAAAAATCAAATTTGAATTTTTTTTCAAAACACTCACTAAAGTTAACTAATATATTCTAATAATAAAAATTTGAATATTGTTTTTTTCCCATGTAAAAATTTTTAATGAAATTAATTTGAAGTACATTGATGAAATAAATATGAATGAAAAATGATGATGAGGATTTTAAATTTCAGCTTATTAAAATTTCTTTTGAGTCTTTTTAACTAATATTAAAAATAAATAAAATAATATAAAACTATAAGAGGGATAAGGAATTATTGCAATAACTAAACATTTCCTTAAAAATGAAACAGAGTGGACCTTCAAATGTTGTAGTTGTGTTGTTGTTGCTTCTCATCCCCACTGGTCCAGCGGAGCTAGACCAGGTCCATGAGTCCATTCACCCTCAGAAAATCGAAGAACAAGACCGGATGGCGCAGGAAATCTTAGTATTTAATGAGAATTTAATAAAGTGGAACTTTAGTATAGCACTGGTCATAAAACTGTTCATTTTTTGTGAGAACACTATACATCAAGTTATTAGATTTAAAGCTATTACGTTGCAAAGTTTCACAACGCGATATCATTCGATTGTTTTTATCTTAAAATAAGAGTCTAATATTAAACAAAAAACAGTCTAATATTAAAGAATAATGAATAGCTTTTTAAAAATTATCAGTTTTGAAGATCTAAGAGCTGCAATTTTTAAATTACAGCGTATTTATTTTCCATACATAATCCCTTAAATTTGTAAACAACTGTTTATTCATTCTTGAGAATCATTTCCATAAGACCATATAGCATTGTTGCAAAACGGAAGAAATGTTTAATTTAATTTAATTTGTAATATGTTATTTTGACTTTTTGACCTTAAACGGAATTTTTAATTATGTTACAAAGCCCAAAATGTTATATATAAATTAAATAAATAGAGGTTCAATTCTTTTGAAAATTTATTTAAATTTAGTGACCAGTGAAGCGGGCGTAGTCTGCTAGTGAATAATAAAAAAGATCCTGGGAAGAAAAAAAAACAAAAAAAAAAAAAAAGGTCCTCGTGAGGATCCTGAAAATTTTCGTTCGAAGAAAGCGAAAGCGCTGTATAAATTCCTCCCATGAACATAAACGAGTGCCACAGAGGGAGATTAAAATTTTCTATCTTTATAAATAACTTTGAAATTTCTCATATTATTTAGATTTCATACGCTTTTTAGTCTAAGGGCCCTTAAAAGTGCCGTAAGAACATAAAAATTTAAAGAGAGCAAATGATGAAGTTTTCTTATTGTATTGTTAAATTAGGATTTTTTCTTGCTTTGTTAAATTGCGATGCACTGAAAGATCATTCGCGTAACCAAAAGACCTTTTTACGAGGGTTGCCTTTTACGTTTTTACAAACGACCAATAGAAGGTGTTACTGGAATTTGTCTTCAGGATATTTGTAAAATTCACATTTTTTTTTTTTAAATCTTGGAATCAGTGGCATCATAGAAATCGTCTGCGTATTTTGTTTACAGTAAGTGTTTAAAAGAAGCAAGCGAGTGAAAAAAATGGAATCAACTCGTGGAGGTTTTCGTTGGATGATTTTTTATGATTTTAAAAAAGGCGTCACTCAACAAGAATGTATAGTATCGCTTCGTGAAACTTTTCGTAATGAAGCGCCATCAGAAAAGACTGTTTACAATTGGTTTGCAGAATTTCGTCGTGGTCGTGCGTCCGTCAGTGATGAATCTCGTGAAGGACGACCAAAATCGGTAGTGATTCCAAACAACATCGATGCTGCTGCGAAGGTGATTGGAGAAGATCGGCATGTCACGTATCGTGAGATAGAAGCATCCCTTGGCATATCACAGATTGCAATACATTCGATTTTGCACGAACATGTAGCTGTTAAAAAGATTTGTTCCAGATGTATTCTGCACAATTTGACAGAAGCTCAAAAAGAGGCTCGTGTAAATCGGTTTAAGGAAATGCTAAAAATATTAAAATTGGGAACAGCAAAATCAGTATACAACATCGTTACAAGTGACGAAACTTGGATATATTCGTATGAGCCGGAAACTAAATAACAATCCACTGTTTGGGTGTTTCCGAATGAACCGAATCCTACGAAAATTGTTCGTTCACTAAGCACTTCCAAGAAAAGGATTACTTGTTTCTTAGGCTTTACAGGACATATGGCAACCATTCCTTTAGGGGATCGAAAAACTGTTAACGCTAAATAGTATACAGAAATTTGTTTGCCAAAAGTCATCAACGAAATCAGGGAAAACAACAAAACTCGCCGCATCATTCTTTCTCACGATAATGCCAGCTCCCACACAGCACGTGAAACAATTCATTATTTGAAGGAAAAAAAATATTAAATTCATGTCTCATTGCTCATATTCTCCTGATTTGTCGCCTAACGACTTTTTCTTGTTCCCTTGTGTCAAACAAAAAATGCGTGGGCAGCGATTTTCATCACCTCAAGAAGCTGTTGATGCCTTCCAAAACCATGTTTCTGAGATATCAAATTCAGAGTGGGAAAACTGTTTCAAGAATTAGATTGAACGGATGGAAAAGTGTATAAACCTTAAAGGCGAATATTTTAAAAAGCAATAAAACAGTTTGTTCTCAAAAAATTCTTTTTTTTCCTATTTTCTGTGGAAACTTAAAAGGCAACCCTCGTATCAATTGTTAAATATTAAATGAATGAATTTTGAAAAGAATTAAATTAATTTTTGATTTTCTTTTTCCACTTCAACAAACAAACAAACAAACAAACAAATAAACAACAACAACAAAAAAAAAAAAAAAAACTTTTTTTTTTGATATACAGAGTTATACTTATTTGCGAGGAAAGTCGTTTTCTGGTCATCGCAAATAATATAATAAATAATAATTTAAATAAATAATATGTGCTGCATGAATTTGCATAGGAAATTATAGAAGAAAGATTTGTCATTGCAGCAATGTACTAAGAAAAATATTCTAGCTTATTATGTAAATCAAAGTGTGGTTGGTTCTTTTTTTAGAACAATTCCTTCTAATGGTTCTTCACAAGTGCCCAAATACAATTCTTTTTTCTTTTAAAAAATAATCTGGTGTGTCACTCACACGACTCTCTTTTACCCTGAAATTTAATACTATAAATACTGGTTGGAGATTAAGAGGTAAAATAACGAGTACTGTTATGTAAGCCTTAGTTAAACAATTCAAATTAGGCTTCGGAAGAGTTTTATATGATAATTAGTTCTGTGTGACGGGGGCTTCCACCACCCTTCAACCCCCTGTTTCATTAATGCACGTACATTTATATAAAATTTAGTTATTAAAAATAATTCTGTTTTTAAAAAATAATTTATTAAAATTATTATTTAAAAAAATTATCTTTTATGATAATACAGACGATTTCCATATTAGAGAAGTAGTATAACACTAAATATCTAGAAAAAAGTTGAATTTATTCTCAATATTACATTGAAAAAAAAAAAAATTTTTTTTTTGGTTAAAAATGAAAAAAAATCGCTAACTTTATTTTAAATTATCGCAGATCGATGGTTCAAATATTCGTTTTAAAGGTATTGGCAAGCTCATTTGAAAGATACCCATCATGAAAATTTATTCCCCTCGAGGGGGGGCTTCCCTCCCCCAGGGGGAGGCGAGGCTCCTACATACACACACACAAAAAAAAATCCCAGTTCACTATCTCTATTACAAAAAATATATATTCGTTTCATTTGGTTTAGTGCAGTCTATAGATGTTAAACTCTACTTACCTGCAATTTCCCCCCCTAGATGTAACGTATTTGAATACTTTTGAGTGTCCCTCTACACGAACCATTTGCTTCATCCCAACGAAAAGCTTACTGTAGCATCGCTATATGATACACATTTAGAATACCGAGTTTGGAATTTCTGCTACTAATTGTTCTTGAGATATGCTGATAACAGACACACAGACATCCACACAGACACACAGACCATTCGCTAAAAACATGATTTTTGTATTCAGGGGACCTCAGAACATGTAAATATAACAAAAACTCACATTCGAAAATTTGACCCTAAAACAATACTTTCTCGACCTTATGGGTAAGAGAAAGTAAAAAAATAATTTTAAAAAATTTTTAAACTATTAATTCATTTTTTTATTTTTTTTTTTATTTTCACGTAAAAATTTTATTTTAGGTGCTTTAATATCAATTAAAAATCTGTTCGATAAAAAATAGTTATCATAAATTTATTCTATAATTTTAATAAGATTCTTATTTAAATTTTATATTGAATTTTTAAATTTCAAACTGATTTTCAGTATTTCTTTTTGTTTAAAATTATCATTGTATGAAGATTTTTAAGCAATATTGTTCTAGATTTATACTGATCTACAATTGAGCATCGCAAATCGAATATAATTTTCAAGTTAAGACTAACTATACGAATTCGATATAAATGCATGGAAATTATTTCTTAAAAGAAAGAAATCTCTTCAAAATTGAATATATTATGATCAAGGATAATTTTTGAAAATCGTTTTTTACGATGGTGTTTCCGCTCACCGTGTAGTATTGGCCGTATTGCGTCAACCTTGGGTCACATTTCTTGTATACTTTGTCTTCCCGCTTCCCGTATTGCTATTCATCATGAGTCTAACATATACAGTCAGTCACAAAAGTCTACATACATCAATAAAACAACGAGATTTAAGAATTTATAAATGATTTTAAATTAATAAATTTACAACAATATTAGATTTTTTTAATTTGAACAGTATTTTATAAAAGTAATCGATATAAACTTAATTACTTCTGCTGAATATGCAAAAAACTTTAAAACTGACGTCACAAAAATCTACATACAGAAGCAGTTTGTAGTAAAACGTCACACCAAGTTAGTCTTATTTAAGGGAAAATGAAAGGAAATCACACGTCATATTAGAAAGCAAATATTGAGTTTTCGTATCGCAATTTGAGAGTTCATTACTGCAATCATAAAGGCTCCTAGGACGGAAATTACTGTTGACATACATAATTTAATTGTTAAGTTACGAAGAAATAAAAAATCTTATGGTGAAATTGCAAAAATTGTTGGAAAATGTCGGGCAATTGTTAAGACTGTAATAAGTAACTATGAAAAAACTGGAAATGTTTTTACAAGCCTCGAAGTGGATGGCCAAGGATTTTGAACGATCGAGATGCAAGAACTGTGATTAGAAAAGTTAAGTCGAACCCAAATCTATCTGCTCCTGAAGTAACTGAATATATTGCAGCAACAACGAAAAAGAATGTAAATGCAGAAAGTGTTCGAAAAATTTTCAGATCTGAAGGATATCATGGCAGAGTACCACGAAGAAAAACCACTCATAGCTAAAGTTAATCAAACAAAAGGACTGATCTTTGCCCATAAATATATCCATAAGGATTTAATGTTTTGGAAAAATGCTCTTTTCACCGATGAAAGCAAATATAGTGTTTTCAGAAGTGATAGAAGAGGTAAAATTTGGCAGCCCCAAAACGAGGAACTAAAACTTGCAAATGTCATTCCCACAGTAGAACATTGTGGTGGTGGAGTCATAGTTTGGGGGTCAATATCTGCAGCTGGAGTTGAAAAACTAATCTTAATTGAAGGTACGATGGATCGTTATAAATACCTGAAAATTTTGCAAGATAATATGCAGGCATCTGTTGACAGTTTACAGCTTGGATCCCAGTGGATCTTTCAACATGATACGATCCAAAGCACAGAGCAAAGATTGTGAAAGAATGGCTTCTTTACAAAGTACCTGCGCAACTCCATTTCCCTCCTCAATCACCCTATCTAAACCCCATTGAACATATTTGGGATGAACTTGTCCGCGGAGTTAGAAAATATAGTGTGCACGATAAAGATTCCTTAAAAAATGCATTGCAGCAAGCTTGGTCCGAAATAACTCCAGATACAACACATAATTTGGTGGCTTCAATGCCTAGAAGATTGCAAGCCGTCATTGATGCACAAGGACAAGTAACACGGTATTAAATTATTTTCTTTTGCAAAAAATATGCCATTTTCTATTTTTTCTTGAAGTGTATGTACACTTTTGTGACATGTTATTTTTATTTAACTAATTGTTTTTGGTAAATAGTTTGGAATGTTTGTTCTTTTTTTAATGAAATTGTACTTACATAACTTCAATTTCACTTTGAAAATTATTTCTCATTTAAATTTTCTATATTTACATGAAAAATACAGTTTTTTATGGTGTATGCAGACTTTTGTGACTGACTGTACTTCTTCGATCACAATTGCGCAGGTGATATTGGTTCACCTTTATTACTTTAATTGACTATGGTGTCAATCTTGTTTTGAAATATGACTAATACGTTATCTCTACTATGTAAATATGTATGACAGTAAATGTTAATTAAATGTTATGTCGTGTAATAGTCACGAAGATTAGTTCTTGTTCGAATTTTACAGTCCACTCGAATAATCTGAGCTCGAACATTGGTCCTATACAAACCGGGGTAGGATCAAAACAAAATATTAAAATAAAAATATAGCTCATTGAAAATATTATATCAAGTTAATAATATACAAAAATAAATTAGTTATCCTTAATCAGCAACAGGGCACTTTAAAAGGACAATTGACAAATGTATCTACTTATTTAGAGACTTGTACTGATGATAATAAAGACATTATAACATCGGAAATAAAACAGAATTCTCTATAAAAGATTGTGGTTAAATTGGACAATCTGAAAATACAATATTTTGAGATAGCTCATGAAGTGGAACTGGAGGTTCAGCTCAACACCTTCTCAGAGTTAGAAGAAGAAATTGAGAAATTAGAGGTAAGAAGATTCTTACTCTTTACTAATATTAGTAAAAATGAAATTAATCCAAATGATTGTAAATTGGATGATTCATTTCTAAATTTTCGTTTACCTGAACACCTTCTACCTACATTTGACGGACACTATAACGAATGGTTAAATTTTAAGGATCAATCTGTTACATTGATTGATAAGAATGATAAACTGTCAGAAAAACAAATCTTTATTATTTAAAATCAACCATTAGTGGAAGAGCACTAGATGTAATTACTGAAGATGATTGTTAAGATTCGTTCATTAAAGCATTAGAAGAAAGGTTTCAGAATAAACGAATGGTAGTTAATTTATTCTCATTTAAATGAAATATTAAATGTAGAAAATCTAACGCAAGATGTAGTCAAAAATTTAAGAACAATAACAGACAACTGTCAGAAAAACATTCGAGTACTGAAAGGTATAGGATTAGAACTAAAACCATTTGTAGAAACATTAATTATTAATTTAATACTTTAAAAAGTAGATAAAGAATTGAAATACAATATGAGTTGTTCAAGCTAAAAACTTCTCACACCATAAAGCTAATTAAAACACTACCGGTTTCGAAAGGATGTGTCCTTACTTCCTCAGGTGCTAACACATGCACCTGAGGAAGTAAGGCAAAAGGTCTCGGCCGTAAAAGCAAGATTGACCCCGGGCATAACCCAAAGCTGGAGAAACAACACAGCCAACCAATAGAAGCAGGCAGCAAAACCAAACGGAGAGAGAACACAACAAAAAAGGTAAACAACAGAACAAACATAAAAAATGAAGGGAAGGGGGTAAAAAGATAATTGAATTTATTTTTATGTAAATACCTAAAATTAATTAATTGTTTTTAAAATTTAATTTAGTTTATTAATTTAATTAATATTAAATATATTTTTTTAATAATTATAACTTATTTTTATTAATTTTTAATTAATATATTTTATTTTTTATTTATTTATTTTTAATTTATATATTATAATTTATTTTTACAAAATGTAAGAAATTAATTAATAAAATTTAAAAAAAATTTCCAAGCTGTAGACAGCAAACTTGAATCAGATATTTCATTTACAATTTTATCGCGATTAAGGTAGATAGCTAAATTTGCCAGGAACCCAATTCAGAAACGCGTTAATATAATTTTTGTTTGATGAAAATTAAAAACTATGGTCAGATCCCCAACTATGTTCAGTAATAGAAGATTTAGAAATTTCTTGTTTAGAAACATACCGAGAATGTTCACGTAAACGGTATTTAAGATTTCTTTTAGTTTGACCTATGAGAGATAAATAACAATTATTACAAGGGACGTTATAGATACCCCATTTATGAAGTTCCGGAACAGCAGATTTAATTGAAGGGAATTGAAATTTATTAATAGATTTAAAAATAACATGAAAATTAAAACGTTTTAAAACTTTAGCTAATTTAAAACATAACGGAGGATAAAGAGGTAAGACTACTAAGTTATCAGGTTTAATTTTAGCCTCATTAGAAAGAGTAGAATTACAAGTTGGTCTAGTAAACATTTAAGAGCTTTATCAATAATAGAGGGGTTAAAAACCTATTTTTATAGCAACAGACTTTAAATAATTAAGTTCTTCTTTAAGAGCAGAAGTGTCAGAACAAAATAGAACAAAGGTAACTTGCAGAAGGAAAGAGTTAATGTGACTCATCAATTTTTTTTGTACAGGTATAGATTTCTGTGGCTTTTTTTTTTTTGATTAAATATCGGGGGTCAAAGAAAAGGAATCTACAGGGTGATTATAATTAAAGTTACGATTTCACAACGTTATAATTTTAAAACTACCCATCAGAGCGATTTGATATTTTACCAGAGCAATCGTGAGGCAATGAAATTTTGTTTGGCAAAAAAAAGCTCCAAAATATGTTGTTAATTATCCGTAAAGTATCTGTTTCATGAAGCTCCTCTTTTTCTCTTTTCACTATGACTGTTTCCGCTGTAAACACGAATTCTTGTGTTTTTGCTAAAAAAATTCTATTCTACTAAACCCTTGAAGTCTATTGTTTCCTACTATTCTATTGTGTTGCTAACAAAATTCCAGTGTTTAATGAGTCCATTTAGGCGTTTTCCCTGACATTATCCTGACAGCGCCATTTATAGGAATATGTTGGAATTTTTTTCTTCCTCCCCAAAACAAAATTTCATTGCTTCACAATTGCTCTGGTAAAATATCAAATCGGCTCTGATGGGTAATTTTTAAATTATAGCGTTTTGAAATCCTAACTTTAATTATAATCACCTTGTATAAAAAACTTTTTGTTTGTATTTTTATTTGCATGCCTACGGAAGCAGTACATCTAGACATAGTTAGCGATTTAACTTCCGAAACTTTTATCGCAACTTTAAATGATTTTTTGCTAGGCGAGGCAAAGCCCAAACATTGTTCAGGCCACAAATTTAGTTAGTGCAAACAATGAATTAAAAATGTTGCTTGAACTAGCTTGCCCGCCAGATCACAACTTTGCTAATTTTTAATTCAGAGGGTAGTAATTGGAAATTTCCGCCACCCCGTGCCCTGAATTTTGAAGAGCTATGGGAGGCAGGTGTAAAATCGTTTAACTCATGAAGAATTCGTAACTGTTGTTTGTCCAATTGAATGAATCCTTAATTCTCGACCACTTATCCCCTTTCATTTGATATTGGAGATTTGGATGTTTGGACCCCCGGCCATTTTTTGGTTGGTCGACCAAAGGTTGGTCGGTTGGTCATTTTTTGGTTGGTCATTTTTTGGTTGGCGGTGATTGAACTTGAGTTCTCTGGCATTCCAGGTAATAGATTTGATATCTGACAAAAATAAACAAAAATAATTCAAGGGATATGGAAGAAATGGCAAAACCATTATTTAAACACCTTACAAAAGAGAAATAAATGGAGAGTTGAAAAAGATAACATTAAAATCGGAGATATGGTGTTATTAAAAGAAAAAAAACTTGCCCATATATAGTTGGATTTTGGGTAGGATTCAAGAAATCGTTGATAGAAAGGGGGGGGGGGGAATCACGTAAAAACGAAAAAATGGGACTTATAACCGCCCATTATTAAAATAGCTCTTTTACCTTTAGAAATGTAAGTGAAAAAAAAAATGTTTGAAAAATGATTAGTGTTTAATTGGTAAAACTGAATTTGCTTATTGTATTTTACTGTATTATTTTGTTGTTTACAATGTTATTAATAATTTTATTGTATAAGTTTTATTTTTAAAATTGAATATTATTGTAATATTTTCGTGTAATTAATTGTAATCATTGTATTGAAACTTGAATTTTGAAACAATGTTTTAAGATGGGCCGGTATGTTGCCGCTCTCCGTGTTATTGGTCGTAGTGGGCCAACCTTGGCGCAAATCTTTTGTTTACTTTGTCTACCCGCTTTTAGCGGCAGTGTATTGTTATTCGTCATGATTGTAACGTACTGCTTTGATCATAGTTGTGCAGGTGACATTGGTTCACCTTTTTTGCTTAAATTGACTATGGTGTCAATCTTGTTTCGAAATATGATCAATACGTCATCTATGTAAATATGTATGAAAGTAAATGTTAATTAAATGTTATATCGTGTAATAGTCACGAAGATTAGTTCTAGTTCGAGTTTTAAAATCCACTCGCGTAAACTGAGCGCGAACAGATGGTATTTTCAACAGAAATCATAGTGTGAGATGACTAACACATAGAAATTGTAGTTTTAATGTTCGAATCCCAGAGAATAAATTAGCTAAAGAGTTCATCCTGTACCGAAGAATGTAGCCAACATAAAAAATCACATGACGAGTGCATTTCAAGTTTACACCTATAAAGGTCAGTTACATTTGTCACGATTCCTCACCTAACTTTCGGGCAAGGAGTGTCAAAGATTTTTCGCTGTGTCATCCAACTACAGACAGATCTGACCGTTTGACTCGTCACGTGGCCGATGAAAATCATCCTGAATCTTCGCCACTCTTTGATTAGAAATTTTAGTATTGAATGCATTGTCTAGCCATATATATATATATATATATATATATATATTGGGTGAGTTTGACATAATCTGCCAAGCGAAAGGAGGGGATAGAACAGCCAATGGGGAGCATAAAACACCATGGAAACCCTGTCCTATCTCTAACTGTTTCCGAGTTATGGTAGATATAAGAAAAATCTATTTTTTCCATCCTGTCTAAAAAAATCCAAATTTGTGAGCTTTCGGAAAGACTTACACGCAAAATAAGCCAATATTTGGAAAGGGCAGAAATAATCCTATCGGAGGACACCATTTACATCAGGATACCTTAATTTGACGACGAGCTACAAGCGCTAAAACATTGGCGAAGTTTAAAATCGAGGTGTCGCCAATTCCTTTAACCGGCAATTCTGCAAACACCGTTCAAGCTACAATCGGTCAAATCCACCAAAAACCTCTCCATCCCACAAGCTTTAGAATGAATCCACAATAAGCCATATCGGTGTTCCAGTTCAGGAGAAATTTAGCCTTTTGTTTGCAATACATCACTAAAAATGGCGTTCGTCGAAATTCGGAAAACGAAACGATTGTGAGTAAATGGAAAGTATGCAAATTCGTGACTATCTGCATATGGACTCTTAGTGATATGCAGATGTATTCCAACCTTCTTGCGCGCATCCCACTCGAGGGTACAAAAGGCGAGTCAATCTGTAACAGCTCATTAGCTCGTCATCTTCTTTTACGTTTTATGCTGCTTCTTGCTTTAGCATTTTCTGGACTTTTCCTGAGCTCGGCCGATTCTTTTCACGCTGCTGTCACATCTACTTGGTCTCTCTTAGTTTATACTTAGTATGTTTTCCTACAATGGCACGAATTAACCAAGTTGGTTCTTATTCCGATGCACTTAATATTGAAATTTATCCCTTTTTGTTTACCCTTCTGACTTTTTTTTTCAATTGAATTCATCACAGGGATCAAATTGTCATACTTTCAAACCTGTAAACAGATATGCCTAGTTTTACAAATGAAGAATACGCAGATATGCATTTTGTGTATGGATTTTGCGATGGTAACTCTCGGAGAGTCGAAGAAGAGTACCGTCTACGTTATCCACATCGTCGTGCTGTATTTGCCGCAATTCATCGAAGGCTTAGGGAGAGTGGGTCGTTCGTTAGGGTGTACGAAAGGGGCCATGGTCGCCGCTTCGCCACCGCTGAGGAGTCCGTACTCGACCGAGTGGAGAAAAATCCAAGTATGAGTTCACGCATACTTGCCAGAGAAGGTGGAATCTCCCAAAGTAAAGTAATAAACGTTTTGCGCAAAAACCAGTATCATCCATACCAATTCACACCGGTACAAGAATTACGCCGCTCAGATTTCCAAAAGCGGGTAACATTCTGCCGCTGGCTTTTGGAGCGAGATATTGAGCACCATTTCCTTAGAAAGACACTGTGGACAGATGAGTCACTTTTCACTCGGGATGGCATGTTAAATTTACATTACTGGCATCACTACGCTCAACAAAATCCATTTGTAACACGAAACTCATCGTTTCAGACGCGGTTCATCTTAAATGTTTGGCTTGGAGTGGTTGGCGATCGCTTGATATGTCCACATGTGTTCCAAGGTCATCTGACAAGCAATACATATTTGGAGTTTCTGGAACATCGTCTTCCAGGATTACTTGATGTCATTCCTGTACCCCAACGAGCGGAAATCATTTTCCAACACGATGGGGCCCCTGCACATTCTTTCAATGCCGTTCGGGACTTCTTGACTCATCAGTATCCGCGATGGATTGGTCGTAATGAACCAATTCCTTGGCCACCTAGATCGCCAGATCTCATTCCATTGGAGTTCTATGTTTGGGGTTTCCTGAAGCAAGAAGTTTACCGCGCACAAGTTGCCAGTTTGCAAGATTTAAGCAGCCAGCTCGATGATGCAATAATGAAACTGAGGGATGAGCTTTCGCTAAGCGTTACTGTGGTTTCCGTTCGTAAGCAGGCAAGGGCATGTATCAGGTGTGGAGGTGACCAATTTCAGCAGCGGCAATAAATTTGACACATCCTTTCGAATTCATATGTGCTTTAAACATAAACGTGAGATACGACTTTTTTTTTTTTGCATATTTCTTTGTGAAAGACTAGAGCCCCTAAATAAAATAATAGGCCGGCGCATCACCGCCATTTTTTTTGCCTCCGAAGAGGACAGAATTCCCGCTTGGGGTCGTTATCGCTTCCCTAATGATTTTAAGAAATCTTGATCTGAAGCTAATCCGGTCAAGATAAGAGCAATAAGCAACAATAATATTTCTAAAAACACATTTTTTTCACAATACATTCTCAGGATGTTATTTTATTCTGAGAAAATCGTATGGATGTACTGGTTTAAGATGTGTTGTTAGGGCGGTTTCTGTTCCTTTTACAAAATGTCGCCAAAACTCAAATACACAGTCTGCGAATACTTTATATTCACTTCTTGAATGATTATAGCAGTTTATCGCTAAACAAACTTCCATATCATAGTTTACTTAGCTAAAATTATGAAATATAATAAAACAAGTTACTTTAGAGTAACGTAAGACAATAAAAAAAAATTTTTGTCCTTTGTTTATCAGAGAAACTCGCTGGGTACACGTGGAAATCCTAAGGCAACAAAATGCCTGATGCGCCAGCTCATATATATAGGAGCCTTATGAAAGACGGGAGATACGTCATACTTCTTTTGTTTCCATTCCTTTGTGTTTGTAAGCTTAATACAACTGCTACTTTTCTTGTATGTCTTCTAAAACTTTCTTTTTTGCCTCTAAAAAACAGCGGGCTGAAGGCGGACATGAAATCAGGAACGACAATGACACCCCTTCTCGAGAAACGTCGAGTTCAGTGATGAATGTTTTTCAAACAAAAGACTAAATTTCTCCATAACTAGAACACCGATATGATTTATTGTGAGCTCATTCTAAAGCTTGTGGAATGGAGAAGTTTTTGGTAAATTTGACCGATTGTAGCTTGAACTGTGTTTGCAGAATTGCCGGTTAAAGAATTTTGCGACAACTCGATTTTAAACTTCGCCAATGTTTTAGTGCTTGTAGCTCGCCGTCAAATTAAGGTACCCTGATGTAAATGGTGTCACCTGAGAGGATGTTTTCTGCTCTTTCCAAGTATGTGCTTATTTTGCGTGTAAGTCTTTCAGAAAGTTCACAAATGTGGGATTTTTCAGACGGGATGGAAAAAAACAGATTTTTCTTCTATCTACCATAACTCGGAAACGGTTAGTGATAGGACAGGGTTTCTATTGTGTTTTATGCTCCCCATGGGCTGTTCTATCACCTCCTTTCGTTTGGAAGATTATGTCAAACTCACCCTGTATATGCTGTAGAGTTCGAGGTCAGTTTCATGGTTAGATCATGGGTGTTAGGAAGAATTCTCGAAAACTGGATACTAATGTGTAATGGGACGTAGATTATTGAAAGAATTGTCTTGCTTGTAGTGTATACTTTGAAGTTTCTTTGATGAGTTCAGATATGGTAAGGGCTTAGGAAATAAGTGAATCGGAGAGGTTGTTGCGAAGGTATTTGATTCACCAGTGATAGTTTTTTTTTTTAGTAAAAATGAATTTAATGTCTAAATTAGTTGGCGATTATAAAAGGCTGTGTGTTGATTGTCATTATTAAAGTTAGTTGCTAATTAAATTAAGTTTAGGCTTCTACCATTCTAATATCATTAATTTTCTGTTTGGTTGTCATAGAAGTTTTATATAGAGGGTTGACTACTATTATAATTTTAATTAATATCATGTTTTTAAGTAAGTTAGCGTCATGTATTCTTACCACTACACCGCACTAGCTATAAGTAGTTATAAATAGCAATCCATAGTAAACTAGTATGTTGTGGCCACCACAATAATTCTATATTTTCCTATACAAATTCACTCAGTAACAATATTTTATAAAAAAAAAAAAAAAAAAAAAAAAAAAAACCTCCGATTTTTTTTGTTAAAAGTAAAAAAAAAATCTATAACTTTGTTTTAAATTATCACAGATTTATAGTTCAACCATTCGTTTTAAAGGTATTGACGAGACCTTTCGGAAGATACCCATCTTGAAAATTTACTCCCCTCTAGGGGGGACTTTCCCCCCAGGAGGGGTGGCGAGGCTCCAACATATACAAAATTTTTTTCCCAGTTGACTATCTCTATTATAATTAATTCTTGTAAATTTCATAATGATTACTGAAAAATAATTCTCTTTATGCACATTTATACAAAATTTTGTCCTATATCACCTTTTTAAAAATTGAGAAAAAGCGGGATGGCAACGCAACCTGTAAGACAATTTTTACCAAAAGTTGATAGGCACTAATTTATGTCAAGGTTCAACTACATACTAATTTGTATGAAATTCTGTGCAGTGGTTCCTGAGATACAGTTGCCACAAAATTTTGCCACACACACACAGACTGACAGACAGACAGACAGACAGACATTTTCTAAAAATGGTCAAATCGTGTTCTACATCTCTCAAAATGTGTAAATCCATCAAAAACCAGAGGTCGAAAATTTTTACGAATCCAATAATTTCTTCTATTGAATATAGAAGAAAGTAATAATTCATATTAATTTTACAATCACAGGTTAAGAATAACTCTCATTATGTACATTTATACGAAATTTCGTCCTCTACTCTTATGTTAAAAATTTAGAAAAAATACGATCACAGCGCCTCCTGTTTAGCAATCCATCCCGAAATCTAATCAGCACCAGTTTATGTCAGGGGACAACTAAATGCCAAGTTTGGTTAAATTTCGTTAAAAAAAAAAAATTAAAATAAAATAAAGAAATTACTTTGATTTTTCCCCCAAGATTTTTTTCGTAAAAAGTAAAAAAAAAAAAAATCGATAACTTTGTTTTAAATTATCACATAGTTCAACCATTCGTTTTAAAGGTATTGACGATACCTTTTGAAAGATACCAATTTTGAAAATTTACTCCCCTCGAGGGGGGACTTCCCCCCCCCCCCAGGGGAGTTGACGAGGCTCCTACACACACAAAAAAATTTTCCCAGTTGACTCTCTCTATTGTAAATAATTATTGTAAATTTCATAATGATTACTAAAAAATAATTCTCTTTATGCACATTTATACAAAATTTTGTCCTATTCCACCATGTTAAAAATTTAAAAAAGCCGGATGGCAACGCAACCTGTTAGACAATTTTTACCATAAGTTGATAGGCGCTATTTTATGTCAAGGTGCAACTACATACCAGTTTGTTCCTGAGATACAGTTGCCACAAAATTTTGTCACACACAGACAGACAGACAGACATATTCTAAAAATTATCAAATCGTGTTCTACAGCTCTCAAAACGTGTAAATCTCTCAAAAACCCGAGGTCGAAAATTTTTACGAATCCAATACTTTCTTCTATTGAATATAGAAGAAAATAATAACACTTCT
Organism: Salticus scenicus; assembly: GCA_963930645.1. Classification (NCBI taxonomy): domain Eukaryota; kingdom Metazoa; phylum Arthropoda; class Arachnida; order Araneae; family Salticidae; genus Salticus; species Salticus scenicus. The sequence goes on along the minus strand of OZ005654.1, from coordinate 102,542,438 downwards.
TAAACTAGTATGTTGTGGCCACCACAAGACTTTCTTCTATATTTTCCTATACAAATTCACTCAGTAGCAATAAAAAAAAAAAAAAAAAGATTTTTTTTTTTTTTTTCAGTTTTTTTTTTTTTTAAGTAAAAAAAATCGATAACTTTGTTTTAAATTATGACATATTTATAGTTTAAACATTTGTTTTAAAGGTATTGACAAGACTTTTCGAAAGATACCCATCTTAAAAATCCCCCCCCCCGTCGTGTACTTCCCCCCAGGTGGGGAAGCGATGCCCCCACATGCACAATCTTTTTTTCCTAATTAACTACTATTATTATTAATAATTCATAATTATTTTACAATTACAGGTTAAAAATAACTCTCATTATGTACATTTATACGAAATTTTGTCCTATACTGCCATGTTAAAAATTTAGAAAAAATACGATTACCACGCCACCTGTTGAGCGATTGATCCCCAAATCTAATCAGCCCCAGTTTATGTCAGGGGCCAACTAAATACCAAGTTTGGTTAAATTTCGTAAAAAAAAAAAAAAAAAAATCGATTTTTTTTCCAAGTTTTTTTTTTTTTTTTTTCGTTAAAAGTAAAAAAAAAAATCGATAGCTTTGTTTTAAACTATTACAGATTTATAGTTCAACCATTCGTTTTAAAGGTATTGACGAGACCTTTCGAAAGATACCCATCTTGAAAATTTACTCCCCTCGAGGGGAGACTTCCCTCCCAGGTGGGGTGGCGAAGCTCCTACATATACAAAAAAAATTTTCCCAGTTGACTATCTCTATTATAAATAATTCTTGTAAATTTCATTATGATTTCTAAAAAATAATTCTCTTTATGCACACTTATGCAAAATTTTGTTCTATATCACCATGTTAAAAATTCAGAAAAAGCGGGATGGCAACGCAACCTGTAAAACATTTTTTACCAAAATTGATAGGCAATAATTTATGTCAAGGTGCAACTACATACCAATTTGCATGAAATTCTGTGCAGTAGTTTATGAGATACAGTTGAAACAAAATTTTGTCGCACACACACACAGACAGACAGACAGACAGACAGACAGACGGACAGACAGACATTTTCTAAAAATGTTGAAATCGTGTTCTACAGCTCTCAAAACGTGTAAATCTATCAAAAACCCGAGGTCGAAAATTTTTACGTATCCAATACTTTCTTCTATTGAATATAGAAGAAAGTAAAAAAGATTAGTTAAATAACGCTCCTTTCAAAGCGAACGAATTTAGCGAGTAGCCTTGTCCTCTAACCTTAAAAAAAAAGTTCCATGTTTGATTCTATACATTGAAATTGAATCTCGTATCTTCTACGTTGACATAAGTAATTTTTAACATCAAGATGGAAACTAAGGTGGCGACAATGTAACCACACAGCAGTAGTTATCGCATTTTTACTTTCTTCTATATGTAATATAGAGAAAGTATTGGATTCGTGAAAATTTTCGACCTCCGTTTTTTGATGGATTTACACGTTTTGGGATGTCTAGAACACGAATTAATAGTTTTTAGAAAATGTCTGTCTGTCTGTCTGTATCATTTTTTTGTGGACGCTGTATCTCACGAACAAATGAATGAAATTTAACCAAACTTAATATTTAGTTGCACCCTGACATAAACTGGTGCTGATTAGATTTGGGGATCAATTGCTCGACAGGTGGTGCTGTGATCTCATGTTTTCTAAATTTTTAACATGGCAGTATAGGACAAAATTTCGTATAAATGTACATAATGAGAGTTATTTTTAACTTGTGATTGTAAAATTAATATGAGTTATTGATAATAGTAAAAATTAACTAGGAAAAAATTTCTGTGCATTTGGGGGCATCGCTCCCCCCCTCTGGGGGTAAGTACCCTCAGTCAATACCTTTAAAATGAATGGTTGAACTATAAATCTGTGATAATTTAATACAAAGTTATCGATTTTTTTTTTTTTTTTTTTTTTAAATATTGTTACTGATTGAATATGTATTACTTTTAACAAAAAAAAAACGACGCATGTCCTTCAGATTAACTCCTTCCTTCCTTCGCACATTATCCTACGGAATTTTTGTTTCTTCGTACTGAACGGATATTTTATTCAAAAATTAAGTTTTTTGATTTCTGTTTTTTGAATATTATTCTTTGAACATGTCGCTTTTCAGCTTAGAAAGAATTTTTTAAACAAAATTTTAATTATTTTATTTCATTAAACAAACTTGGGACGCTAATTTGGAATTTCTAAAAGAAATATTCAAAATTATTTTACAAATAAAAATTACTTACTAAGCATTAAGTCGATACGGTCAAACAATAATAGCAAAAAAAAAAAAAAAAAAAGGAGTTAAAGAGTGTTCATTTTGAAATAAGATACCCCCATAAAACGAAGCAACCGAAAACCCATATGTTAACACGGAAAGGAAGGAAGAGGGAATCTGACGGATGTGACATCGTAACAACAGAATATTGTAATAGAAATTATTTTCCGAAATAACAAGAAAGTAAAATGGAGTCTTCTACGTTGAAATGGAGAGTTTTGATAGGTTGTAAATTCAATAGTTAAGTTTTTTAACAATCACAATGCTTCATAGATGATATAAATCTCATATAAATACAAAATTACATTAAATAACTTATCATGTATTTGTGATAAATTAATATTATAAACCTGTATTAAGTATTTTTAAAAGCAGTTATATATATATATATATATATTTATATATATAAACTGTTTTAAAATTGATTAAATTACAAAAACATTTCAAACAATTTGTATAATTACTAACACTCTTAATCCGCTTTCGAACGACGCTAATTATTAAGCATGCTCTACTACTTGAAAATAATGTGTGAATAACAAAGCAATTTTCGAACACTATTTAAATTTGTGGAATGCTACTTAAAATTGAGTTTTAATCATACCTTGTTAAAGCTTTTCTTACATCAAGCTATTTTTAGCATCCTTCCAATTAACTCTACTCTGTGAAATAATTATCCAGTAAAACTGGAAAAGAGATTTACTTTTAACAATTTTCTCCTTTATAAGCCGATTATTTTACAGTAAAATCTGGAGAAAGCACGCACGTATTTATTTTAGAATAGTAATGCTACATTTAATTTGAAATTAAAGTTTACATTAAAAATATAGGTTACATATTTTTTCATTCTTTTTTTTTTTTTCTCCCCATCTGCATATATATACAGTGTGTTCCAAAAGTCCCACATCCCCCTCCTAACTCGAAAATGAGTCGAAATTTCTAAAAATGGCGAAACATGTAATGAATCCGAGAGGGACCACTTTTGGTGAAAAAAGTTTCGGCCAGGGGGGGGGGGGGAGTAGGGGGGGGGGCGCCAGGGAGGGCAACTTTAAAATTTCAAATGGGAAGGTATGTTTTGTGATACATCCCTGGAAACGTCTCTTCAAGATAATGAATATGATATAAATAGTTTTGCCCTACGGTGATTATTAAAGAAGATACATGAGTTTTTAGACTTTTGAAATGTGGAATTTATACTTATATATCCCCTTCAGTAATCACTGCAGGACAAAACTATTTATACTAAATTCATTGTCTTGAAGAGACGTTTCCAGGGATGTATCACAAGACATACCTTCCCATCAGTAATTTTAAAGTTGCATCCCCTAGCGGCACTCCTACCACCCCCTTGCTCGAACCCAAACATTTTTGGGCAAAGTATTGTCGCACTATAATCTAGTTCTTTTGTGCAGCCCTGTATATGAACAGTGAATGATTTACATGCCATATTTTGCATGAGACACGCTTTTACGTATATAGAAAATGCATATTCATATCATTTGGTTTGGTGCAGTCTATAGATGCTAAATTCTACTTACCTTCAATTTTCCTCCATAGAGGTAATGCATTTGAATGCTCTTGAGTGTCCCTGTACACGAACCATTTGATTCATCTCCACGAAAAGCTTAGTGTAACATCCCTATATGATACACATTTAAAATACCAAGTTTGGACTTTCTGCTGCTATTTGATCTTGAGATATGCTGATAACAGACAGACACACACACAGAGACCAACTGCTAAAAATATGATTTTCAGATTCAGGGGCCCTTCAAACGTGTATGTATAACAAAAATTCAATTTTGAAAATTTGACCCTAAAACAATACTTTCTCTACCTTATGTGTAAGAGAAAGTAAAAAGGACAATGCTAGCTAGCTCGCCATGTTTTCACACAGACCTGAAAGGCGAAAAGATATTTTATTAAGTTAGACTTAGTGCAAAGGTGAATTGTAGAAAAATAATCTGGTGTGTCACTCACACGACTTTCTCTTACCCTGAAATTTAATACTATAAATACAGGTTGCATATTAATAGGTAAGATAACGAGTACTGTTATGTAAACCTGTGTTAAACAATTCAAATTAGGCTTCGGAAGAGTTTTATATGATAATTAGTTCTGTGTGAGGGAGGTTACCGCCCCCCTCAACCCACCGTTTCAGTAATGCACCTACGTTTATATAGAATTTAATTCGGCTATTAAAAAATAATTCTGTTTTTAAAAAATAACTTATTAAAATTATTATTAAAAATTTTTTTTTCTTTTATGATAATGCAGACGATTTCCAAATTAGAAAAGTAGTATAACACTAAATATCTAAAAAAGTCCATTTTATTCTCAATATATATATATATATATATATATATATATAAAGAAAAAATGATTTTTTTTTAAGTTTTTTTTTTTTTTTTTTTTTTTTTTTTTGTTAAAAGTAAAAGAAAAATCGATAACTTTGTTTTAAACTATCGCAGATCGATGGTTTAACCTTTCGTTTTAAAGGTGTTGGCGAGTTCTTTTGAAAGATACCCATCAATAAAATTTACTCCCCTTGAGGGGGGACTTCCCCCCCATTGGGGGGGTGAGTCTTCTACATACGCAATTTTTTTTCCCTGTTGACTATCTTTATTACAAAAAATATATATTCGTTTCATTTTGTTTAGTGCAGTCTGTAGATGTTAAACTGTACTTACCTGCAATTTCCCCCATAGACGTAAAATATTTGAATACTTATGAGTGTCCCTGTACACGAACCATTTGCTTGATCTTAACGAAAAGTTTAGTGTAGCATCCTTATATGATACAAATTTAGAATACTAAGTTTGAACTTTCTGCTATAATGTGTTTTTGAGATATGCTGATACAGACAGACACACAGACATACATACAGACCATTTGCTAAAAACATGATTTTCGTATTCAGGGGGCCTCAGAACATGTAAATATAACAAAAACTCGCGTTCGAAAATTTGACCCCCCAAAAAATACTTTCTGTACCTTATGGGTAAAAGAAAGTAATAAAGCAGGTCTACAGAGCAGATATGGTAAATTTACATTCAGCGACCTATAACTGGCACGGTCTTTTCCAGCGTTCAAGTTTCACAGTGCAAATTCTCCGAGTCGCTCGATCTCACGTAGCTGCATTTCCGACAACAGGCGCTCTATACTCTGGACTTTAGCCAGTTGTCTTTATTAGCAAACACCGCAAGACACCAAACACCGTAAGTGAGGAAGCACACTACTATTACCCCAATCGCAAAGATTTGTTAAAATTATTGGTGTAAAACTTTATAAATTTCAATGGTTAATTATTGTTATAAAAAAGATTTGCAGCAAATTAAAAAACTTATTTGTTATAATTTGAATGACAATTACATATTTTAAAAAATCTATTCAGTTGACCAATTAAAATATTAATGTAGATTTTTTTTTTTTTTTTTTTTTTTGTGCAAATTGATTTACCAAAGAGGCATGCTGTAACTAATAAGTAAAATATTTTCCTTTTTATGATATAGATCTAGTTTTAAAGTTTTATGGTGAAGAGCAAGAGAAATATCTAAGAAATTAACATGATCATCTTTATCACTGGCTTTATTTAAATGTAAACAGGAAGGATATATATTTTTAAAAACCTCTGTAAAATCAAAATTTATGACTAAAATATCATCTATATATTTAAAAAATTCATTTCTTTTTTGTTGAAATTGATAACATAAGTATATTCATAAAACAATAGAAATAAGCTAGCAGGAATAATTGGTACCCATTCCGATACCATGTATTTGTTTATAAATTTTATTATGAAATGTTATGAAATTTTTGTAAAACAGAATGGTAAAAATTTAAAAATAAATCTCTATCTATCTTTATCTCGTTTACAGAAAAAAAAAAAAAAAAAAAAAAAAAAAATAATAATTTAATTAAAGTGTTAAATAATAAATTAATAGAGATATTGCAAAATAAGTTTTCAAAATCAAATGTTTCTACAGAAATAATAAATGCTTCCGAAACCTGTTAGGCCTTTTCCCATTTTCTTAAAAATTGTCTTTTCTGCTGCTCCCAACCACTGATGAGAAAGCGGATAAGTGTTTTTCACATGAAGTGTTATTTTGCAAATGTATTTTCGGTACTTTAATTTGTTGCTTTTATACTTATTAAAAAATTTTATTTTCTTTTTGTTAACCACGCTCACTTATCGTAAACTCTTACGCCTATTTATTACTTTTTATTTAAAACTATATAATTTTTGTATAATTTTTAGTACTGCCTTTCGCGCCATTTTTTTTATACAAATATACTTTAATTAATATGTAAATTATATATATATATACATATAAGAATAGATTATCAATAAATAAAATGAAATACCCCCCCCCCCCCCAAAAAAAAAAAAAAAAAAAAAAAAAAAAAAACACTGAGGTCTTCATCAGGGAGTCCTCTTAATGTAGGAGTGAAAGAGAAATTTCTGAAAGGCTAGTAGCAATTAGCAAATAACTATCCCTAGCCCCCAGCTTTTCACCAAAAAGAAAACTACAACTAACCGTGAAGAAATCTTTTTTGGGGTTTTATTTCTTTTTATTCATTGATAATTTTTTTCATTCATTGATAATCTATTCCTATATTTAAGTTTTGCATTTCCTTTTGCAGCAATTCTGTGCATTGGTTTGCAATTCTCGCTTTTTTTTTTTCTTATATTTAAACTCATAAATTTGTTACAATAGTTATATATATATAACGTAATGAGACTTTTCTACTATTGTTTTCGGTTAAGAAAATAAACTAGTTGGCATAGGTGGACTCTGCTCAGTTCCCCATCATATTTATGTTCTCATAAATTTCTAGTGGGAAACGTATTATAATCATGTTAAAAGAAATGAATTTGACCAAAGCTTTATACAGTGACAGAATGAAATCCCCGCCTAATAGGCTACCCAAAGTTCACTTCGATATATTTATCTTATTCTAATCTATTAATTTATTTTATCAGGGTCAGTTCTGTTGTTTAGTTTTCATGCTACTATTTTCAATGCAATAACCCTCAAAATTCATATTTATATGAAAAATTTACAATTTCGCTATGTTGATAAAATCGTAAATTACGAATAATTTACAAAATTTTCCTATTAGAATATTTGTATTCAATGATGTTCAAACAAGTACCATAAATGTAATTTTGAAGTTGTCTAATGTATTTATGATCCTCAAAATGGAAGTTTATGCTCAATTTTACCTTATTCTGACATTTTAAGTAAATCGTAAATTCCAAATAACTTTTTCCAAATAAATCGAAAAAATCATAGTCTATGATATTCATGCCAGTATCCAAAATAATATTTAAAAAGTGGTTTGACATCTTTACGATGAAAATATCCTTCATGATTGACGTTTATGTGAAATTTTGCCCTATACTGCCATGTTAAGAAATTCGTAAATTTCCAATAACTTGCGAAATTTTCAAAGTAGCATATTTATAGTTACTGATATTCATTCCGGCATCTAAACTCATATTTTAAAACTGGTCCGACATTTTTAATGTAAAAAGTTTCCCTTTAATGCACGTTTAAGTGAAATTTTGTCCTACACTCCCATGTTAAGAAAATCGTAAATTTCTCATAACTTACGAAGTTTTTTAATTCGAATGTTTCAAATGAATAGAGTTCTTGCCAGTATCGAAAGTAATATTTTAAAACTGATCTGACCTCTCTGCGATCATTTGTTCGTGAGATATCGTGTTAACAGTCTAACAAACTAACACACTAACGGACTGACACACTAACAGACACCCTACAGACAGACACCATACAAATTTTGTCATTTTCGGATTCCTCACACCTGAAAACGTATAAAAAAGTCCAAAAACCGAGGTCGAAATTTTTCACGATTGCCTAATTTCCCCATACCTATAGTATGATGGGGAACTAAAATGTATAAGAAACAATAAAAAAAATCTCCACATTTTTTAGTTCCCCATCATTCTATAGGTATGGGGAACTTAGGTAATCGTGAAAAATCTCGACCTCGGTTTTTTGATTTTTTTATACGTTTTTAGGTGTGAGGAATCCGAAAATGACAAAATTTGTATGGTGTCTGTCTGTAGGGTGTCTGTTAGTGTGTCAGTCCGTTAGTGTGTCAGTCCGTTAGTTTGTTAGTCTGTTTACACGATATCTCACGAACAAATGATCACAGAGAGGTCAGATCAGTTTTAAAAGGCGGTGAAATTGGTATAATATTTATGAGTTTCAAATTTTAAAGTTAAACAAGAAAAATTAAGTGCGAAAATTTCGCACGGGTTTCCTAGTATCTATTATTTATTTATAAATTAAATATATGTATATTACTATAATGTATTTCGTAGAAGTGCATCATTAGCATTCAAATGAATGAATGTAAACTTGAATCTCCTTCAAAATATAAATAATACTGTAATGTATATATAAATCATATTGGAGTGTAAAGGTTGATATTTTTATTTATTACCAACTATGCGAAAAATCCAGTGGTAGAGCATCCGTGTGTTTAAGCGGGGGTGCGCGGGTTCGATTCCCGGCTCTGGTATTTTTCGCATAGTTGGTAATAAATAAAAATATCAACCTTTACACTCCAATATGATTTATATATACATTACAGTATTATTTATATTTTGAAGGAGATTCAAGTTTACATTCAATCATTTGAATGCTAATGATGCACTTCTACGAAATACATTATAGTAATATACACATATATTTAATTTATAAACAAATAATAGATACTAGGAAACCCGTGCGAAATTTTCGCACTTAATTTTTCTTGTTTATCTTTAAAATTTGAAACTCATAAATATTATACCAATTTCACCACCTTTTAAAACTGATCTGACCTCTCTGTGATCATTTGTTCGTGAGATATCGTGTTAACAGTCTAACAAACTAACACACTAACGGACTGACACACTAACAGACACCCTACAGACAGACACCATACAAATTTTGTCATTTTCGGATTCCTCACACCTGAAAACGTATAAAAAAGTCCAAAAACCGAGGTCGAAATTTTTCACGATTGCCTAATTTCCCCATACCTATAGTATGATGGGGAACTAAAATGTATAAGAAACAATAAAAAAATTCTCCACATTTTTTAGTTCCCCATCATACTATAGGTATGGGGAACTTAGGTAATCGTGAAAAATCTCGACCTCGGTTTTTTGATTTTTTTATACGTTTTTAGGTGTGAGGAATCCGAAAATGACAAAATTTGTATGGTGTCTGTCTGTAGGGTGTCTGTTAGTGTGTCAGTCCGTTAGTGTGTTAGTCCGTTAGTTTGTTAGTCTGTTTACACGATATCTCACGAACAAATGATCACAGAGAGGTCAGATCAGTTTTAAAAGGTGGTGAAATTGGTATAATATTTATGAGTTTCAAATTTTAAAGATAAACAAGAAAAATTAAGTGCGAAAATTTCGCACGGGTTTCCTAGTATCTATTATTTATTTATAAATTAAATATATGTATATTACTATAATGTATTTCGTAGAAGTGCATCATTAGCATTCAAATGATTGAATGTAAACTTGAATCTCCTTCAAAATATAAATAATACTGTAATGTATATATAAATCATATTGGAGTGTAAAGGTTGATATTTTTATTTATTACCAACTATGCGAAAAATCCAGTGGTAGAGCATCCGTGTGTTTAAGCGGGGGTGCGCGGGTTCGATTCCCGGCTCTGGTATTTTTCGCATAGTTGGTAATAAATAAAAATATCAACCTTTACACTCCAATATGATTTATATATACATTACAGTATTATTTATATTTTGAAGGAGATTCAAGTTTACATTCAATCATTTGAATGCTAATGATGCACTTCTACGAAATACATTATAGTAATATACACATATATTTAATTTATAAACAAATAATAGATACTAGGAAACCCGTGCGAAATTTTCGCACTTAATTTTTCTTGTTTATCTTTAAAATTTGAAACTCATAAATATTATACCAATTTCACCACCTTTTAAAACTGATCTGACCTCTCTGTGATCATTTGTTCGTGAGATATCGTGTTAACAGTCTAACAAACTAACACACTAACGGACTGACACACTAACAGACACCCTACAGACAGACACCATACAAATTTTGTCATTTTCGGATTCCTCACACCTGAAAACGTATAAAAAAGTCCAAAAACCGAGGTCGAAATTTTTCACGATTGCCTAATTTCCCCATACCTATAGTATGATGGGGAACTAAAATGTATAAGAAACAATAAAAAAATTCTCCACATTTTTTAGTTCCCCATCATACTATAGGTATGGGGAACTTAGGTAATCGTGAAAAATCTCGACCTCGGTTTTTTGATTTTTTTATACGTTTTTAGGTGTGAGGAATCCGAAAATGACAAAATTTGTATGGTGTCTGTCTGTAGGGTGTCTGTTAGTGTGTCAGTCCGTTAGTGTGTTAGTCCGTTAGTTTGTTAGTCTGTTTACACGATATCTCACGAACAAATGATCACAGAGAGGTCAGATCAGTTTTAAAAGGTGGTGAAATTGGTATAATATTTATGAGTTTCAAATTTTAAAGATAAACAAGAAAAATTAAGTGCGAAAATTTCGCACGGGTTTCCTAGTATCTATTATTTATTTATAAATTAAATATATGTATATTACTATAATGTATTTCGTAGAAGTGCATCATTAGCATTCAAATGATTGAATGTAAACTTGAATCTCCTTCAAAATATAAATAATACTGTAATGTATATATAAATCATATTGGAGTGTAAAGGTTGATATTTTTATTTATTACCATCTATGCGAAAAATCCAGTGGTAGAGCATCCGTGTGTTTAAGCGGGGGTGCGCGAGTTCGATTCCCGGCTCTGGTATTTTTCGCATAGTTGGTAATAAATAAAAATATCAACCTTTACACTCCAATATGATTTAAATAAATATTCACGATTGATGAATTCATGAATAAAAATTTCCAAATTGAAATTTCGTGGTCTATGGAGTTGTGCTACGATTATTATTGTCTCACCTGATATATCTGCGCTTGCAGACTCGGTGAGTTTGCCAAAGATTATTTTGCGAGAAGTGCCTAGCTGGTTGTCAGCCAGGGTCAGAGCCTGATTAAGGGGGAAGCACACATTATTTATACTTACACCGTTATTTTTTAACAAATAGTTTCCTCCTATAATAAACAGAAAATTCTCATTAAAAATTATTTTAAAAGAATTCTGGTGTATAATAACGGTGAGTAAATTGGATTGTTTTACACCGTTCATTTTTTATAAAAAATATTTCCTCGTCAAAGCGTGGAATTTCTATGACATGAAGTAAAAAATAATTGTAAAAATATTCGGTTGAGAGCTGAGATAATGTGTGCTTCCCCCTTAATCAGGCTCTGGCCAGGGTAGCTCAGTGGTAAACATCCGTGCGTTAAGCGGAGGTGCCTGGGTTCGATTCCCGGCTCCGGTATTTTTCGCATAGTTGGTTTAAATAAAAATATCAACCTTTACACTCCAATATTATTTAAGTAAATATTCACGGATGATGAATTCATGAATAAAAATTTCCATACTGTAATGTACTTTTGAAAATATAATATTTCAGAATTTTAGATAAAAGGGGTTTTAAAAATTATTTGTAAAATATTATTCATGTAAGTATTGAAAGATGCTTCCTTTCATACTCAGAAACTTAGATATAGCTATCAAACTTATCATAAAATTTTCGGTCTAGCTTAGTGTTGTTACAAATAACATGCAGAAAGCATATTTAGCGTAAATGTTTCTTAATATTCACCAAAAAAGAAATCCTTTTGAAATTTTTACAATATCATTCTTGAGTTACGACATTTATTAATTATATGAAGAGATGTATAAACATATTACTATCGAGACATTGGTTTAAAAATAACTAAAATCTATTCAAGTGTTCCAAACATATGCTAATCTTTCAAAGTCTGAAAGTTATTAATTTTCCCCAATTAAATATTTTTTTATTAAAAAAACATTTAAAAAAAAAAAAAAAAAAAGCTTTTATAGAGTTATAACAAAAATTTAATAATATATTAAATTTTTGAGAAACTTTACTAAAAATGTTTTGCCTGGAAAAGAAGAAGTAATAAGAAAATGCATTCTGATTACAGGTAATAATAAAGAAAAGATAAGTTTATATGTTTTAGGATATTAAACATTGTTAAATATCTCCAAGAATTATATATATATATATAATATAAATAATTTATTTTTATACGGATACATTTTACAAATATCACTATAAATTATTACCACTTAGTGTAAATGCTTTTTTATGAAAGCAGTGACGATCCAATGAAAATAAATAAATATCTTTTTTCTTTGACTCAATTTGTCCTCTTAAGGTTGTTTCAGAATTTATGATGCAATATCATCAGCATTCCGATCATGTAATATTTCTTAGTTCTCCGTATTATAATTTTCTTGTATTGTATGCTCGCCATTTATATTGAAGTACATAAAACTGTTTTCATTGTTCCTTTATACTGACATGACATATTTTTTCTTGTCCTAATAGGCAACAATTCAACAAGTGGTTTATAATGCATTGTTTTATCTAGAAATATTTAGGTGTTTCAGTGATGCTATTTCAAAGATTAAAAAAAGAAAAAGTAACCTTTATTATGTATTTACTTATAATATTTTATGCAGAGTGAAAAAAAAATATATATGTTATGTAACGTAATATGGAGATAAACACTTATCTTTTTCTTTCACAAATCAAAACTATATTAAACATACACAGATTTGAATATGCGTTGAAGACAAAAGTTGTGATAAAGCATTGCGATTGAATAATTAACATAAACAATATAATGCAAGTAATTATGCGAAAGGAATAATGCGAAAGGTAACATGCAAGCTACCGTGCGGATGAAAGAACATATCTTAAACTGTTCTTTTCGGTTTCTGTTTGAGTAGAGTTCAGATGTTCGTACCTGTTGAACAGAAAAAGTAAAGTTGAGATGAAAACACTTAAGTCGAAAGTGTCATTGAGTGCGGAGTTCGATTATGTTAAGAATCGAATATGACTGGATTATAAAGGGAGAACAGCAATTTTCTTAACAGTTCTTTTAAAAACAAAGTCTTTAGTTTTTATAGAGACTACTCTGACCAGTCCGTCTCTACCTGTGTGAACTTTTGTAATTCAACCAATTGGCCAGGATAAAGGTGAGCAGCTGTTCTCTATGATAACTACCACTTTTCCTTCCTTGATATTTGTTGCAGGATGTTGCCATTTATTTCTTAATTGCAAGGAACTGAGATACTTCTTTTTCCAAGCCCTAGAAATATCTCGTCTCATTTTTTGCGCCAGTGGCCATCTGTTCTTGAGATTCCGGCTACAGGATAGTGGTTCATCTGTAGGTGAAAGCATGATATCACCTGTAAGAAAATGTGATGGGGTGAGAACATTAATAGATTCTTTATCAGAATTAGTATTTTTAAAGAGGGGACGTGAATTTAATAAGGATTCAATTTGTGTTAATAAAGTGCTCAATTCCTCAAATGTCAAACGTGTATCACCGATTACTCGTTTAATGTGAAATTTACAAGAACGTATTGCAGCTTCCCAAATTCCTCCAAAATGAGGTGATGCGGGAGGAATAAAATGCCACTCTATTGCGGATTGTGTTAAATAATGTGCTACGCATTTGTTTCTTGGTAAGGACAACATTTGTTTTATTTCATCGAGTATCCTTTTAGCACCAACAAAATTGGTTGCGTTTTCGCTGTAAATATGACTAGGTGAACCACGTCTAGCACTGAAACGTCGTAAGGCAGCTATAAATTCGTCAGTCGTCAAATCGCTGACAGCTTCGATGTGTACTGCTGGCAAGGCAAATGAATAAAGCGATGTATCGTTTTGTTGTTTTAGAGCCACGACCCTTGTTAAATTTTATATGCATTGGACCAGCATAGTCCACACCACATGCAAAGAAAGGTCGCTCGAGATTTACTCGGTGTGGTGGTAAGTTTCCCATGAACTGGGGTGTAGATGTAGCATTGAAACGGAAACATTTCACGCATTTATTAACAAGCTTATTGATTAATCTTTTTTCACCAATGATCCAATATGCTTGTTTTATAATGTGGGATAGCAATGATGGTCCTGCATGCAAGTGTGCAATATGTTTCTCTTGTATAATAAGTTCGCTCAATTTGTGTTTAGACGACAATATTACTAGATGCTTTTCGTTAAATGATAATTGAGCATTTTGTAAGCGACCTCCCACCCGTAACAGACCGTTCTGGTCAATGAATGGGTGTAGAGAGTGTAACTGACTTTTTCTAGACAAACTGTTTTGATTCTTGATGTGTCTTAAGTCTTCGTGAAAGTATTTATTTTGTACCCATCGAATGATGTTTTCTTCTGCGCGTTTAGTTTCCCTACATGTAAGAGGGGAACAAGAATCATTTGTTGAGACATGAACTTTACTTGCTGATTTGCAGTTATTAATGAATCTTATGCAATATGCCAAAATGCGTTTGATTTTAAAAAATGAAGAAAACTTATTGAATAGATGATCATAAAGATCATTAGATGTATCAATATGGTAAGACAAAATGGGATCAGCTTTCTTTTCAGTCGAAATTTGATCCTCGATTTCCTTAGACTTAGGTGCATCATTTGGCCAATGTGTAGGATCCAAAAGTAGCTAACTTGGGCCATTCCACCACAAGTTGCATTCAGGTAAACTTTTAGGATCGATGCCCCGAGAAGCGATATCAGCGGGGTTTTCTTTAGATGGAACGTGTCTCCAATGTTTTGTGGGAAGAACATCTAATATTTGTGAAGTTCTATTTGCAACAAAAGTTTTCCACTTACGTGGATGTGCGGATAACCAAGAAAGAACAACTGTTGAATCTGTCCAAAATTATAATTTTCTAATATTTTTATGACTGAACAAAATAACTTAGATAATAAATAAGCACCACAAAGTTCCAATTTGGGAAAGGAAATTTGCTTGATAGGAGTTTTTGCAACTAAGAGTGAGACTTTTGATTTGTTATTATGAGTCTGTCGACAATAGATTGCAGCGGCGTAAGCATGCGTTGATGCATCGCTGAAACCCTGTAATTCAAATGTACTATCGAATGAAAGCGTGTCGCATCTAGAAACAGAAAATTGACTAATTTTATTGAATGAATTCTCATACTTAATGAGCTCCTCTTCAAATTGTTGCGGAATAGGAGAATCACAGTCTCCTTTTGTTAACCAGGGCTTTTGATAAAAAAATTTTAACACTACTGTACAAGGTGAAATTAACCCTAAAGAATCAAAAATGCGTGCGGATTCAGACAAAATGCGTCTTTTTGTTAGTGGGGGTTTGAGTGTAAGTGCAGTTTTGAAAATAAATGTGTCTGCTAAAGAGTTTCAGTAAAGCCCTAGAACTTTAGAACTTTCATTATTGTTTGGTATTATTTTAAAGTCTGTATCTGTGATGCAATTTTCTCGAAATTCCGTAAGGAATTCATGCGAATTGGAATTCCACTTTCTCAAATGAAACCCATGCTCTTGCAAAACATTAGCAGTTTTCTTAGCAATTAATATTGCGCTATTAACCGAGTTTGAACCAGATATCAAGTCATCCATATATGTAACTTTTAACAAAGTACGCGAGTCGAGTGCATTTGGATTATAATCTAGAGCGATTTGCTTAATGCACCAAGTGGCCAAAAAAGATGCTGGAGCAAGGCCATATGTAACTGTCTTCACTTTATATTCCTTTATTTCCTCATTGGGGTTGTATCTCCAAAGGATTTTTTGATAATTTTGATCGTCCTCAGAAATAAAAACCTGGCGGTACATTTTGTCGACGTCTGCAGAAAAAACTATCTCCGGTAATCGAAAATTAAGTAAGATCTCAAAAATGTCTCGTTGTAATTTAGGGCCAATACCCAAAACTGAATTTAATGATTTACCATCAGAAGTTTTACAGGAACCGTCAAAAACGACTCTTAATTTAGTGGTAGTGCTGGAAGGTTTAATAACTGCGTGATGAGGTAGAGGAAATATTGTTCCCTTTGAGAAATATTTAGCGAATTCTGAGTAATTACCTCTATGTTTCCTAATTGTTCGTATTCATATAAAAAATCCTTATATTGTTGTTCGAATTTCGGATTTTCAGAGAATTTCCTCCATTGCATATAATCGGGAAAGTGCAGCAGGCCTTGTATTACATAATTTCGGATTTGCATTTATAAAATGGCAATTTTACCATAAAACGGCCTTCTGGATTAATTGAGTAATTTTCCTAAAAATGTGACTCCATAAACTGTTCCTCGAGTGAAAGTAACTTCTTACTTGGATTAAAAACTTCTTCTAATTCCCAAAAACGTTTTAACTCACTATCGATATTAGTTTCGTAAATATGTTAATTTGAAATCGAATTAGATTTTGTCTGAGATTCAGGTAATTTTCCGGATACGAGAAAACCAAAATTTAAATTTTGAGCAATTAAACCATTTTCAGTACAAATTGTTTGACCAGGAAGTAAAAAAGAAAAAAAAATAATCAGATCCGAAAATCATGTCAATTTTACTTGGAATTTCAAATTTGGGATCGGCCAGTTGCAAATTTTTTAAATGCGAAAAATGTTCTTTGTTTATTTTCTCTGATGGCAATGGAGCTGTTAATTTATCTAATATAAAAACTCGCATGGATAACTTGACATCGGAATCGTAAATGGAAATTAAATTAATGTCTGTATAATCTTTAGTTATTGCAATTTTTGAATTTGCCAACCTTTTGACGGGAAATCTTTCATTTTTTCTCTCATAACCTAAAATACTCATACATGATTCAGTGATAAAAAAACTTTCAGAGCCTGAATCGCATAAAATTTTTATCGCATGTCTCTGACCCATTGAATCATAAATATACGCGCTAGCTGTAGGAAGTAAAGCGAAAAATGTTTGTATAGAATTGTTATGAGTACATGTTTGCAATTGAGATATGCCAGATGGCTCTGTATGGTTCTCAGAATTTTCAAAATTATTACCAGCGGATGAAGCCGAAGCGATATAAGTTTTCAAATTATTATCACATATACTGGAATGATGTTTTGCATTACAAAAATGAGAGGTATAAGTGGAATTACATTGAGCGAGAGAGTGTTTATTAGATAAACAGTTGCTGCATAATGAGTTTCTAACAAATTGTTTTCTATCCTTTACAGGGAGTTCTTTAAATTTGAAGCATTTGAACAAGAAATGGTTATTGTTTTTGCATAAAGTACATTTGTAATTAATGTTAGAATGAAATTTAGATAACTTAAATTGTTTATCTTTATTTTGTTTACACTCATTCTCTTTACTCTCATTTTCATTACATAATTCCATAGATGCACATTTATCATTAATAAATTGTAAAAAGATCTCTAAAGTAGGAAAATCAATTTTTGCAGAATATTGTGCCCATTCTTCACGTGATTTATGGTCAAGATTTTGTAATAAAATATAAAATAACCATACATCTCTTTCAGTAGCTTTAGTGCCAATAGTCTTTAATCCCCTAATTACCCCATCCGAAGTATCTGCTATCTTACGTAAGTTATATGCATTAGCATGAATTACAGCTGGTTGATCCATAAAGGTTTTAATAAGTGCAGAAATAATTTGTTTTTTCTTATCATACCTAGTAAGTAATTTTTCCCAGGCTTCTAGGTAACTATTCTCAGATATTGGAATGTGTTTAATAATAGAAGCCGGTTCGTCTTTTAATAAACCCTTTAGGTATTGAAATTTTTGTACATTACATAAATTAACATTTTCATGAACTAATGATATATACAAATCCTTAAAAGACATCCAATCTTTATAATTTCCAGAAAACGGACAAATATTTAATTTAGGCAACCGAAAATTACTAGATATAGCTCTTGTATTAATGGGGGGATTTTGAAAATTTAAAATATTTGTTTGCATGTTTACAGATAAATTTTCAAGTTTTTGTTGAAGCTTGGCTTTGGTTTCATAATATTTCAATTCAAATTCTTCTATTTCTGATACTTCATCAGGTAATTCAGAATCGGCTTTATCAAAATCAGAATAAATAATTTCAATCCTTTCAAATTTATTTAAAAGATTATGTTTTTGAAAAATTTTATTTTCATTGTTTATGACATTCATAATTCTAGTAAGCGCAGATTTCGCTCTGCCTCGATAATGTTTTGCTATTTTTTCAGCATCTTCTAAAGCGACAGTTTCATTACTGTCATCGTCATTGTTCTTTTTGTTTGCCATTACTACGTAATGGAGTAATGTGAAAAACCAAAGTTAAACTTGTAAAATAGGAAAATAAGTACTTATCTGTTTTATTCCTTAATAGCTGCTCTTGGATATCCAAATTTGTAAGCTATCCAAAATTCACACAGAATATCTCGCCGGTGCCTCCAAAAAATATTATGTAACGTGACGTGAAGATAATAATAAACACTTATCTTTTTCTTTCACAAACCAAAACTATATTAAACATACGCAGATTTGAATATGCGTTGAAGACAAAAGTTGTGATAAAACATTGCTATTGAATAATTATCATAAACAATATAATGCAAGTAATAATGCGAAAGGAATAATGCGAAAGGTAGCATGCAAGCTACCGTGCGGATGAAAGAACATATCTTAAATTGTTCTTTTCGGTTTCTGTTTGAGTAGAGTTAAGATGTTTGTACCTGTAGAACAGAAAAAAGTAAATTTGAGATGAAAACAGTTAAGTCGAAAGTGTCATTGATTGCGGATTTCGATTATGTTAAGAATCGAATATGACTGGATGGTGGGAATCGAACAATATATACATTATGAGAGAACAATTTATTGTCCTTTAATAAAAGAAAACCAATATTAAAGATAGTTATGTAACTGTACCATGAGTGAGAAATTATTTGACATTTCTCAGCTAATTTTTATGTATTGTTCTTAAATTTAGAGACTATGAAACTAACCAAGGTTTCATATCTGAATAAAATCTTTCTTCAGTTTCCACTGCGATAATCTCTATACTTAGAAATTTTTTTATGACTGACGTCTAGAAATTAAGTTGGGGCCTTTGTAAACATAGTTCAATGTCATGCTTTTAAATTCTAGTCTCCTTTAGAAAAGAGTCATAGAAACCCCTGTTTAAATTCTAGAGCGTTTACTCATATTATCGAGGTCAAACTTACTTAAAAATCTCTGCAAATAAATGCGAACTCAAGAGGCGAATTCTAGTAATTATAATTTGGGTTTATGACCCAATTCTAGAAAATCAAAAAGAAATTTCTCACACTGTAAAGAATTCGTAATATTCATAGTATTCTTTCAGAAACTTATTGACTAGAAATTCTCGATCATTTCGTCTATTCATTTTATTAGCTTACCTTATACGCATAGCTCAGAAATCTGTATTTCTAGTTTAAGGATTCAGAAAATAACTACTTATTCATTCTAGATGAAGGTGGTGTACTTTTGCTTTTGTAGTGTAACTCTAACTTTTCTATATTTAAATATATATATATATATATATCGGAAAGTTTCAAATGCATCAGCAGTGCACACACTAGAAACCAACAATGGACACTTTTTGGTTGAATATTTTTATGAAAAAAACCCACATATCGTTGTCCAGTTACCGCCGTCTGCGTCTGTCATATGGTTAAAAATAATTACAAGATAAAAAACTTTTTATAAACCATGTTTTTAAATTTTCTGTTGAATTATACCTATAGAACTAACTACATTAGCACTTTATCAATGCGTATTGTTATGAAATTGTAAATAAAATTTTTGTATAAATTCTTTCAAAGAGGCTTAGTAAGTTGATAAAATGTCAATATTTTGCATTTCCAGTTCTTTTTCGCGTTGAAATAGCTTAATCTTCCCTTTAAAATGCATTAAAAAGCTCCAATAGGCAGGTAATGGATTTTGCGTCGAATTTGGCGACTTTTTGCCCTTGGCGACTTTTTTAGAGACTTTTGGCGAGAAAATCCTTATTATCGATATTCCAAAGATGGACGGTCTAATGTGATTGGTTAAAGAATTACGGGAAATTTGAATTTTAAAAAAAGTTGGTTTTAAGAATAAAATATTATTCCTTTCCGAAGAAAATATATTTGCATCATGAACTACATTAGCACTTTATCAATGTGCAGAAAATCTTTAAAATGATAATGACGTCAATTTTTGCCAGATGCATAATTTAACTTTTTACAATTTTTTAACGCTTACGTTTAATTAAATGTGTTTATTTTTATGTCGAAAGAAAATGAACTCGTAATTTTTTTTTTTTTTTTTTTTTGGCAGCAATTAAATTATAGCTAATATTTTAATGACTATTTTTATTGCTATTGGGAGCTTATCATTTTCATATCTTAATTAATTAAAAGAAAACTATTCGAAAATTCGAAAATCTGACTTCGAAAAATTGTGTTGCCACCGGGTTCTGAGCTACTGGGAAAGTTTCAAATGTTTAGCTAGTAGAGAAGTTAGTTAAAAATAGGTTGCAAGATTTGTACCGGACATACAAACAAACACACAAACAAACATGAATATAAGTTAATAAAAATATAATAACAGGAGACTTGGCTTTGGAATATTAAAACCCGAATAAACTAGTACGTCAGAAACGCCAAAGAAAAATATTGGAAATGCATACAGCTGTTTCGGTAGCCTATAGCGTACCGTCTTCAGTGCAAAAAGGATTCTGAATCAGGAGAGGTGCTCGTATATATAGGAAAGGGGCCGGATTTAGTTCAACCAATAGGATTACGGGAAAGGTGGGGAGAGTGGCCAATAAGTGGCCTCGATTTCTTTGAAGCTTTTCATATTTATAAAAATTTTAAAAACCTTGTAAATTGTGATTTCGCTATTCCCTATTTGTCTGACTGTTGGAAATTTTATATTCAGTCCATATTTTCTTAATTTTTCTACCGTTTACACTGCTAACTTTCCTAAATTCTTATTGGCCACTCTCCTCACCTTTCCCGTAATCCTATTGGTTGAATTAAATCCGGCCGCTTTCCTATATATACGAGCACCTCTCCTGATTCAGAATCCTTTTTGCACTGAAGACTGTACGCTATAGGCTACCGAAACAGCTGTATGCATTTCCAAAATTTTTCTTTGGCGTTTCTGACGTAGTAGTTTATTCGGGTTTTAATAAAAATATGGTAATAACTTCCGATCCAGCTATACGCGAAAACTTCATCGAAATCCAGATTGCGCTACTCCCACTGTAAATGCCATTGCAAATAAACCCAGAACGATCGAATACTACTAACAGTTTGCTTCCACCGCACAGTGTTCGGAATTTCAAAAAAGCTGGCCAAAAGTCGAAAAATTTAGGCGCGTTTTTAGACGTAAGTACCGCGGAATTACCTTCAGAGGGAGCCACTGAATGAAACTGTGAGGTGGAAAATTTATTCTATCTACATATTTCTAAGTGTAGGCTGGCGGAAAACGTGACAATTTTTTCTTTTAATGCATTTTAACAGTTAAACAAATAGTGTTTCTCGGAAAATTTCGCAACAACAACATTCAACAAAATATGGCCGACAATTGTGGAGGTTAGTAGATAATATTTATGCTGTATTTTTTTTCATCAAGTGATCTCCTGAGCGGCTTTTTGAAGTTAACCTCAATTATAACATAACCAAAAGTTTCAAAGTATGGAAACTTTTTTATCTCGCAAGATCCCGCATTGATTCAAAGTGGAGAGTGTTAAGGGATGTCCATTTTATTCAGCCGTTAAAGAATTGGGTGCCCCCGCCTGCCCCTGTATGTGTAAAAGCGTTTGAACTTTTTAATTTAATTTGTACTTTTTAATTTAATTTTTTAATTTTTTGGACTTTGGTCTGCCATATTGGATCCGCCATCTTGTTTTTGAGTGCAAGATCACTTTTTTTATAAAAACTGATATCAAATTTGAATTTAGCGCCCTCAAAAACCCTTAAATGTGAAAATTATCCTTCATCTATCAATTTTTTTATTTTTGATCCGCCATATTGGATCCGCCATCTTGTTTTTGAGTGTAATATAACTTTTTTTATGAAAACTAACGTCAAATTTGAATTCAGTGCCCTCAAAAACCCCTTAATGTAAGAATTATCCATCTTATATTAATTTTTTAATTTTTTGTCTGCCATATTAGATCCGCCATCTTGTTTTTGAGTTTGCCTTTGACGTTTTCAAGAAACCAATGTCAGATTCGGATTCAGCGACCTCGAAAACATATATATACATCACAATTTCACTTGTTTTCTTTAATTTCGACTTTTGGCCAGCTTTTTTGAAATTCCGAACACTGTGCACCGACAGAAACATCCTAACTAAGTAAATTATTCTCAAAACTTTTTAACGTTTTACTTTCCTGCGAAATAGTGCTAAGGGCGTTCAAAATAAGCATTTTTCTTTTCTTTTGTTAGTAAAAATAAAGACAATATGCAATAAGTCACAATTTCGCTTCTTTACAAGAGTTTATATCTTTCAATAAAATTGATAAAATTGGAAATTTCGTTTCTGGAGTGTATAAAAGCAGAATTAATAATTAAATTTTAAATAATCTGGCTTGAATTCGTTTTTCTTTTAAATTCTTTGCGGAGCCTTTTTAAATTTTATGTTTTGAAACACAGATTTCACAACGCATAGAGTCGGAAATTTTGACCTCGTCTTTAAACTCTAAAATATATATTTTGTACATAAAAAAAAAGATATATATATATATAAATGTGCATAAAAAAAGGTACAGAATATTATTGCGTTTTGTTGAAATTTCAGTTTTAAGAATGGAAAGATGTAATTATTTATTTATTTATTCATTATTATTATTATTATTATTATTTTGTATGGTGTTAGAACAACTAAAAAATTCCAGTTAATATTCCAATGGATTTCGTTTGCCTAATAGAATAAAGTGATCATATAAAAGTTTTCAGTCGTATATAGCTAAAAGAACACCTAGACAGTATGTTTAAATAAAGTTTTTGATGGATTAACCGCAATTAAAACGTAAATGTGTTTATTTAAGTTATAATTATTACCACGTGTAAATAATGTATGATCGCCCCCCTCTTTTTGTATATGACCTCTAAATATTGGTATTAATTAAACAAATTAATACCTATATATTAAGTTTTGAGGGGGAAAAAAGATGTATTAGCGCCAGGGGAATATTTCCGCAAATTTACAATATCAGTTTATCTCCTTTGAGCGAATTTCGGTTGAAAATTGCCTTATTATGTTAAAACCCAACTGAATTTTTATCAATAATGCGTTTTTTTTTCACTTCCTTTAAACGAGTACAGCCGGTAACAAAAGTATCCGAACAGTAGCGAAAATTCCTATGTAAAAAAAGTACTCTTAATATTGTTTCGTTAGATAAATCCTTGTCGAATCATGTTCTTAGACTGATTAAGAACATGATTCAACAAGGATTTGTTTAACAAACTAGTAGTAACTCTACTTTTTTTACATAGGAATTTTTGCTAGTGTTCGGATACTTTTGTTACCGACTGTACAGTAGATTATGAGAGTATTTTTTTTCGTCAAAAATTTTGATATGAATTTCCGCATATTTTAAAGTCTCCTACCTCTAAAACAAATGTCTTTGGTTGGTACTTGGTTAATGGGCATGAGTGTTTGTGTGTGGAGGATATTCTGGTCAACATATCTCCTTAATTAATTGCTTTCATTACATACTACGTAGGTAATGGGAGTTTTGTATTCCGGCAAAAATTTCGATACGGCGTTTCCCCCTGATTTACATGCTTTAATGTATCCTCTGTCTAAAAAAGTTGTTTTTGGCAATTTGACAATTTTTTTGTAAGTTGTATGTGTGTATGTATGTGGGGAATTTTCTATCATATCTACTAATCTAACAAAGATAGAACGACACAACTTCAAAATCGAGACAGGTTTGTTTTACAGATTATTTTTTCAATTGTTGATGAAAACTGAAAATCTGCAAGTGTGAAATTTTGAAACCGGATGTGGGACTGTAAGTCCGTATCTCAAAAATTACTGTAACAGTATTTCAAATCTGCTATATGAACACCCTATTAGATGATCCTCCGTATGTATTAGTTGTTAGTTCAGGAAAACTGATAGGTGTCTGTATGAGTAGGTCAGTTTGAAGTATCGCAAGGGCGTTCCTTTAAAAACGGATATACGTATATATGCTATATACAGGGTGAGTTTGACATAATCTGCCAAACAAAAGGAGATGATAGAATAGCCCATGGCGAGCATAAAACACCATAGAAACCCTGTCCTATCGCTAACTGTTTCCGAGTTATAGTAGATAGAAGAAAAATCTGTTTTTTTTTTCATCCCGTCTGAAAAAACCTAAATTTGTGAGCTTTTTGAAAGACTTACACACGCAAAATAAGCACATATTTGGAAAGAGCAGAAAAAATCCTTTCACGTGACAACATTTACATCAGGATACTTTAATTTGACAGCGAGCTACAAGCTCTAAAACATTGGCGAAGTTTAAAATCGAGTTGTCACCAAATTCTTTAACCAGCAATTCTGCAAACACAGTTCAAGCTACAATCGGTCAAATTTACCAAAAACTTCACCATTCCACAAGCTTTAGAATAAGCCCACAATAAACCATGTCGGTGTTCTAGTTCAGGACAAATTTAGCCTTTTGTTTGAAATACATTCATCACTGAACTCGACGTTCGTCGAGAAGGAGACTCACAGGGTGCCATGGTCGTTCCTGATTTCATGTCCGCCTTCAGCCCGCTGTTTTCTCAGATGCAAAAAAGAAAGTTTTAAAGACAAACAAGAAAAGTAGCAGTTTTATTAAGTTTACAAACACAATGGAAGGGAAATAAAAGAAGTATGACGTTTCTCACGTCTTTCACAAAGGAATATGCAAAAAAAAAAAAAAAAAAAGAAAAAAAAGACGTATCTCACGTTTACGATTAAAGAACATATGCATTCGAAAGAATGTGTGAAATTTAGTGCCACTACTGAAATTGGTCACCCGCACACCTGATACATGCCCTTGCCCGCTTACGAACGGAAACCACTGTAGCGCTTAGCGAAAGCTCATCCATCAGTTTTATTATTGCATCATCGAGCCGGCTTCTTAAATCTTGCAAACTGGCAACTTCTGTGCGGTAAACTGCTTGCTTCAGGAAACCCCAAACATAGAAGTCCTATGTAGTGTGATCTGGCGATCTAGGTGGCCAAGGAATTGGTCCATTACGACAAATCCATCATGGATACTGCTGAATCAAGAAGTCCCGAACGGAATTGGAAGAATGTGCAGGGGCCCCATCGTATTGGAAAATGATTTTCACTTGTTGGGGTACAAGAATGACATCAAATAATCATGGAATATGATGTTCCAGAAACTCCAAATATGTATTGCTTGTGAAATAACCTTGGAACACATGCGAACCTATCAAACGATCGCCAACCACTCCAAGCCAAATTTTTAAGCTAAATCGCGTCTGGAACGATGAGTATCGTGTTACAAATGGATTTTTTTCTGCGTAATGACGCTAGTTATGTAAATTTAACATGCCATCCCGAGTGAAAAAATACTCATCTTTCCACAATATCGTTCTAAGGAAATGGTGTTCCTCAATATCTCGCTCTAAAAGCCAGCGGCATAATGTTACCCGCTTTTGGAAATCTGAATGGCGTAATTCTTGTACCGGTGTGAAGTGGTATGGATGATACCGGTTTTTGCGCAAAACATTCATCACTTTACTTCGGGAGATTCCACCTTCTCTCGCAAGTATGCATGAACTCATACTTGGATTTTTCTCCACTCGGTCGAGTACGGACTCCTCAGCGGTGGCGGAGCGGTGACTATGGCCCCTTTTGTACACCCTACCGAACGACCCACTCTCCCTATGCCTTCAATGAATTGCGGCAAATACAGCATAGTTGGGCGCACGACGGTGTGGATAATGTAGATGGTACTCTTCTTCGGCTCTCAGAGAGTTACCATTACAAAATCCATACACAAATTGCATATCCGCGTACTCTTCATTTGTAAAACTAGGCATATCTGTTTTCAGGTTGGAAAGTATGACAATTTGATCCCTGTGATGACTTTAATTGAAAATAAAATTCAGAAGGGTAAACAAAAAGAGGTAAAATTTCAATATTAATTTACAAAAGTAGAAGAAAAAAAGTGCTACGGAATAAGTACCAACTTGGTTAATTCGTACCAATGTAAGAAAACATACTAAGTATGAACTAAGAGAGAGCAAGTAGACGTGAGTGCAGCGTGAAAAGAATCGGTCGAGCTCAGGCAAAGTCCAGAAAATGCTAAAGCAATAAGCCGCATAAAACGTAAAAGAAGCTTACGAGCTAATGAACTGTTACAGATTGACTCACCTTTTGTACCCGCGAGTGAGATTCGTGCGCAGGAAGGTTGGAATACATCTGCATATCACTAAGAGTCCGTATGCAGATAGTCACGAATTTGCATACGTTCCATTTACTCACCATCGTTTTGTTTGCCGAAGTTCGACTAACGCCATTTTCATTGATGTATTTCAAACAAAAGGCTAAACTTCTCCTGAACTAGAACACCGACATGGTTTATTGTGGGCACATACTAAAGCTTGTGGAATGGAGAAGTTTTTGGTAAATTTGACCGATTGCAGCTTGAACGGTGTTTGCAGAATTGCCGGTTAAAGAATTTGGTGACAACTCGATTTTAAACTTCGGCAATGCTTTAGCACTTGTAGCTCGCCGTCAAATTAAGGTATCCTGATATAAATGGTGTCACCCGATAGGATTGTTTCTGCTCTTTCCAAATATGTGCTTATTTTGTGTGTAAGTCTTTCAAAAAGCTCACAAATTTGGGGGGTTTCAGACGGGATGGAAGAAAAAACAGATTTTTCTTCTATCTACATAACTCAGAAACGGTTAGAGATAGGACAGGGTTTCTATGGTGTTTTATGCTCCCCATGGGCTGTTCTATCACCTCCTTTTGTTTGGCAGATTATATCAAACTCACCCTGTATGTATATATATATATATATATATATATATATATAGAGAGAGAGAGAGAGAGAGAAAGATAATCAGAACGTACAGTAGAAATATAATATTATCAGTGCATACAGTTGGAATTTAAAGATGATGTAATATCCGTATTCAAACATTTAATATGATCAAAAACAAAAACCACCCAAATCAAACCAAAAAAAGAAATAAAATCAAATCTAAATGAATTAAAGCAAGTTGGAATAAGAAAACATCATTATTTGCATTCTAACATTATCAAGGGTCTGGTAGAATGCAAACATGCTAAATAAATAAATGAATGTTTTTCTGTCACAAACATAGCAAAAGCTAAGTATTTCTTTGTGCAAAGGTTCGTAAAATCCATTGGAAACAAAATAAGAAAGAAAAAAAAAAAAAAACGTATATCAAAATAAACTCACCACAACATATGAAAAACCAATACATTAGTTAAAAAATTATGAGTGATAAAACACGAATAAAATTTGTAATTATGCATCAATAATTACAAATAAAATGTATATATTCGTAAGTATATAATTGTTATTTTCCTATCAGCAGATGATTTTGCCAAATTTTGGTTAATATGTATCTCAAAAACGGTTCAAATGATTTTCTTGAATGTTTCTATATAGAATGTTTCTATACCCTATTAGATATAATTTCGTACGTTCAGATAGTTAGTTCAGGAAAATTCATAACCATCCTGTATAAATAAACCAATTTCAGGTATCGCAAGTGGGTTCCTTTAAAAATGGCTAAATGGAATTTTTTCAAACTCGTCACATTAACTCCATTTCGTATGTATTTGCTGTTTTCTTCAAGTACATACTCACAACAAGTGAGTTTGTCAAGTTTTGGGGAAAGTCGGTATCTCAAAAGCGGCTCTAACGTTTTTTATGAAAATTGCTCCTTAATATCTTTTTTTAGTTATCCTTTCACTTGCATTACTTAGTTACTGAAGGGAAATTGACAGTCTTACTGATTGGTCAGTTTTAGATCTAGAAAATGGGTATTCTATCTTTTTTTTTTCACTCTTGCTATATAATTTCTGTTTACATGTTTTTACACACATGTATTAGTTTCCTCTTACAGAAAAATTGTTAAGTGTCTGATTTGTTAGGTCCATTTTATGTTTTCTTACCACATGTGCATGGTCGCGTGTCTGTTACGTACCTTTTTTTTTTTTTTTTTCATTTAATATGAAACAAAACTTACATTTAAAATAAGTCTTTTTTTTCCCCAAAAAAATTAAAAGACATACAAAATCTTTAATGGGAAATAAATAATTTTACAAATATGATTCCGATATTTAAGATATAAGTATTGCTATCTAATCTCATTGAATGCTTCTAGATTTTATTTTAATGTAAAATTATCTGGTGTGACACACACTACTATCGTTCCCCCTACTTCATTAAACATTATAATACTAGTATATAACCCCGTCGAAAATGACGGAATGTGAAATCAATTAAGGTAGTGAATCAACGAATGCTTTGCCTGCTTCGCTGGACACTATATTTAAAGGAGACTAATGTGCAAGTTGGATCTGACGGGACTAATATGCAAGTTGTACCTCACGGGACTAATGTGCAAGTTGCATCGAACGAACAAACTATTTCTTTTAACGAAAATACCTACTCTATTTATCTCTTCGACAACTTTAAAATTTAAAATTATTATTATTTTATTATTTATTAAATTTAAAATTATTATTATTATCATTTTCTCATATGCATGAGCTAATTTAATACTTTATTATTTTTATTTATTTATTTATTTAATTTAATTTTCATTATTTATTTATTTATTTTTTGTCCGTGGAAGCACATTACATTTTATGCTGGAAAAAAAAAAAAAAAAAAAAAAAAAAAAAAAAAAAAATGAAGCTTGATAAAAATAATTAAAGGCTTTAAATATGTTTCTACAAATATTTTAAGAGTTTTAAGGCTTTAATATGTTTCTGAAATATTTAAAGAGTTTTTTTTAAATAAAACGGTCAAAGAGTCATTCATTCGGAATTAAAGAGTCGCCCACTTGGAATTTGTATTTTCTGAATGGCAACAGTTTTGGTTTGTTTTTATCTAGTATTGTGTTGCTTATAATAGCCAGTGATCCGTTATATTTAATTTAGACCTTTAGACATTACAAGTGAATAGTTTTTAAGGTATTAAAGGAAGTAAATAAGAATAGGTATGATACAAAACATATTATATGTATGTTTCCGTAAGTTGAACAAACAGAAAATAATAATAATAATAATAATAATAATAATTGCTGCCAAAAGTTTCTGTTTTGAAGCGGTCTAACCGGAATCGTTCATGACAGATGAGGGTCATTATTATTATTAATTACAGTTTAAAGTATAAAATGTTAGGTACTGTATTTGAATATGTCTAGTGTAATTAAAAACATCACAAAATAATTTTAATTAATTTACCTTTCTCTGCAAACGGGAGCTACCTTATTCTTAACTTCCGTGTGAATTTTGTAACTGCTTTCATAAAACAAATTAAAGCTTTTATTATATATATATATATATATTTTCAAAATATTTAGAGTCTTGTCATTTACACGTATCTTTGAAACATATTTGATTAATTTTAAGCAACTATATTTCTGTACTGATAAGTATAAAGTATTTAAGTCCAAAAATGTCGATTTTGAGTTAAGTACATAGTCAGACTCAGAAAACAATTCTCTATCGTATGAAGGATTTAAATCCATGTCATTTAGTCTTTGAGAAAATCCATTGGTAAAAAAATACTCAAGTCAGAAATTTAGCATTAATCTTTGGTATAAAATATTTAATTCAATTTTTTCCCTTTATTAAATCAAGGTTGACAGTCGCTGAATGTTATAAAGCGTATAAACCAACATAATCCCTTTTTCCTAATCAATTCTGCTGATTAGTTTTTAGTTAGTTTAACTTTATTTTTCGTCTCCTGAAAATCAAAAATATGGACTTAAATCCTTTATACTTATCAGTACACATTTATTCTCTGCACGTTAGAGAAACGGTGGGGAAAATTAACAAATCAGGTTATAAAGGAATCTTTACTCTTATAGCTTTAGTTGCATTTTAAAAACTTTAATAATTAAATATTATATTTTCAATAAGTGAAAAGTTCTATATTAAAGAATTTAACGTTTAAATTACACAAGATTCTTTCATTATATCTAAATTGCGCAACTCATGTCATTTCAACATCATTAAAGGATATTTTTTTTCTCTGAATTACGATGTATTGCATCATTTTCACTGTAATGTTGATGCCATATAGCAGACAATATATTGGCAAAGTAAATTGACATATGAGTTTTAGTAATGACCTTCCAAATTTAACCCTCCTTTAGGCGCTCGGTCTACGATCGTAGACCAGGTACACTGTAAACGTAAATGTCTTAAATTCAGTTAAAAAGGTGTCTTATATTGAGGGTCCTTTTTTAAGCGAAAAAAAATGTCTTACTTTTTAAGGCACCTTTTTGTATCTGAAATTAAGACATAGAAGTGTCTTAAAACGCCGCTATGTTTTAGGCTTAAAAACGCCGCCATGTTAGGCTTAAAAAAAAAAAAAAACAGTACCTTTTTAAGCCTTTTTAATAAATAAATAAATAAATAAATATGGTATACGATTATGTTTATCTATTAAAAATAGATTTTAGAATGGTTTAGAGCATTAATGAAATATTTATATTAAAAGAAAAAAAAAAAAAAAGAAAGTCACATTATCTGGCGGTGGGATTCGAACTCACACTATCCATGAAACCGAAACCTCAAGTCAGTCATTGTCGGAGCGAAGCATTTACCAATCACGCCACCGTCGAATACAACGAGGTGTGTTTTAAGGACAAAATATACTGCTGTATTATCGAAACAAATCTCAGTGTTATGTATTATTTCAAATTTTTTGCCATAAAAATATTGATAGTATGGTATCTTAAAGTTAGTAAATATTATTATCTTAAATTTCATATCTGGAGGTCTATAATTAAAAAAAAAAAAAAAATGCATAACAAGTATGTGAAGGTTGCAGCCCTCGAAGATAACGATTTCTTTTCTTAAAGTGATATTTAAATAAAAACAAACTATACAAGGAATACAAGGAAATACTATACATGAATACAAGGAAATTTGTTGTTTTACATTTAGAAGTAAGTAAATATGTGAAAGAAAAATTTTTTTTAAATAAATAATAATAAGGAGAAGAAAGAAAGAAAAAATTATGCCCAAATTATTCATGATTGTTCACTTATAAATTCGCTTTCTTCTCTACGTATCCGTCTATGTCTGTCTTTACACCTTTTCTTTTAATATAAGAAAGCTTTAAAGACAAACATTTTTTTTTTAATGAAATTTATTTATTGAGATTCTTTTCTTTAAAAAAAAATCTTTGTGTCTAAATATGTTGCTTATGAATTATGTTAACGATAATAGCATGTATATATCATTTACATTTCTAGAGTATTATTCCATAAAAATTTAATTTCATAAAGCTACCATAGTTAAGTTACTTAACTTCTTATTACATAAAATAATAATATATTTATTGAATGTGAAAAGTAGTAGGATAAACATATTTTCTTAAAGTAGATTCCATATTAAAAGATTTTCTAAGTAATGGAAGTGTCTGAATTTCTAAAGTATCTGAAAATTCAAACGCGCTTGCTGTCTGAAATATCACGTATTTACGTGTTTCAGACATTTTTGTGTCTAAATTGGTATTTCAGACAGATTTTTGTCTTAAATTAAGATATATAGAGCGTCTAATCTACATTTTAAGACATTTACGTGTCTTAAATGCCGTTTCAGTTGTTTTTACGTCTTACTTTAAGACCCTTTTATTTGCAGTGTATGTTTTAAGCAACATAATTCCTAGTAGATGGCACGCTCACGAACTTCCTTCTCAGTAGCTGTTTATGAAGTTTACGTTTTTAAAATACTTAAAAGAAAAGAATGAACCAGTTTTTAATAATTTTTTTTTTTGTTGTTGTATTTTAAACAGTAAATAAATTTGGTCTACGAGTGTACACCGTGCGCCTAAACACGTCAGTAAAAGTCGCGCGCCTAACGGAGAGTTAAATGTTTTATACAAAATTATTCCAGTGGCAAAGGAAATATTTGGCGCTAAAGTTTGGCGAACATTTTGTGTTTGCTCAGCTAAGTCATCACATGATAGTTTTAGCCGTTTTAGCGTTATCTAAATTGCCCATTTCTAACGCTGCGCATTTAGACATGCATTTTTCATGACCCTCCTTTTCACCCCATATTATGCAGCTCTCCAGATTTGCTTAAATATTATTCGTAAAAATTATACCTTACTACTTTAATATTTTAAAATGAGATGTAATGTATATTCTTCAAATAAATTCTTTTTATTCAACACTTCTAGTAAGTTAAGATTTCATGGGTATCTTTTAATAGTAACTTTGATTATTTTTTATTCGGGTAAATTGGAATACCATTATATCTCACCTGTACAGTGCTGAAACTTCGCAAAAACACATCAGACGTTTTCACAAGGACTCAGATATGAACGGTGGTTCACACTGTGTCATTGAGAAGAGCAGCTCCTACGTCATAAAACTTGTATGGTTTATCAACAATCAGACTTTTTTTTCGGGGGGAGGGGGATAAAGATTACAACTTCTATAATCTATTTATGAATCAGTAAAATCGAGTGAATACATAGTTTCATTTGCTGTTGGGGAGTCGAGTTATTTGGTAGTATGATTTTCATGAAGTTATTTCTATCAACTGATAATTCAGGTTGGTTTATTCGCCAAGATGGCGATTCGGGCAATATGGAATACCAACTATTCCATTTAATTTTTGATTTTCGTAAAACTTGAATGTGGATAATTTTTCAATACAGTATATTTTCAATAATAATTTCAAAATAAAATATTTATATTGCAGTTATTCAAGTTTTTTTTTTTTTTTAAATGTACTAGCCGTTCCACATTAATTTCTGAAGCAAATGCATGTATATACCATGTTTCCTTTTATAACTATTCTATATTACTCGCTCGGTCCACATTATTCCACATTAGCTTTTAGTTTTGTTAATTAAAACTTTTGCATGTAAACTGTATTTTTTTAACACAAAATCACCATATATATATATATATGTGGGATCGAACTTATGTGGGCGTTAAAAATTAACTAATACTTGATTACTATTAATCATTTAAAATTTAATGAAAGGTTAAACTATAATATACACTATTTACAAGGTGATGATATGAATTAAAATTAAATAGCCGAACAAAACAGTCGCTTGTAAACATCAAATCAACAGTTTATACTTATGTGTCAGTTCACTCCACATCACTAGATGATAAGATGTTCCACACCACTTTCATCAAAATAAAATAATAAAGTTTAATTGTCGTCTACGAACGTTGAAATCAGAACAGTTCTCTCCGTCAAAATGCTAACAGCCGTCTCTGTCAAAAGCTAACAGTCGTCTCTCATCTCAGCGCACTTGCTTCAAGACTCCACACACAGAAGTATGCGCACGCAAGGAATGACGACGTCACAGTTACGTGTTAGTTGCATCCTCTCGTCAAAGATACTACTCGTTGTGGCTGCGGCAAAGGAACTGAGCTAGTTTCGGAATCAAACGTTAGGGAAAGCAAGGTGTCTCCTCTACATATATATATATATATGAACAACACTTGAAAGTTTGCTGCAGGTAAGTCTACAATGATTTAAAATATTTCATTTTATTATGGTGGATTCAAGCGCAAATGTTATTATAATAGTATTCATCTATCGTTTATGTCTATATATTTCAAACAATATGCTAAATTTCACACAAGATAAATGAGAGACATTCTATAGAATAAACTTCCAGCTATTTTTCTAACATAACACTAATATTAAACAGATTACTTTAGAGTAAAAATAAACAGAAGTTGAATGTTTTCATACCGCATTCCATATGAAACATAATTTTTGTGAATATAAAAATGTATGTAAATTTCATTTTGTATAGCGCAGATCAAAATTTATAAACCATAACGCATAGAAATTTCGCCCTTAAGCATAATGTATTTGAAAAACTTTGTATGTCTTGTAAATAAACTATTTGTCCAATCTGATTATAAAATTTAAATCCTGAACATTTCTTTATAATACAAATTAGAAATCAAGGTTTCAACTTCATGATAAAATCTGTTTTTTGATACGTTGATAGCAGTTTGTTTTTCACACACACACAAAGCCAACCATTAAAATTCTGATTTTTCGAAAAAATGTTAAAATATTAAAATTAGCAAAAAGTGACTTTAAAATGTTTTACCTTAAAGAGATACTTTCTATATCTTATACGAATAAGGAAATATAAAAAGCAAGTATACAAACAGAAATGTACACAAATACTTGCAGACAATACCTGATCTTGTAGAGAAGCTTTAAATTAAAATTTACTTTGTTGCTTCTGTAATAGAATTTAGTTTATAAAAACTTTTTTGAAATAAATGCTTCCATGTCTAAATTATAATTTGTCAATGAGATTTTATCCTTTCTATTTGTCAAAAAAAAAAAAAAAAAAAAGGTTTTTTTTTATTTTTGTTGTTGATTATGGTGCTATTTTTGCTCTACAAGCCTAGAAAGCAACTACAGTTTTTATTTAATGTATTTTAAAGCATAATATATGTATTAATGAATTGTTTTGTAGGTATGGATGGGCTTTTAAAAATAAGATAATAAAATATTAAAAATAAATCTTAAGTTACAAAAAAAAAAAAAAAAAAAAAAAAAAAAAATTCTTATCGAATCTTTATAAAACGTAAGATGGGAAACGAATTTTAAACAATTAAATTGTCTTCGTCAGATTGGTGTCATTACATAAACAAAACAAATCTGAGATAGGAATGGAATGATTGGGTTTGGATGAGTGGGTAGCAATTAACAAGTAAACATGCGATATATACTATGAAGCAGCTGAGAAAATAATTATAAGAAAAAAAACTTTTTATAAACAATGTTTTTAAATTTTCTGTTGAATCATAGACATAGAACTAACTACATTAGCACTTTATCAATGCGTATGAAATCTTCAAATTGATAATGACGTCAATTTTTGTGAGATGCATAATTTAACTTTTTAGTTTTTTAATGCTCACATTTAATTAAATGTATTTATTTTTATGTCGAAAGAAAATGAACTCTTAATTTTTTTTGGCAACAGTTAAATTATAGCTAATATTTTAATGGCTATTTTTATTACTATTAGGAGCTTATTATATTCATATTTTAATTAATTATAAGAAAACTATTCGAAAATTCGAAAATCGGTCTTCGAAATAATGTGTTGTATTCGGGTTGCGAGCTATTGTGAAAGTTTCAAATGTCTACCTAGTAGGGATGTTAGTTAAAATTCGATTGCAAGATTTGTACCGGACAAACAAACAAACACACAAACAAACAAGAATAGAAGTTAATAAAACATGGTAAAGAATTATAAGATTTAAAAAAAAATATATATATATATATATATATACCATGTTTTAAATTTTCTGATGAATCATAGAGCTCTTATCATTTTGCATAAAATTTTTAAAGTGATAATGACGTCAACTTTTGTGAGATGCATTATTTAACTTTTTATAATTTTTTAACGTTCACGTTTAATTAAATGTATTTATGTCGAAAGGAAATAAACTCGTATATTTTTTTTATTATTATTATTTTTTTTTATTATTATTATTTTTTTTTTTTGGCAACAAATAAATTATAGCAAATATATTAATGGCTATTTTAACGCTATTAGGATTGTGAGAATAAGTTCACACATATGTTCTTATAAATATTTAATTTCTTTCTAGATAATTCAATTTAAAATTTTGAATAAAAAAAGTCAATTTATTAAGAATAGTTATAAAATTAATTAATTCTTTTAACAAGTTTAATTTAATTTAATTATTCCAATAAAAAAAGAATATTTTATTCTGCAATATCCTCTGAAATCAATTCATTCTATTATAAAAGTCAATCTCTATTTAATTTAATTTGTTTTTTTACTAAGGGACTTATTCGTTTGTAGATAGATACATTTCCCCCTTTTCAACATCGTTATGTTCAATATCTCATTTAATCATAGATAGAAAATAATTTATTTGTCTAAACTACTTTATAATATAAACAGAAATTGCAAAATTTATTGCATTTCCGGTGATTTGTGCTATCATAATGACTTTGTTCAGTCTCATTGGCGTCAACAGGAGCGGGATTCGTTTCTTTTAATAATAATAATAAAATAAAAAAGAACAGATAAATTCTTAATGATATATTGGTGGCGCCGATAAAAAGTAATTACTTTGGCATAATTTAGGTTGCCAAGCTTGGCTTTGTCTTTTGAATAACGGATTAAATTTTTGAATTAACCAGTTAGAACATTCTTTTGGCGCTTTATTTGGCATTAGTTTATTAATTTCGGGTTTGAATTGGCGAATGCAATTCAGTACACCTTTCGCATTCGAACAGTTAGTATCTCTTGTTTACTGGTTTAAAAAACAACAGCCCTCGTTTGCTCTCCCCCTCTCTCTCTGCCCTATAGATCATATGAGGACCATTGTAAGTGATTGCTTGACATTCATGCTTTTAACATAAAAATAAAGAACTGTTTCTTTTCCAAGTGACTTCTATTATTTATGTCAAGTGACACTCTTTTTGAAAGACTGCATGGATTTTCAGCCTGGGTATTTTTGGTAAGCAATGTACAAGATGGATCCACTAAGTTTCACGGACAAATAATCCTTCTTTACAAGACTTTCTTCTTTACAAGACTTGGTCTCCGTGACCACTGGTTCTCGATTTTTCTACAACGATCAAGAGAGAGGGAGGGGCTGTTACAAAAATTTTTATTCGTTGCATTCTCAGTCGGACTATTAAAAAAACTATTACTTTATCTCATTCGCCATTAGACTATCAAATTTGTTTTCCTTAAGACTAAAAAATGGTCATTACTGGATTCTTTTAAAACTTTATGAATCTAAATTTTTGGTGACTTCTACAGATCATCGTAGTGTACAACATTAAATACCATCTGAGGCGAAGCCTTAAAAAAAAGAAAGTTGTTTCCTTTCCTATTACCATGTGTCTGCGGGAGTCCATTTGCCGGATCAGAATGAGAGATTTCCCATCTGCCCACTGCACTCCCCATGATTGATAAATGCGGAATAACGGATTACCAAGACAGTTTTATATAAGATATTTAGTGGTATATCAAGTGTGAGTTATTGTGTTTGCTTTACAGGAGAAAAACCAAAGGAGAAAGTATATTGCGTGAATTATATCTTCCTTTCTACTTTTCTTTTCTCATAGAGGAGGAAAGTCGATCATGTTAATTTAATTACTATTTGTGTCGAATGCTCATGGGAACATACTGTGTGTTGACATTTTTCTATAGATCGACATGTATCTGTTTTTACGAATATATTACTTCAGAATAGGAATGTTTGAGAACAAAGTAAGCTTTGATAAAAAAAAAAAAAAAAACTGTGGGAGAGAAAGATTTTTCAGCAATAAAGAGGACAAAATAAACATAATTTGCTCTCGGAAGATCCTGAAGATTTTTACATTATGTGACATCTCAAGAATTTTATTTTGGGATAACATTTTTACAGATAAGATTTTTTTATATATATTTTTTTCAGTATATAGATAATAATCATCGTATTATTATAAAATAATCATCGTATATAAAAACAAATGCACTTATATTTCAATGCAAATATTCAATTAACTAGAACTAATTTAAAATAAATAAATAAATCTTTTATTGTACTTTTGAATTTTAAGTACCAATTTTTTAAAAAAAGTAATACATATGTGTGCATTTGTTCTTTTAAATAAACAATTTGGTGAAGTTTTTCAATACTATTGCTTGAAAATGGTTGTGCATGAAAATGTATTATTGGAAATTAAATTTAAAATTTTGTTAGGATTTTGAATTTATACAAATGATTTTTTTTTGGAATTTCTCGATGGGTTTAAATAATACACATTCACATATTTTTTTTTAATTAGTTTTTATTTTTTTAGGAAGTAGTGTAAATAATGTGTTAAATATATTAGAAGATGCACATTATAATGTTTGAAATAACTTTACACCGATGTTTCCTATTTTTATTTTACACTTTCACATACACTTTTAAGCAACCCATTTGAGAAATTTTGAAATGTAAACTTAATAATTTAATTTACACAGATGTAAAACTCATTTTTTTACACTATTATTGCAAACAAACTATTTTTAGGGAAGTGTATAATTATAATATATTTACAACAAATGTGTACATTTGTACTTCCCATTTAAATTCACATTTACACACGGTTTCCTAAAAGGTATACTATTAATTTATAACTTGACCTTTTACATAAATTTACATAAGGTAACAATTTAAAATTATAGTGAAAAAATTGTGCATGCACTCTGATTTTCAGTGATATGTAGTAATATATTTATTTTCTCAAAATTATTTTGCATAAAATGATTATTGTTATTTCTTAAATAATTTTTCTATTGATATGAATATTTATAGATATTTGAAAATTATGTTTTTGCCCATGTCATTATCAAATTTACTCAATTGCATGAATATTTACCAGGAATTGTTAACAAAAAATTTTTTTTTATTTCATTGGTAGATAATGTTGATATATACATTGATGGATGATTTTCATTGTAACTCATTACTGAGATCATGGCTTAGGATTAATTTTATCTGCTTTAATTAAGTTAGATACGAAGCTTTTACACTGCAATTTTTTTTTTTTTTTTTACTAATGAGCAACTTGAACACTGTACACACGTATCACATTGAATTGATAATATGCACATTTTTTTAAAGAAATATAATTTTGAACAACTAATCATAATTGCATTTTATTTTTACGTTGTGTATTTATGCTCCATTGCTGTGTTGAATGTCGAATTAAATATGGAAATGGTATTTTGATGCTCAACGCATAATCCTTTCTCTTGATTTCTGGCCAAAAATTGTCTTGAGTAAGGGTGTACTTTGAGTAACTTAATTTGCATAATACACATTTTATTACACTTACGTAAAATAATTTTAGTTATAAACATTGTCATTTAACATTTAGAAAATATCAAGTAATTCTAGCCGTGTCAGTAGCTTAAAACTGTTTTGCTAGTTTTGATTTCTTATTTTACAAAACAAACTATGCATGATTGTGTAAATCTAGCCTGATCTGTTTTATTTAAAAAAAAAGAAAACTTTGCTAGTCGCAGTATTATACATGCATAGTACACACAACCTAAAATATTTTCTACAAAAATTATTACACCATTTTTTACATGTATTTTTTTTTGGTTGTATAAAATATATATTTTCCCATTTTTAAACCTTTAAGGAAACACAAAAGTTTATAATTTTATTTACACAATTTATTTATATTTTAAAAATTGAAGGTTGTGCTGCAGGTATTGGGTCTTGAGTAAATTTTCAGGAAAATAATTCATCTTCAATAGGAAAAAAGAAAGGAATATTAAATATTTTGTACATTAAATTTATTCAAAAATTTACAAATAATATTCGTTTTTTTTTCCTTTATTGCATAATAGATTTTTTTTAGTATACTCGGATATATATATATGTATTTTGATATGCTAATTTTTTTTAAATAAATCATAATGCAATTTTGTTTTCATACAGGTATAAGTTTATCACCTTTCATATTTTTAATTTTTTTATTTTTTTTTTCCACATTACAATTTTATTTATGGTATTGGCACAGAAATTGCATTTCTTCAAGACACATTTTATTTTTTTTTTACATTATAACGAACAATTAATTGTTGTGGCAAATGTGATTTTGGTTACATAAAGTTATTTATAAGTTTATTTTGACACACACAAAGATTAAATTTTACTTATGATGTTTTCACATAAACCTGGCTGGATCATCGAGATCTTGAAATATGTCAGTCGTGAATTAAACACATCATGTCTTTAAATACAATCACACATTTACTCATTTTAAAATACATTATTTATTTTATTTGTCAATTTACTATATTTAATAATTAATGCAGTTAACTGAAGGTTATTTTTTTTAAATTATCAAATATTTTGAATTACACATTTTTTTTTTTTTTTTCTCATTTACCTTAATTGACTATTTTTGTATAAACACATGATGATAGCAGTTGAATGTTTGTTGATGAAGAGAATTGTTTAAGAGAAATAATAAGATAAAAAGGAAAAAAAAAAAAGGGAATTGATTTATGATAAATAAGATCAACTGATTTTTGTCAGTGAGAAATTCATGAATAAATATGCTAGCAGATTCAATCATATGAATCATATTTTTGCGTACACTTGTTGAAGGCAAATATAATTGCCGTTTAATTTTATTCCAGCTGATGATTTAAATTGTGTTGACGTATTCTGTTGAAAAGGTCAACTAATATTTATATATTTTGCATATGCACTGATTTATTTGAGTTGACGTATTCTGTTGAAAAGGTCAACCGTTATTATTATGGCCATGCTTTACATATTATTTGCGCTATTTTAAAAGGATCCTCACACACACACACACAAAAAAAAAAATAATAATAATAATTAAATAAAGAAAAGGCCTATATTTTTTTTATGTGTACACTAATAAACATTTTTTTAAAACTTTTTCTTTTTGTTTACATTTATTGCACGTTAAATTCGTGATTAGAGAGCTTTCACTACAATAATGGTAATTTGTTTTTGTGGCAATTTATTTTAATTTTAATGTTGTGGAACACTTACAGACATATACAAAATTTTTTTAATAGTTCCAATTATTTCAGTTGATAGTTTACAAATCTATTTAAATATTAAAACATATCACCCATTTGATTACAAGTTTAATTAGACATACACATTTGCCCTGTAAACACAATTGTGTTGCTTTGGATGTCAGTATAATAATGACTTCTATAATCTTTGGATTTCGACCATTATATTGGTTTCAACACCTGTAATTGTGTAGGGGACTTTTAATTTTTACAATTTTTAAAGTTATAATTTAATAATTAATTCACACAAATAAAAAGAGTTTAAATTTATATATTTTTGTTGCTAGATCTCTATGTGTGTTCCCGTATATGTTTTCTTTTGGGTCGGAATTTCATTGTATTATTGGCTGATTTATCAGTTTGTCAGTCATAATGCAAATATATCCGATAGTATTATTTTATTCTCTTGTACACGCATGTTTTACCATGCTTTTCTGCATTTTTATCAGACTTGGCCTCACAACATAATGTTTGACACACACACACATTTTCACAAAATTTTCTCTGACCTATTTAGTTGATATTTTATTGGTTCACGTGTGGTGATGTCGTTTTACATTTTTGTTTATTAAATTTTTGCAAGAATTTTTACACAAGAATTTAAAAAAAAAAAAAAAAAAAAAAAAGGTTATAATAGTACATACACAAAAGTAAATAAATAGATAAATAATTTTTATACTAAAATGACTTTAAATTTTTATCGCTGCCAATTTTGTAAAAAAAAAATATATAAATTAATTTTTCAAAATATAATTACTTGGTTAAGTTTCTGTTCAGGAAAAGGAAATTATTTCATTAGGGTATTTATTTTAAATAATTTTTGAACAACACAATATATTGAAATAAAGTTTCTTCATAATTTCTGCAGAGAAAGTATAATACAAAAATAAAAATAGTTTGTTTTTCTTTAAAACATTACTAGAACTATTACATGTGCACTCGTGTTTTAACATAGGGCTAGATTTTTTTTTCTACACATTTTTTTTTTTTTTTTTTTACACATAAGACATTTCATTATGTCTCTTTGCAGAATGCTGGTTGTCATTTTTTGCACAACATGAAGCCTCTTCTGCTTCTCATACAGTTCATTATGCTATGTTCGGTATGACATCACAAAACCATGCTGGTCATAGTTGTTGTACTGTTCTACAATCTCTGGCTCATTTTGTTAAAATTTAGATTTTCACGTGCAGAATAATTTTTTTTATATACTCTAAAATTGTTTGGAATATTTTTCTCATTAATGCTATATTATTTTTTTTAAATTTACAATAAAAAATATAAATCAGTTGATTTGTAGATTTTTTTGCTACTGATTTCCTTTTCCTTTTTTCAAGCATATATGCCATTTTGTGAATGGGAACTTTGATATTTTCAACAAGTTATATATTGTGTCACACTAGTATACTTCACTTATTAGATAACTATTTCATGTTCAATACACAATGTTATAACAATGATATGTCTTGTGAGTTGTTCTATAACTATGTATATTATTCAGATTTTCAAATTTATTCTTGTATGCCACCTTTGTTTTTATTGTTGTTTAACAAAAGATTATTTGTATTGTTTTCAGCAATATTACTTGAAATATTCAAATTGTCATGT
Organism: Salticus scenicus; assembly: GCA_963930645.1. NCBI lineage: Eukaryota > Metazoa > Arthropoda > Arachnida > Araneae > Salticidae > Salticus > Salticus scenicus. Next base: position 102,499,698 of record OZ005654.1, on the reverse strand, counting down.
GCTGATTCTAGGTGAGAGAGAGCAAACTTTTTTCTTCTTTTTTTTAGGGCATTGGGGAGAAATATGTGAGAACAAGTTTACACATATGTTCTTATAAATATTTAATTTCTTTCTAGATAATTCAATTTAAAATTTTGAATAAAAAAAGTCAATTTACTAAGAATAGTTATAAAATTAATTAATTCTTTTAACAAGTTTAATTTAATTTAATTATTCCAATAAAAAAGAACATTTTATTCTGCAATATCCTCTGAAATCAATTCATTCTATTATAAAAGTCAATCTCTATTTAATTTAATTTGCATTTTTACTAAGGGACTTATTCGTTTGTAGATAGATACATTTCCCACTTTTCAACAACTTTATGTTCAATATCTCATTTAATCATAGATAGAAAATAATTTGTCTAAATTACTTTATAATATAAACAGAAGTTGCAAAATTTATTGCATTTCCGGTGATTTGTGCTATCATAATGACTTTGTTCATCTCATTGGCGTCAACAGGAGCGGGATTCGTTTCTTTTAATAATAATAATAAAATAAAAAAGAACAGATAAATTCTTAATGATATATTGGTGGCGCCGATAAAAAGTAATTACTTTGGCATAATTTAGGTTGCCAAGCTTGGCTTTGTCTTTTGAATAACGGATTAAATTTTTGAATTAACCAGTTAGAACATTCTTTTGGCGCTTTATTTGGCATTAGTTTATTAATTTCGGGTTTGAATTGGCGAATGCAATTCAGTACACCTTTCGCATTCAAACAGTTAGTATCTCTTGTTTACTGGTTTAAAAAACAACTGCCCTCGTTTGCTCTCCCCCTCTCTCTCTGCCCTATAGATCATATGAGGACCATTGTAAGTGATTGCTTGACATTCATGCTTTTAACATAAAAATAAAGAACTGTTTCTTTTCCACGTGACTTCTATTATTTATGTCAAGTGACACTCTTTTTGAAAGACTGCATGGATTTTCAGCCTGGGTATTTTTGGTAAGCAATGTACAAGATGGATCCACTAAGTTTCACGGACAAATAATCCTTCTTTACAAGACTTTCTTCTTTACAGGGATGTTATTATTTTCATATATTTATTAATTATAAGAAAAGTAATCAAAAATTGGAAAATCGGACTTCGAAGTATTGTGCTGTCAACGGGTTCTGAGCTACTGTGAAAGTTTCAAATGTCTAGCTAGCAGGGAATGTAGTTAAAATTCGATTGCAAGATTTGTACCAGACAAACAAACAAACAAACAAACATACAAACAAACAAAGAAGAATAGAAGTTAATAAAAACATGATAAAATAAAAATCTTTCAATTGAAAACAAGGAAAAATTAAATTCAAACTTGTTTTATATTATTAATAAGAAAATAATTTTATGTTTTTAAATAATGATGTAATGTTTAGTTTGCAAAAGGTTACAAACTTCTCTCCAGTCTAGCAGATATGCTCAGAATTGGAAATTTAAGCTTTGTTAATGCAATTTATTTTTATATAATTTATTTAAGAACATCATACATTTTATATACGTTTCAGTTAGGAAAGTTACTATATGTTATAAGAAAAAGAAATTTCACCGAAAACATTTACGATCATAAACGTATGGACATAGCTAAAAATTTTGTGCATGGTAACCCATCAATATTCGTTTCGTTTTGAGCAAGAGTAACTTCGGTATACCATATAGTATATTACGAGATATGTAAGTCAAATTTCGAGATAGTAAAAAAATTCTTGAATATGGGACATTTTTTAATTTTTAAAATATCTCAACTCCTCACAGATTTGTAAGCTGTTTCGTACAGCTCCAAAAAGCCTTTAACATATGAAACTTTTTAACACACACACACACACAAAAGAAAAAAAAAACTAGTATGTTGGGGCCTCTATAAGACTTTCTTCTATATTTTTCTAAACAAATAGACAAATGTTCTTTTTTTAAATATTATTTATTAAAATTATCTATCATGATGAATACAGACGATTTTCATCTTAGAGAAAACTAACACTAAATATCTAAAGAAAGACAGTTTTAATCTTTATAATTAACATTTATATAAAAAAAAAAATACATTTTTATAATAGTTATCTTACATTTCAAGTTTCGTACAGTCATACGCCATAGAATATGAGATATGATTTTCCGGTTCTCGGAGAAATTCGCAGTGTAGTAGCGCTGTCTGTCGATCGATATGCATCCAAATTGAATAAGGATAATATTTCATAATGGCCTTCTAGCATATCAAGTTTTGTTTCACTATACGCGATAGAACCTGAGATGTAGCTTTATCTTTAATTGCAGTTATCGCAATATAGCAGCGCTACTTTTTGAGAGATTGGCATCAAAAGTTTAAAGGCACTAATATATGTCAAGGTGCATCTACATATAAAATTATATGCAATTTTTTGCATTAATTCCTGACATATTGCCTTCCCTTAAACTGAAGAAATCGCTGTCTGGCAGCGCCACCTATTGCGCAATTTATACCAAACCTTAATAGATACTCATGCAAGTCTAGGTACATATAAATTTATATGCAAATTTATGCTGTAGTTAATAACACATAACCTACCTTAAAATTGTGGAAATCGCTGTTTAGCAACTGACACCAAAATTTGGTAGGCGCTAATTTAGGTGAAGGTGCATCTATATATACATTTATATACAATGCTTTTCACTAGTTCCTGAGATATAGTCGCCACAAAATGTTTGTCAGATACGCACACACAGAGAGACATTTTCTAAACATTTTTTTAAAATGGTCAAATCGTGTTCTAGACTCAAAACGTGTAACTCCATCGAAAATCGGAAGTCAAAAATTTTTACGAATCCAGTACTTTCATCTATTGAATATAGAAAAGACTTAAATAGTGGAGGGTATTTAACTTTACTGGAAGTTAAAAAAGGAACCGAAAAGCAAAAAAGCAAGGTAAATAAATATGTATAAGTGGTAGAGTTGATGTGCTCGGCATAAGTGTAAACACCTGATTATACTTGCACGACATATAATTTTTTTTTGAGTAAGTGTAACCACAGTGAAAAAAAAAAATCTGAAGTTATATTCATAATCTACATACAAAAGTTAGTATCTCTACCAAAAAGTGCATTTACTTCATAAGTACAGCGGTGATAAAAATTTCGAGTTTTAAGTGGGGCATTCTGTCGGAGAGAGAAATGTAAGCAACAAATTTTCTAATTTCCAAATCTATCACTGCTTCATATTAAATTTGATTTCCTAAGGTAAATAAAACAAAGAAATGTTTATGCAGTCATATATGATAAATATTAGGTGCAAACTTTTCTTATCTGTTCAGTTATAAGTCGTGGTTATGTTTATCGCACTTCCTCCTACTCGTGTCCATTTTACACTGTTAAAATTTTCAGTTCAAACTTGAACCACTATATGGAGTAAATTTATAAGCAATACCATAATATGAACAACCTTACTTTTCAATTTTCGATTTCTTGCGATTGAAGTTCAGTTGCACCAAAACTTCGAGCTACCATACGTCTACTCACAAAGAAAAAGTTTCGGTGTAATTTCCTTTGTATTTAGGAGATGGCGCCACGAGCACGTTGAAAAGAGAGTGTAATATTTCACCGGCTAATCATCCAACATTCATTACAAGGAAGAAAAAAAAAAGAGTTCTTTATTCAATTAATCACTAACCAGATGTTACTATAAGGAAGTTTATTGATGCATTTCCTTTTAAGAAGAGAGGAAAATCTATTATAATACATTCTATGAAGCATGAATCAGTGAAATTATTTTGTAAACAAAACGAAGTTTAAATTAAAGAGCGTGGTTGAAAACATACGGTAAAGTGCAGATTTTCTGCAACAACTTACCCATGGATCAAAATAAGAACCTATAAAATTTAGCCCCTTTATCAATACCAACGAAACACACATGCAGAACTACCGAGCAAGAAAGTATGGCACAGTGCCAAAGTGTTAGAGTTTAGTGAAGAAGGTCTTCCTTTCGATCCCTGTGTCTGTCGAATTTTTATTTTTATTTTTTAGCATAATACAAATATTTGGTTCAACATAAAATTACCAAATCTAAATGTAAAAGGTTAAACAATCAAATAGTTACACATACTTTAGTACAGTGTTTTGGTTCAAACTAACCCGAAAATTTTAACAATGTATACAAAAATATCTTCTACATCAAGAATATAATTTGTCTTGTTTTTAATTGCAATGTTTACAGATTTTGCAAAAAAGCTCATTCTTTCTTTTATGGCAAATCACAATGTCTTTTTACAGAGTATAACTAATGTTATTTAAATATCTAATAATAAAACTATTCTTTCTCGATATACTGATGGATAATACGTCAGATGTTTCTGACTCAGAGAGCGGAAATAATATCATTATAGACTGCTTAATATCCTACAAATACTTAGTATTGTCAATACATTATATGTTCATCTTAGTTTGTTGACATATTTAATCTCATAATAAAGGCGATGTTCAAATACTTTAACCGTCCATGCTTGTAAATAATATTTTTACTTTCTTCTATATGTAATATAGAGAAAGTATTGGATTCGTAAAAATTTTCGACCTCGGGTTTTTGATGGATTTACATGTTTTGAGAGCTGTAGAACACGATTTGACCATTTTTAGAAAATGTCTGTCTGTCTGTCTGTCTGTCTGCCTGTGTGTGTGTGTGTGTGTGACAAAATTTTGTGGCAACTGTATCTCAAGAACTACTGCACAGAATTTCATACAAATTGGTATGTAGTTGTACCTTGACATAAATTAGTGCCTATCAACTTTTGGTAAAAATTGTCTTACAGGTTGTGTTGCCATCCCGCTTTTTCTAAATTTTTAACATGGTGATATAGGACAAAATTTTGTATAAATGTGCATAAAGAGAATTATTTTTTAGTAATCATTATGAAATTTACAAGAATTATTTAAAATAGAGATAGACAACTGGGAAAAAAATTTTGTATGCGTAGGAGCCTCGCCACCCCCCGTGGGGGGGGAAGTCCCCCCTCGAGGGGAGTAAATTTTCAAGATGGGTATCTTTCGAAAGGTCTCGTCAATACCTTTAAAACGAATGGTTGAACTATAAATATGTGGTAATTTAAAACAAAGTTATCGATTTTTTTTTACTTTTAACGAAAACAAAAATGAAAAAAAAATCTTTTTTTTTTTTTTTTTTTTTTATTGTTACTGCGTGAATTTGTATAGGAAAATATAGAAGAAAGTCTTGTGGCGGCCACAACATACTAGTTTTAAAGTAGGAACTGTTTCCTGCCCTTCTCGATTTATAGTTGAGTTAAGAGATTTCTACATTCGTTTAAATTAACATGTTTTCTGTCTAAGTAATTACAACACATTTTTGAATGATATAAAAGATTAATTTTCTTATGCATTTTTTTCCACATAAATAAGTATACAATGCTAATAAGAAGAACACTAAATATTTTAAAGAAAAAAAATGATATAACAAATAGAAATTTTAAAGTTGAACAAAAAGTATCAGTAACTTTGTTTTAACTAGCGGATCTGCAAATAAAGGATCTAAATGCTTTATTTTTATTACTTAATATTGAACAGATCATATTTAATTAATCTATAATATCTAAATTATGTACATACACATGCACACACATATGTATATGTAATGCATGTGTGTGCCTAATCAGAGTCCTCTAAATTGCAGGCTTTTACGATAATTTCTTAATTTGCCTCTACTTGTGTGTGCATGAAATTTTAATTGCGATGCAGACTTAGTGTATAAAACATTTTTGGTAAAGATGTTTTCTCTCAGGTAAAAAACGCCAAATGAACTACAGTTAGCGGTGTTTTCAAACAATAATTTGAGGTGATGGGGGACACATACAAAAGAATTTATACGCCTGTAAACATTTACATACAAATAAATATAGTTTTTTGCGGAAGTTTCTGATTTGCCCAAGTACAGCGTCCTCTATCTAAGAAAATTTTAAATATTATTTTTACTTTCTCTAACCCATAGGGTCGAGAAAGTATTGTTTTAGGGTCAAATTTTCGAACGTGAGTTTTTGTTATATTTACATGTTCTGAGGTCCCCTGAATACGAAAATCATGTTTTTAGCGAATGGTCTGTGTGTCTGTTATCAGTATATCTCAAGAACAAATAGTAGCAGAAATTCCAAACTCGGTATTTTAAACGTGTATCATATAGGGATGCTACAGCAAGCTTTTCGTTGAGATGAAGCAAATGGTTCGTGTAGAAGGACACTCAAAAGTATTCAAATACATTACGTCTATGGGAAAAATTGCAGGTAAGTAGAGTATAACATCTATAGACTGCACTAAACCAAATGAAACGAATATATATTTTTTGTAATACAGATAGTCAACTGGGAAATTTTATTTTGTGTATGTAGGAGCCTCGCCTTCCCCCTGGGGGGGGGAAGTCCCCCCTCGAGGGGAGTAAATTTTCATGATGGGTATCTTTCAAAAGAACTCTCCAATAATTTTAAAACGAATGGTTGAACCATCCATCTACCATAATTTAAAATAAAGTTATCGATTATTTTCATTTTTAAGATTTTTTTTTTTTTAATGTAATACTGAGAATAAATACAACTTTTTTTTTTTTTTTGGATATTTAGTGTTATACCACTTTACCAATATGGAAATCGTCTGTATTATCATAAAAGAATTTTTTTAAAAAATAATTTTAATAGTTTAAAAAAAAGAAAACAGAAATTTTTTTTTAATAACCGAATTAAACTCTATATAAATGTAGGTGCATTAAGAAGAGGGGGGTTGAGGGGGGCGGCAGCCCCCTCACACAGAATTAATTATCGTATAAAAAAAGTAGCAGAAACGCTTTTTATGAGACTGGATTTATACTGATAATATTATATTACAAATTAAATAATTAAAATATTCTGGGATTGCGAAGGATGAGTGACAGAGAGGGCCTTCAGTACACGTTTTTTTTTTTTTTTTTTTTAGAAACTGAGGTAGGAGCGATCTAACAAAAATTCTCAAAACTGCCGAGAGATGACAAAATGAAAACCCAAAAGGTCAGAAAAAAGCCAAACTACAGTGCCAAATAATTTACTGTGTCTCTCGAATAAAATTATATAAGTACTTTGAATGTCCATTCCACAACTCAAAACAATTAGTAATGCTAAATGATCACGTCAAATTACCATTTGCAATGTGGAGTCACAGAGTTTCAAACCATATCGACATATTAATCAACACTTAGTTATATTTATATTATATATCTGTATTACGAAATTTACCTATAATTAAATAAACTTGCGCAATTTAAAATAATATATTATAATTTATAAAATAAACACAAACTGGGAAACAACTTTTTATAAAATGACTTAGCTTTAGAAATTAGAATTTCTAAAAGAGAAATTTATTTAATAAATAATTCTTTTAAATTGTAAGGAACGAATTATTAATTCTTAAAGAATACGTTTTAATTTTCCCAACGATTTCATTAAAATATTAAATTTATTTAGAAAACAACTAAAGTCAATATGTGTGAAGAGAACCCCTCACATGAATGGTACTGAACATTGTTGAACAAAATAAGACACAAAGACATCGGTTTTAAATGTTTTTAATCTTTTCTAAAAACTATTACAAAACACGTGTAGTGTGGCTTCCATCATTTTCTGAAAGTAAGTTACATGCTATTACTGCACTAGCAACAGTAGCTGTTAGTATATCCGTAGAAATGTTACTGATATATGTCGATATATCACTCCTTTGAACTGAGCCAACCTAAGAAACATATCGTGGGCTTGCTCTTCTTCTTCTCTTTTGGACAAGGTTTGTGCAGGGTTGTTGATTCCTATCGTTTCGAGTCGCCACAAGTCTGGAACATTCCAATCTTTTATGTACAGATTTGTCATTAATACCGCTGTACCGCTATTCAAGCAACCCTGAGATGGAAGCCCTGTTTTTTCACAAACTGTCCACCCAAGTTTGGTTTCTATCGCTGTGAGTCCATTTTCTAATTGCTTGACTCGACCCGTTAACAGTTGACCGTAAACGTCACTCCTTATCAGGATTTCTATTTCCGTACTACCAGGGCCAATATCGGACAACCACAGCTTAAGGAAAGGGGGATTGAGGGGGGCGGCAGCCCCCTCACACAGAATTACTTATCGTATAAAAAAAGTAGCAGAAACGCTTTTTATGAGACTGGATTTATACTGATAATATTATATTACAAATTAAATAATTAAAATATTCTGGGATTGCGAAGGATGAGTGACAGAGAGGGCCTTCAGTGCACGTTTTTTTTTTTTTTTTTAGAAACTGAGGTAGGAGCGATCTAACAAAAATTCTCAAAACTGCCGAGAGATGACAAAATGAAAACCCAAAAGGTCAGAAAAAAGCCAAACTACAGTGCCAAATAATTTACTGTGTCTCTCGAATAAAATTATATAAGTACTTTGAATGTCCATTCCACAACTCAAAACAATTAGTAATGCTAAATGATCACGTCAAATTACCATTTGCAATGTGGAGTCACAGAGTTTCAAACCATATCGACATATTAATCAACACTTAGTTATATTTATATTATATATCTGTATTACGAAATTTACCTATAATTAAATAAACTTGCGCAATTTAAAATAATATAATATAATTTATAAAATAAACACAAACTGGGAAACAACTTTTTATAAAATGACTTAGCTTTAGAAATTAGAATTTCTAAAAGAGAAATTTATTTAATAAATAATTCTTTTAAATTGTAAGGAACGAATTATTAATTCTTAAAGAATACGTTTTAATTTTCCCAACGATTTCATTAAAATATTAAATTTATTTAGAAAACAACTAAAGTCAATATGTGTGAAGAGAACCCCTCACATGAATGGTACTGAACATTGTTGAACAAAATAAGACACAAAGACATCGGTTTTAAATGTTTTTAATCTTTTCTAAAAACTATTACAAAACACGTGTAGTGTGGCTTCCATCATTTTCTGAAAGTAAGTTACATCCTATTACTGCATTAGCAACAGTAGCTGTTAGTATATCAGTAGAAATGTTACTGATATATGTCGATATATCACTCCTTTGAACTGAGCCAACTTGTTTATATTACACAATAAACTTTGTTTTTGTAATATAGTATAGCTACGTTTCCTAAACCTAGCAGTGAGGATGATTCCAAAAAGTTGGAAGGTTGAGAACTTGACCGACAGGTTGGGATTTGGAAAACATCCAGTAATTCTGTGCTCGGGGTTATCCCTTATTTTCTCTGAAGCAGATGACTGACACCCCTATTTTAACACTGGACTCGTTGAATCACCACATGCGTAGATGCTTCCATAGTTTCATGAATGTGGTAGAGGAATAACTCTATATAAGAAATCGTAGGATTTCAGATGTAGTGACTGGGGTGGCCATAATATTGGACAGTTTCGGCTTATAATTTGGTCATCCGTGAAATTTTGCTTAACTGATGGTGACACGTGTACCAATGTGAAATGGAGACCCTTAAAGCTTAATGTCTAACGTTAGTAAAGAGTTAAGGTAACATGAAACCTTTTAAATTTTATTCTAAGCGCGCAGCAGTCACAGTGTACATCATAGGTTCAGTTGTCGATTGTATTTTAAAAGAAAATGGTTTGTTTTAAATAAATTGGAGTGTAAGGTAAATTTTTATACAAACTCAGTGAAAAATACTAGGGCCAGGAATCGAAACCGAGCCCTCCGCTTAACATGCGGCTGATCTACCACTGAGCTACCCTGGCTGATAATTAGCTCGGCATTTCTCCCATAAAACCCATTGACAATGTTGACGGACCTTGCCGACGGGTATTATGTGAGAAAATGCGAGCCAATCACCAGCCAGGGTAGATCAGTGGAAGAGCGTCGACCTTGCCAACAGGTATTAAGTGAGAAATGCAGAGCTGATTATCAGCCAGGGTAGCTCAGTGGTAGAGCAGCCGCATGTTAAGTGGAGGGCTTGGTTTCGATTCCTGGCTTTGGTGTTTTCCACATAGACGGTTTAAAAATCAACCTTACACTCCACTGTAACTAAAATGAATTTTCATGTTTGATGAAATAATGATTAAAATTTCTAAATAAAATGGTATTAGTTATGAAACTAGCAGTCATACCACACGAAATGGTACTTTTATAAGAAAGCAATGAAACTGGGGTGATAACATCAGAGATTAATTTGACATAAAGCCCACATGTATTTACATTGACATCGCCCTTTATGTAAAAATTGGTCTCAGTTGTCGTAAAATGCTTGTCTACTTCCATCAGCGTAAGAAATAAAAAATCGAAAGTTTCTCTTACAGCAAAATCGTTACCTTTAAATTTTTGAACTTGTTTGGTTTTCCATTCGATGTGTGATATCACCTGCACTAAAATTCAAATTTCAGCGTCAATTTTATAATAATATGATGTATATACTGAGATTATATATATATATATATACGATTTACTGAAATGACTTTGAACGATATTTCAGAAGTTCACATATAAATTACATATGAATGTTTGCGTGTGAATTGTGCTCCTTATCTTTTAGATTGCACATTCACTATTTCTTGAATTACTTTCTGGTCTCTACACTCTTAAAATGTGTGACCGGATTTGCTTACTCAAGAACAGACGCAATAATTTTAGTCATAATTTGAGAGGAATTTCTAAGAAAAAATCAAATTTGAGTATAATCAGTCTTTTCTGATCAAAAATCTTTTCAGTCAAAATTATTGCTAAACTGTCAGCTCCGTTCTGAACGAATTTCGATAATTTTTCATTTGGTTTAACAAAATTGCGTAATGATGGCGCCATTTATCGATCCTATTTTAAATGACACATGAAAAATATTTTTTTAGATATATGTAAAATTAATTAATTTATATATTGTTTAAAAGTATGTTGAGGACTTTTGAAGATTAGAAAAGTAAAATATCAAAGCTATTTTTTTTTTTAATAAATTCAGCAAATGTTTTATATACAACTGACAAAAAATAGCAGAGTTCTTAAATCACGAGTGTTAGTCATAAAAAACTAAAAATGAGCAGTGAATGTCTTTTAAAAACTGTTTCTTAAAGAAATACCTGAAATATAAAGAAAAAGAACAATTTATGTATATGATATAGGAATTTATTTATGTCTAAATTTATTTAATATTTGTATTATATTCATTGAAACTAATTTGTTAAAATGCATCTAAAACGTTAAAAAAAATGTGTTTTAATATTTTAATTATAATTAAACTTAACATCGGGAATAATATGCATAAACAAACTAGTACATACTGTTTTTCAACTCCATAGTTTTTCAAGAAATTGTGCAACGTTGCATAGTAGAATTTATTTTTCTGAACGAACTAAATTATGAAAAACTAATTTGTAAGCTTCTAAAATGTCTGCTTGTCATAGTGGTTCTGTTTTCAAGAATTTTTCCTCAATTTTAAATGAATAGTGTCATTTTAAGGAAGTTTATTGAGTTTCCCATAACTTTATGTTACGTATAATATAAGTAAAAATTGATAAATAATATTTTCTCCGTTTGAGAATGATTAAGAACGGTTATATAATCATTTTTTTTTTGTGTGTGTGTGTGTAAAATTGCAGCTTAGTAATAGCACGTTCGTCTGCCACAGAAAGAGACCAACATTCGATTCCGGCGGAGAGAATTTGATATTTTTTCTAGCACCAAACAGGTTCATTCAAATCTGGACCGATTTTTCTCAATAATAACTTGTTTCAGTTGTCTCAAATCTGAGCCGCTCGTAGCAGCTCAATAATTTGGGAGGATTTCTCTCAACGTGATATATACTATGTCAGAATGTAAAATACTGAACTATTGTATTTTTACTGTTAAAAAAAAAAAAAAAAAAGTGAGATTACGGGGAAAGTTTGGCAGCAGAGATTCCAGACAAAGCCCGTAAAAAAAAAAAAAAAAAAAAAAAAAAATTTAGACTGTAAATTAAGTACATAATGACCTGCTTAAATAATGTTACATGCCCGTAAAAAACATTTTTTTACAGACTTTGTCTGGAATCTCTGCTGCCGGGCTTTCCCCGTAATCTTACGTGATTTTTTTCAACTACATATGAGGTTGTTATCTTCATTTATTTTGTTATTTATACGACTTTTATTCTGGTGTTCCTAAGTTCAATGGTAGCTTTACCTGTATATTTTGACAATACACTTATTTATTTTCAGTTGACAGAGTGAGTGAGTTGTTTTCTGCCGCACTAGAGGTACGGAATAAGTAACTCTGTTTTTAATTGACATTATCTGAACTCAAGAACTTAATTGAATAACAGTAATATAATTCTTGTAAAATTTGAATTTTTCATCCGTTTGGTATACAAGATCTTCACTTTTGCACTTTTAGGACTTAATAAAAAAAGGCATTATTGTAGACGTTTCCAATTGCAAAGAAACCTACTTTTCTAATACTGAATAATGCACTTTGCCATTTTTACAGATAGATCCTCAACATTTTAACTATCGTTGTTAAAATGTTGGACCTTCGTAAAGTTTTGACCATACGTTTTCTGAAGTTATACGTATGAATTATGCTCTTCAATTTATAGACTAAACATTCCATTCGGCATTCCTTGAATTGTTTGCTCGTTCTCAGTTCTTGAAGGTTGTCATCATCAATCACTTAAAAATTATATCAACATGTGGTATACACCTCTATGTTATTATATACTATAATTATACATGTGTGAAATTTAATCATCTTTATATGATTAGTTTAACTGCAAAATAACATTTAAATTAAACTCGTTTATCAACTAAAAAACAAGCAAATGAAAACATTTAAAAAATTTCAGAGTTGTTTTAGTTTTACTGAATTCGTTTTTTTTTTTTTTTTTTTTTTTTTTTTTTTACTTGACTTATTCGTTATTCCACCTCATAAAATAAACAGAAATATCATCACTTATTTGTAACTTAACTGATATCGTGATAGTTTAACTGTTCTAATATTTTATGCCAAAGAATAAAAAACATTTACTAACAAAATTTTACCATAGGGACATTTGAACAGAATTGTTGACTTTTTATTTCTGTATTCATTTTTCTATTTACTAGATAAATGTGCTTTGTTTATGTGTCATATTACTTTTGTAAAGTAATTCCCGATGGATTCCCTATATGTTTTAGTGTTATTAATTAATCCTAAAAGATTACATTTTTTCGGAATGGTTTCAGTGATGATTAAATATTTTCTACAAGAAACCTTTTTTCTTATTCAGAAGAAAAACATGAAATACATTTTTTTTCTGGCAGAAAAAAGTTTATTTTTGAACATATATACATACATATGTATAAATATATATATATACAATAATTGTTTACTTTGTCTATTATAACTGCTATTAATTGTCTATTATAACTGCTATATTCCTTAAATATCATTGAAAATATGTATCTCTAAACTTATTTAATAATTTATTAAAACGTCTTAGTTCTATGTTATGTACCTGAAACTATAATTTAAAATGATAGTGAACTCTGCTTCCTGCTCGCTCCGCTCACAAATCACCGAGGGAGACTACCCCTTCCCCTTCGATTAGCTTCGCTCATTAATACCAGCGGGGCACTACCCACCTATTCATAGCTTTGTCTTTCATTCGATAGGAATATTAATAATACATAACGCAACAGAAAAGAAGGACAATATCATAGAAATCCCCACATTTTGATATCACTTTGAATCATATAATATTTAATATGATATCGTTTTTAAAATGAAATAATATATCAAAAATCTGTGTTAACATTCGTCAACTTAATAACTATTTTAGCCGAAAACATATATGAAACAGGTTTAAGAACAGTTTTATTTGACGGCACTCGACAATCTGTTTAATTATAGTGCCTATATTTATATATATATAAATGTATAAAAAAAATCAAGACTAAACAGTTTATGTTAAATTTTTAATTAACCCCTTGAACTGAAATGACGAGTCCAGCTCGTCACGAATTTCCCGACACTAATTATGTTCTTATATGTATATATAACAATAATCATTCATATAAATGTGTGAAACAAATATTATTTTTAATAATAACAAATTATTTGAGCAACAAAACCGTAAGTTTCTATATAAATTCCTCCTCTTAAAACTGAGAAAATTAAATTATCTGCATGAGCAGTTCTGACTGAAAATAAATTGCAGTTCAAGGGGTTAAGCTGATAACAGACGTACATACATACCAACTTCTGAAAACTCAATTTTCAAAGCGTGATACTATACAAAACAAGAGCAGCAGAAAACTTAAGTTAGAAAGGTATTTTATTTACAATATGAGTATGAGAAATTCATTCTTTCATGTGTATTCGTTGACGTTGTAAAATGTAGCAAAGCCCTTTCATCAATTTATTCAATAGAATCCATACATCCAAATACTTTGAATAGCCCTGTAAAGAAAATACTGAATAATTTCAATACCCCCTTCTATACAAAACATGTTTTTATGAATATATCTTTATATATATATTTCTTTTGTGCGTGTGTATGTCACTGAACTCCTCCTAAACGGCTGGACCGAGTTTAATGAAATTTTTTGTGTGTCTTCAGATGGATTCGAGAATGGTTTAGATTTACAAATGAAAATTGTAACTTAATTAGTTCTTTCTTAATTAATTTTTAACCAACTGTTTTAACAAATTTTCCACCTAGATGGCGTGAGTTGTCCATAAACACGATGTCAGAATTTATTTGATGTTGAAATGAAAAATGAATTTTTAACCGTCTTACGAAGTGTTTAAAATATTTTTTCAAAGTTAATATTTTTAGAATCGTAAACACGATGTCAGAATTTATTTAATGTTGAAATGAAAAATGAATTTTTAACCGTAAGTGTTTAAACTATTTTTTGAAAGTTAATATTTTTAGCCTGATGATTAAAATCGTATATTCTTTTAAAAAATTTGTCAATATCCGACGGAGTTATTTTATGTTAAAATGAAAAAGGAATTTTCAGGCCATTATTATTTGTGCAGATGGAAAATGTACTAAAAGTTTTCCGAAAAATTTCACTAACGATACGATCACAAATGTTGACGGATATCCAATATATCGTCGAAGAAATCCCGATAATGGCGGACAATCTTATCATCTATGGCGGGCATCTATGTCAACAACATAGACATTGACATTGATAACCGTTGGGTGGTCCCATATTCGCTCTGCTGAGCAAAACATTCAATGCTCATATTAATGTTGAGTTCTGCAGTTCAGTGAAGAGTATCAAATACATTTGCAAGTATGTGAATAAAGGCAGTGATATGGCTGTATTTCGAGTTGAAAATACCAATGTGAATGCTCCTCCGGTGAATAACAACGATGAAATAACACTTTACCAAATTGGCCGGTACGTCAGCTCCAATGAAGCTGTTTGGCGTATCTTTGGTTTCCCAATTCATGAACGGGATCCAGCAGTTCTTCATTTAGCCGTCCATCTTGAAAATGGCCAGCGCGTATATTTCACGAGCGAGTCCTAATTGAAATATTACATCAAGATGTAATTAGTGTTTGAAGAGTTTTGAAGTGTGCATAAAAAACTATACATTTTGCAAATTTAGTGCGGAATTGGACTATTATTTTATATAATTTTCTATCAAATTTACACGGGCGTTGATTAACAACCACCCTAACCTACAAATTTATTTGTGTAGCTAATTTATTATATTTTATTTATTTACTTTTTTTTTGAATGGAACACCTTTAATATCGGAACCCTTTGGCAAAATTTGAAATTTGGCACCGAAGTAGCTCGGACGCTTCTCGCCAAGATCTTTAGTTCCACAATTGAGATAGCCATTTCAATTCATCGCAAAAATGGCTTAAAATATTTAAAGTCACCAAAGGGGTCCCATACTTTTGTGCGTGTGCATGTCACTGATATTTTATTTATTTAATTTTTGTATGGAAACTTTGGCACCGAGGCAGCTCGGACGCTTCTCGCCAAGATCTTTAGTTCCACAATTGAGATAGCCATTTCAATTCATCGCAAAAATGGCTTAAAATATTTAAAGTCACCAATGAGCTCCCATACTTTTGTGCGTGTGTATGTCACTGCTATTTTATTTATTTATTTTTTGTATGGAACACCTTTAGTATCGGATCCCTTTGGCAAAATTTGAAATTTGGCACTGAAGTAGCTCGGACGCTTCTCGCCAAGAACTTTAGTTCCACAATTGAGATAGCCATTTCAATTCATCGCAAAAATGGCTTAAAATATTTGAAGTCACCAAACGGGTCCCAATTTGTGGCTTAGATTTAGAAAATCCGTGCTTTTCTCACGGCCAATTATATGTTGCGTGTTCCATTGTTGGAAAACCTTCGAATTTGTTTGTGTATATTCCTCAAGGATTATTATATTATAATATTGTACATCCAATAAATAAATTGAGTTTCAACTTTTTCACCTTTAATTAAAACGAATTTAAGTTTTTATTTAATACGAACTCTACTTTTCACTTCGCTCATACTAGACGCATACTCACATGCATCGATTGATTGAATTGTGATAAATGTACATGTAATGATGTTAGATATTGTAATAACTTTTTGATAAAAATTTTCATCAAATCGGTCCAGATTGTTACAGCTTATTCAAAGGAGACGGAATTTTCATGTGAAATTCGTTGCTATCAGAGATTCTCTCATAAATTGAAATATTTGCCGTATGAAATAAAATTTTGTGCTGTTCGACATTCAGCGGAGGTTTTAAATAACAAGTAGCAAGTAGAAAGTACCAAGTAGCAAGAAGCAAGTAGCGAAAGTTTCGGTAATTACACTGTAAAAAAATAACTATTACCAGCTGCAAGAAACTCTCTGTGATTGGAGAAAATAATTATTTTCTCCAATCACAGAGAGTTTCTTGCAGCTGGTAATAGTTATTTTTTTTACAGTGTATGTCTTTCACGTTATAATAGGAATTCACAGTCACCGTTCACAGCGCTCTATACCTGTTTCACTTATATACCACATCTTTACACACGTACAATAAGTTAGTTATTTTTTTCTAGCAAAATATTCTCTAGAAGTAATTTATATGACAAAACAACGTTTGTCGGGTCAGCTAGTATATATATATATATATATATGTATGTATGTGTGTGTGTGTGATCATTCCATTTCGTTTGAGGTAACCTATAGATGCTGCATTGTACTTACAAGAATTTTTTCCCATACACATAATGTACAGTCATTAGCAAAAGTATCCGAACACTAGCAATAATCCCTGTCCAAAAAAAGTGTACTTAATACTGCTTTGTTAAATAAATCCTTGTCGAGTCAGGTTCTTAGTCAGTCTAAGAATATGATCCGACAAGGATTTATTTAACAAAACAGTATTAAGTGTACTTGTCTACTATCGGAATTATTGGCTAGTGCTCAGATACTTTTGCTGCCGACTGTTTTCGAATTATCTTGATTGGTTTTGTACATGAACCATTTGCTTGATCTTAACGAAGAGTATAATGTAGTATTGCTGTAAAATACATATTTAGTATACTGAATATGAAATTACTTCTACTATTTGTTTTTGAGATGTCCTGAAAAAAGACACACATATACACACACAGACCATCCATTAAAAAGCTTTTTTTTCGAATTCAGGGGATTTCAAACCGTGTAACAAACACTCAATTTCGAAAATTTGACCTCATAATAATACTTTCTCTACCATATATATGGGAAAGAGGGGAAAGAAATGAAGAAAATTTTGCCTATGAAAAACATTTTTCCTTAGTGTGAAAATTTTCTGTATAAATAATTTTCAAATTTTTAAATATAAATATGGTTTAAATCAAAAATTTCTTTTAAACAGTATTCTTCGGATTGTTAACATGAAATTCGGTATGTACTTAAATATTAACTGTTCCGCTTATCCCCGGAAAATATATTACGAGAAAATCTTAATACAAAAGTTTTGTAGAGTTTTACTAATATTTACGGTTGTGTCAGAAAACATTTTTTTTTTCTTTTTAAAGTAGCTTTTTTTAAAATACAACCTTCTTAATTGTAGCCTCCTTGTATTTTTAATTGTACAGTCGGCTGCAAAATTATTCGAGCACTAGCCAATAATTCCTATATTTAAAAAGTACACTTAAGACTGTTTTGCTAAGTAAATCCTTGTCGAATCATGTTCTTAGACTGATTAAGAACATGACTCGACAAGGATTTATTTAACAAAGTTCTATTAAGTGTAACTTTTTTTTGGCTAGGATTATTGCTAGTGCTCGAATAATTTTGCGGCCGACTGTAATATACAATTTTTCATTGGAATTCACAGACTTTAAGAACAATCAAGCGCAAATTTTATTATAAAAAAAAAAAAAAAGAAAGAAAAAGAAAAAGAAAATCTACTTTTTCTAACTTTGTTATTCTGTGTTAACGACGCCATTAATCTTCGTCCACATAGATTATGCTCTACCCTCGTACCTTCGTAAATAAGCAATGATTACTTCGAACTTTTTTATGTGTTATTAAACATTAATATGTTCATTATTTTTAGTACCATAATACGATTTATATTTATTTTTTTAGCGATGAAAATGATTCTGTTACATTTAACTCTAGTATCATTATATGATTTACAGTTATGTTATTGTAAAAATAAAAATAATTCTGTTACACTTAACTCAACATCGTTTCATTTATAGTTTTTTTTTTTTTTTTTGTAACAGTAAAAATGATTCTCTTAGATTTAACTCTAGTAGCATCTTATCATTTACAGTTATTTTATTGTAATAATAAAAATGATTTTATTACATTTAACTCTAGTAGTATCGCATCATTTACAGTTATTTTATTGTAACTATAAAAATAATTAATTAAAGAAACAGATTTTTTTTTTTGACAGATTTGACAAGATACTGTAAAATTTGATGTTACATTTTTTATGCACTTATAATGTATTGTACTGCAAAGAAGCTAAACTTATAAAAGGTAGAATTAATTATTTCTTTACAACATGGAAATGCGTATTGTCTTTGGGTGAAAATATTTATATTAAGCCTTATAAATTTTAAACTGTCTTAATCGAATAAAACAAATTAATATTCTATTGCTCCTGTGTGTGAAATTAATCTGAATTATTTATTGGTTTATATTACTCAACTAAACATGACACAGTATTAGACTAAGTTTTATAAGCATTAAATCGTTTTCAGGACTATTAATTTCAATCTGAGTAAGAACGTCGTCGCCAGTTTTTGTAGACCGGTTTTGTTTAACCGTTACCGTTTGGATCCTACCGGGACTTTAAAGTCCCATAAACAAATTCCTCAATATAGCCTAAATTTACTACATGATTTCATTGGGACTTTAATGTCCCTATAATTTAAGCTTTCATTTACAAAAAAAAAAAAAAAAAAAAAGAAAAAAAAGACAAAAAGACAAAAACGTAACAGTTTCCTAAATTTAATACTTCCGCGACAACTACGTAGATTCACGTCATTTGAAAATCCCTAACTCCATATGTGGGCGTTTCTTTCGTAATTTGTATGTTATTTATTTCTCAAAACTATACCAAATTTTCATATTTGTACTACCAATTTACTATGGATATAAAAGCTTTGACTAGAAAGAGTATAACTATAATGTATATCCATTTGTAATATAAATGTCAATACAGAAAATTTTGTTCTGAAATATTGTTACGTGAGAGAATAACGCCCACAGGCTTACTGTGAAAAAGACAAAAACATGCGGTCGCGAAAGTGTTAATATGAGATGTTTCTCATGCATAAAGAAATATAATAAAATGTTTCAAGCTATTTTTCCGTTCCTCCGTTTGCGCTGTAGGATACTGTTTATAGGGGAAGTTTAATTATAACCACCCTGTATTTCGAGAATGTTCCAGGCATTTCGCAAAATATTCAATTTAAAGCTTAGATAATCGATATATTGATAATAAGGATTTTCTGACGAAAGTCGCCAAGAGACGGTAAACTAGTCGACAAGGCGTCAAATTCACTGTCAATGGAAATTCTGCCCTGTAGAAGTTTTTTAACGGGTTTTTAAACGAAAATGAGATATGTACTTGAATCAAAAGAATGCAGAAATGCAGAAAATTAACATCTTTTAACATGACTAAGCCTTTTCTGATGGAATTACATAAAAATAATGACTATTATTTATAAATTCTTAACAATACTTAATATAATTTTAAAAGTTGAAAACTACTTCTATTTCATTACAGTCTGGTAATTCTAAAATAATGCTCATTGATTTTTCCTATTATTCTGAAATCAAACAATTCTTAATTTGCTGAATATTTAAACGCTGATGTATAGTTTATTCACCTCGCTGAATTGTGAAAGACTGTCTCCATAGTTATCGAATTGTTACAACTTATTTTGTTAAAATATGTTGAAGAAATACGCAATCTTGATTTAATTCAATCTTTAAAATTATAATTTTTACCAAAAAATTAACACCATTTTATGTAAAAACATTCAAATATTCAGTGTTTTGAGACAGATCGTACCATTGTTGGAGCTATCAAGGATATTTCATGATTTTCTGCTTTATTTCTTCAATATTTACTAGATTTCTCTCGAATAAATAATTTAAAGATAATTCAACATAAAGAAAGCACACCCGCGTGAAGTCTGGTAGATTTGGTGGTTACAAGCCTATTGAAATTAAACGGATGTCAAAGAATTTCTTATATATTTCTATTATTAGGTTTGACGTATGTAAAAAGTCTCCGTGCTGCTAAAAGCAGCGGTAATGGTGCTTTATTTTCAATGAATCTATAAAAACTTTAATTATGGCCAGAAGCACTTTAGTAGCGATAATGATTTGGATAATAGAAATTAGCTCTGTCTCTTTTCGTTTTGAGTAACACACCGTATATAACTTTTCAGCTTCGTAAAAACGATTCTTTTACCTAATGCGGATTTCTTTGACTCCACAAGTAGAAGTTACGACTATTAATATTTGGAATCTATAACAATACTTCATAGATGACTGAAACATCATTAAGCTTTTTGAATATTTTTTGCGAATTTAAAGCCGAAACAAAACATAAAAACGTAGTTGTTATCTTATATTAGTTGGATGTAATTCCTGCACTGACAGTAAAAGATACGGATGAAATTAAAAAAAAAAAAAAAAAAAAAACTCAGAGTAGTTTAACCACAGAGTATAGGTCTGCATGGGCTGAATTTTTGAGTGCTGGTATCCGCTCGGCCCGGTGTGATAAAGAAAACTTTAGCGCGGGCCCGGACCGATCAAGAAAATAAAAGAAAAAAGTCTATTGCATACACTTTTATGAAAAACTTGTTTAGTATCGTTCTTTTCAGAGGTTTTATATTTCAAAGCAATAGAATATTGATAAACAAAGCTACTGGTTACTACTTAGTCAATTACGGCGTGATAAACAAAACTTTAGCCCGGGCCCGTCCCGATCAAGAAAATAAAAGAAAAGGTTTATTGCATACACTTTTATACAAAATTCGTTTAGTATCGTTATTTTCAGAGGTTTTATATTTCCAAGTAATAGAATATCGATAAACAAAGCTTAACATAAAAACGGCAATTTATTAACGATCGGCGTAGTTGAAATGTATATATATATATATATATATATATATATATGGCTTTTAAAAATCCTATAAATAAAATTCTGTAACTAAAAGTTAAAAACGAGAATGGCCGGGCACTGATGGTAGATGGAGGAAATTGACCCAAACACGGCCCGAGGGCCCGCCGCCCCTTTATGGACTCCGTGCAGACCTGTACGACAGAATATCCCTTTCTCCAACATGATATCAATTTAAATTTTTAAATACTTTACATAAAAAATTAATTCCTAACTGATTCATATTTATATCTTTCAACTTATATAAATTTGAGTAGAAAAAAAAGAGAGCTTTTCTTTAATAAACTTCTTCAAAATGTATTCAATTTTTTCCCCTATTTATGTAAGATACAGAATATTTTTTTCAGTGGCTTTATAAAGATTTCAGTAAATTATAATTGGATGCAAAGAATTCGTAATTTTTTTTTTGGTTTTATAAAAATTTAATGTTTATTTAAAAGAGAAACTATTTTATTTGTTGTTTGCAAGATTATTTGAATTATTTTTTTAAAAAAAGTCATATAATTAATATACACAGTAACGAGTATAGTTAATGGATTTCTTTAAGCATAGAGAACCTTTAACAGAAATAAAAAGGAACTTTTTTTTTTTTTTTTTTTTTTTTACGGTATTAGTAAATAGTTTTAACTACTCACCATCGTAAAATATACCTTTTGTTAATCTTTTAAATGCAATAATTATACTTTTGTATGGAATATAATTCACTTAAAAAATTTAATTATAATATTAATTAAAATATTAAAAAAATTAAATTAAAATTAATTAATTAAAATAAAAAAAAAATAAAAAAACTAATTTCCTTTTCAGTTTTTAAAATATATATAAAATAATTTTGTTTCAAAGTTCTTTTATCTACTAAGTTTTTTATCTTCTATTTTTTGTAGCAAATATCTAGGAGGTATTTTAGACATTTTTTGTTGTCAATTAATGAATATTTTATAGTTTTTATGTCTTGTTTGTTATACAATCGGCAGCAAAATTACTGAAGCAGTAGCAATAATTCCTATTCAAAATATGTGAGCCTAATACTGTTTTGTTAAGTAAATATTTGTCGAGTCATAATCTTAGTCTTGTGCTATTTATAAAAAAGTAAGTTGATTATAAATATTGGCGATCAAACAAATATATATATATATATATATATACTAGCAGACCCGGCCACGCGTTGCTGTGACTAAGTATTACGTTGAATTATACGGCTGTAAACTATTTAGTACAGTCAAATTATTATTTACGAACAAAGACGAAATTGTTGTAGCCGATGTAAAAACCCACAGGGTTGAGATTTGAAAATTAGGTCAAAATTTGGAAGCGATTGATAAAAATTTTCGTAGTGTTGATATTAAGCACAAATTAATTTTATTGTAGGGTCCTATAGATTTTAATGGAGAAGTGATATATATTATTTCTAATGCTACTTTGGATAAAATTGCTAAAATGACTAATATATAAATTAAATTCTATTAAAATTCTATTAAAATAAAAGTATAAAAGAAACAGACGATTTTAAAATCAATTTTTATGGAGGAGTGAAATATAATATATGCTATAATGGATAATTTTACTATAAAATGACCTCATCATTTTAAATATTTTAAAGAGGGCAACAGCTGTAGTTATAAAAAGGAAAACAATAAGGCTAAACCAGAAACATAAGTAAATTTGATAAATATTTTAAAACTTTAAAATTGGAAATCTTATGAAATATTGGACATTTAAAGTAAATACATGTATCATTTTAAATAGAAAAAGATTTTGGAAAAGTTTAGTGTATTTTAACGAAGTGATGAGAAGTTTTTGAGTATGTTAAAATTTTAATAGTAAATTCAAGTTAATAAAGATGGGAAACATTGAGGATTAAGACAAGAATAATTATAAGATAAAAAAAAAAAAAAACTTTTTATATACCATGCTTTTAAATTTTAATATACTAATAATATACTAATTAAAAGGAAAATGATAAATATTCTATCATAGTTTGAAGTCAAATTTGTTTTCAAATGTCTAAATAAAATATCT